>CM049393.1:18713001-19348001 GCA_026937815.1 Etheostoma perlongum | reverse complement strand
TTTTTTTCACCAGAACACTGAGTGTAACACTTGCACTGTGTTCCTCTCGACCTGCTGTTTCCTGCTTCTTAATGCCCACAGTTTCACACGCTAAGTTCCCACCATCCACCCCTCCATCTCTCCCCCTACTACAACTTTTCCTTCCCTCCATACAACTGCCTCTGATTCCCTATATTCATTTACTGCCCCTTACACACCTACACCCCTCTCCTCCTCCATCAATTCTTGGCTAATGCCCCCTTTAATTTTCTCAGCTCTCTGCTCTTTCTCATCACTCTTTTGTCTTCCTTTGTTTCTCCTATTATTCTTCTGCCATTTCCCACACTGTTCACTTCTAATCTCTCTGACACCATCTACCTTCCGCCCTCAACCTCAACCGTGAAATCCATGTCAAGCTGAGTTCTACTGGAAGCCAAAGCTACCAGATGGCACCAGGCAGAACCCAGACATCTGCGTTACCCAACTAGGCCCAAACGGGGCTCCGAAGGATACGCAGCTGAATAAACAGCTTGTGTGTAAAAATGCTAGCTATGCAGCCGAGCACAAGGGTCCTTTACCAGGTTGCTATGAAAAGAAATAGTATTAATAATGATAATAGTGACAGAGGAAATACCTTAGCTTGAGACGTGACTCTATGCTTGTGTGACAGTGGGGCATGGGAAAGATGACAGAGGCCTCGGGCTGTACTACACAGACACAGACACACAGACAGACACACACACACACACACACACACACACACACACACACACACACACACACACACACACACACACTTAAAGTACTCAAAAAGTCCCTTCTGGTGAAAGTTGAAGTGTACACAAAGGCCAGGATATAGTGCAACAATGGGGAGGCACACTGAACATGAATGACTAAGCCAAGCTAGATGAGTTTGGGCTAAAGTAGGATTACCTAAATGCTGACCATAAGACAAGTAACTACTCATATACAGCCTATCAAGATAAAAAAAAAAACATGATCTGGCTCATGTCTGTTTAGTATACATTTTTTTAAGAAACACAGATGTGGGCTGTTATGTGTTTGTGTGTTGAGTGGATTATAATAGTTTGTTTCACAGGGAGCCATTGGCCTATTCTCTTTTGCCTCAAACTCCAAAACAACACTCAGGCCCACTTGAGAGTACTCTGGGCTTGGATGAGTTTTGCCTCTTTGGCACAGAGTCATCGGTACAAGAATCTGGCTGCCCTCCAAACACAATATTTGTCAGAGTAGCCTTGTTTCAAACCTTTACTGTTCATTACATTCTGCAGCCTCCACTTTTTTTTCTTCTCAGAGATGGGGTTTCAGATTCAACCTTAAGATTCCAGTGAAAAGTCCTTTCATGTTTTTAATCACTCTAAAAATGTTCAAAGGGTGCAAAAAGTGTTTTTAATCAGCATGCACAGCTGTGCAGAGAGTGAAAAAACATGTATTCATTTTTGATTCACATCATATGCTTCAAATAATTTTCTTTTAGTATTCTTTGAGACTTTGACATGAAGAGCCTACACTTCGCCTGTCAGCTCATTGGAAAGGAAAGATGCAAGCAATCTGGAAATGAGAGAAATTGTGGACCACACAGAAAAAAAGAAGTATTTTTTACAGTACATTCATGGAGTGAAGAATCAAAAACGACACAATCTAAACTCACAAACCCTTGCTGCTGTTTGGTTACACAGACATGTGGCTGGTGGAAAGTAATTGGCTCCTGTTCAATTGAATGCTTTACTGAATGCGTAAAAAACTTCACAGACAATGCAACAAGCCTTCTAAGGCCACACACTTTGGGTCAAGTATCAAAAGACGGCGTGTGATAGATACAAATGTGCCCAGTGTTTAGAGCTGTCAGCTTCCTGCACCTGCAGACTCGGCATATGGCAGAAGTCTGGACCTCCCGTGATAAAGGCAGTGACAATGATGCAAAAAACAAGCTTCCCTCAAGTGTGTGTGTGTGTGTGTGTGTGTGTGTGTGTGTGTGTGTGTGTGTGTGAGAGAGAGAGTTTTCATTTGGGTGTGAATGAGCTGAGAGACAAATCAAGAAGAGCATTTTAAAAGAAATATCAAAACAGACATTCCAATTAAAACTTGGTTAAATGTCTTTTAATCAGTAATAGAACCCATCACTCTGGATTACAGCAAAATAAGGGTAGAGACAGCGTAACACTTCCTGTTTCAATGTAGCACATACACTGACATCAGAACTCAGTTCTTCTTTAAATGTAAACTCCCAGATTTTCATCCTCTCTCTGACCAGACAAAAATGCAACATAGAGAAAATAGTGTGAGCACTGTAGAAGCAGCGAGATATGTGAGTGCATGTCACAGCCTTAGACACAACTAGCACAACAACACGTAACATCTGTAGTTCATCTCTCCCACTCTGCCTTTTCATTTAGTCCTCTACTTCATGTGTTTTTCATGTTTTTTGTTTATTTGCTTTTGTCTTTGTTTTCTTTCTTACATTTGACACAAGCAATTTTACTGTATATTGATATAATGTTGTTGCTTTCCTGTTTTTGTTTACTCAATGAATTGTATGTATGTATATATTTCTTCTCCCATATTTACCCTTGCTTTATGCTTTGGCATGATTGTTTATTATGAAATTCATGCCAATTAAGCAATTTCAATTGTTTCAAATGTGTGTGTGTGAGAGAGAGAGAGAGAGAGAGAGAGAGAGAGAGAGAGAGAGAGCGTGTGTGTGTTTGTTTGTTTTTGTGTGTGTGTGTGTGTGTGTTTTGTGTGTGTGTGAGACCACAACACCACAACTTTTAAAAGAAATATTAGCTGTTAGGTTTTGTTTACATACAGTATTAGTTTGTTACTGAGATTTCCTTTAAAATACAGATTCATGATTAACTGCAACAAACATCAATGTTTTTGTAATTTTTGTGTTTTTTTCCTATATAGCCATCTTCACTGTTAAAGTCATCTCCCTGGCCTTTCCTCTAATGGACAAAACACACCACAGGACCAGATTATTCTGGCTTTTCAGCAAGAACATCAAACTACTTTAAAGTTTAAAGTGTCGTGTGCACCTTGGCATCTGAGCGCGTGCCTTCAAATTTCGGCATTTGCTCCCTCCTCTTAACAGCGGCCTATACGCTGCGGATGGCAGGATGCCACGGCTCAGATTCTACATCATAAAGAAATGGAAACACCTTCTGTCCATTGTTTGAAAGTTCTCCCGATGGCACACCAACCGCAGCCCTCAACAGCGCTGATTTGAAAATGTTCTGCGTAACGTTAGTAGAAAATGAGTGGTTAGGTCTCCCTTGAATGACTTTCCAGCACATTAGTGCCAGGAAGCCGTTCATTTTAATGTCAGTGGTGTATTAGCGCTGCTATATAGTGTTTTGACTGTAACTATCCCACCATTTATTCTAAATATACACACAACATTCTTCTTCTGTCGAGCGTATCTTTAAGGCATAGTTAAGTAATTAACTGGAGATTTTAAAATAAACACATCCGGTGCACAGACTTGGTTTTGTTAACAGGACAACGGTTACCACCCTTTCATGGTGTACGTCCAGCATATAGCACTTGAGTCAAGGCCCGGAGAACATGACACATGAGCTCTCTCCATTGTGGAGTGCTGCTCAAGGCTTCTGTACTGCATCTCAGCTCTACGGTATCCTTTATTTTTTTACTCTGTCTCAGTTAAAAAAAACTTTTTATTTTTAAGGCCCTAGTGTCCTAGTTACACAAACAGGCTGGCATGTATGGTATGTGGCCACAGTATGTGTGATTTCAATCTGGCCCAGGTCATGCCCCTCCATTTTCTCCTCATCCTGTCTTGCTTCAGTGCTGAAATACATTAATAAAAATACTCTGGAAAACAATCAGCAGACCTAACTATCAATTTACAGAAAATCAGAAGGCAGGAAACCCTGCTTTGGGGTCATACTAGTGTAGTCTACTAAAGTTCTTGGATGGAACACCTGAATCAGAATAAACCAATTGGTTATGTAGTAATTATATATGCAGTTTTAGATAAAACTAACTAAAGACTAGCTAATTCAATACAATCTGAGGATTTGGTTTCCTTACTTTGAACAAAACTAAGAGTCTACAGGCATGCTAGCGGGCTGTGAGACTAAATGGTTAGCTAAATGCTAACGTCAGTATAATAAGGTATGCTGCCTTTAAATGGAACTTGGGAGCTTGTGGTTGGGAAGTTGTGTACACGATATGCTTGGCGTTTAAGTGGTTACATTGTGAGAATACCACAGAAAGGCAATGGCCAAATGGACGCCAAATGACTCCTCCTTGATGATACTGTAAGCAAGCTAGCGAACAGGTAACATAATGCAGTAAATGCAAAGGTGTAATGAAAACGATGAGGCTGTTGGGAATATCAACCATAGACTATATAAAGATGGACAACACTTCCTCCCACAGTACAAAAGTAAAGCCAAAATACCCAATACAATATAATATGGGGGCTGCCATCTGTTATCGGTATCAAAGCCGGCTCCGCCAATTGTGAGTCAATCACACTGTGATTCAGTCAATGACAACGTCAGTATGATCAGAACCGCCTCGAATGACAGAAACAATCTTTGAGCATACTTTATTTGACGTGTACCTTGTTTTTTTAGTCCATGCCCCAACTAACATGGAGGGGGTGTGATTTCCAACCTATAGGCCTACTGCAGCCAGCCACCAAGTGGCAATCAAGCTGTTTTGGCTTAACTTATATATATAATATTTACTATGCATCAACCACTGGTATCAACATTTTCCTCAAACAAAATAAAATTACAATATAATAACTTACCATTCACTGAAAAATGTACTTCTATTGCTTCTGCCATTTTTGAAAATGTCAGCAAACACATCACCAACTCATGAACTGGAAGTTTTAAGAAAAATTAAATTTTCAATTTTCAGGTCGTGAAGGGGTCTTATGGACTCTTCTTGTGAACACAGTAAATACAAGCAAAACTCACAATGACAATACTATACTAATATACTAAGTTTAGCAAACATAAGGTTGACCATCTTCATTATCTTGTTAGCTTGCATTAGCTTTTAGATTAAATTAATGTAAATCCTTTTGAGAAAATGAGGGTTTGAGATGAAAAGATGTAGATGTAGATTCTTTACAGAAAATGCTTGTTTTGGCATACATTTGGATGTGCTCTCCATTAGAGGCTCTCCATCACTGCCTTATCTGCACTCATCAATGACTGTCAGAACACAAATGGGAGGTTGCGTTACCAGACGTAGAGCCGAATACTTGACACCACTTCTAATCTTTGCCTACCTGAAATACCAAAGCCGAAGTAGATAAACAGAGGTACAGACACATAAAAAGAGAGAGAGAGATTGTTGAAATGATGATGATTAATAACAGTGAAGTGGTTTCATTGCACCATGTAGAGTAGTGAAACAGAGCCGGAGTAATGTGTTTGAGTGACTTCTATATACTTTGCATCTCATATATGTCTTTCCATCTTTCCATCAAATTCTATCCATCTTTCCATCCAATTGTGTGTAATGTCATTTTTGTTCAGTGTTAAGTTTCTTTAGTCAACATTTTGGAAAATAAGCTTCTATTGACAGTGCTATTGATCTTTTTATCTAATTCCCAGCAAGAAAATGTACCTCCCAAAATGTCAAAGTATTCCTTTAAAGAGCAACAAAATGCAAAAAATTCCTATAAATACATATATATTTATATATATATATATATATATATATATATATATATATATATATATATATATATATATATATATAACAATGACAGACAATCAAATAAGAGTCAATAACTAGCACTGTACATAGTTGTGCAAGGTAATGGTGTGATATGTTTATATAGAATTAACATGGGTTAGATGTCTCAACTCAAGCAGAACATTAAGTATAAATTAAAAGCTATTCAGCTTTGTATGAAATTACCTTAAAAAGCACCTTTTAATGTAATTTTCGCAAAGAAGTGGTGAAGCTGATCAACAGACTAATGTGAAAATTGGACCTCCCTGGCATTTCCTCTCAAACACCTGCATTAAAAATCTGTTCTTGATGGGGTCAGGTTAATTTGACTAGTCTACCATGATCCAGTGTAATTGGCAGCAATATGTGAGAGGTGGAGCACGCCATTAGCTCAGAAGCAGAGGGGTTAGGAGGGCGTGTTGGGTCAGCCAACCACTAATTCCTATGGTAATAGCCTGTAGCACCCAATGGCACAGGTTTCTTTTCTTAGGTAAAGCTTTGGTTTCCTTTTCAATTTTCTAATTACGTTTCTTTACACACATCAGCTCATGATATTGTTAAAATTCAATGTGAAGCTTTTTGTTTTGAGACTAGCATAGCAGATAATACTGATTGGAGGCATTATTAGGTTTCATTTCTGTTGCCTTAATAATGAGCTGGTCCTGGGCCCAAACCCTTGGGAGCAGTATAATCACAGTTTAATGAGCTGTATCAGGACCAGCGCCGCTAGGTGAGGGTTTTAGAGAGTTCCTGACAAGGCTACATGCCCTACACTACCTGTTACCCCAAATGCTCCCAACATCTGGATTTTATGGCAATGAAACACAATTTGTGCAACCGTTATTTACGCCTGTTTTAGGTTTGGCCAATCCAACTCATTTTTATTAGCAAATTGGCTACAAAAAAAATAAGGGTTGCAGTGCTCAATTGCTTCATTTGTCTTCTGCCGCGGTTCTCCAACTGTTATACATATGCAGTACCACAGGTGGTACGTGAAGTGCCTCCAGTTATGTAAAGTTTATTATTTAGGCATTTTGATTACAAATAAGGAATATATTTTTTCATTATTTTCTGTTCCCCCTGCAATGCAATTTATTCCTTATCTGATGCACCAGATGGTTTAATACACAGAAACATCTGAAACTGTTTGGAAAAGGGTTACTTTTCAAAAAATGCTTTGCAGGTGAGTGGATGCACCATCAATCTATCAAACTCTTGCCAAAACCAGTCTGGAGAAGAGCAAAAACATGTTATCTATTAAGAAACACTTTCAGTGCCATTCTTTGCTGTTCTTTCAATGAGAGCAAATTTGTTTTGCCACCAAAAGCAAATTTTTAATTGTTCTTTTGCTCGCATTGAATGGATGTGAATGGTAGGCGGATAATCGCCAATGTTAATTTTTGCGCATGTGTGACCTTGCCTTAAAGTGCTCACATTATGCTTTTTGGATTTTTACCTTTCCTTTATTGTGTTATATATGTTTTTTTGTGCACGTTATAGGTTTACAAAGTGAAAAAACTCAAAGTCCACCCCAAAGGGACTTCCAGTGAAACACTGCCCACAAACTGCTCCAAAAAGCTCTATTGTAGTCCAGTCTTTACTGACTAACGTGCATCATTTTGTGACACATTATAATGCTCGCCTTGCTGCTAGCATGGCACACCCTACTGACAACTGACAAGCTAGCAGTTCTTACTGAGCATGTGCAACTCCTAACAAAGATGGAACAGAAGTGAGATTCCTCCCTCTGTAGCTAAAACAGAGAGCTCAACACACAGGGTGAAAAGAGGAGCTGCAGCAATGTGCAGTACAACACATATATGGTGTTGTCTGAAAATTAAACCACATCAACTTACTCTGGTACAACCTCTAACTACAATTATGAACCTGAAAATGAGCACAATATGAGCACTTTAACAAAATAGATTTTGATGTGATCTTGTGATTTCGCGAGAATCTAGCTGGCGTGCAAGGTAAACAGTTCCCATGCATTCACTGCATACTTCTGTTGCACCTTATGCCTGTCAAAGAACATACTATTCTGTGTGGAGAAATAGAGCTGACTTAGTGCCACTTTGGTTCTTAACATGGCATATAACAAGTGCTGCTAGAATGCATTGATTTGAGTGGGTGCTTTCCACTACAGCTAGATGAGACTACAGGTGTTGCCAACTTGGCAAATTGACTTTTCCGTACCATGAGTTTGGCAATAAGAACGAGTTGGGTCACGACAATAAAGAAAATGCGCCAGAATTTGTACAGATGGTGCCAAAGCAAGGACAAGCTGGCAAAGCATTACAAAATGTGAATTAAAGAGGGCGCCTCACATATGATGTGGACAGGATCCTTAGCAGTGAAGAAAATTCCAAGGCTATGATGGACCCTGCTGTTCAAGTTTGTTGACTCTTGATCAGTAAATTGACAGTTCTTCCATTTGCTTGCAATGACTTGAGTGTGGACATGTCAGATGTCAGATGGTAATCAGGGGCTTAAGTTGTTTGAGCTGAAACAACATTCACTATTTCATTTCAAGCGGCAGGTATTGATGTTCTTTACTATTGGCTATTTTTAAAATAAAGGCTTACACATTGGTTTTCTGCTTGTGTATCTGTCTCTCTTGCATACACACACGTTTGAAATGTCACGGTCTCCATAGACAGGTCAGGATGTATTTTGGTTCCCTCTGAGTGGAAACTGACTGGAAGGAGACCCTTCCCCGGAGGCAGCTCTCTCAGCCACCGACAGCCAAGACGTATAAAAGGACAGAGTCTGTGTTTGTACAAGTGTTTCACAGACATATTTCTGAATGAGACTAAGTGACGGACGATTTTTTTCCACTCTGAAGGGTCCAGCCAGATTCCAGGGTCTTCAGACGCCTGACTCACTTCTCAGGAATTCCTCTACTGTGCTACACCTGTGGCCTTGCATTATTTCCTACAGTTACTCTTGCCTGGATGTAAACATTTATGCATCATTAATTCATCACTAATGGACATCTATGATTGTGGCCGTCATAGTTGCTATTACATTTTTGATGCAACCAATGAAGCTAGACCACCCGCTCCCAGGTTTATTTAAAATTCCAACACCTAATTGATTACAAAAGCTGCTGAAATGTAAACTGCATTTTTGCAAGTCGGGCCAGGTTCTGTTGTTGTCTCCTTCATATCTTTTTGTTTGGAAGAAAGAAGACAGAAAGCTATGAGCAATCGTCTCCAACACACTGAGGATCTATATTAATTGATAACATGTGTATAAGAAAGTAACTTGATATGGAGCGGGTGTACGACCCAAACACAGGCCACCTGCTGCGGTTTTGGAGAGAACTGAGTTTATCTCCCACCACGGTGGAGGCCTTCCTGATTCAGACAGTTCAAATGAGGACACACTGGCCAGAGTCCATGAGTCAATCAATCAACTTGTTCAAACTAAAGTCCAATGTTGAAAAGGTTTGGCCAGAGTGGAAATGTTGCCTTTGCAGCAGCAGAAAATGGTCCATTTCCAAAATGCAATACATTTATTTTAGAGGGGGGGAAAGACTTTTGTAGAAGATCATTAATCACTGTTTCTAAAATAAAGAGATTCCAACATGTAGAAGTGTTTTTTAGTTTATGGACATTTTTTTACTATTTCATTGTGCGCTGTTTGGCAAGGAGAAGTATCACCCTTTTCCAATAATAGATATCTCTTTTTGGAACAAAATGTTGAAGGGTTATTGCAGCCAAATTAACCCATATGTCATTTAGAGGATTTAATTAAATGTCCCTGGCCTGTAGTGATCAAATATCTTCGGTTTGCTCTTTATCCAAATGTGAGCTTATGGGCTAAGTGCAATTACACTTTACTTTCCTTTACAACATGTTCTTCTCTCTCCAGACAGTTTTGTACATATCAACTCACAGTGCAGCAGAATATCCTGGGAAGAATTAGCTAAAACCTCTGTACTTTCTCTCAAACTCACCCTGAGAGACAGCCGAAGGCGGCTGCCAGCTACCACACACACAACTGTGCTTGTCACTCCCAGGACATGGCACAGACAGTGGCTTGGACAGTACATAGATAAGATAACACACAGCCCAGCCACTTCCCCTTTTCCCACATTTATCAAAACGAGTTCCAGCTAACTCATGTGACCTTAGCATATAGTACAGTATGTCTACCATGGTGTCTGTTATCAGCCAAAAGTGGTGATATCTTTATTTGAAGACTGACATGTGACACGTTGAAACCAGACGTGGGCCATCAGGGCCAGCAAGGCCTTCTATACTGGCCAAGAGATTGTCAGAATCAGACAATATACTGTATATATTTCTAATTATATATATATATATATATATATATAAAAGGCGTTCGAGGCGTAAAAAAAAATGGCTTTGGGTTGTGTTTATGCGTAAAGAGTAAAATGCAAGCCATTACTCCGTGATTATGCCAGCTGTATTAATTACAATAGAAGTGTATGTATTCTGTAAGACGTGCAAAATGTGGCTAAACGGTTCCTGTGTAGACACACAGCAGCATGCCGGAATTGAATCAGTGGGGGTGTTTTTTTAATACTACCACATGGGGGCACCGATTTTGTGAATTTTCTAATTCTACACATTTTGGCTTTAACATCTCTAACCAAAAAAAAACATTCATATTGTTTATATAGGTGTTTTATAAAGACATGGGAAAAAAATGTATATTCTTCTAATATAAAATATCTAATGCATTTTGATGCAGAATTATACACATTATTATATTATATACATATACCAGTGTGTGTTTGTGTGTTGATCACACATTTCAGTGTGTGAATGTCTAAATTACTGTGGCAGAATATGTTTTGTTTTAGCCACTCAGCAGTAGATGCAACCTGGAATTAGTGATAGACCAATTTTATCAGCCGGCCGATATTTGTATTTTTCTGTGTATCGCACTGGCCGATAGGCGGCTGCTGCGTTCGCCAATAGTTTTTTCCCGGCATTATTTACAGACAGTCGTCCACAGGCAGCTCTGTGTTGCTGGAGTTCACGTGCACACCATGAGCTGCCCCTCCACCACTAGCACCATGAAAAATGCACTAAAAAATACATATTGGTCAATCCCTATCTGGAATTTTATCAAAACTGTACTCAAAAGAGAGAGACACACACACACACACACACACACACACACCTCCTCTGTATTACTGCACACTCCAATGTATTTGCCATATGTGTGGGAGCTCCTTGCCAAACCATTACTGTTCCTCCCTCTCTCTTTTCTGAATTTGTCAAATCACCTTAACTGAATACATGTCGCATATATTTTAGTCCTTCATTTTTATAATAATGGATTTTCAGTATTTAAAGAATTGGTCTAAATCACATCCATGTTGGGTAGTAAAAAACTGTGTCTTTGACCTGCAAATCTGGACCGGTGGAAAAATTTCCCAATAACCTTTTCCAGAACTTTCCAAACGTAAGCTGGTTTCAAACCTACAAGAGCACAAATCACTGTGAAGACTGGCTTGAAGTGGAAAATGAAGACCACCAAAATAAAGCAAAACGTTTTTTTCTCATCATAGCATGTCATCATAAGTGGATAGCAGCAGGAGCCAATGTATTACGGTAAAGATACAACATTTGGAGCGTAGCAATATTCTGCATATCTTCAGCGAGTTGATAGTATCTTGGCAGGATGTACGTGAAAGCTGTGGAAAGTTTCAAGGTTTCTTAAACAAAATGTACAATAAGACTTGTCCACAACACAAGTCAAATACTTTTGAACTGTGGCTTTTTTCCAATTAATTATCATCCAAAATCAGAGAAAGAGAAATATGTGAAGCATACAGAGAAGCAATATAGCCAAACAATTAAACTCCTACACCTGAGGGAAGGTGTAGATCATCCTGAACTCACCCACACTAAAAAGCACTCTTGTGACTGCTCTAGAGGAAAAATAAACACTACCACCAAGAGATAAGCATTTCTAATCCCAGGAAATAAATACACGGGATGATGAATGGCTGAGTGACAGCTTAAAAACAGAGCCTATTTGTATGGGTGTACTTCCTCATGGCTACATTATTCACAGGCAAGCGCATACAGTTGTCAGGCATTTCTTTCTCTCTCCAAATAGCACAATTCTCTCAACACACTCTGTATGCGCTGCATGCCTGTACATTAGTCCTGTTTTTAAAAATACTCAATAATTTAACGCAAGTGGCAAAATAACCCTGGATTTCTTATGCATACACACACTCTCTAAACATAAGCCTGATGTTAATGTGAAAACCACACGTTACTGTGTAATCTTCCCATTTATACGAGCAGTAATTGTCAGTCAAGCTGTTTTATGTCATGCTGGCCACTGTAAAACTACAAGTGTGCCGGAGTGAGCGCCATTGCAGGTATGAGTAGATCACATTTTATCTAGAATATCTTTTTAACAGATGGTAGACTTTACAGGAAAATATATTATGATTGTTGTGGACTGATTGGCAGTCACATTGTTAATGTTGGAAAGCTAGTGAGGACGTTGAAAGGTGAATAAGGATAGAGCACAAAAACAAATGTATGCACACTAGAGGATGGATACTTGACCCGAGCCCCACGGGACCTGACGAGACCCGACAGTACCCGACGGTCTGGATGTTGGGTTTGGGTCGGCCTATGATCATTTCATTTTAATTGGCTATATGATTGGGCCTCTTGTGTGCGGCTGTGTTAACGTGCGCTTGTTGCCCTGTGTGCACTGATGCACTCATCTGTTGACATTTCCGAATGCCTTCCTACAGTTGCTTAATAAACAACAAGCAAATGTACATGTGTCATTAGCATGAGGAAAAAAAAATGAGAATTTAAGAAAAGGTATGCGATTCGGAACAAATGTTAGCATGATGACAGCCATCTGCGCCAGATACTGATGCATAAGGCACTGACATGCACTAACATGCACATGCGGCCAGACAACACACACAGAGGGAGTGTGACTTTATTCTCTACTCAGCATGCCATTACTCCACTGTTCCTTTACATAGCAACTGTTATTTACTGCTTTATAAGTGTTCTAAATATTGAGTGCAGCCCCTGTGTTTGATCTCACTTTCTAAATTTACTTATTTTCAACTTCCTATGTAATAGACAAATGAATCGTCATTTTGCATTATCACTGATCACTAGAATTATCACTAGAATGTTCAACAGCAATTTTCCAGTCCAAAGAGGTGTGACACATGCCATTGTAGGATTGTTTGCAAAAGTTGTACACGCCATTGACACTTCTTTTTCTGTACGGCGCGTATATTTCATACTCAGAGTGGAAATATAGTGCACTACATGGTTAATAGTGAATAGTTTAAGGATGCAAACCACTTTCTAGAGCTGCAAATCTTCCGGTGAAATCTTTAAAACAAACTTTGGAGGCTTGCCTACTGCATTGTAGACAAGTCTAAATAGGATGACATATTAAAGTTCCAGGACACACACACAAAGTTACACATACAAACCACATTAAGAAAGATGAGTCTACATAGTGACACATAGACCAGACCACCCTGGAACTACTGACAAAGAATCCCCTGCAACATGTGTGTGTGTGTGTGTGTGTGTGTGTGTGTGTGTGTATGTTTAACTATGTTGGTGGGGTCCAAAAACCAGGAGTCCAGTATACTTGTTGGGTCCTGACAGCTTTGTGGGGCCAAAATGCTGGACCACACAACTTTAAAGGGCTGTTTGAGGGTTAAGACTTGGTTTGAGGATTAGGGTTAGAATTAGGTTATGGTTAAGGTTAGGGTAATGGTTACGTTTAGGCATTTAGTTGTGATGGTGAAGTTTAGGGTAAGGGGCTAGGGAATGCATTATTTCAATTACGGGTCCCCACAAAGATAGTGCCACAAACTTGTGCGTGCGTGCGTGCGTGCGTGCGTGCGTGCATTCGTGCGTGCGTGCGTGCGTGTCCACTCCTCAGGCTCCAGACAGACTCCTCTCCATGCTCAACACAGACAAAAAGTCAGACATGTCAGGTCAGAAAATGTAAGGAAAATGTAATGTCAATTGCGGGTATGTCCCTTTTAAAAGATCTTTTGAGCTGAATGTGCCAGTGAGACACAAAGACAGAAAGATAAAGAGACATATTTGAACCCTTGTCATCAGATGCCATGACTAATGGTGGTGTAATAGTGGTTTGGATAAACTTGGACACATACAGCAGACCACATGCACACAGGCCTGACTGATGCACCCTCCAGTCTGGAAATCTATGTGTGTGGCCTGAGCTCCCCCCACCTCCCCTTTCTCTCTCTGTCTTTAAACTCTATTCTGATTCTTTCTCACCCTTTTTTTCTTTCTTTTAAAAGTTGAGATTAAAGGGCGAGAAACAGGGGCCACGAAGAAACTTCCAACCCACAATGGTTTTGCTCTCCTCAAACTACTCTCACTTTGCATGTCCAGCACCATCCTCTCTCCCTCCCTCCCTCGCTCCCTCCCTCCCTCCCTCCACTTCCTCTACCCTCTTAGCTAGCTTTTGGTCTGGTTCCACAGTTTTAAAGTTTTTCTATAACATGGCATAGCAGCCGGAAAATGGAAATCTGTCACTGCTAACCCTTTTTTCTATTAGATACACTCTACACCACTACTTCCCCTATCAAATTCGCCACTCTTTTATTCTCCTGCCCTTCTCCACCGTTGTCCTCTCCCACCTCCTCCTGCCTTGCTGTTATGTTCTCCATATGTTTTGATGGCTCCTCCTGTGAAAGGGGGAAATGATTCAGGCCGCTGGCATGCATGGCAGGGCTGCAGCTGGATGCTGCACCTGCAGCTCCGAAAACAAGCTGACTGGTGCATGTTTGGGAACCTTTCATGCATGTGTATGTGTGTGTACCGTGCATGCATTTTAGCATGTGCACAGTCAAGTATTTTTCTCATACATTAAACTCCTGCTCTTTTTCAGCACACTTCCTCTCTGTCTCCTACCTTTTTTTACTTTCCTACTTTTTTTCACTTCTGCTTTCTTACAGCCAGCATTAGACAAATTGAAATCAGTGTGAGATGGTGTTTAGAGGAGCAGGGAACTCAATCGTGGCCCCTAAGTTCCAAACAAGTACGAAAGGACTCTATGAGAACATGTACCACAATTTGTGTTGTGATGAAAAATACCAGAGGCACTCTAGCATAATCTGTTCAAAATTGCGTATGGCACCCTGGGAGTTACCGCCATGACCCCAAGCTGCCAGAACAGCCTTTTTGATTGAGGGTTGTGGGAGAGAGGGTATTAAAAAAATGGAAAGAAATGATGGAAAGTGACAGTCAACGTTTCATTTTGATTGATGGCAAATGCTGCTTAGTTGCCACACCTCCCTGCCTCCATAAATTACACTATAAATCATATAATTAGCAGAGGCAACCTCCAGAGAGTTTCTAAATGCAAGTTTGCAAGCCCTGAAATGAGGTCAGTAAATCTCCAGAGAGACTTAATAATTGAATAGGTGCTTGGTTTTAATGGACCGTGATGTTGGTATGATTTTATTTCTGCTGAGAATAATAGACATAACTGTATGCGTACACTGAGTCTTGCAGCAAGTTCTCACTTGCAGGTTTATGTTTTCAATTACCAGGATAATGTGGTATCTCTGAGTAACAGATCTTAAAGGTGGAATCCAGTCAAGTAATAGGGGCTTATGAAAGGCACTTTGCAGGGAAGATTAGAGTTTTATCAAGCTATTGTTGTTTCCAAGTGGCAGATAAGAGTGCACTCTTGCACTGACTGAAAACACATGACATTTGTGTTTGCAGTGGTGAGATATATTCCACAGGGAGCTTTGCTGTGGAAATACACCAGTGCAGGATGTAAGGCTTTGGGGGTCAACCCCTGCTGGCTGGAATTAATGGAAACCATAATTACCTCCGCACTAACGAGCCAGTTGTCTTGAGCCGCAGCCAGGTGTTTAGCAGGAAACAGTATGTGACAATTTGGTTTTGGTGTTCACCCATCTGCACACATACACAAACACACTACAAGGACCTGAGTGAGTGAGTGAGTGAGTGAGCAAACATTTCGGCAGCCGTCAGTGCTCTTCTCTCACCACATCCATCCATCTTCCTGAGGCACCTCCTGTCCCACAGCATCGCAGCTTTCCCACCTTGGGAGCCAGATAGGAAGCTGCGGTAGGATTTTCACATTTGTTACTCTGTGACAGCTTCACTGAAAATGTGTGTTGTACATGTAGAGCATGTACAACATGTTTTTGATATAGGCCTACCTCCACAGCCCTGTCAGATAAGCTTTACTACCACGTCATCAACACCAACCGCCATGTTCCAAATGTGTTCAGTTTAGGTTTGGTTAAGTCACATTTGTACTACTACATCTAGTGGCAGAAGACGGATGTTTCAACCATTTACTTTTAGCTAATTCAACTGTTTTTCCATTACTTTGACCGATCAATTTAGAAATGATCCAATATACTTTTAGCTAACTGGCGTTATTTCAAATAGTTATCCATTACTTTTTGCTATCTTAACAATGTATGTACATATGTACTATGTACTTAACTGATAATGGGTTACTATTTGAACTTATTCATTACCTGTGTATCTCATTAGTTAAAGCTACAATCTCCAAGACCTCTGTATTGTTCTCTATGGCGAAAAGCGATAATTGCAAGTGTGTTTTTGGATCTCACTTCATTCTGCGATAGATAGTAACTTAACTCTGTGCATCTGTGTATATGCATCAGAGTGTGTGTGTGTGTGTGTGTGTGTGTGTGTGTGAACTTGCCACTAACAAGGTGACAGGATAGGTGCTGTGTACTGCCCTAAGGCCCTTGGGCTTTCTGAGCAGGCACAAGCAAAGCCCACTACTACTCAGACAATACACTACTATGCTCTGCTCTGCACCTGTGTTGTGTTTTCATGCTGACAAGGATGTGCTTTCTACTTTGTGGGCTGAAGGTCTGCTTTGTTTGCATGACTCACAGACTAAAATAGTAAAGCTGCCACCAACTCTGTACCAAGGTTTCTTGTAGTAAAAAGGCCAAATAACTTCAAACGCACAAACACAGCAGTGAACAGTTAGCAAATGATTGGTGGGCGGATTACTCACCGTGTAAAACTGGCACACAAATGCTGAGGTAACACAATTCACTCGGCTTAGATTTTCTTCTCAGGATTTTCCAGTGTGTAACAAAACTTAAATTTTAGAATGTGCACAGTGTCATTGGATACTGCCTGTTCTTGCCATAAATGATTCATTTTTCATATAATTATTCATCATTCATAATCTAGCTGGATGATGGTGGGGAAAGTACAAAGTTTACAATTATGACATCAAAACTCCAAACATGTAATGCAATGCTTTTATAAGACCTTGGCATTTGTTGCAATGGGGAAAAAAACATGACAACATCAAGACAATAACTCACCACTTCAAAACAGCAAGCAGAGAATATTTATATATTTATTTTATTTATTTACTTGTGATGTTGTCACTGTTATGACTAAAAGAAAATGATAGCCTTAAAGAGCGGGAAAGCAGGTCTGTGTCTTTTTCTGGTCCATCACTGACAGTGTCAAGATCATCGAATCAGAGAAAATATACTACTGCCCTCTAGTGGATTCAGAAAATTCTATGATCGTGAACTTTCAAGTCCAGTCACAGCGCATACACAGGCGGACTGACTACCATCCTACATACTGTACCTAATTTTTCCATTCAGTGACCCTTTGTGCCCTGAATAGAAGCATTCACATTTACTTACAGCAATATACCCAACACCAATTTTATTCTTCATATATTTGTTCTCAGGAATGCTGTTGCCTGAAGAATATAGAATTTAAAAAGCTAAACAATCAGGACCTCTTAAATATTTCTGAGTCTACAGTCCAACGTTTCTTTATTTAAGGACAGCAGGATTTTCCTTCGGTTGGAGCAATTTGTGATTCACCACAGATTCCTTGTTTCTATCATGAATCCTTGAGCAAAAGTCTCAAACACTGACACAGATGAGGTTAGCGTGAACAATCTAAAAAAACAAACACTCAAATGATCATTTTGATTTCTGCAGTAAAGTCTTTCCTTGTTTCAGTGCTTCTCCTTTGTAGTTTGTGCCTCGTTTTGTGCAATTGTAGTGGCATTATTTCTTGGAAAGAAATTTCATTTTGTTCCCTGGAGCAAAGGACAACAAACAAGTGAGGTTTAAGGTGAGATGAGCGTACAGTAGATTGTGTGCACGGAGCTGGTGTTACTATAACAAAGCAAGAATAGCTCACAAACAACCTTACCCAAGCCTTTGAGAAATCTGTTAACCCCCCGGTGTTCATTCTCGTGGATGGAGTCTAGATACTCCTGCACCCTCACTTCAAACAGTCCTGATGAAAGAGAGAGAGAATCATGAATCACTGCAGCAACTCTCTCAACAGCTGACCCTCTTCTTTTCCCTGCAGCTCTTTACCTCTCAGAGCCTGCCTGTGCAGCTCTCTCTCCTGGATGAACCAGCCGAACATCTGGGTCTCCATGAAGACCTCCAGGAAGCGACGCACAGTCTTGGACGGAATCGCTTTACGAAAACCCTCGCGCTGAAAGGAGCAGGGGACCGGGGAGGAAGAAGAGGAGGAGTAGCCGTCTTCCCGTTCACCTGTGATGAAGAGTGGATAGTGGCCTACCAGCTCCACAAAGAAACGAACGAAGGCCTCGGACACAACGGTGCTAAGATGGCCAGAATCTGAAGAGAAGAGGATGAACATTTTAATGTGAACTTGCTGAGTTGCAAAATTGAATGGCTTTTAATGGCTAGTTTCCAGTTTCAGTCCATGTTATGTCTCACCACCAGGCATGTCTCCTCCTCTGTCATTGGCGAGCTCTCTCCTCCTCTCCAGAACATTCTCCAGGGCTGATTGGAGCTTAGAAGGCAGGATGGAGTCCTCATCATCCAACTATACGTGACAAAACAGGGTAGAAAATGTTTTTGTATATATGTCAAGGATAAAATTATTTGTTTTTACATCCATACGGATCATACAGAGCCAGAAAAACACACAAATATGACTCAATTTGTAGCCTACCTGTCTGAGAAATCGACTGTTTCCAAGATCCACAACCAGAACCTGTGCACAGAAACTATGCAAATGATTGTATTGTACAACATTTTGCATGAATGTATTGATGTAAAAAATCTGGACTGCTGCTGCTGCAAAAAAAATTCTTTAGATGACTCAAGTTTTACTTCATAACTACTAAGAATTAGAGCCTGTCTGACCTCCTCCAGGGGCAGCTCAGTGAGCTGGGGCAGGGAGCTGGACAGCAGACCAACGATGAACGGGGTTGGAGTGCAGACGATGTCGAGCATGGCCGAGGGCAGCACAGGGATGTAAGTGTGCTGCCATACAAAGGGGTAAAGCAACGCCACAACGGCATGGCAGCACTGGGAGAGAGTACTGCAAGGAGATAAGCAGGGGGGGAATGAGTGCAAGGTAATCAGATGTTATTAAATGATGACCACCACACAAGGGAATGCTTTTCATTGTTTCATGTCAATTCTCGTTTAAAGCATGAATAGATGTTAGATTTTTTTTCTGGATGAGAGTAGGAAAGAGAGGGAGAGGCAGAGAAAGATACAGATAGTGAGTAACTTACTTTTTCTCACCACATGAGGGAGCTATGGTCTAAAATACAGTCTAACTGCTCTGAATATTCCCTATGTAACATCTATCTCCCCTCTATGTGACAGCTCATTTGTTGGCTCTTAAAAATACAAGGCTGCACTGAACATCTTTCTTCCATTGTATGTAATTATGAAGTTGGCAGATAGTAGGTGCAAACATCAGGGATGTTTTCAATAAGTTATAAGAAATGTGGGTGGTCCAGACCCTCATTTTAAAATAAATTTAAGGCAGTCCCAGTTTCAGGGAAGATATTTTGAGTCCAGACTCTTGAGTTGTTGTTGTGCTTTGGCCAGTTTGTTGTTTTGCAGGAGAAAGCCAGTGGGGGTCAGAAAGAGCGGTCCCAGTGGTGGAATGCAAAGTTAGAGTGACGTAAAGTTTTTATGTAGCTGTGCTTTCTTCTCTGGGAAATGTTGTTTCAGTGTGTTTCAGCCTACAGAATAAATAGATAATCTGAAGGAGCTGACCTGAGTTTGTCAGCTGTGAAGATGACCCTTCGCTCCAGCAGCAGAGACCCCAACACCCGGAGGAGCAGACGAAGACTCAGACAAGAGAACAGACACTCAAAGTTCACATGCTCCAGGCGCGAGTCAGAGGGTCGACAGAGCTCCATCACCTGGGAATAGACAGTCAAATATTTAATCTTGAAGAAAGCGGAGCGGTTGAGCATAATGTAGGTGAGACACATTTCTAAATGTTGGTAAAACATGACAAAAATGTGTCACACACTCTGGCTAAATGTTTTTTTTCAGATCACTAAATCACACCTCTTCCTCTAAATTTAAAAAGCAGGTTATTTTCTTTTCTTTTCTCAAACTCCATGCTCTTAATTTCAATATTTTTGGAGCCTACTGTTTCAGTGGTAGCCTCCAGTGTCACTCACTTCAGTGCCAGAGCCAGGGAGGAAAGTTTTAATGGTGATGGTTCGGCCTGGAGCTGGAAACTGAGCCTCCATGATGGCTCTCATTAAAGGCTGGACAAGAGCTGGAGACAAGGCCCTCCGCCTCTCCACCTCATCCAGCACCTACAGTACACACGCACACACATTATAAATGTGCTAAAAATGACTTTTGTGCCAATAATTTGATCATAAGGGATCAGTAGGTAGTTTACCTTGGAGAAAAGGTTGAAACAGCCAAGGTGACTGACAATACAGTAGACCTCTGGTAGACGTTTACCTTTTCCACTTGGCTGAAAAGAAAGGGTGGATGTTTACTTGCTGCTGTTGTGTGAAAATCTCCAAAACATGAACCTTTTCATAACTTAAGCAATTCGGTTAATTCAGTTAAACAGCCATGTTCTTTTCAGTTTAACATCTGGGTTAAGTATTTTACAAGTTAAAAAAATGTTTTGAAAAAAATAAAATTTCATAAAGGACTAAGTAATCTGTTCCAAAGGTTTTTACAGGACAGGGGCCATATAAACTAAAAATGCAACCACACTAATACACACACCAACAGCACTGAAACATACACATGCTGTAGAAATACATAAACAGAAACATATGCAAAAGTACACACGTACACACTCTCACACACTTCCTCCCAGACTCTCAGTTGCACTCTTTTCCCACAGGCACACTGACTATTTTGGCACGGTTATTTACTCAGCCGTCATCGTGGTATTTAGCCACATCCTGTTCAGTAGCAGCGCACTTATTTATTCGACTCATTTCTATTTACCAGTAAACGCCGGCAGTATCCAAACCTCCTGCTTCCATCCTCTCCAGTCAAAACAAAGGAGAACATTTCACTATGGGGGATGACCCACAAACAAAAACACAAATATACACGTGATTAGCATATTTGTGTTGTACATTAATAAATAAATACAAACAAACTGACATTTATTATTTTTGTGCACAGACAGAATAGACTTATACACCATCAGTGCAGTCCAGCAGTTGTGAATCATGGGTTAAAAAGCTAATTTTTCTAGTGGTAATAAAAGTTGAATTTTTAGTGTCTAATATTGCTATGGAAGATGTATGGCACTTATTTTGGCCATAACATCATCTTTATACTATGTGGAATTTCATAAACAGTAGCATTGAGTTAAAGGGCTGATACATTTCCATGTCTTTTTTTTTTCATTTAAAAATGAAGCTGGTCAAGATGCTAAATAAATCTTGTGAAAGTGGCAACACACTCAATCCAAAGAGAAATGCACACAGCTTGTATTCAGAAACTGGGCCTTTAAACGAGCCGTTAGGACTTTGTGATGTCACAACTTCACTACATACTGTATGGGTAGAAAGTGCAGCTTCAGAGCTACTACAGTCAATTTCCAGCTGCAATGAAGTTGCAGAGACTCCGCTAGAGTAGATGCAGAATACTTGGCAGACCAATCAGAGCAGGCTGGTATTTTTTGGGAGGGGGGCTTAAACAGACGCTAAAATGGAGTGTTTCAGACAGAGGTGGAATACAGGTATAGATGGACAGTATGAGAAAAGAGTGTGTTTAATTATTAAAGCATGCACACATGTTCTAGTACTAACCAAAAATGAGCATGATATGGAACCTTTCATTTTTTCCACTCTCACCTTGGGTAGTTCTCCACCGGCTCCCAGTCTTTTGCATCAGGGAAACAGAACTGAGGAATGATCCTCAGCTGATCCTCCGTCTCCCTCATGAACTTGAAGCTCCGCTCCAGCTAGAACATGAAGAAAGATGTGACGCAAGGGGCCTCATTTCATGCATTTCATTAACTTCATATCAATAACTATTTCATGCATATGAATCTATAATCAGCAGGTAAAGGTTTGCATGGTCTTATTAACAAGTATAAGCTTACACCTTTGATTTAGGGTATGTTAAATGCTGCTGTATAAACAAGAAGAAAGAAATCCTGGTTTAAAGCTTCTCTCTTGCTTGTTCATCTTTTTTGCATACACAGAATCTTGTCTTGTAGACTCGGGATCAGACACATATTTTGAATTGTTTGAAATGTTGACTTTTGTCTGTCTAGGGTAAAGTATGTACAATTCTATTTTGGGGCAGGGGGTACTTCAGATACTTAGTATTGCACTTCCATTAAGTTGGCGGACTCTCAAGGGACAAATGGAAAAAGCCCAAAAACAGAAGACTGGATCATGCATTTTCCATTATCCAACAGGAAAACCTCTTTCATCACACCCTCCCAGTTCTCTTTGGAGCTAGAAGATGTTATCCCACGATAAGTCCTCTGAACTTAATGTGTAAAACCTGTGATGTGCCCCTTTAAAACAAAATAATCAAAAGATTGAAGCACTGCTCGGCTCCTGACCTTCGGGGGGAACTGTTGTGTGACCTCGGGCAGATAGTGGGCTCCAGCCTTTGACTTCTGCAGCGACACAACTAGAAAATATTCAAAAAGCAGACGTTGGTGAAGCTCCTGCTCGTGAAAGCTGTTTCTGGTGTTGGTACCATTATAGTGGGCCTTGCTTGGCTGGCTCAGTTTGGACTGGACTGACACGAGACGCTGACGATGAGCTGGAAAAGAGGAAAAGTGTAATACAGCATTTCGCACATATATACAGGTTATAAATTGAAGCTTTCAAAAGATGTAAAAAAAAAAAAGTTTAAAACAAAAAGAGGTGTAGTAATCTACCTTTAGATCTTTCTTCAACTTCACTCTCTGAGTCACTGTTCTCATCTGTTACTGCAAACAAAAGTTGTATATGTTAAGCCAAAACACCACATTTACATATTAGGCATTAGAAAATATAAAGACTAAAGTTTCATTTCGACATCCTCACCTCTCCCTGAGCTTGTCTCAGCATAGTGATAGATCCTTCGAAGATGTTTCTTCCCAATCCGAGCATCGAAGATGCTGTTGATTCTTAGTACAACCTGTTAATAAAAACTCTTAATCAGTGTGAAGAAATACTATGACTATAACATCATACAACATAATATCTGTCCTCAAAGATGAGAAGTATCACCAATTAATAATGTTTTGGCACCTACAGTGGAATTTGGCAGCCACGCCGAGCTAAACTTATCATAATAAGCATTAGGGTTTTTATATAAAACCTCTACTCTAGCTCAGGGATTCTTGATAAGAATAGATATACACAGCTGTAAAGTTTGCACTCAAACACACACCGTTGGTATCCTGCGGCAGGTGCGGCTGTAGGGATCCCCGGACAGCCAGGAAATGTGTTCAGGCCCAGTGGGAGTGGAGGGACGGCTGTGATGGGGTTGAGATGAAACACCCCTGCTGCTGGTGCTGTGGGACAACTGGTTGGTTCTCCGCAGGTCCAGCAGCTTCAAGCTCCTGCCTGAATTCTGCCTAAAGAAGCCGGGCCTCGAAGTCTGTTGACAAAAAAAAATATTTGAATACATTTTCATAGTCATTTTCATAAGAAGTGATGTCACTGTAAAGCGCTCAGCTTTATTTTCAAGAACCTTGGCAGTATCGGCGCCAGGAGAGGAGGGCAAAGACTGCTGGGAGCATTGACTCTCCAGCTCTATGTCCTCATATGGGTTCTCTTTGGATGAGTCTGCAGGGAGACCAAAGATGGCAAAGTTCAAAACATGTTTAATTGCATTTTTCTAAAGTCTCAAGATTCAAACAATATGAGATTCTGAAGACTATTCTGATATTTTCAGGCTGAAGCGGCCAGTAATAATATTGTTTTCTGCAGAATATTGTTCATGAAGGAGTGGAAAAACGGAAGAAATATTCAATACATGTGGTAAAACACTGATTCTAGAAATTTTCAGGGACATATTCATGAGCTATTGTACAGTCCACATTTTGTAGTTTGAAAAGGAATAGTTCGACAATTAAAGAAATACTCATTATGTATTGGTTAGATGTATACCATTTTTTGGTATTGATCTTCTCCTCTAACAAGCAAGAAAGGGAATACGTGTTTTTGTCAAATGATTTCTTTAAAAAAGGGAAATCAGTGATGGATAATAGAGGTTTCTGACCTGGGATGTCTTCATAGTGATGTTCCTGACACAGTGAGTGAGAGAACAGCGGGCTAGTTGACCCTGCAAGGTCTTCCAACTCAAAGGATTTCCTGTCATGGTGAACAAAAAAGTGAAAATGTGCTTCTAAAGTATGAAATAACTGTTATTATCTTCATAGAATTTTTCTTATTTATCCAGGAGGGGCAACATCAGGTCAAACTGTAATTATGGCCACAAAACTATATATTGTATTTGATGTTGGTTTAACTCTGACTATAGGATACAAGCAACAAATTCAATTGTTGTTCCCTCTATACCTGTCTCGTTGTCTCTGCTTCTCTCACCCCTGGGTCTCCCATATACACCAGAGGGAGGTTTGAAGGAAGTTTTCGTAGAGATGGAAGGCAGTGGGGGGAGGTTTCTCTGCTCTCTCCCCAGCCTCTGACTCTTCCCAATGGGAGCGGTAGCTGGATGCTCAAAGGTACGTTGGGGTTTGGGGACTGGGTTGATGGGGGGTGCCCCTGGCTCTGTGTACACATTCTCCTGCTTCTTCTTCCCTTTCACTGCACTACTTTGACCCATAACAACCTCATTGTCCTTGCTAGGTGGACTGAAGTAGTTTCCAAGCTCCGGAGGAGTTCTCCCATGGTTCTCCCCCATGGCATCCAGATTTTTAAAAAGGGTGAATACAGCTCTCTTCTCCTGGCTGGTTTGTTCGGCTGTTCTCCTTTCAATGCTTTTCCTCAACGTGCCCGCCTGCTGCTGCACTGCTACTGTAGGAGAACAAGGCCTTGAATCCTTGAGCTTTTCTACATTGTCTTTCTCATTATTTTGTTTTTCCTTGTGGATAACTCTGCCGCAATCCTCCCTGTTTTGTAACTCACTGGGCGTGCTGCTCTTGAGCGTCCCTTTTTGCTGTTTCCCAGTTTCAACAGGTGAACAAGGCCTTGAATCCCCAGGTTTTGCTACATTCTCTTTCCCAAGATTTTCCTTTTCCTTATGGGCTACTCTCTTGCAACTCTCTCCACTCTGCTCATCAGACATTTTACTGTTTTTTGTAAGTGATTCTGTCCTTTTTATAATGCACTGGCCCGAAGAACTTGAGGTAATAGGTAAATGAGAAGGTTCCTTCCCCTCCCACAGAGAAATCTTGTCCTTTATTTTGCCTACATTGGATCTGGGGAGCTTGTTGTCCACCAGGAGAGTGTTCTCATTGCTGTGAGGGTTAAAGCTCGGCCTCCTATAAGCCATTATGGGTGACTCTTGGTTGCTCAGGTTGTCTAAAGGGGTGAAGGGGATTTTTGGTGCTCCCTGTCTTCTTTGCCCAGCTTCCTTTTTTTCCACTAATGCAATATGGAAATCACTTCTTTCACCAGTAGCACAGCCCTTCTTAACCCTAGACACACAGAAAAGATACATTTACTGGGTGTTACAAAGTTACAAATGATTAAATGATGAATGCCAAACAATAAACATGACCGAAATATATTTTTTTAAATGTGATACAGCAGTGATTCCAAATCAGGCTTGGGGGTACAGACAAAAAATGTTGGGAACCAGAGATTTACAGAATTACTCAGAAAACACATCTTTCTCAATGATAATAGTGTCCCTGAGTACCCTGGTATTCCCTGAGTATTTAATTGGAACAATACAATAAAATGCTAACAAAAGGCTACTTAATGGTAACCAGAGTTTCCTGAACTTCCCAGTACGGTCACTGAGACTGCCAGTTATGGGACACTTAGTCTTTTTCTGGCAGTGGGAAAATTCAGCCTGAGAGTAAATGCCAGAGAACAAGCCTATGACCGAGCATCTTCTTCTCATCGGCCTCACTAAATAAACACATACTTGGACCGGGGCCCATTTCATCAAACCAGTATGTTTTAATAAATAAACATGAGGAAATGGGAAGCCCTAAGTTCAGAGACCTTTTCTGACTTTTCCTTAATTGATGCGATGCATACAAGGCAACCTACTTCTAAGGAGGAATTTGTGAAGGAAAATGTCCATTTTCTATAGGGTAAATATTTACTGATACAAACCTGTCGACAGTGGAGTAGATGCAGTCCGGCGTGCTTGTCATTCTCTTAGTGGCCGCCATGATTACTAAACCCCTGAGACAGAGATAAAGAGGAAAGCATCTTAAGTAAGTAATTAAGTTAGTAAGTCACTTAAGTAAGTCAATTAAGACAATCGGTTGATTTCTTTGCAGTGCTGAATGTGGCATTCACAATTTGGATATTAGCCTTTTTATTGGCGTCCTATATTCATATCCTGTCTGGCTTGGCTCCAACTGGCAATGAGTGGCAGGCTATTTTTTTTAACAGAATACCAAATATCTCTGCTCACACTTTTTCCCATTATGTTTTTAACATGAGATTAAGATCCTTGGTAACATTTAAGGCAATGCGACCATTAATTCACAGCTGGTATTGTATGGTACTCTGGGGCCAGCTGGGCAGACTCAAGAGAAAACATGACAGCCAGGCACACATTGCAACTCCCTTGAGCAGTTCATCAAACAAACCAACATTTCATGATTGCATGATTGAATCACTCTTCTCTGCCTTTTATTTTCTTTTGTGTATGTCCCTTATTCTGCTGCTTTCTTCTCACTGAAGACTGTCCTTTGCTCTTCTCTTCTCTTTTTGACTCTCATACTTTCACATCTTTAAAAGGCCAATGTTTCAAAGTTCAGTGGCCTCCCAATTTCCCAGCTCTGAGGCTGTTGTCATCATTTGTTTAGTTGATATATACTCCAAATGACAGTGTGCATGAGCAGAGGAACTGCACGCTGCACTTAAAGATGTGGGCTTTAGCTGATTATCCTGGAAACAGATAAATTATTACTGTATGATAAAGACAGCAGGCCATCCAGAGCTGCATAATTAATCCCAAAATGCATAAATGGTTGTTGTTTTAATTATGCTAGCGGTTGCTTTTACAAATGGCATACGCCCAGATGACTTCCCAAACAAGTGTTTTTCTAAATAAATATACCACATTTTATTTTCTCCCCATCCAAATCATTTTTAACACTTATTAAGGTAACTAAGTAGAACATATATGACTCAATTGAAGTCAGAATGAAATTGCATTATTCTCCAACACTGAGTGAAAATATAACACAGCCTGTTAAATCCCACTGTACGTATCTCATTTTGTATATTAAACACACAACATTAAATCTGCTTCTTACCTCCTTCTGTCGTGCAGTGTCCTTGTGTTCATTAGTGAATTGGGAGCATAATGCAACCCATGCGTCTATGACAGTATCCATTGGGATAACCTCCAAACCCCTAAGGTGTGCTGTGTGTCCAGGTTAAACCATCTGCAATAGGTTTTCTAACTTATTTTAAGCTTTGAAGAGAGTGGTCAGATATTTAATTGAGAGAGAATAAAGTCTGTACACTCTCCCTGTCTCTTCTCCAATCTTCAACTTTCATTCACTCTTTCTTTCCCTACACATACTGGATATGACTTCCTCCTTCCCTCCCTCCCTCCCTCCCTCTCTCTCTCTCTCTCTCTCTCGCTCTCTCTCTCTCTCTCTCTCTCTCTCTCTCTCTCTCTCTCTGTCAATGTCTCTCTCTCTCTCTTCATGAATGTCTCTATCTGCATGGCTGTCCTTCTCATTGCTGACATTATGACCAGTAAATGAATGGTTCTTAATACTGTCTGAGACTGCTTTATTTCCATAATAGTGCCTAGTAGCTGCAGGGAAACGACTGACACATGGGACATACGTCACTGTACATTTTTCCCTCCAAATCTGAAGTTTGTTGGAATTCACATCACAACTGCTTCTGAGCCACAGTTGCTTGCAGCTGTAGCATATCAGCCCACACTACTTGCCCCAGGGTGTGCATTGTCTTCCAAATGAATAAGAGAGTCCCAATAGGATTTGTAAAGTGCAATTGAAAAAATAAATGACAAGGGGCTTCTAAAAATGTTACACCCAAAGAGAAACTAACTAATTTCTAGATACAAATGAACTCACAAGTTTAGTTGTAATACACAGTACTATATATTAAAGTCATATATATATAATATATATATATATATATATATATATATATATATATATATATATATATATATATATATATATATATATTACAACTAATATATATTACACATTTAATATTAAACCTATCAAAATATGTTTTTATATATATTAAACGTATTGTTTTATGTTGTATGTTTTTATGATTACTGTTTTAATGTTGTTTAATTGTTTTGTTGCTGTGTTTTTATGCATTTTTGTAATTCTGTAATAAAGTGTATATGGTGTATATATCCATTTGGCTTGTATTTTAATCTTTACATTTCTTTTTTCTAATTAAATTATCCATTTAAATTAAATACCTAAAAGATATTTATAAAAAACAAAAATGTGTCTAATCGTTGTAAATATGTGGGCTACACATGTAAACTGAGCAAGCTAATGTTAAAGACTTACCAGAATTTCAGTGCTGTCCAAGTTCAGAGCTGGGTCCCTGCAGTGTCAGGCAGTGAACTGGAGTATTTCAAACAAATGATTTTGGCGGGGCAGTTTTTAAACTATCAGCTTGTAGCCGATGATATGGTCGGTTGTCTATAACGTTACCACACAAGTGGCACAGTGACAGGTGAAAGCTGAACAGCTGCCGTCTCCTTAGTTTCTTATGCCTGTCATTCCACTCCTGTCCTGCTGGTGGCAGCAGTGCGCCGCTGTGCTCCGCGGGCAGCAACGTCTGTTACTCAGGGATCCACAGTAAACACAGATTTCTTTAACTGTCTATGTTGTCCCCACACCGAGAACAAGCCAGCTAAGGAATACATGAGCAGAAAGGTAAGAAAACGCTTTGGTTTGTGTCTTGTTTATTTATTTATTTAAAGCTTGGTACTGGAACTGCGAGCTGTTTGCTTATAGACGTTTGTTGTGACTTTTACGTGTAATGGACCCCGGAATTGACTGTCCTGTCATCAAGAATAACTAGCTAACGTTGTGTGCCTTGTCACTGTGTGAGCCACGGATGCACAGAGACTGTTCTGTACGAGCAGTGGCGGCAAATGCTCCCTCTAACAACAACAGCACGAAAATAAATCGATTTAATTGACAGGATTTTCATAGGCGTATTGTCAATGAAAGATGAGCAAGCTAAATTAGAAGTCACAAAAAAACAATGAATAAACGAGAGGCACGAAATAGAGCCCGTCTGTTCTGTAAGCTACAGAAATTTGAACAGCAAGTCCTGCTTTTATGTAGCCTTTTAGTAGTGTGTGCATAGTTAATATTATACAGTCTATGGTTGTGTGCTGTATACAGGGTATCACCTGTCAGTCATTGTATCTGCAGGGGTTAAAACATATTGTTACCAGGCATCCTACCAATGCCAGGAAATCATGTTTACCTTGAGGGAGTTATAGGTTAAGTAAACTTTAATTTGTTTAACAGCCAGCAGAGAAGAAAAGACAGCAGTTTATACCCAAGGTACACAACACAGCATACAGATGTATTAAAATAGGGAATAACAAAAGGGAAATATTTAGAAAAAATGTGATCACATAAAAAGAAAGAATAGGGAAATATTGAGTTACAAGCAGTGGTGTGATCAAAGTACATTTACTCAGGTACTGTAATTAAGTACACCTAGCTGACATTATGTACTTTGCTTGAGTCGTTTCTTTTAATGGCACTTTTTTCTTCTACTCCACTACATTTCAGATGGAAATATTGTACTTTTTAAACTACAATTATTTGATAGCTTCAATTACTAGTTAGAAATTATGATTTTTGCAAACAAAACTTTCTTTACAAAGGTCTTTAAAAGAAAAAGGTTAGTCTATTCAGTTATATGCTTGCAGTTGCTGTACCTGTTTTTCTCTCCACTTCCGCTTTCTGGTCACATGAGTTGAATGACTTTCACACTGTGAGATATACAGATTGGAACTTTAGGGGAAAAGGCTGCGCTGGTAGTGGTTCAGTACTCATGGGTTATCATAATCAGGACTTAGTCCTGTGCAAACAACATGAGGCGATACATGGTCACAGCTGAACAGGCGCGTGGGGGAGGTGTAATGGTTTCAGTGGCTGTCAGTACACAGTGGGCCCATTGATGCCTGTGGGAGCCAGTGCACAGGTCAGCATTCAGACCAGATGCATTTATTCATGTTCGTCTTTTACCTCAAAGGGATGGATACTTTTACAAGCTAGTATTGCCTGTAGTCCAGGATTTGGCCAGGACTGGTAGAATCAAGTGAAGTTATTTCAATCACGTGATCACTACCATCTTCAGTGAACTCAAACACTGCACACTTAAACTTTGGGAAATTGCACAAAACTCTGTGTGGTCAGCTTTAAACCTGCGATGTGTGGCGGTGATTGTCAGGCCCAGAGGTGGTCTTACATGAGTTTCACTGCATGTATGTGCTTAAATTTTCTCTCATACATAGTTTTGTGTTGTCTTAGTCATCCTTGGACCAATATTATATGTGTGCAATTAGTATTTTGTACAAGCTGTTGTCCTATTTTCAGTCATGAGCATTAGTGCAGTTAAGTGTTTTAACGTTGGTTTCCAATTCCTTCTTTTCTTTGTTGTTCCCCTAGTGATGTGCTTGTCCCATCTGGCATAGTGGGACACTATAGCTGAACCCCCTTCCTGTCCTGTTGCTGTTCCCCCTGAAGACATCCACCACTACCCCCCGCTCCTTTCTCGTCCTCCACCTCCTCTTCTTCCCTCCGGCTGCCCCTGTGATGCCTCCCTCGTGCTGTGGCTACCTGTCACAGTACACTCATCATCATCTGGTTGTCTTCCTCCTTACGTTTTTTAGGTAATTTAGGGTATTTAAAAGGTCTTCCTCAAACCTGCTACCATTGTAAATGTTAGTGACTAGATTAGCCTGTGATACCGGACACATGCTCAGAGTACCTGGAAACCCAAATGAGAGCTGGAATGGTGGACAGTGACCTGTCTAGTTTGACTTTGTAAATTGTTTTTTTTTTGTATTTAATTAGCTTGTTGCTTTATTGCATATTCATTGGAAAAAGCCACAGGAATTTTTACAGCAGTTTTGAAACAGAACTCTCCTCTAATTAGCCATTCATAGCCCACTGAGCCACCGGAACAAACTACAAGAAATTACTGGAGTTGAATAAGTGGATGCCAGGTGTGCAGAGAGACTGAATGGATATGTGCTGTAAAGGTGGCTGAAAGGTTAATGGTAGCAATGTTTACAAGGTCAAGATAACATGGACAATATGTTTGATTTCCAATAGACAGCAGGGTTACTACACAACTTGAAAAAGTCTGAAAGTGGTGAAAGTAGTGAAAATGAATTGTAATTTTTTTCTCATTGTGAAAAGAAAATCCAAAACGTGAGGGGAAAAAAGGAAACTGCATTTTATAATTGTTTTTGGTATAATCTTGTTTAAAACATGTTTGCATATGTATTAATATATTTCTACATTTACCAAACCCAGTAAATGAATTATATTATTACAAATGTTTATTTCAGTTAGTGCCGTTAATCTGTATTACAGTAGATGTGATAGATATCACACTTGTGAGGCCATGTAAAAACACTGCAGCAGGTAGTAACGCACAGCGAATACTGCTGCTCAGTAGAAAAAATTGGGCTTGTGTTGAATATTGGATTTCCTGTTTCTACGATAAATATGTTGCATTCTTGTGTTTCTTGTGAATTCTTTCAGCAGAATTGAACTGTTACTTCTTTGGAATTTAGCCTTCTGCATGGCTTATGTGACCTTTTGTAGCTTTAATGGTATTATGTAAACAGTTGCCATGTTCTAAACCATGTAGCACTGGAACTGATGTGAAACAAAACAAGAAATATTTTTATATAAATATATTAAACGTGTGTTCAGCATCCCCTCCAGCTGAAGTTTGAACTTCAACCTGTTTAGTCTACATGTGGTTTAGATGCATCTCCATCAAATTCCTGTAGCCTTTACTTGCAGAGTGAAACTGTTTTCTGTCTCTCCAGCTATGTGTTGCTACATGCATCCAGAAAGACGTTCAGTAACGTGAAAGTCAGCATCTCAGCCCAGTGGACACCATCTTTCCAGAATGGCAGCGCACCGGCTTTCTCTCCTGGCGAGGTACCAAGCACCAGCAGAACAGAGCAGCGTGACAGTCCATCACATTCAAAACCCCTGCTCTAGATATACTGCATATCATTAACTGTGTTATCTCTGACTGTCCCAGACATGGGAGAAGAATCATCTGTTTGCAGATGAAAAGCAGGCCACCTTGTTCCTGGGAGCTCTGGACTCCATCTTCCTTTTTTCATATGCAGTGGTGAGCAGTGAACGTGATATTCTGGGTTTAAAGCTATAGTGCGTACAGTTTTTGTTGCCCCCAAATGAGGAATTCTAAGTAATTACAACAACACAGTCGCCGCAAACACATGGAACATAACATGCTAGTAGTGTTTTACACTTTAAATCAAGGAGGGCAAGGCAGTTTAAAAAACCATGAACCACCCTTTCATAAGAGGTAAATATCTTGTAATATTTATGTCCTCTTCATTTCCAAAGCTAAACGACTACACCATTTTGTAAACATAGCCATACTAAGAAATACAGAGAGTTTTGTGGAGCCTGATTTGCTTTGTATAAACTGGTTTGGCAATGGCCTGAATATAACAACCATTCATTAATATAAAATAGTCACACACTATAGCTTTAACAAGCTTCTGAGAGTAGCGACTTCTGCCACAGATATTGTCATCTTAATTGTCAGTTGGGTCACATTGTGTTGGTTCTGTCCACACAGGGTTTGTATCTCAGCGGTGTGATTGGAGACAGAGTGAACCTGCGCTACGTGCTCTGCTTCGGCCTGTGTGGCTCTGCTGTAGTGGTGAGTACATATGTGTGTGTACATGCGTGCGTGTGCCTTGATACACAGGGTACTTTGTTTGTGTCAAGTTGTACATGTTGCATGCTATGTATGTACAGTTTCTTATTTGAATATTAAAGACCAGTTAGCATTTGTTCCCAATACACTGCTTATGTATAATAGTTTGGAATATAACTTTAGCTGTCTGTGTGTTTGCAGGAGTTTCTATTTGGCACTCTCACCGAATGGCTCCACATCTACAACATCTATCTGTACTGTGGCTTGTGGGTGCTGAACGGCCTGCTGCAATCAGCTGTCTGGCCCTGCGTGGTAGCCGTCATGGGCAACTGGTTTGGCAAGACGGGGTGTGTGCCGTTTCTCTGTTTACAAAACCTGCATTTATTTAACATTGCTGCAAGTATACAACTGCAACATCAATCCGGCATAAAAACATTGACTCAGGTGTCTGTCTGTCAAGTGGAGCTTCATGATACACACACAGAAATGACACACACAATGGCGTCCATTCACCTGTGCTGCTGCCAAAACATTGACTCCATTTAGACTCACTTTTCCTCAGAATATAAATATAGCCAGTTTGCTGAGCTGCCTTTAAAGTTGTGAAGTATGTTTTTTAATCTGAAATTGTATCAGAGAGCATTTAAAGAAAATACTTGCATATTTATCCATTTTTCTAATTGAACTGCATGATGTTGTCTTCCAGCCGTGGCTTTGTGTTTGGCCTGTGGAGTGCTTGTGCCTCTGTAGGCAACATCCTGGGGGCCTTCCTGGCTTCTAGCGTGCTCAAGTATGGATATGAGGTAAGAAACACACACACACACACGTATTGATGCTTTTTACTATATTTTGTCTCATTAACTAAATTCTAACATGATGTACCTATGTTGCTGTGTGCAGTATGCCTTCCTGGTGACCTCAATGGTGCAGTTTGCCGGGGGGGTGGTGGTGTTCTTCGGCCTACTTACCTCCCCAAAAGAAGTCGGTAAGGACCGCAAGGAACAAATGTTTTGTTTGTGTGCTTTCAGTGTATTTAGCTGCATCCCAACATTACCATAAAATGCTGTTCAGGTGACAGTATTACACATAACTGTGAGAGATGAAACCCTCCTTTCTGATTAAGTATTTTAATGTGTGTGCACTTGTGACCGCCCATCTCTTTTCATTTTAAATAGATTTTCCCATGGAATGGATTTTGAACTTGACCTCTGCCCAAATTAGAAACAGTTTAGTGTCTTTATTGCATAAATTGATTGCCAATCTCCACAGCTTGAATGTGTGTTTGTGTGAGTCAGGTTTGAGCTTGGAGGCAGAGACTGGACTCAGTCCGGTAGAGAGGGACACAGACAGCCACAGGCCTTTGATGAGCGACGAGGAGGATGAGGATGAGGTGGAGGCGGAGGTGTATGCCAGGCAATACCAAACAGTTCAGCAGCCTGACGAACCTCTGGCCGAGACTCCTCGAGCCATCGGCTTCTGCCAGGCTTTCTGTCTGCCTGGAGTGCTACCGGTGAGTCTACAACTCTCAACAAATCAAGACAAATTCATTTGCAAAGTCTTTTAAAAAAAACAAGATTGAATGATGCTAATACATGTTGACTCTCTGTCTGTTTGTACTGCAGTATTCCCTGGCGTATGCTTGTCTGAAGCTGGTCAACTACTCTTTCTTCTTCTGGCTTCCTTTCTACCTGAGCAACAACTACGGCTGGAAGGAGGCTGAGGCTGACCGCCTCTCTGTGTGGTATGATGTTGGAGGAATCATCGGTGAGTGGCAGGCAGATTTTTGAAAAACATGGGACCTTGTGTGATTTAGAAATTACCCCCCAACATCTTTTGTGTGGCACATTTGCACGGGATAAGCAGAGCCTGCTTTTTCTCAAATTGAGTGATTTATCTGTACCACGAAAGTTGGGTACAGCCCCGGAGGACGGCCAGGGCGAGGCCGGCGCACCACACTTGGGTCGGGGTTTAGTGTCTTTTTGGGCCAGGCCCGGTAGAGGTTATCAGAGGCTCATACCCTATCATTAGGCCACGGCATCACCCACACAGCATCACCATCAGCCCTCGGACAAAGCCGAAGGGAGCGCATTGACTCAGGGATGGAGGTCTCCGGTTGGGCAGTGGTCCAGACTAGGTGCGCAATGAAAGGTGGAAACTGCAGCCCCTTGCGATCCAAGAGGGATAAAAAGGCGCACAGGAAACATAAACCTTGAAATAATGATATACATCCCCGCCAAATCACAGACATGTACGGGACTAATGTAATCACAGGACCTTGGTGTTTGGCGAAATATGGTAGGTCATTTGCAGGGAAATTTTTACTTGACAAATTACAGACATGGTTTATTCGCACTGGATTAAGATTACAGACAACCACCCTAATTATTACAAATGACCAGAGGTCGCCAGGTAATACTAATCCCATGCGAATAGGGCTTTAGTCTCATTGAAATAAGTTTTCCAAGGAAAGAAAGAAAATAAGACACAAGTAACACATTGCATTTAATCTCAACCAAAATATGTAATATTCTCTGATATTAGGGGCTGGCAGTAGCTCAGTCAGTAGGGGAGTTGGGTTGGGAACCGGAACAAAGTATGGTGGTGGAGTGGTAGCTAGAGACCAGTTCACCTCCTGGGCACTGCCAAGGTGGTCTTGAGCAAGGCACCGAAACCCCCAACTGCTGGCTACTGGCGCCTTTCCATGGGCAGCTCCCTCACTGACATCTCTCCATTTAGTGTATATATAGGTACTAAGCATGTGGCCTGTGTGTAATAACAACAAAGTCAAAACATTGTAATTTCCCCTTGCAGGATTAATAAAGTATACATTATTATTATTATTACTCTCAGCAAGTGGCTAGTAAACTGTAAAACTGTGTTTGCTAGCCTTCGTAACTGTACAGGTCAACAACTAAAATAAGACATTTCTCCTCTTCTGTCCCCTTCATACAAAAAACATGCTTAGAGTTGGATGTATTTTTCTCATTGTGTTTCTTTGCATCAGGAGGGACGGTTCTGGGTTTGATTTCGGATTGCATGGGAAAGAGATCCCCAGTGTTGGCCATGAGCCTGGCACTGGCGATGGGAGCCCTGGTGGGATACAGCCGTGAGTACAGAGTTCACCATTAGTGGATCAATCGGTCAATCGAAACAAGTCGGCAACAATTAACGAAACCTCATAATATAAGGTTTATGGTGGCGTTATTACCATTTCCATCCTTCTCAGGCTCACCGAATGACCAGGTGATTAACGGCGCTCTGTTGGCTACCACTGGCTTCTTCATCGGCGGCCCGTCTAATATGATCAGCTCTGCCATATCTGCTGACCTGGGGAGACAGGGGGCTCTGAGGGGAAATCAGGAGGCTCTGGCTACTGTCACTGGCATAGTGGACGGAACAGGAAGTATAGGAGCTGCAGGGGGACAGGTGAACAAAAATTCTAGATGTTTCATTAGCAGAAATAAAGTTGATGATGATGTGGTTCTGTGTGTAAGTGTGTACTTTACCATGGTCAGTGTCTCTCTGTGTTCAGCTATTGAAAAGCACTGATCATCATGTCACAATTTGTTAAGCCACATTTGTCCTGCCGCTTTAGTCCATTCACAATAGAGCCAATATACTGCAAGGAATAAGATTAACGCAATATTTGTATTTTTATGTAAAGAAATTGCTTGCTAGGTTATAAAAATAGTTCTTGACTAGTCATCACGGACATAATGTATGTCTGTGTCATCCTCTAGTACCTGGTGTCCTTGATTGAGAGCAAGCTGGGCTGGATGTATGTGTTCTACTTCTTCATCGTCATGGTAAGATGATTTCTTGAAATCACAAAAGGCCTTTTTACCGTACGTGGCTCGAAGGAATACCACTACGGCAATGGTGTCAAACTCAGTTTCACTAAGGGCCACACTCGAAAATTAGAATCACATCAAGGACCAGACATGTAGAGTCTATTGCTTTTATGTCATCAAAAAAGTCAAATATCGGGAGGGATCAAAATTTGCAGAGGGTTGGATTTGGCCCATAGCCTTGAGTTTGACGCGTGTGCGCTACGGCGACAACAGTTAAGTTTAGGCACCAAAACAACTAGTTAAGTTTAGGAAAAAGATCCTGGTTTGGATTAAAACTCTCCAGAGGAATCAACATGTTTCCTGGGTGATAGTATTAGAATTATATTATTAGATTAGATTGGATTTTGCATAATTTAGCATTATTTCCTGTTTTTTGTAGCTGTATCCCTTCTAGACACAAACCTTTTTTTGTTTTATTTTTAAGATGATTTTTTGGCCATTATTAGGCCTTTTATTGTGACAGCACAGCTAAAGACATGAAACGGGAGCGAGAGGGGGAATGACATGCAGCAAAGGGCTGCAGGTCAGAGTCAAACTCAGGCCTGCTGTGTCGAGGAGTAAACCTCTATATACGGGCGCCTGCCACAAACCTGTTTAACTGAAGAGATATTGACATGTCACAGTAGGGAAAGCACAGGTGTAGATAATAAGTGTCACTATGTTTCTATGACAAGTCAAAATGGCTGCCATGAATAGGGCAGACATTAAAGATGTTTGTTTTTAAAATACATTGGCATAAATATTACCTTTTAATTGCCAATTCTGACTAAGTATATAAATGCATGTTGTATGTTTTGCTCAAGTTTAAAGTTGATTTTTAATTTAACCCCATATTTGTTGATGTTTTTGGCGTGCCTCTTTCTTTTATCTTTACTTGTTTGTTCACTGGTGGTAACAGGAGTGTAACCTTACCCACAGCAACACTTTAGCATGTCATTGTATAACATTGAATTAACAAAACCCTTGTGTAACTGTGTGTTTTGATGTTACAGACGGGGGGCAGCATTGTGTTCATCATTCCCTTGCTCTTTAAAGAGGTGCTAGCCATGTGGAGAGACAGACAAGCGCTGCGGCGCCAGCTGTGAACACGTCAACATCTGCCAGCCATAATGTTCCTACTCTTATCAGTGGCAACACAGCAGGGCTGCTCACAAACAACTGCTTTTTTGGTGAGTTTCATGAGGTATAAAGATTTGTGGGACACTGTTTCTCACAGCCACGATGGTTAAGGTGACCTAGAGTTACAGAGCTAGCCGTTAAACTCCCACAACGACCAGCGTTTGTCTATAAACACCCATGTGAGCAGGCACCGAGTCTTTGAGCACAACACTGAAATCGTATCCACTCAGTAAAAGCCTAGAAATGTAAAGGCACACTTGTTTTAATGTGCATATGAGGATTTATAGGCTGAGCTGAAGTGCCTGATTGAAAAAGGTTTTAAAAGGGACCTAGCCTTCCAGTCTGTGAATTCAGGCCTTGCAGGGCCATCACAGAATGTACTACTGTATATATGTTAGGATTTAAATTGATGTAAAAACCCTTTTTAAAGGAGATACTCCTAACTTAAGTTCAATAATGTTTGGCTTTTTAGATCAGAAGTTCTTAACTTAAAGAACCCTTTGGGATAATTTGGGTGTCAAGATTGTCTAAAGAATGTGAATATTAATTGTAATGTAGACATTTTATTGTCCGTTTTTGTAGATACGTATGATCTTTTTGTTGTTTTTGGTTGAGATCATGAATATTGCACTGTAGTACAGTAGGCAAAGTCTTGAAGATTTTAGTGAACCACTCAGATCTTAGCTTGGTTCACTGCCACTTGATTTCTGCTGTGTACAGTTTTGTGTAATCAGGATTAGAAGCTATACTGTCTGCAGGGACTGGTTCTCTTGATTCTGTATAATGTATATGTCAGTCTCTGATAGATATATGCTCATTCCTTTTTCAAGTTTTGTGTCTTAAGTCACATGCAATTGCCATGAAAGCCCCCTCACACAGACACACACACACACAGTGATAGCAACACAATAAGAAGAACCATTGTCTACCATTGTCTGACCCATTTGGTTTACAGTGTAGCATACCCTAATGCACTTTAAAGTGTATACTGCATTCTGACATTGCAGAAGAGACACATTTTGCCTGCTTGTAGCAGAAGGTGCACCTCCTCACGGTTGTTTGGGGAACTTGACTGCCAATCTGTGTCTGAACAGATTTAAAGGCCAATAACGATAAATTACTCATGATCAGGGTGGGAAATGGTCTTATCACACCAGGAATATGCTAATTAATAATTGGGCAGGTTGTCTACTTTATTAGACCTTGTGGTCAATAACCAGCCATTGTTTGGGCAAAAAAATCTTTTGTTCAAATCAGTAAAAAAAATTTTTTTTTAGAATTTGTGAATTTTTTTCCCCTGCTACTTTGGCCAGTAGACACAATGTTTAGTTAGCTCTGTTGCATGTAGATCATTTAATGTGTTTTTAACATCTGGGATATCAGGGCATCTTTGTATCTTCATTACTGGTATGAGATGTGTTTCTTATGCTATACCAAGAGCACTGGAGCATAAAATGAGACTACACCTCCAATGTCTCTGAACTTGCCAAGTGTAATAGAATGTAAATTGAAATGTTTGAAGACTGGGTAACCCTATCTGTGGTGTATTTATTTATTTTTATTTTTATTCATGTGTACGTTTTGAGTTGTAACTCATGTAGATGCACATTTTCATTTTAAATAAATGCAAGTTACATTTGGCAAATTGCGAGTTATTTAGAGAATATTTCAGATAAGATAGTGATGGTATAGGTGGATTTTTTTGTTTTGTTTCCTTTCTAAACTTAAGTTTATTATAGTTTCCCTGTTGCATTAAGACACTGTATTGCCAAATGACTGGAGAAAGCGTGTGGTGGCGCTGTTCCATAGCTGCCGCCCAGAGGCTTGCTCCAACCTAAGTCAAATTCCTCGTATGTATATCATACCTGGCGAATAAGCTGATTCTGATTCTGATGATTGACTGTGCCACCAGGGGGCGCGCTATTACACACAAGAACCTGCAACTTTCAACCCTTCTTTGCTTCTCTTAATACATCTATGCTCACAGTACGTGCTCACAACCCACAAAACAGAGTGGAAACAAAAAAATCAGACCGGTTTTTTGTAGTTTATATCAATATCATTCATTAATGTTTTATTTATTTTGAGCACACTATATGAAATCAACAATTAGAAAGGCAACAATGCACCAACAACCCAGCAATATATTTTCTTTACAATTATTAAGGATTTTGATGCCAATACAAATACACTACATGTTACAAGGGTACATAAACCAGCATTAAATAACAATAACAAATCCTATACAAAGATTATTATACACTCATGCATATACAAAGTTATAACAAAAAAAACGCTACACTTTACACACTTTACACTTATTTATAGCTGCAACAGGCAAAATTTGCTTAGGCACAGTGAGACACTAACGGATCAGTCTTGACATTGTAATTTCCCTTGTGGGATGAATAAAGTATAAATTATTATTATTATTATTACATGCATCATTTTAGTTTTCCACCCAACAGACTTGAGGATTAGTACCAAGACTACAAAAACCCTAATGCACCAATGTTAGAAAGTCTAGTTGAAGGAAAACATTTTTAATAATTACAAATGTCAAGTCATTTCTAATCTGTTATGAGTATTTGTATGTTTTAAAAAAAAAAAAGATTACCGTAAAAAAAAGTTCTCTTGTCAATGTTTAAAGTAGTGCAAAATATATACTGTCAGAAACAACACAGTTATATTGAGAAATATGGGGAATTTATCATTTCAAAAAACTCAAAATAAGTTAATATACTTTGAAAGTTTTGTCTGTGAAGATAGGTGCCCACAAACATTGTCTTACACACACACACTCATAAAAAATTGGCAAAAAAAGCAATGAATCCTGAAAATGTAAAACAATTTCAGAAAGCCATGTTTGCTATTTTTAGATCTGTGAAATATCACCTTGTTGAGCCATGAAAGATAACATGATTACATTACTACATGATTATATTACTGCTTTCATGCCGATTTTGCGCAGATTAAAAGGGGCCGACAAAAGCGTGTCTGAATCACAGGCCACTTGTCTGGGTAGAAAAAGAAATCTTTTGATCTAGAAGGGTCTGTGACATTTTCTGGTGAGCGTTCCCTTTTTAAAGTTGTCCCTTTCCTTTCTTCCACACCACCACTTATTCTCTGCTCTGTCTATTGATGGGGGAGCCAAGTGAGGCAGCAAGAGAGGGATAGACAACAAAAGTGCCCCCCCCCCACACACACACACACACTCAAGGGACCTAAGTTTCCTCTGCTCGGAGCTGGGCCCCCACTCTGACACACTGACTCTTTTACCTGATGTGAAACTCGACACTGAGCGAGCACTGAACCTCGACCGCTTTTACCACAACAAAATAATAAGCCCCGCTCCACCCCCCCCACCCCCCCCACCCCATGTTTCTGCCTCTGTCTCTCTTTTGCCTGCATCCTGAGCTACATTGGTTTTGTTTTGCTTTTTGCATTGAACATGTACGTAACTTGTTTGTTTTACTAAATCACTTGATGAGGTAGTAAGAGTGGATGTATCCAGATTATGGCTTTTTATCCATGTACAAATTAGAATGACTGTAGGTAGGGAGAAAGAAGTCAGCACATACTATTTGAGTCACCCAAACTGCAAGTTGAGCAGTTGTGGTGTGTTTACACTATTTATATTTGTCACGTTTGAGACTCTTCTTTGACCCATTACTGATCACTCAGTGAGTGACTTGTATAAAAGGTGTTTCTAATTTCACAGCACAGCAATTTCTCTTTGGTTTAACTGCCTCAGCTGTTACAACTCAACCTCAAGATTAACACCAAACCGACAAATATATACACAAACACTTGTTATTATATACACACAAACATTTATAGAACAGATAAACAAAGAGAAGCAACTCAACTCTTCATATAAAAGTGGAATTGAAATGTTAGGGTTCCTCTGAGCTACAACGTGGTGAGAAAACACAACACTCGCTTCATGGAAAAAATGGTTGTACATGTAACACATGGTGGACATGAAGACAGAGTGGAAAATGTCCACATTATTACAAACATAAAGATGACGTCACAAATTTGTAAAGCCCCATTATGCAAAAAATGCAAACCAAAAAAGGGAATATGATTTGTACTTTGTAAATTTTATATATATATATATATATATATATATATATATATATATCAGTACGGCCAAAGTGACCACGGTGGAGTATATATGACCCATAATGACTTCTAAACACCTTATATTGCCTTGTTTTACCCATCCAATTTGTTCTCATTTTCTTTCTTTTTTTAACAATCTAGCATCGCAAATAAATAAAAGTACAAATAAATATGTACAGGTACTGCCACATTAACTTATTGCTGAACCTCCACCGTTGACCTTTGCCCTGGAGCTAATCCCAGTCGCGCTGCCACATTTTGAGCCCCAGGTGTGGTTTTGACCCCTGACTTGACTCGTGCTATCAGAGCCATGGGGTGAGACTAAAGGCTAAGTGTGGTGTAAACCAGGAATAGCAACTCACCTAATCAAAACCACCTCCTGACTTTTATCAAGAGGGAGAAGAGAAGCCGAGGACTGACGTCAAATACTATCCACAGGCCACTCAGAAGAAAATTAACCTTTTCAAACTAGAGCTGATTTTCTGTTATTAAGAGTCTGCATTCAAAAATTATTTCACAGTATAGTACAAAAAAACTGAGGAAAACAGTATATAGAATATATATATAATATGTATAGTTATAAACCAAAACCGTTCCTAAGGTCTGAGCTTGATTAACTGGGATAATGCTAGCTTTCTTGTGCTGAAAGTCTAAGGTATGTGGTGTCAGAGGCATGCTGGATGAGCTTGTGTGTGTCAGTTACAAATTGATACATACTGTATATACATATAATTTGACACATATCTATATGAGGTTACGTGTAGAGGGATGTCGGCCACTCAGTGATCCTCCACTGGGTCTAGTTGTGCTTTTCTACTGCAGAGAAGATGCTTTGTAATGCAGAAGCTTCATCTTCTTTACCTTGAAGAAATCTGGAGAGTAAAAGAAGACCATGCAAAGTGAGGAAAAATACCTCCGGACGACTCTCATAACTAAAATCACTTTACTATATTGTAATTTATAGTGTTGAGTTTTGGGTCACATAAATAAAACAGTATTAGGCAATTAAGAGAATAAGCAAATCTCCCAAATGCCAAACTATTTAACTACTTATTTAAGATATCTGGTGGACTGACCTGTGATGGCAGACTGTCTGCGTTTTCCTTGCCGTCGGATCCGGTAGCACCCCCTTGTGGTCACCTCTAGGTACTCATCCCCAGACTCTGACGTGCTGCTGGACCCTGGGGAACACTGGCCCGACGAAGACGATGTCCGCCTTTTGGCCATTGGACATTGCACTGACCTAACCGTACAGCTGCGGTAAAACGCCGGCACGTCCTCATAACTGAGCTCCTCCCACTCCATGTTGGACCCCCCTTCTGGCATTTCTCTCTGAAAATCAAAGTTCCAGCGCTTTTTGGCCACCTCCACGTTCATACAGAGCAGCCGCTGGAAGTCCTGCTGCAGCTGCTGGTGATCCACAGGCCCGAAGAGGTTCCTCCGCACTGGCCCCACCTTCAATTTCAAGGCCTCAATGCACCCCAGGCGTGAAAGCTCTGGGTTGGATTCCTCCGTAGCTGGTCCCGCTGATGATGTTGATGGAGACGCCATCGCCATATCCCTGTCAGAGGAACAAACACAGAGTGTTAGAGGAAGGTCAGAGGTTGAGTCTTAGGCCTGCAGAGTTTCATTTAAGTGTGACCTGGGTATTTTAATGGCATAAATTAGTTACAGACATACAAGCTATTGTGTCCATACATACAGGCAGTATCTGCCCTCTTGGGCACCTTTCTGTTTTATGTGATCAACTACATGTGTGGCCCTAACCCACAGAGTAATTACTGTAGCAACAGGTAACTCAACCAACACCAAATAAATCTCACAACAAAATGCTCTGCCCTGCCGTGTCAAAGTGAACCTGATTCTCCACCTGCTCGGGTGTCTTCCAGTCAAAGGTGGACCGTTAGGGTCGGCAGGTCACATAGAGAAAATGCCCATGTGTGCTACTTGTCAGGGAATGTTTCCCACATACCTCAGCTAGTTGCCACATTTAATTAGAGCAATACTGTTGAATTCGGAGATTGATTTCCACGCTGCTAATAATTTTTCTACAATGCTTCTCATCATATCACAACCTCTGATATAGAGTGAGACATAGTTTTACAACACATCCCTTGCTGACTGCATCAGCTGTGTTTTGGCAGTAAAACAAGACATGTTTTTGCTGGGAGGGGCAGTACCTAATAGAGAGCTGAGAGAAATGGTTCTGCTTCTGATCGATTACTCCACTACATATAAGGTCTGAAATGTATTTTCCTGTATTTTACTAAATGAACTGTTTTAATGAGTTAAATCAATAGCACCATAACTACATTATTAAATGTGTATCTGTTGATCTTCTTTGTATAGGCGCCCTGTGTCAAAACATTGTCATTATTTCAGTTAATATTGTTTACATGGTGTGTATGTCAATGCATTTGCGTGTAATCCAATGATAGTAGCTCGTGTCTTGGACAAGGGGTGTGGGAAGCTGAAAAGGGGCCCCATAGCGGGTTAATTCAGCACTTTCCCAAACCCCTAGTTTAGAAAGAAATTGTTTACAATAACAGTAATTAATGCACAAAATATTCTCATATCCTGGGCCATTCGATCTCTAGTTGTGTCATTAGTTGGAGGGGAAAAAACAGGCAGAAACAAGAAATGCGTAATATGACTTTTGGAAACACCAACATGGGCATCATATCAGCCCAAGATCTGTCTGAAGACAGAAAAAAGAGGAAGGCTTGCAAAAACACCACGTCAGAGGGGGCTGAGAGGGGAGGGGGGGGCAAAGCGTTGCGCAAGTGTTTGACCCAGAATATATAGATTGGAAGAGCAATCCAAATAGTTTGTAATTTTAAGATGCCGGTCTTTATAACCTGTTTAATAAAAAACGTGTTGGAAACCAGCAAAATCCAAACGTTTCATATAAGTGCGTCATACACTATGGCAGTAGCCTAATATATTCAACCCGCACAACTTCAGTTTCCTCGGTTATGTTTCCTTCAGAGCTGGATTGGGATATATCAGAAGACTTGATGGAACAACACATACCATAATTACTTTCTTTCACCAACGGAGCTGCTCTCTCTCTCTCTCTCTCTCCGAGTGAAAGTTGTGTTCGTCAAAAACGAAGTGGGCGCGGTATGCAGATCAGTTCCAGCTCCATGGTCGGTGCACCCACTCGCAGAAAAACACCGAGAACACCCTCAATATCTCGCACCAAACTGCTTTTTTTTACAATACTACGTATACATTTGCATCAACTATCTCTGCAACCACAACACAGTACGGTGCCACGTTGAATAAAACATCAAGAAGTTCACTTTAAGGTTTTGTAAAGTGACTTTAAAAAATAAAAAAATACTATTCAGAATGCTATTTACAACACAGTTCGTAGTCAAACTAACTATATGAAGGTAAGTAAGAAAATAAGAAATTAAACAGAAACAAATAAAAGATTTAAAAAGTGTTAAGACTTTCAAAACACCAGATATAGACAGCAGGAGCTTTTCATCAAACAATCTTGAGTAGACATAATCTAAACGTGGAAAATGTTGCCTTGTGGATATGGACTGGAAAGTGAGTCGAGTGTGGAGAAAAAAAACGGTGTGACCCAGTTAGATTCTGCAGATGTAGGTCAATGAGATGCGACACAAACAGCCCACATCTTGTCAAATGTTACACACACAACAGTCACATGAGAACCATTTGAATATTACGAACAACGAAATAGTAATTAGGATAAACCTTTACACTGACATTGACTCCTAAAAGTCAAAACTGCATCAACATAAATTTACATAATCCAGACCAAATCTAAACCAAAACGTGAATAAAAATGAACCAGAACGTCAAGCCAAAAAAAAAAAAACATTCCCCTCTTACCATCAGCTTCAATGTCTCAAAAGTAGAGTAGGCTTTTCAAAAGTTTTCAAGAGTTTCACGTCTCGAGCGTTTCGTCCCCAAACTCTGCACACTTCATCCAGTCAGAGGAGTGTGTGTGAGTGTTCCTGACAGCTCCGTGGACACAAACACACTGTCACGTTGAGTATAGGCGCCACCCACAGGAGGGTTGTCCCTGTCCCTTTATCTGCGATGTTTGTTATGAACTCAAAAGACAGCGGGGACGTCCTGTACGTTCTGTATAGAAGCAGAGACGGTTAGTATAGAGGCTATTTAGTAAAGAAGTCAGTCACGTGGTTGGTTGACATATTACAGTCAAGGCTAGGTTTTTTATGGTCTTTTTTATCATCTAACCTCACTGTAAAACCTTCAGAATATAGATAGGAATGAAGCTAGAAAGTGTTTTTGTAACTACTCAGATAACAGTCTCTAGCCTACATTTAGCAAGACAGTACAGGTGAATATTAATGAAACTTCTCAAAAAAGAAAAAAAAGTCTTAAAATTGACCAGTGCATTAAGATGTTTTTGTGTCACGCTGTAATTCTACTTCATTATAAATGTAGGTGTTACTAATGATCACAAATAGCTTCATATCCTGTTATTATAATGCTAAAATCTCCTTATGCAATCTGCGCAATACTGCTCCAGACCTTTTGCTCTGTTGCGCCCTTGTGCCCCACTTTTCCTTCGGCTCGACTGAAAGTAGGTCAAATATCTTGGCAAGGCCCGCCATTTCCCCCTCTCCCTCAAATGTGACATACAGTACATTCTCGTGTAGTGCTTTGCATCACGTGTTGTTTTCCTCCCCGAGTCACGTTGAGCTGACTTTTCCAGCTTGACTTCTACTTCTGCATGCAGTATGAGGTGGAAAAAAAGCACATAACGTCCCGAATGGCACCGGCATGTGCATTAGGTTCCTTAGGAAGAAGTGAAGAGAAACACTGCCATTCTCTCTTCATAATAGGAAAACATGTTTATGACTTAATTGGCTTAATGTCTTGAAATGGTAAATCAACAATATGTAAAATTTAATTTGTTTTTACTGGTCAAGGACTAATCTGATTATAAAGGCACATAAGAATTTATTTACTCAAACAGTACAATTTTGACAATCTAGGCACATACAGCACACATTTTCTGACTTATTTACCGTTTCATGTTTAATGTATCTTGGTGTACACCAACAAAATGTTGATGTTTAACTAAAAGATGGAGCTGAAACGATGAAGGAAACAACATAAAATAAATCGGCAACAATTTAGATAATCATTTAAGTCATTTTTAAGCAAAAAATGCCAAACATTCCCCGGTCTTAGCCTCTGAAATGTGAATATTTGCTGCTTTTTCTTTCATAAGAAACTGAATATATTTAGGATTTGGACTCAGACACAATAAGGCATTTGAATGTAATTTGGGCTCTCACATCTTGTGATAGGCATTTTCCATTGATTCCACTGCTTATTAATCACTTTAACCACTGAGTATTACATTTTACTCCATTCTTACATTGCACTTTTTTCTCCAAACTGTTTGGTATTGCTATTACCAATTGTTGAATGACTGCTCAGAAGCCATTGTATTCATGTTCACTTCCCTTAACCCTTCCTACCTTATGCTATGACACATTTATTTATTTCCCTAACTATTATGAACTACTGTAGGTTCTTCTTTCCTATTATAATTGATAAAGGATTGCCCTCTTTCTTATTATTACATAGCTTCTCTGTTACAGTGTATTACATGGGCAGCCTTATGCTTGCATAGTAACACAGTAATGTCGTATTCCTGCTTGCTGGCCAACACCCTCACTCAGAAAGGTTTTCCAGGTTTTACACACACACTCCCTTACTATTTTTACACATTAGTCAACGTCTGTACTGCCTCGTACGTTTTTCCTTCTCAGACACTGCAAATGCTTGCAACGTTTCTAAAAGTGGCTTATGAGATGTACTGCTTCAATAATTTCAAAGTAGGTAGCAGCGATCGCGGAGCGGTCGTGTGTGTGTGTGTGTGACAGGGCCTCATAGAGCCTCAAAGTTAATATGTCCCCACTATGAAATGTTTGGTTGGACAAAGGTATTTTCTCATGGGGGGGTCTAATCAACATTCAACACAGTTTAGCACAAGGCTCAAAGGAAACAACTCAATTTCCCTATCCAAGTATGTTGATAAGTTTTACTAACATCCATAAATCTCAGCCTTGGACTTAATATGCTTTATTTCTGAATGGTAAGGGACTGTGAACAGTTATGGTAGGGAAGGTGTTTGAACCTTATATTTGACTTTTTTTAAAACAAGACCTTAAAAAAGTCCACCAAGTCCACCAAAATAAATAAAATATTTTGTATGAACAACATGAAAAACGGATCCGACACTCCTTCAGCAGAACGACATCATTAGTCTGTACCTTCCAAACCCATTAGAAGCTGCAAGCTAAAATCAGTTTTGTTGTGATTCTATGATTTAGGTTTAATTAAGTTTTGGCACAAAAAACAGCTTTGTAAGGTTTAAGGAAACGTTATTTGGGTTCAAATAACTTCTTCGCTAAGGTTATGGAGGCTTTGCCGTCATGGTAACAAGGACAAACACTTGGTGCATTTGCCTGTAATGCTAGAAACAACGTTGAGTGTTGGTAGGAAACAGGAAACAAACAGCGGCCTCTCATGGTAAAGTTGTATGTTTTGTTGACTCATCCACCAACCGGTCAGTCTTTTCTAATCACACATTTGGGGCGGAATTAGCAATTGCCAAAAACATAAAAGTGAACCAAAAAGTAAAGGCGACTGAGAGTAAAAAAAAATGGTGCACTCTTTCAATCTATGCTTCCTATTAAGATCCACATCTCCTGCTTCAAAAAACTGATATTATAGTTTTACAAGCTATGGTTACTGTAATTGTCAATGGAAAATAATGCGCTGATAAAGAGACACAATCGTTGTTTTCTGCACATGACTAAATGCACATTTATGGTCCATTGTGCACACAAAAGACATTTTTGGTACATTAAGATTTTTATGTTTAACTAAGACAAAACATACATAACCTTTCCCTTTTCTGATCCCCCTAATAATCTCCGTACGGTCCCTAATTATTAAAAAAATATGTGAAGATAATTGCTGAATGATCTGCTCCTCCAATGACATCATATCTTCAGCACAAATTCTTTGTTATTTTTAGTTTTGTCTATTGTTTTCTTACATGCTGAGTTAATTTAGGTCTCTCCCATCATGATTCAGTACATAATAGTCAATTAGGGTTGTATCCCAGTTCCTTAATTCCCTACTAATCTGTGTGTCAAGTGGTCTTTATACACTCATATTTGAGGATTCATCAGCAGACAATGAGGCCCCAGCAGCATGATCCCTCACTTTTTTGTCAACTCTGTGACCTGTATTTACAGTCAGCTTATTGTTCGACATTAAATTCCTAATCCTTTTATTGTTGTCTACAGTGCTGTGTGTTTTGGTGTGTGCCCCCCCACACCCCCGCCATCCTTAATCCCGCTCTACAGTTGGTTACAGTCATTAAGACCATTGTCTTTCCTCCACGGTCAGTGCCCTTTGAATACATTAGCTTGCTTGTAAAACAACAGTCACACGGTACAATGGGACTCGGGTCAGAAGACGATGTGCTGGGGAACTAACATGGTGGGTTTTATGCTAGGGAGAGGTAATCAATTCACCTCTTTTCATTCAAAAGTTACTGATTTACTTGGTTGTAAAACAAACAAAGGACCCAACAGAGAAGCCAGCTCACCATACATATATCCTACAACTGCAGGCAATGTTTTATAAATGTATGTAGTTTGAGTGTTTAACAGTTGGAAATTATCTGTAGTGTAATTGTTAATGGAGGACATTTATCAGATAACAGAGAGAATAATACAAATAGGTTTAGATTTAGACTCAACTTTATTGTCATTGTGCAGTGTTCAAGTACAAAAACAGCAAAATGCAGATTGCATCCAACCAGAAGGGCAAAAAATGCAGAAAAGTGCAATGTGATATTCAAGTATAGACAGATGCATTGCATAGGCAGAACAAGAAATATGTAGTCTTTAATCATCTCCTACATTAGGCCAATGTGGGGAGAACTTGCTTGGCCGCATGTTCTGCGTGCCAATAACCAATGTCCACAATCTGTCTGCCTTTCGGTGCTGTGACCCATTTATTCTCCTGACGGCCTGCTCACTGGTTTCCATTCAATTTCTTTTGCACACAAATCAAATAATGACACACAGACCTGACACGGTGAAAAGCTGTATGATTTCCCAGTTTTCCACACACCTGTGTGCCTGTGGTTGATTACCTATGCTTTCCCAAATGCAGTGCTCCACCCAGTGCTCAAACCTAAAACTGCAGATTAATTAGTAAAACCAATATGGTATATCAAAGAAAACAAAACAAAGTGGTGTAATGGCTCCAACAAAATATATTGCAGTGTTATAAGAGTAGAATAAATATGGCTATATAATATGAACAATGTATGAACAACATGTACAGATATGTGCAATGTAGTAGCAAAGAAATTTTACTAGTAGTAAGAAAAATATAGATACAGATATATACAGGTTATATTAACAGAATATATTATAAGAAAACAGAGTAAATATGGATATTCTGAATGAATATATGTAGTCTGGTAGCATTATAAGCAGTGTTGGGCAAGTTACTTCCTAAATGTAATACATTAGATTACTAGTTACTGTCATTTCAGAGTAATTAGTTATATTACAATATTACTGTCTCTGAATTGTAATGTGTTATACTACTTTTGCATTATTTTTGAGTTACTTTCACCAATATAACAGCAGAAGTTTGACTTGGCAGCTAGCTTGTGAATTTCACCACCGGATCAATAAAGTCTCCTCTTTAGCCACTTTAATTCACCATAGATTATTCATAATATTTTGTATAGTTAATATGAATATGCAAAGTAACTAAAGCTATGCAAATAGGTAAGTAAAATGTACAATTGGCAAATAGGAGAAAATGAAAATACCTTACAGTTGTATTTAAGTACAGTACAACATTGTTGTAAAATGTTTGTTTAAAGCATTTGAATAAGACATTCATGTTGTTTAGTTTAAAACAGTCTAAAGGAAATGATAGATTATAGTGTGATTAAAACTCACTATCTACATTATTTACAGTACTTGATTTACAGCTGATAGGCCTGTGAAAAGGTACACACTTATTTGTTCAACAGGAATTTAATTTGACTCCGAACCGTCACATGAAGTGCTTTTATTTTGAAGTAGCCTACACGGAAGTTGTCTGTTGTGTACTCTTTCTAGCTTACTTAGATGGACGTGAAACGCTAGATGCAAAACCTGTTTGTCAAGCTTAACCTCAAGCTTACCTCTTATGGTTGTATGCTAAATATAGTTAGCTTAGCTTAGCATTAAAGGTCCCATGGCATGACAATTTCACTTTATGAGATTTTTTAACATTAATATGCGTTCCCCCAGCCTGCCTAAGGTGGCTAGAAATGGCAGTAGGTGTAAACCGAGCCCTCCACCTCCCCCTGCTCAATAGCTACAGACTCAGAAATGGCACGTCATAAGGAAAGCTCATTGTGGGACTTGCTCTAGTGGCTGTAATTCTGCACCAAGGCTGAATTTTGGGAAAGAGTGTTCAGATATGGTATTAGGGGACCACTAAGGTCTATATAAAAGCATCTAAAGAGCACCATGTCATGGGACCTTTAAGACTGGAATCAGGGGGGAAACAGCTAGCCTAACTCTGTCCAAAAGTAATAAAATCTGCCTACTGTACCAGCACCTCTAAAGCTAAATTGTATTTATGATTAAATACAATCCGCACCAAACCAAAAGTTAAAAATAATTTATCGATTTCAATCAACGTGATGGAGCAGTACGACAGCTACAATGCAACTAACAACCTAATATCAATAGTAATATTGCTTCACTGTGGGTTTTTTTTTAGATTAAAATGCTGGTTGGTTTCACTCCGGATAAAACAGAGGTTTCAGAAAGCTACAGGTCAAAGGTTATTGGCTTGACTAGAACCTTGAAACTGAGTGTTTGGAGCCAAAGGTGCTTTTCAGTGAAACACCAAGACCATGTGTAGTTTGTACCATATCACAGTCTCATTTCCGCAGGAAGTCTCTGTGGTGAAAGGGACGCTGTGATGGAGAGATCAGGACGAACAACAGAAGAGAGGAAGTTGTTGGTTCACAGGTGCAGTATGGGGGTTTCCACATCCTTCTGCCCTTTAGTCGAGGAGGCAAATACTGAGAAGAGTCTCACCACAGACAGTGGATTGTTTACGTTAATCGTAATTGAATGGGCACCACATCAAATTGCGAGCTAGGAGAAGAAGAGAGACTTGGTGTGGGAAATGGCAAAATGTTGAGACGTCCCGCAAGATAGCAACAAAAGTAAATGCAAAAGGAAGGGAACGGTGTGTGCACATCATTTAGGTAAACTTTCAGAGCTGTCTGCTAACTGGTGAGGTTAGAGATGAATGGCCTCACATTTACTAGTTCTACACACTGGAAACATCTTACATCTCCTCCTTATCTCTTCTAAGCAGCTCATAATACACGCTTAAGCATGATCAACCACTTTTAAATGACTTAAATGTGTGCTAAATTTGGAACTTTGTACTTTGTTAAAGGGCGTGGAGGAGATTTACAGAGGAATAATAAAGGCATTGAACCAAAAAGTTAAGGTCACACACACACACACACACACACACACATGAACAATACAATTACTCCATACATAAGTGGGAGGAGTTTCCATGGGAGTATTCGCACAGCTGTGTAGGCCACAGGTGGGGTTGTGGGGGAGGGCGGAGGAGTTATCATACTCTGATTTTCTTGTGTGTGTGTGAGTGTGTGTGTGAAAGAAGGAGTGTGTTCTTTCTAGGGCAGGGTCTGTAGAAAGTTGGGGTGCAGGGAGAGCGAGGCAGCTTGCCGGCAGCTGGATATTGTCCGTGCTCTACCAGGGGAGCTTGCATGTCAGGGTGAACGGGTTTAAGATGAAATATGCCCAAGGAGACCCTGACTCACTGTGTTTGTTTTGGGGGTGTCCTCAGGGGCTGGCCTGGGGGCTGTCGGTGTAACAGAGAGATTGGGGTCTCCGATTTATTTTCTTTGAGCTGTGGTGGCCAGTGAGTGTGTAGTCCTCCATTTTTCTGTATAAATATAAAACATTTCTTGTTCTTTTGAGAGCAATAACAGAGGTGATAAGATCTGTACTTTGAAATATTTATGTGTGTGTTTGTGGGCCTGAGGTCAGGAGGAGAGGGAGGAGACGCAGGAGAGGGAGGAGTTGAAGGGCGGGGAGAGGCGGGTGTAAATCGATCCTTTGTTTTTGTCCCTGCATATGTGTTTTAGAGGGATTTGTTTTGGTCTCACTGAGGTGACCTCAAGACTAGTTCAGTGTCAACACTAGAGAGAAAGCCACAGCAAGACAAAGGATTGTCTGAAAACTGAAACATTCTGTAAGATTATAGCAAAAATATGTTTATTTTGACCACAAAATTGTTGCTGCTTTAAAATGAAACCTGCTCTACCCTGATATTATATATACTTATTTCTTATGCAAAATAATGCATAACAATAATTATAATAACGTAACACTTTGAAAAACATACTGTAGGCTGGCTACCAATCTTAACTCCAGGAGGTTTGTGTCCCACATCTGTTTCTGCTCCATGCAGCTGAGGTGAAAAGGTGGTGTGCTTCAGCTGATGTGTTTTTGTCCTTATCTACATCTGGGGAACATCTGGTTTGCATCTGGCCCTGGCCTTGTAAAATCTGGCTGTGCATGAGCGTGACAATATGTGTGTGAGAGAACGGGAAGGAGAGGGCACAGCATTTATTTGTGAGTTTGGATGTGGCTGGATGGGAGGATCAATGAATGAGTGCGAGTGAGAGCGAGTAAATGACTGTTGAAAAGAGAGAGAGTGATGTGTGTGATTGTGTTACCTGGTTTGCAACAAATAATCTTAGTGTTGCTGTCTTCAATTCTTTTGTTTTTTTAACTAGTAATGCAATCTGTTCAACACCTGTGACAATCAGAAAAGAAACATGCACAACTTAGCAGTCATCCTTATCTGTTTGATGATGATATATAGGTGCATACCTCTTCAAATCTGTTTTGCTTGTGGAGTCCATTGTGGATGATACCCTTTTCAAAGTCATTGATTAAAGTGTAGAATGCATCATTAAGAAGTAAGTGGGATTATGGAGTTACCAGGTTATACCATTTGCCAAATTTCTCACAGAAAAAGCTTGAGCATAGACTTCCACACAATGGGACATCTTTGAAAAGAGGGACCAAGGGGGGTGATATTTGGAGTCCCTATGTTTGGGGTCCATGGTATTATTGGTAACAGGGCCAGTTGAGCCTAGTTATTATCACATACAGCGGTGTGTGCAGTGATTTTTAACAGAACACCTACATTACATTAGATGTGGGGTTTTAGAAATGGGCATTCAGAAGGCAGGCAAGATCTAATCAAAGACACTATTGACTTGCATTATGCGAAATGTAGGATCATGTGTATTCCTCCAGCCCATATGACCACATTAGGTGGATTGTTATACCCTGTAGTACGACCTGAAGGAGTTTTTCCTGAATAAGCGCTCCTTGCACCGTGGCAGACAGGGAGAGGCTGCAGAGGGTTGTAAGGTCAGCACAAAAGATCATCGGCTGCCCTCTCTCCTCCCTGATGGACATCTACACCTCCCGCTGCCTCAGCAGAGCAGAGAACATCATCAAGGACAGATCCCACCCCGGCTCTGATCTGTTTGACCTGTTGCCCTCAGGAAGGCGCTACAGGTGCATCAGAGCACGGACCAACAGACTCAAGAACAGTTTCTTCCCAAAGGCCATAACCACCCTGAACTCACATATGCACTGACTCCACTCCTACTTAATCATTTCATTTTATCACTGTGCAATATTATTTATTAATTGTTAACACTTTCTATGTTTACACAATGTGCATTCAAAGCTAATTTATATATGTATACAGTTGCTCTCCGGACTCAGGACTGTGCACCAGCACCCCCCGCCCCTCTCTTTTTTCTGTGCACCACCTACACTTTATATCTTTGACTTTATATTTTTAATTTTTGATATTTTATATTGTTATCTTATATTCTTATATTTTTGTGTCAACGCTGTAAAGAGATTGCTTTAATCTCGTTGCACAAGTACCGTGTACTTGTGTATAATGACAAATAAAGGCATTCTATCTATTCTATTCTATTCTATTCCGATGGCAGGGAGGTCAACACTTTCTCATACAGTGTTAAACATGTGGTTAACGTTGTGAGTCATAGTGTAGGTGGGGTTTAGGCACCAAAACTACTTGGTTAGGTTTATCAAAAGATTTTGAAATCAGTACATTTGTAAAATTTGGCTAATGATTGTGTCATAACCACACGACTTACTGTTGCATAGTAGAGGAATTACCGAACAATACAGGAAAAGATCCCTGGCAGTATCAACTTACATTAGCTGTTTAAGTTTAATTACTTATGTTAACTAGCATTTTACTTTGCAATAATTACCCTGCGCCTATGTCACCAAGCAATCACCCACTGTTAGCATTCCATTGACACCTATTCATTTTGGCACCCCTTTGTAAAAATAGGTCAAATATATTTGTACAAATACGTCACATCTACATCGTCAAGCTCAGTTGGAGGCTGCACAGTAACACCCAGCTATCACCGGAAAAGTGCTTCTAATATCCTTCACTGGTCTCCGTCCAGAGCAACGGGATCTGTTGGTCCATTTCTTTAACACTTTAACTGTCTATGATACTATATTACATGACTTCCTGGGTTGCTCCCATAAAAATTACTACGGCCACTAGAGGGTATCTCATCACGTAAATACGTAAAAATGAGTCATTAATAGCTGCTTGTAAAAACGCCTTATTTATTCTGGAGTTGATAGTCTCGTTTTTGGACCTGTCCAAGAGACTCAAAAGTTAGGCTGTCTCTGCCTCTGCGGCTTTGATTTTGACCATTCTTTCTTTAATCGTCACTTGTGAGTCCCTAAACTTTATGGAAGAGCAATACAAAATAAGTCAAGTACAACTTCAAAGTTAGAAAAGTCATGTTATTTCACACTGTATAATCTGTACCGTGTTCAAACTGGGTGAAATATTCAAATCCCAAAGTCCATATTTATCCCGACTGCACTTCTCTTTAAATATTCTTGATGTCTTATTGATTATGAGTATAATTTCTAGACATTTTTCCAAATTTAGTCTAAGTTATGTCATGTTTGGAAACTATTAGATGTCCACCAGAAGTTAAAATGAACAACTGTTATATTATCCACATCTGTTCTATTTTCTCTTGGGCAAATCCAGTCCAGTGTATTGATACTTTTGGATTCTCAATTTGAGATTTCAGCACTGTGTTTTACATTTAAACAAATTTAGCTTGGTGTACAAATCTTTGTCATGAATACCCCCAGTGATTGTTTTGATTTAATGATCTTATTTGTACAATAAGGTTTTTTTTCCACAATCCTTAGATTCCTCAGGACAAGGAGGTGAGTGTCAGTCTGTAATAAGGCCCCTTTGAGAGACCAGAGAGACAGTTCTTTTTTTTGGTCCTAATTGAAGTGAGTGTGTATGGGGAGTTACATATTTGGAGTAGATTCCTTGGAGCTACGATCTGGAACAGTAAGCTTTGAGCGGCCAGAGCTGGCATGGGTTTGAGAGGTCGGTTTCTATGTGAGGATGGGAGTGGCCGGTTTCTATGGCTACTCCAGTACGGTTACTCCAGCTGCTTGTATGCATGTGTTGTTCACGTGTCATTTTCTTTCTACGTGTTTTTAAAACTATGTATGAAAGTAGCAGTGACAGCGACAGCAAATATGATTGTGTGAAAGTGTGTATTTGTGAGACAGGAAGCAACCTGGGGCCCCCTCTCAGCCGCAAAGTAGTAGATTAGTAGTGATTATGAGTCCGTAGCCTATACAGAATGGGTTACTGCAGTGTGTGTGTATACAAACTTGTGTGTATTTAAAACATATGAGTGCACCTTAACAGCCTACCGCTGTGTGTGGAATGCTGCATGTATGAATATATTTCACACCATTAGTGTGACAATGTGAACTTCCCTTTCGGGGGGCCCACAGTGGAAACTCAAACAAAAAGGCTACATAGTTTCAACTTTAAAGTGGCCTTTGTAAAGTCAGATACATTCCTTGACATACTGTATGAACTGTGCAGATTTTTTTTGTACCTTTATTTTTTTTTTGTGTGTCTTTATTAAACTTTTCTTGTTGCTGCCAGAAAAGAGCCATAAGTGGCTGCAGCTGAAAATAAAGAATCATAGTAGAAAACATTGTATGTTAGTGTTGATAGCATCATGAGCTCATGTAGAGCTTTAGGCTTCATTCTGGTGAGAATCAAGTGTCTCATGATGTAACGCAGGGTCATGGGTTCCCTTCAGGCTCCATCACAGAGATGCTGAAGCACAGAGACCCATTCTTCTGCAGCCTAATCCTCCAACTGCTGTCCTCAAGCCTTGAAGTTGATTGGCCTCAAGCTTATGACCTGACATGAAAATGTTTGCTTTTTTTTATACACCTACAGTATACCTACAGTATGTATATATAGGTGTGTTATGTAAAAGTGATCTCTCAGAGATTTTAATATGGTGCTCTTTTGTGATTGAAATGAAGTTTTGTGATTGAAATGAAGACTTCCCCAAAAGTGAAACTTTTGGGGAAGTCTGCATCTCCATTGTGCTGCGCCATCTGGTGTTTTGTAAAAGCTACAGCTTGCTTTAATGATAATATCATAAAGAGTCACAAAATGTCAGCTGAGACTATGATTATCAACTCCAGCAGGCAACAGGCACTTATAGCTCTCTCTGCTGGTGATCAAGCAGGACTGCAGCTTTAAACTGGGAAACAGTGACACAATGAGTATTCAGCCAGTTTCAAGGGCTTGTTCATGAAATCACCTGATAACATGTAACTCATCCAGTAAGAGCATTTGTCCCGTGTTGGCTGAGTCCTTCAGCAGCCCGGGTTCTAGTCCGGACTGCGGCCCTTTGCTGTGTCAACCCTCATCTCTCTCCTCCTTTCATGTCTATCCACTGCCACTTTAATAATAAAGGGAAAACCCCCAAAACATAATCTTTAAAAAAAACAGATAGCCAAGTTTTAAGTCAAATAAAAAAAAGAACCCCCCACCCCAAAATTGTTTAGTTGTGGGGGGGGGTGATGGTTTGGGTGGTAAATTTGTTTTTGTTTGGGTCTTGTCTTGTCTCCTCGTGCTTGTCTTAGTTTCCACCCCGGTTTTGTGTGGTAGTCTGTCTTGTGTCCCTTTGTGAGTGTCGGTATGTTCTGTTTCCTGTTTTATGTTGAAAGTCTGGTTTCCTGTTCTGTCTCGTCTTGCTGAGTTTTACTTTTGTCTGTCTGATTGTCTTGCCCCACCCAAATGTTATTCACCTGACGTATCACCTGTTCCTTGTTACCTCGTTACCTCTTGTATTTAACCTCTGTGTTCACTTTGTCTCTTGTCAGAGCGTTTGTGTTTCTTTGTGCTGTGCTGGTCGGCATCTTGTCAGAAGTTTTCCATGTGTTGTTGCCGTTCCCACGCCTATTTTATACCTGTCAGTTTTTCCCTGCCTTAGTTCACTGTTTTTGCATTGCTTTCCCCCCTAGACCTAGAGTTTTTTGGGGGGATTTTGGGACTTTGTGTTGCTGTTGTCAGTTCCTGTGTTTTTTGAGGACTTTGTTTTTCCATTAACAAAGCCTTGTGAAGCTCTGTCCTGCCTGCTGCCTTCTCTGCTTTTGGGTCCTCACTACGCTCGCATCACAGAACGACCTGACGAGCATGGACCCAGCGGAGTTAGTTTTCAAGCAATACTGTAAATACAACTAAAATCACAATGTTTAATTGTTTTGCATTTTACAATGACTACATCAAATACTGTAAATGGAAGTACAGTATCTTTACTGTGAAAATAATTCACAGTAAGTTGTTGCCAGTAAGTTACTGTAAATTTTACAATAAATTTGTTATAGTTCATTTATATGGTACATCATTCATACATGATTCATATGAGGATGGATGGCATAGGGCCAACTGCCCCACATCCCCACACTCCCATCACCAACAAGAAAAAGAGCTGCAAACAGCTGTTTCCACGCGCCTCCCCCCTGCTGATTTTAAGTGATTATTGTGAATTCTCTGATTAATACACAAATAAAGCTCTGTGGATTTTTGATGCGTTTGTGACTTTTTCTCTCCCCCTGACCTGAACAGCACCCTTTCTGTGTTCAGAGGACTGATTTAAGAATGAAGCTCTGAATATAAGACATGAAATCTACCAAACATCACACATTCATGTAAAAACCACTCATCAAGTCTAAAATATGTCATCTCTTTATTTCTTCCAAACCGTCTGGCAACCCCCCCCCCAGAGATGATCTTGCGACCCCCTTGGGGGTCCCAACCCCCATGTTGAGAACCACTGGCTTAAAGCACCTTTGCCTAAAAAGGACAGTGATAAAAGCAATAGGAACATTTTAAAGAAGTCATCATACATCATAAAGTAGCTCATTTGCATATGGATTCCATCAGAATGTTCAATGATTCTACAGCGACATCACAACAGGGCCCAGTATAAAAGGGGGGGTCCGGAACCAGTCAGACACACACTGATCCTCCTGAGAGACACTATCTGTTGGTTCTGCCACTTTTTGACACTTTTGTTAGCATTTTCGGATACTCATGGCTATTTGTGAGTCGTTAAAGGCCGTCGTGCACCGGTGTCAGAGGAAGATGAACACCAAGGAAGACAGTGATGTAAGTAACCTTTTTCTGAGGGATGATAGATAGTTGGAGAGATAAATACAGTTTTTTTAAAATCACTAACCTGCATTGGTCAAAACTAAAGTCATAAAACTCTTTTCTAATTTATAGTTCACCACCTGCAAAATACTTCTATATCTGCAGCACGTTGTTCAAATGCTAACACGCTGTTTTCAAACACATTCAAAATGCATTGAAGCAAATGTGCAGTTCTGTAGTAACCATATTGAAATATAAAGAAAATCTTTGCAGAATATTTAGGATAAAATAATAATCATTCCAAACAGCTGATTTTAGCTAAAAGAGAAGACATTAACCCTTGTGTTGTCTTCCCGTCAAAATTGAATTATTGATGTTTTTAACTTTTTCTTACGTTTTTGTCCCAGTTTTCAACGCTTTTGACTTTTTTTCAATGTTTGTCACTTTATTTGATGTTTAACAGTATGTGACACTAACTTATTAACTTTAGTTTTACAGTTATCTTTACAATTTATGTTCAATAAACCTCATTTATAAGAAAATATACCTAATGTTTGAGTTAGAAAAGCAGAAATTAGGAATTATTTAGACTAAAATTAAACGAATGTTTGTTGATGGATAATTACAGACTGGAATATGTCAACTTTTAATCAATACTATTTCAAAACCTCTTCAATTTTTTTTTTCAAATGCTATAAAATTAAGACACCCCAAAATGAATGAAAGTAGAGATTTGTACTTGCCAAAGAGCGTTGTGCGGAATCAATCATGTTATTTTGGGTAATTAAAAAGAACATTAGATGTAATATAGGAAAACGGGTCAATTTGTCCCGAGGACAACATGAGGGCTAAACTTGTGTCCAAATGCAGGAGAGAGGGAGGACTAGAACCGTACTGTACAGTATGAGTGATTATACTAAAGTCTACATGTTGATGGGGATGTTTTGTAATTACAGTATTATCAAAGCTCAGGAACTTCAGGAATTATTTGTTTTTGTACTTTAGTAAAGTATTTTTCACAAGTAGATGACTAGTGCACAGAATAAAGGATGATGTATGAAGTGTTTTGCTTGTTTGAGTGAGTTTTAGAGGTGAGATTAACTGTTTTGTTGGTACATGTTGGTAATGCAGACTGTGTGAGATTGTGAGTTTAAAAAAGTGGCTTTAGTTTTCACTGATGTTTGTTACACTGTAACAAATTTAACGTAAAATTTACAGTAACTTACTGGCAACAACTGGCAGCAAATTACTGTGAATTCTTTTTACAGTAAAGCTACCATACTTCCATTTACAGTAATTTATGTATTCATTGTAAAATACGAAACAAACACTGTGATTTTAGTTGTGATTTCAACTGTAATACTTAGACTACTGTGATGTTGTCATGTCGACAAGGTTGTAATGTAAAGTGTACAGCATTCTACTGTAAAAATCATATACAATAGTGTTACTGTGAAATCTTAAGGAAATAACTGTAGATTTCACAGCCATTATTTACAGTGTAGCATCGGAACTAGCATACCCATTTCTAAGCTAATCAAATCATCAAAGTCCAAAAATTAAGAACACAAATAACAACGAACAATATGTTTTTTACAGACACTAGAGAGCCACAAAGGAGAAGGTGGTTCCAGCCGTCAGTCCAGGATCCGTGACATCGAGAGAGCTCAACATGCTGAGTTGGCTGCAGTCCTCCAACGTGCAGAGAGGCTGTGTGCGTCCCAGAAAGCCAGAAGCAACGCTGTTCTGGAGAGAATGGGACTCTCCATCCAGCAGGACACCCCCCGCTCACCTCAGCCACCAGCGTCTCCCAGAAGGAGCCCAAGATGTTCTCTTCCAGGGAGAAAGACCCGGCCTATCGCAGAGGAGGACAACAGGAGTTGGACGTCCATCACTAACCAGATGTTGTTAGAAGACGACCCTTTCTTGGAGAAGAAGCTGAGTTTGGGCTATAAGATTGCAAAACTTGCCTGTAAAATTGCCACGCTGCGAGATGCAAACAGGAGCCCGAGCCCAGACTCCCCCCTCAGCTCTGTGGACACACACAACCCCACTGAGCTGAGGGACATTTCACTCCGGTCTTTCACACCTACTCCTCCCCCTAGAGCCGTCAGAAGCCCGAGCCCAGACTCCCCCATCCGCTCTGTGGACACACACAACCCCACTGAGCTGAGGGACATTTCACTCCTCCGGTCTTTCACCCCAACTCCTCCTCCAAGAGCCGTCAGGAGACCGTCTCGCATCCCAGTGATGAAGCTGGGTGGAGCAGGTATGTTAATACTGAGTGATGACTTCCTTTTTTGGTAACTTGAACGGAAATATGTAAAGAGTGTGATTACAGTAAACATGGACATTTGAGTAATCATCGGGAGACCAAACGTCCTCTTTTGCCCGGAAATGTCCACTTTTTACTTCCAAGACATCTGGGGGGGGGGTTATAAGTTCATGAAAATGTCTGGTTTTCACAGTTTTTCATGGGATTATAAGCGTGTACATAAATTGACTGCCACTTTGCACACAATACTACGGCACTTTGTTGCGTGACGTAATTCCAGAGAGGCTGCCGTTTACATATATATATATATATATATTTTATATTTTATTATATATATTATGCTAGCACAGTTGTTTCAGTGTCTAATAAAGGTGCTGGAGATCTCAAAGCTCAAATGGACACCGAAAAACCTTATCTTATTACATTGAAAAGGTTTTAAGAGATATTTAGTTGAAGCTGGATTTTGAAGCTGACACAGAATAGGTCATATACATTATTTTATATTTATTTATTTAAAAAGAGTTATTATTTTGTTACGGGTAGTTACATATTTTATCTTATTACGTAAGTTATTTTTATACCATTGAGGCATATTAAAGCATGTTCATTAACCTCTGAGAAGCCTGTCTGAACTTGTGTCTCGAGGCCGGCCGAGTGTCCTCTTTTTGGAAATCAAAATATGGTCACCCTAAGTAATCATAATCATTTTGCTATTAATTTGAACAGGCAAGAAGGAAGCTAATAGAAAGCTCCAGTCTGCAAGAAATACATCTGAGGACATTGGGGAGACCGTTGAGATGATCCAGCCCACCCAGCGTCCTTCACGGGTTAGGGTTAGTGACCAATCAGCAGCCCCCAGTAGGACCCTGGCGGTGGCCCCCAAGGCTCCAGCACCACCATCCAAATCTGCCCCGGCCATCAAAAAAGGACCTCGCCGTGGGACAAAACTCCGCGCAAAGGCTGTCGCAGCTCAAGAAGACCTCCAGCCCTTCATCAACCCTGCAGAGAAACTGTCCCTGTCCTTCAGACAGCTGTCCTCAGACGACTGGTAGGACATCAACATTACAGAAGTTTAGTGTAGTCTGTCTTTACAGATAGATTTGACAGAGAATAACCAGCATCTAATCACAGGGAGAAAAACTGCACGGACTGAAGTTGGTTCAAACTTTGGCACAACACCATCCGGCATTACTGCAGACCAAACTGCACGAAGTCTGCCTGGTCCTCGCAGAAGAGGTATTGGAGACATGTTCCTCTTTGTTTCTGTGTGGCATGCAGTTCAGTTCCATTCTTCTTCATCTACCTGTACTGTGTATGCAGAACTATTGATTCATGTTTACTACAGAATAGAATAAAACAGAATAGAAAGTCCAGCCCCTAATGTGAAATACTATATATATATATATATATATATATATATATATATATATATATATATATATATATATATATTACTGTATATAATATCTAAAAAGACACTGGGATTCTGTGCAATTTCATTATAATGCAATATTTAATATTTAACCATCTAACTTCATTACAGTGCAATATTTCTTTATTATTTAATAATGAACCATTTCATTTCATTACTGTGCAATATTTAATATTCAGGACTTTTGATACACCAATAACTATTTTATTTGCATGACATGTACACAAACCCTTTATCTTTCTTAATATTTTATATATATATGTATGTATGTATGTATATAGTTGCTCTCAGGACCTGAGCACCACGTTCCACCCCTTTTTTTTCTTTTTTTTTACTTCTTCTGCACTACTTACATTTTATATTTTTATATTTCGTGTTGACGCTGTAAAGGCTTTGCTTCAATCTCGTTGCACAGGTACTGCACTTGTGTATCATGACAATAAAGGCTTTCTATTCTATTCTATTCTATTCTCTTCTCTTCTATACTATCTAGGTGAATAACTTGCGCTCCAGTGTGGCCTGTGCTGCAATGGCCACCGTAACAAACCTCCATGTTCACCTGGGGAGGGCCATGGACCCTGAGGCAGAGTGGATAGGCCCCGCCCTGCTGCTGAAGTTCGCCCAGACGACCACCGCCTTTATTCTAGATCAGGCTAACCTGGCCCTGGATGCGCTGGTGGAGGGCTGCAGCCCTGGGAGAATACTGACCGCTCTCCTCAACACAGGGCTGAGGTAAGAGAAGAGGATTTCATCAAAATCTAGTAGGACGAGTATCACTACAATTTCCTTTGGGATGAATAAAGTATCTATCTATCTATCTATCTATCAGCAGCATTTGAAGTAAAGGAAATAAAACAGTCCACATTTTCTTGTTTTTAGATAGATAGATAGATAGATAGATAGATAGATAGATAGATAGATAGATAGATTTTTTTTATTCATCCCAATAAAATGGGAAATTATAGTGTTACAGCAGCAAAATCAGTCACACAGCACAGAATGTAAATATAAATGAAATACTAGGATACAATATACATACAATATATATGAAATAATAATAGGAAAAAATACAAAAATATGCAACTGCTTAACCCTTGCGTTGTCTTCCCGTCAAAATTGAAAATCAACACTTTTGTTGCCGCTTTTTATCAACGTTTTTAACTTTTCTTACGTTTTTATCTCTTTTTTTAAACATTTTTGAAACTTTATTTTAATGTTTGTCACTTTTTTGACGTTTTCAACACTACGTAACACTAACTTATTATCTTTAATTGTACAGTTATTTTTAGAATTTATGGTCAATAAACCTCATTTACAGGAAATTATACCTAATGTTTGAGTTAGAAAAGCAGAAATTAGGAATTATTTAGACTAAACTTAAAGGAATGTATGTTGATGGATAATCAGACTGGAATATGTCAACTTTTACTCAACACTATTTCAAAACCACTTCAATGATTTTTTTCAAATGCTATAAAATTGAATAAGACACCCCAAAATTAATGAAAGTAGAGATTTGTACTTGCCAAAAGAGCGTTGTGTGGAACAATCATGTTAATTTGGGTAATTACAATTGGGTAATTAAAAAGAACATATGTGAAATAGGAAAACGGGTCAATTTGACCCGAAGACAACATGAGGGTTAAATAGTATGATAAATATGTAGATGGACCTACTGTGCAGGTTGCATTAGTGCAGTATTACAGTGTCTCGGTCTTATCAGCACCAATTTATGAAGTATAAAAAGTTTTATTGTCCTTCCTTTTGTCCTTCTTCAGGCACCGTAGTGCTGCAGTGAGGGGGTGCACAGCACAGCACCTCCACCAGCTGGCAGATATCATGGGAGGGAATCAGATCTTCGCAGCAGGGAAGATCTTCGCTGAGCGTTTCCTTACTGCTGTCAGTAAGATGGCGGTGGACGCTGCACCAGAGGTTAGGTGGGTTACCATGGTTGCATGGTCATATGGTTTGTGTTTCCTGTTCACTGTGCTGCCTCTACACCAAATTGATAAATTGGATTAGATTAGATACATAATACTTTATTCATCCCACCATGGGGAAATTCCCTTGTTACAGCAGCATTTTTCTACAAACAAACAACGGACAAAAAACATACAAAAAAAGTATTGAATGAATGTAAAGTGGCATTTAATAAAATATATTGTTAAGTAAAGTTGGGTGGCGATCGTACAAAGCAAAAATATTGCAATGTAAGTGAATAAGTGACGTGAAATTAAATAGAATAATACACTGTAAATAATATCTGTGAAATCTAGAGTTATTTTACATTACAATCTTGTCGACATGACAAAATCACAGTAGTCTAAGAATTACAGTTGAAATCAGTGGTCAAAGCATTACTGTAAAAAAAATCACAATACAGCCACCATAGTACTGTAAATAGTAAACTACTGTATTTTTACTTTTTTATCTTCTGTTGTGTTTAATTGTTTTGTATTTTATAATGAATACAGAAAATACTGTAAATGGAAGTACGGTACCTTTACTGTAAAAAGAATTCACAGTAACTTGCTGCCAGTTGTTGCCAGTAAGTTACTGTAAATTTTATGTTAAATTTGTTACAGTGTAACAAAAGTAAGTCACCACAGTATAGATGAAATTGAGTCTTACCATAGTATAAATAAGTACTCGGAATGGAGAAATATAAATACAGATAATAAAAATATACTTCGAGCCGTGGTGAGTAGTTGAAACAGGAAGAGAAACTACAACATTATTAGGTGGTGCAGGTGTTGTAGAGTGTGACAGCGGCCGGGATGAACCACCTGCTAAATGAGAAATGAATTTCTGCGCAGGCACCATGGACAGATGATGCTCCAGGGCCTCGCTGACCAGAAGGAGTTCCTGGTTATGTGGGAAAAGATCATCCCAGCCAAAGACAGAAGTCCCTTGCAGAAGATGATGAAGAATATTCGGTAGTAGAAGCGGAGGCGGAGGAGAGACTGGAGGACATCTGGATAACATCTTTTTTTAGGCTGGTATGGAGGTGCAGGGGTCAGCTCTGTTACCTCAAGGTTTGTAGTAAGAACCTGGCAACCAACTGGGCCTTTCTGGGTGGGTGTTCTCCCCGATGCCAGTGTGGCGGTGGGCCCACATTTGCTGATTAGGTTAATTGGAGACTCTAAATCAGAGGATCTTAATCTTTTTTTCAGCCAAGGACAAATCAAGAGAAAATGGATAAGATGAAGTGCATTTGATCATGTTAAAAAGGTCTGAAAATATACATTAACATGAACAATAATAATAATAATATCCATCCAACCATCTCCATCCATCCAGCCCAGTTTATTATACAACTCAATTTTATACAATATATGTAGTAGGGTGACCCTGCTCCATCTCTTTTCAGCTAAGAGGTCCTTGGTTTAAAAAAACATTGGAGACCCCTGGTTGGTACATTACCGACAAAATAGACTGAGAATGTACCCTAACAAGTCCTCAGTCTATCATAGGGCTTAAAGTTAACTGGGATAAGCCAACAGTAATAATAATAATAATAAATATACTATAATGCCACTTAAAGTGATTTAACATTTGTTCCTTTCTGTTTCTGTCATCAGTTAACCCTTGTGTTGTCTTACCGACAAAATAGAAAGTCAACACTTTTTTCCAACACTTTTGACTCTTTTTTTCAATGTTTGTCACTTTTTTTGACATTTTCAACACTACGTAACACTAACTGAAGTTATTGCTCTGGGACCCAGGCACCTCTGTGACACATTATCCAAAGAGATAGTTACTCTGGATGGCATCTCCCTGGCCTCTCCAGCACCACTGTGAGGAATCTTGGAGTTATCTTTGATCAGGACATGTCCTTTAATTCCCACATAAAGCAAATTTCAAGGATCGCCTTTTTTCACCTACGTAATATTGCAAAAATCAGGAATATCCTGTCTAAAAATGATGCAGAAAAAATAGTCCATGCATTTGTTACTTCCAGGCTGGATTACTGCAATTCTTTATTATCAGGCTGCTCGAAAAAGTCCATAAAGACTCTTCAGCTGATCCAGAATGCTGCAGCACGTGTTCTGACAGGAACCAGGAAAAGAGATCACATCTCTCCTGTTTTAGCTTCTCTGCATTGGCTTCCTGTAAAATCCAGAATAGAATTTAAAATCCTTCTTCTCACCTACAAAGCTCTTCATGGTCAGGCACCATCTTATCTTAAAGAGCTCATACTACCTTACAACCCTACAAGAGCACTACGCTCCCAGAATGCAGGGTTACTTGTGGTTCCTAGAGTCTCTAAAAGTGGAACGGGAGCCAGAGCGTTCAGCTATCAGGCTCCTCTACTGTGGAACCAGGTTCCAGTTTGGGTTCGGGAGGCAGACACCGTCTCCACATTTAAGAGTAGGCTTAAGACTTTCCTTTTTGATAAAGCTTATAGTTAGGGCATAGAATTGAATATTGTTAGGAGTGAGGAGTCACAGCGTCCGATTAACCCGGCCCACCTGCTTCTCGTCATAGTTGTCAGATCTATCTATCATATAATCAAGAATATAATAAAACTAGAGGGAGACTTGGCATACAGCCCGATCCGGTTGGGCAGAGTTGCCTGACCAGGCTCCTCTCTTTACCCTGTCTCTCCTAGTTATGGAGACTAACCTAGCTCTGGGGAGTCATTCCCCGGAGTCCTTATGTTCTTTTTCCCCCAGCATGTTTCCTTGGATCAGGGAGGCTCCAAAATCATGGTTGCAGCTGTCGCCATGGTCCCGCTACACGTCCTGCATTGCCCTGCTACATCCTGCTACACTCTGATGTGCCCTGCCACATCCTGCTGTGCCTTGTAACGCCGCACAGTGCCCTTCTATGCCATGAACTACTACAAAGAACTACTACAAACTACTATTTTTTTGTGACTGTTATTGCCACTCTTCATTCTAACTCCAACCGGTCATCAGACACCGCCAGACACAGGCTCTTGCCTGGGTCTGTCCGAGGTTTCTGCCTAAAAGGAAGTTTTTCCTCGCCACTGTTGCACTGTTGCTTGCTCTGGAGGAAACTACTAGAACTGTTGGGTCCTTGTAAATTCTGGAGTGTGGTTTTTCTCGAGATAACTCTTGTTATGAATTGATACTATAAATAAAATTGAATTGAATTGAATTAACTTATTAACTTTAGTTTTACAGTTCTTTTTTGAATTTATGGTCAACAAACCTCATTTATAGGTAATTAGATCTAGTGTTTGAGTTAGAAAAGCTGAAATTAGGAATTATTTAGACTAAAATTAAAGGAAAGTATGTTGATGGATAATCACAGACTGGAATATGTCAACTTTTACTCATACTTTCTCAAAACCACTTCAATTCCTTTCTCCAAATGCTATAAAATTGAATAAGACACCTCAAAATTAATGAAAGTAGGGATTTGTACTTGCCAAAGAGCGTTGTGTGGAATTAATCATGTTATTTTGGGTAAAAAGAACATTGATATAGGAAAATGGGTAAATTTGACCCGAGGACAACATGACGGTTAACTGTCTTAAATGGTGTTTAACATACTGCACATTCAAGCAGCTGTCAGTTTTGTTTTGTTTTTTTTTGGGGGGGGGGCATCATGACTTGGTGTTGCCAGTGTTTTGTGTTGCTCTAACCAATATCGGGGGCCTGTTGCACGAAAGCAGAATAAAGATATCCAGGATAAAAAGCGCAGCTTGACTTAGTGTGATCCGCTCATCGCGGCTTAATCGGTTGCACGTTTGCCGAGCCAGGATGAACAGGTGAAGCTATGTCAAGCCAGGTGTAGATAGCTGGGATAAGTGCACGTTCACGGCTTTCTTAAATAGACCACGGTATCGATCACAGATTTACTGATGCAGAGATGGAGAAGACGCATGCGCCATATGTTTCACCCAATGAGCAGCAGCTTCTAATATAAAGTAACGAGGAGGGGAAGAATATGCAAAAAGGAAATATGGCTCTTATCAAACGGAGAGAAAAAGCCCAACATAGCGGACCCGACTGAATGTGGGAGGGTGTAAAAATATCTAGGCTACTTAGCCTATAGTCACTCCACATTTTTATAAAGTTGTAGGCTACACTGTGTTTTAATTGCTTTAAATATGCTAGTTTCATGTTTCTGTTTTTATATGATAAATGTGCTGGTTTTACTGTAAAGTGTCTTTGTCAGTTCCTGTGTTTTTTTGAGGAACTTCGTTTTTTCATAAATAAAGCCTTGTGAAGCTCTCTCCTGCCTGCTGACTTCTCTGCTTCTGGGTCTTCCGCTTGCATCACAGGAGGTTTTACTGTACAGCAGTGTGATAATTTAGTGGGTGGGATCTATGGGAGGGTCCCATGTTGACAGCGTCAAATAGGGAGGTCTGTTAAGATGTCTATTGTCAGGAAAAAACTCAGGCACACCCTCTAAATAATCAAAACACAATATGTAGGCCTACTGTATGTACAGCCTCTCCCTTGGCATTGTAGTTAAAGCTTAAAAGAGTATACTTTTGCATTGTAGCTCTATACAGCAGGAACGTCCTACTAGATTTTAGTCCCTAGTATGGGTCAATTTGATGAACTTTGAAGCCTACGTTCCCCATAACGCCACTTAAAGGTCCCATGACAAATTATTGTCGCACTACATTATTAGAAAACTAAACAAGAGAAACTCAATAATTTACAAACTCATCTTAAAGAATTAAAGAGGGTGCACAAGAACACATTATACCATAATAAAACGTTGGGAATGAAAGAGTTGCAAAATGAGATTGTAGTAACAGAAAGAAATGTATTCCTGAATCCTGGATATTATGAAGCTAGAGTAAAGACAGTAAAGAAATCACAAATCTAGAATAACACATCACAAACTGGAGAAGATACAACAGAGCTCTGCAATATTATTCGGGATTATTTTCTGCGTTATGAGTACATCTACTTTTGATACTTCTTTATTATATATTCTGTAGTGTGAAGTACATTTTTGAATTAAGGACTTTTACTTGTTTACATTGTTGTGTTGGTGCTTTATTCAAGTAAAGGATGGGAGTACTTATTTCACTGATGTACCAATGTGTAACTGTTTTCACCACTGTTAACTTGTACTTGTCATTTTACCAAAGAAAAACTCTGATAATCATAATTTTCTTGGCTGAATCTTCATATTCCTCCATATATCTCAGTACACTAACATTTTCCAGCAGTTACTGTTTCCATCTGTCCTAATGTAACAGCCAGTTGGCCTGAGGCAGTAGTAAAAAGGAAACATGTGCCACTGATTTTCTGTGCTGGCATTGACCAGCTGAACAGCTGAGCGCTGACAGTAATGACGTTAATGTCAATGTTAATGTCCGTGAGCGCTCCACCCTCTATCCCTACCACTGCTCACAAAACTCTAATTGACTGTTCGGTTTGTTTGTGTTAACTCTGTTGCTATAATGTCCACTGGCACGCACACTTCTCGTCCCCAGGTTATGTCACATTCCAGGGAACATGTCGGGACAGAGTGCTTACCTGAAACCAAGCAGGAAAGAAAATGAAATGCTCTCACTTTTTGTTCAGCAGAGGAATGTCTGCCATGTTTCCACTTCAGTTGCAGGATGACATGATTCCTAGAAAATTCTGCCACTCCCTAAAGAAAAAATAGCTTGTGTTTTCCTTCCTATTAGCTATGTTATGCTGAGATTTAGGATGAACAATATTTTTGAACAATATTACAAAACAAGGTTTTTTAGCCAGCAGTGCTGAACACACAAGCTGGCAAATGTCTAATCACACCTGCATCCTCCTCTCCACAGCTCGCCCCTTTTATATTTCCTGCTTCTCACTGTCTTTTCTCATTTATCTTTCCATTCCATCTCTCTCTCTCTCAATCTGTGTCACTGTATGTCGATGTATGCTGTTTTTTTTCCTAACCCATGCGCTCTCTTTCTCTCTCTCTCTCTCTCTCTCTCTCTCTCTCTCTCTCTCTCTCTCTCTCTCACTCACTCATTCCCTCCCTGTGACATTATTCTGAGTCAGCCAGTGGCGAGCAATGGTTTGTTGTTTGTTATTCAGCCTGCTGTACTGTATGGGGCAGTAGTCATAGCTGTCAGTGACTGATCTCCTCTCCATGGCCTGTCGCCCCCCCGACTCTGGCTCCTACACTGTGGTTATCATCCCACTCAGGACCAGCCTCTGCAGCCTGGACGCACTTCGCTTCTTCCTATGGGTGAGGAAGGAGGTTCTGGGTGTGTTTTGAAAAGAAAATGTTTTTGATTCTAATCGGTTACATTGTGTTGTGTCTTTGTTGTGTGTGTGAATTGAAGTGTGGTTCTCCTGAGTTAGTGATTCTTATCAGCTGCCGTGAGTACGCACATGTGTTTTGTTTCCCAGTTTTCAGCACGATATTTTCTGAACAATAGGCAAAATGACTGTAGTAGACTATCGGGACCTGTTGTCATGAAAGTTTACACTAACTGTAATTTTCTGTTAAAAAAATGACTCAAGGTTAAGCTTTACTGCTCAAGGTTTACTAGATGGTGTACCATTCTTGTATCTTGTATTTCAATTTGAAATGATACTAAAAGAGAAACAAAAATCAAGTTTCTTTATGTTTAGGCTCTAATTTAGGCATGAATACCATATACAGTAGCTAGATGTATAGTGACATTGTCTGAAATGTCTAAATATAATGCAGTCCAGCACAAAAACATCACCACTAATAAATATATATATATACGTATAATTGAATTATACACCTCTATGACTGTCAGAAAAACAAAAGAACTGAAGATTATAGACATCATACTGTTAAAGTAGACTTTGGATTGGATTGCATTACAATGTGTAGGTGTACCTAATGAATTGGACACTTTGTGTATTTAGATATAGAATTCTGTAATCAAGTTATGTAAAATGTGTGTAGAATATCTATATATTGTATTGACATAGACACAGGTGTTCGGCATCACACTGAAAATACAAGCAAGTCTTTGAGTATTTGAAAAGCGCTTTGTAAATGAAATGTATTATTATTATTATTTTTGTTATATGAAAGGATTGTCAACATAAATGCATTCAAAACCATGGATTTTGTAAACAATTATTCCAAGAATACATTTCTTTATTCTCCTTTCTATATGTTGGCTGTAAAGTAATCAAATTAGAATATAATTGGGTAAAAATGCCTGTAATAGTGAACTGTTATATTAATTTAAACACAATGGGAACTTGCTTTCTTTTCATACTGGACTGAAATGCTTGTAGAGTTGCTCTGTTTTCAGTCAGTTTTGCTCCATGACTGAGTGTAATTTTGGAAGTAGCATGACTGTAGTCATCCCAGTGATACATTCCCACATGTCAAGTCTGTCCCTCACAGCTTCCTGTTAAAGGCTCAATATAATCAGTTTTCCACTTACTGTATACCTATTCTCATAAGAAGAGTTGTCAAACAAAAAATACTGAAATTAATATGGCAGACATGCACAATCAAACCCAGCAAAAATGAATCATTCACTAGTGATACAATAGCGTTATGAGCTTCTAATGTCCTCCATCTCATTTTACCTACAAACCTGCCGTAACATGTGACATCCTGATATCATGATGCCAAAGGTGGATCACCCACCAATGTACAGTATATTATGATTCCCCTGCTTGTTGTAGCACTGTTAGCTCTGTGTGAGCGTATTTAAAGTGCATGTAATCCAACTGAGTTTGGACAATAGAACTAAAGTAGCTCCTGTTGCTTTGTAGATTGGCTCTGCTGATATAAACAAAGCCTTGGGGCCTCTGGAAGACAACAGGCAGCGCTGTGCCAATCATGCTGCTGGCCGGGGTTTTTGGTCAGCCCCATGCCCGTGTCATCAAAACACACACACTAGTCAATATTCACGACATTCAACTTCCGGGATTGCTCCGGTGCCTCCTAAAATTCTGCCGGATGTCCCTCTTTTTGGACGGATGTCCGTTACCTTCCGCATTCTTTGTGTTGGAATTTTAAACTGGATTAGTGAGGACTATGGTTAACTGCTCCTCAGATCTCTGCAGGGTAAATCTAGACAGCTAGCTAGACTATCTGTCCAATCTGATTCCTGTTATACAACTAAAACAACCTTTGAACATACACGTTACACCAAAACAAGTTACTTCTCGTGGCTATTTTGCACCGGCACAATGGCTCCGTCTGGCACTTAGCACAGAGAAATGCCAATAAACCAGGGCAAGTTTTTTCTCCCATCCAGGAAAACTATGTGAGCTAGCCGGACCCTCCTCCGCAGCGTTGTCAAGGAAGGTCTGGCAATGCGCACACACACACATACACACAAAAGCAGCTACATAAGTATTTGTGGGCACTTTTCTGCTTTATTTGAAAGTAGACGTGTGAGGAAGTGTGACAGGAAATGAAGGGGCATGACATGCAGCATAGGTCATCAGCTGATCTCGACCCAGGGTGTGATTACATGGTCAGCATTTTATTAGTGCACAAAGTTATTAATGCAATTATTTTTTAATTTATTTAACACCTCAGGTTAAGCGTCTGAGGGATCTAGAGAAGGAGAAGGACGCACTGTGCTCCGGTCTGGAGATCCTGGAGAAGGCCCGTCTCTGGTACCTGCAGCGGCTGAAGGAGAACAGAGTCAGACAGGACAACACCAAGAGCAACGGTGGGGTCGGCTCCTGCCAGGAAGGTGCAGCAGAGGTGTGAGGCAGGGGCTGGGTTAAGGGCCTCATTGACTTCACTGACTATAATTCAGTGTACTGCCACTTATTGGATCTCTATACATCTGTATCTCTGCAGGCTTGGTCCTGCCTCCTCAGGTCTCGTATCCAGCGAGTGAATGGCTCTCTGGGCTCTGTGATGAGTGAGCCCAGTGTCAGCAGCAGCTGCACCTCTCTGCCTGACGCTGTGACAGACAGCGACCTCCGTTGGCACAACACGGTACTGACTCAGGTAAGGATACAGAAATGTTGGCTCATTTCTCGTGTAGTAAATTAATTTACTGTAAGCCTTAAAATTCGTCAAACACAATTTTTTTTAACTCCTATTTTTTCTTTCTTGTGACACAATTGTGAAATCAGTGTTTGTTCGCCTTTAATTGATCTTTGCAAACAGAGGATGCTTTTGGTTCAATTTTCCGTCATTCTTGATTGATTAGTCTGTTTGCATCTATATGAAATGGTTATATTTTCCTTCTTTGACAGGAGGTGAGTGACAAGAATCGTCAGATCTTCATGTTGGAATTGGAAAAAGACGCTCTCGTTGAACAGCTCAATGAACTGCAGGCCCATTGATTGCATTTACACACACGAGGTCTAGTGCAAACTTACATGTAACTTTTTTGTCACACAGGTGCTAACTTTGAACTCCTTGTAAATATGTATTTAAATGAATAAATTACAGTAAAGGATGCATCAATAAGCTTCAGTGTGTTATTTTCAATATAAACCAGTTTTGTTGAATAACTTGACTGACATGTTAATATTGCTGTAATGAGTCAGTAACTGACTTTATTATAGCCAAGCCCTGCTGTCAGTATGCACTATTAATAAGAAACCATTAACCACATAAGCTGCTAACGTAATAAGAATTTACAGTTAATCTTATAATGATGATAATACTCATCTTTTTTCCTCTTGATGTAACAATAATATCAGTATGGGGATTTATAATATTAGCATACGGCTAAGATGGACAAAATACCAGAAACACAAGGTGGAAATCATTGAAGTATTGTAGTTAAGAAACAATGTTGAGGTATTTGTACTTTACTAGAGTTTTTTTCATTTTGTTCTACTTTATTTGCACTATATGTTCTTATAAGGGTTAAACTATTTCAAAGTTCCACCTTCACCAACTACAACATTAGAGTACTGTATGGTAATGCATCAACAATAATGATTCAATAATACAATACACTGCTGGGGACCCTTCTGCACAATGAGTACTTTTACTTTTGGTACTTTAACTACATTGTGTCACCAAAACTTCTGCAATTTACTTAAGTAGTAGTTTACTGGGTTTTTTTTACCCCCAGCAAATGCAATCCAAACAGCATTTTGGAACACTTGAATCAACATCCCACAGGTTAAATCACTAATGTATGGTAAAATACCAACTGGTGACACTGATACAGTAAATGTGCTTTTACAGTGACATTTCCAAGGCAGCAAAGAGACTTTGCGAGAAAGAGAGAGAGTTTTTAAGCTGATGTGCATCAATATTGTTTCTGCAGTGTAAAGGATACAACCCAGCATCTTGTGTTACTCCCAGTTGTTCCGTTTCCGTGTCTTAATGTGGGCTCTCTGTCTCGACATGTCGCAGCAACCTTTCCCGGTGGTCCCGCACTGATCTTAACTTCAACTGATAAACTTTATCTATCCCAAGTCATTGTGCAACGTTTGCAGACCTTTTCTCTCCTGCACTGCACACAACATTAGCAGACTTAATATAGAACTCTGATCCGTCTGACACCCATGTGCTCTCTGATCATATTATTTTAGCTTTTCTTTCTCCATTTCAACAAACATATCTCTACATCTTAATCAATCATTCTACATTTTGCTTTTGACTTGGGCCTTTTTTCATGCTTGCATGATTCACAGAATCCTATTCTGTATGCTGATCCCCACAAGTTGAATGTTGGAAATATTTAGTGTGTGTTAAGTGTGTGTTTAGAGGACGATGCTAGCCCAGTGGAGGAGATGTTGTTGTCTGAAAATGAATAATGCAGGAGGAAATAAATTGAAATGACCCAGACAATTCCCCAAAATTAAAAAAAAAAAGTTCTGTCTTCTGTATTAATGAATCATCTGTGCATTAGCAACAACCTTTCCAGTAAAATGAAGCAGTGCCTGCAAGGAATCTGTGCTGGAATCAGATTAGAATCATCCTGTGCGCATCAGGAGAGAAAACATCCATTATGGCAGAGGCTTTCATTTAAGTAGCTTCATGTTCTCTATCTTCACAGTGCCACTGAACCATCAAGCCCAGGGTACCAGCACTTGGCTAATTATTGGGTCTGATTCACAATTGCACAGCCAAATAGCTTTTGTTATGGGTATGTCACCCCTTTGTGGCTGTCAATGCCATTCTTCCATACCAGCACGGATCACTTAAACTGCACTCTGCAGGTTGCACCAAAGCCCTTTTACTTGTATACAATATCCTGTTTATCCCCGCCCCCCCTCCAATTTGTGGTTTTGGTATTTCTGAAAATCAGAAATTGTGAGCTGTTTCCGTGCAGGTCTGCGGAGGTGGGAAGTATAAACACACAAATAGAGCTCCCTGATAAGTGCATTCCTTAAGCTATTAGGGGAGAAAAACTTCCTGAGAACCCTGAGATATATAATACAGTAAGAACAGTGGGTGGTCTTTGAAGAACACTCAGATAACTCTTCTGAATAATCACTTTGGGTTTGAGGTTTCATTTCTGTGCTTTAGGCCATATTACCGTAACATAATGTTCACTTGGCCAAAACTAGAACACAACATAATGTCGGTTTCAGACAGAATATGCCTTGTTGATTGAAGACATTTTAATATGTGATAGCAGGAAAATCACAGCTGTGATTATTAACATGATTAATGGCTGCATTGCATTAAGGTGCATTGAACTGAGTTACTTATTCAAATTGTATTACCTACACCTGTGCTTCTCCTGCTATGACGTTGTCAATTTAATTTCTGTCATACAAAACTTCTGATTGCAGCATGCTGTGTTTTCAAATAAAGCACTTAGGGATTTTCACTTACTTACTTACTTTTGGACCCTTCCTTTATAGCTATTTTTATAGCTTGTTTCTTGTTAATTTAACAATAATGTAATATCAAAAATACCCAAAGTGATGGATGGACCTATAAATCCATCTTTTAATATGTAACGATATGAAGTGCTCCACTTGTTAATTGTCCCACAAAATAGTCATATTCTTTTTTTTCCTTTACTATATTTCACCTCATTCACTTTAAAGACTTTTATCACTGCATTTTCATTTTCAGTAATTCAGTGTTTTTAATGTCACACCCAGTAATAAAAAAAATACCAATGACCTGTCAGAATACACACAACCACTGTATTAAAACAATATTAGAAGCAACTAGATAATATAAGCTTGAAACGTCATTCATTCAATGTGATTGTGCGTCTATATCGATCTGAAAATAACTACTTTCTCCCTACATGTAACAAAACTGTTAAGGCTCAATGTACGAACAGTGGACATTGAGTCAATATGGCATGTTTTACTTCCTTTACAATGTAATTAATGTAAATCAGAGAGAGAGAGAGAGAGAGAGAGTTATTAAACTATTTCCCCACTGTCGCTGAGGCCAGTTTTGGATTCTCCATCACTGTTGCACTCTGTCCTGTGTGGTAACTGCGCACGGTTGTACGCGTCTCCAAGTGACATCTCCATCCCGGACATGTTTAAGTCCAGCAGCCTCTGCAGGTGTTTGATATAGTCAATAGCAGCCCGCAGTGTCTCCACTTTGCTGAGCCGTTTGTCCTCAAACTCCTGCGGCAGATGCTCCCTGAGCCGCGCGTAACCTGCGTTTACGCAGCGCACTCGATGTCGCTCCCTTTCGTTCCTTTTCCGGATGAACGCAGGCTCAAATGAATAATCACACACACCGAGGGGGGCGTGGAAGGGGAAATAGGATAACTGTCTGTAGGGTAACCTCTGGCCGTGCACAGGGTCAAGGTATCCAGCTTCCAGGTGCAAGGGCAGTCCAAGTCGAAGCGCATCATTGTAGCGTGCTCCACTGTTCTCCATGGAAAGGCCGCGGAGAGTCAGTCGGGGGACATATGGAACCGGCTCCATAAACTCCTTACCGTGATAAGACATCTCTCTAAGAATAAAAAGGAGACAATTAAACATCTGTAAAAATGCAGTATATGCAGTCCATTTTGCGCTATTAATGCAACTTACCCGTCAGAGTCTCCTCACAGTCATCTCGGGTTGTCAGCAAGAGTTTCCTTTTAACTCTCGCCGCTTTGTAATTAAATAACTAGATTGTGATATTTTATAAGTGAGTGGGGACTTCTTGATCGGACTTTGTCAGTCTGTGTGACAACTTGTTTGTTGGGGTTTTGAGGCTGTAGGCATGGTGGGTGTGGTGTGATCAGGGGCGGAGATGCTGCCATGGTTTCCTCATCAAGATAAAACTGTTTACATAACGTTTTCTTCCTTCCGTTTACACTGTAAAGCAGCTCTCATCATAAATAATAGCCTATCTATAAGGAAAACTTGAAGGCCCTATAATAACGGATTTTTTTTTTGGTAAACATTCATAAAACGTATGAATAATAAGGTTGGTTTTTTTGGTTGAAACCAAATGTGGGAACGAAAGATACAAAGAAATTATTTGATAAAGGATTGAAAATAGTGTGGTGGCACTGGCACATCGAAGTATTTCCAGTTACATAGCCTACCTTCAATGACATGCTGAACGAACAAAAATCCCACATGTAGTCTGAGTTCAGACAAGACGTTTCATCACATTGTTTTACAATTCACATTATGGGATTTTGCTATTTAACTGCTCTGATAATATGGCTAGCCTAGCCTACAGGACTTTTTTTATATTTAGGCTACTGAAACATTAGTGTTGTAGCAGATCGTAATCATATTTTTTATTTTTTATTTAGGCTACTACTACTACTACTAATGACTAAGTTTTTTAATAGGCCTACAAATTTTTTTTTCTCTTGCAATACATTCATGATTTATCTTGTCTTCTGTCACAGCCAGACAATAAAACACCTTGTTAAACAAGCTTTCTGCTCAGATGATTTTTCTTCTGTAAAAAATGTCTTTTAAAACGGCACAGAACAACATTAGGCCTACTTAAAACACAAAAACAGATTTTTTTTCACATTTTTGGGGAATCTGAGGAGTGACAGAAAAACGGACCTGTGATCAGCCAAATCTCCTCTTATCACGCATTAGTGCGCATGCGCACTAAGGGCAGCACTATGCTGTCATGGCACCGTTCAGAAAGGTATTGTGCTAGTATGTTGTTGTTTACAAGGCGTCTTGCTTTCATAAAATCAGTATTTTTGTAATGAAGCAACTCATTCGGTCGTGATAGATGTATCTGTAATTTAAGCAAGCTGAAAAACATGCTAATTCTCTGTTTTTACGATGTATGTAGATGTCAGTTAGCAAGGCTAACGTTAGCAATGTGACAACACTGGTTGACGTTTCGCTAACTAGCGTTAGTTGCAAGCAAGTCGTATTGAATTAATTTAGCTGTTTAATTTTTTTTTAGTTTTACAAGAACCGTGATTGGCACGTTGTGTTACGTTGTCCTCATTCTAGGTGTTTTATTTCACAGGGAGATATGTATAAAAGCACCATTCAGCAGTACACGGTTACTGATGGACAGTTGTTGATTTCAGGTAAGCTAACGTAGCTACAAACGTGTATCGCCCGTGTGTCTATAAAATGTCCTGCACCATTCACAAGATACCATTCTAAATCCATGTCTTAATATTACTAACTGTGTCTAAACAGCAGCCAGAAACACGCAGCTCATTGTTTGTAATGTAATGTAGCTTGCTGGCTCTGCTGGCTCATTGCTCTTTCTCGATTTAACTCTGATGTTGTTTCTCCAGGATGAACGACATGAACCTAAGTCCTGTGGGCATGGACCAGCTCAGCGTGCCCTCAGTGAGTGCCAGCCACCTGGGTCTGCCCACTTCCCCCACACACAACCCCATTCCCACTCCAGGTATGAAAGACTGTTCCAGCCAGGCCTGTTTGCTCAAGCTGGGCACAACACACTAGACCCAACTAGAGATGGTCCGCTACTATTTTTTGCTTCCTGATACCGATTCTGATACCTGAACTTGCGTATCGGTTGATACCGACTACTGATCCATATGCTTTAACAACTGTATACTACTATCCCTGTATGGATGTGATATGATTTATATAGTTGTTGTTGGTCTGGCTCAGGTTAAACTCTTTGTGAAAGATGAACAAACACAAACAATGAATGCCACAGGACTTTCTTCTATTATCCAGTCTGCCAGTCAGTCATAACGGGGAAAAGAACATAAATAAACTACTTTAACGTAGATTTTCTTTAGGGCTTTATTACATGGTATTGGATCGGTGCATAAACTCCAGTACTTCCCGATACCAGTGTTTTAGACATATAGGTATCGGAACATCTCTAGACCTAACACGCTAGACCAACTGTTTAAGGATTAGGCTCACATATTCAGATCAATTTAATCTTGGTTCATTATCTAATTTTGATGCTTTATTATGGTTCAGGAATGCCAGTGGCTATCCCCAGCCTGGGTCCTTCCCTGGGTTCCCTTCCTTCTGCCCTCTCGCTGATGCTCCCCATGGGTCCTCTGAGTGACAGAGTGATGTGCGGCCTGCCGGAGAGGAACTACTCTTTGCCTCCGCCTCCATACCCCCACCTGGAGAGCAGCTACTTCCGACACATACTGCCAGGTGGGATGCCGTTTGTGTGTGATATATAAATATATATAATTCATCTGTGTTGAAATTCTTTAAGCAGTCGGGCAGATTCTTGTAGTGCGGATGCTTTTTTAATTGGGCTTAATCCCACTTGCTTTTATTTGAAGGGTAGTCTTCCACATGTTGCTTTTTTATTTAAATTAATTAAGTTAATGAGTCAATCATGCATAATAAAGTTCCATATTTCCTCCCTGCTGTAGGTATCCTGTCCTATCTGGCAGACCGTCCACCACCTCAATACATTCATCCCAGCAGCCTTAACATGGATGGGACCCTGTCTGTGGCCAGCAACAATCCTTCAGGTCTGGATCCCTACAGTGGCCCTGGTGGCCCACTGGAGCAGGGCCTGGTGCCCATGGACTCCAGACAGGTCAGTGGCCAGGGAGACCTCCACCAGACTGGTGCTCATGAGCTGGACTCTACAGGATTGGATATGGAGTCACGTGTCAGCAGCCCCATGTCCCCTGACCGGATGGGAGAAGAGCTGGCCACCATGGACGGAGTCAGGGTGGTGGCGGTGTCTGACACCCAGCAGCAGCTCAGCGGTGGAAGGCAGCCTCAGCCACATGAGAGTTTGACTGGAGTGGACTCATCCGGTGGGGTGATGCCCCTCCATGGTCCCCCTGTTCTTGAACTACCGGTGGTGATGGAGCCAGATCATATGGGGGGCAGAGTGGGGAACGCTGGGGGAGGAGGAGCAGGAGGACTTGGGGAGCAGCTCCACGCAAATGGGGAGCTGAACTCCGGAGTCGTCAGTGTGGTGCTCACTGGCTCCATGGCCAGCCAGGGCCAACTGGAGTCAGTGTCACTTCATGGACACTCTGGGATGGGGCTGGAGGCAGTGAATGTGTCTCCCATCACGGCAGAGGTGTCTCTGGGGCCAGAAAACAGCCTGGTGCTGGTCAACTCTACTCTGCAGCTAGAGGATTCTACGTCCAACAAGGAGAACATGGTCACTGCCTACACCATATGTGAGTGTGCATGGCTATAGTTTCTTCAGATGTTAAAAATCAAAGAAGCGTATTGAAAATCATACACTTTTTACAAGTCGTTGTAAAAAGCAGTCATAGAATTAAAGTGAAATAAGCATAGTGTACATTGAGCAAACATTTGACTTTGTAGTAAGAAATTCAGTATATATGACTCTCACCTGTAGGAACCTTTGTTCCATTATTGTCTTTTAGGGTGCACCCTGTGTGAGCTCTCGTATACCTCAGACTGCCCAGAACATGGCCCAGTCACCTTCATCCCTGATGCACCTATCCAAAGCCGGGCTCGCCTCTCTCTGCCGCGTCCACTGTGCCTGCGCATCTCAGTGGCTGACGAACCTCTTGGTAAGAAAATAGGCCCACTCAGGATTCCTAGATGTATTAAGAGAATATATATATATATATATATATATATATATATATATATATATATATATATATATATATATATATATATAATATAATATAAAAAGGTCGCCCATAGGAGACAAAAAAAATTTGGTAGACCATCAATTAGATTTCTGACAAATTGTGCCTTAGGAGTTTTTCCACGGGACGTCATTCCTCCAAGGACCTGCTTTGGACCAATGGTGGGCCAGCACTGTAGCAACGTGGATCTTTCTGATTGGCCAGAAAAGGACACACCACAAATATGGAAGGTCAGTGCACTGGCTTTGGTTGGACTGTTGGTTATCACAGTCAGTTTTAAACCATTATAAGAAGCATTTCTCTTCCAGATGTACCACAACAATGTGCTGGAATTCTACATTGTGACAACGGATGAGAACGAGTGCAACTGGATGATGTTTGTCCGCAAAGCAAGGTATGACACAGAGCTGGAGTAAGATAAAGAAGTGCACTTCACTTTTCTCCTCCAAATTGTCTGTGCTTGTGATTAACATTATTGCTTTTGTCATGTTATTTTATGTGTGCCAGTGTGTTAATAAACAATTCCTATTTTCTGTGTTTATGTGTGCGTGTTTAGGACCCGTGAGGAACAGAACCTGGTGGCGTACCCTGCCAATGGTAAACTGTTCTTTTGTACAACCACAGAGATCCACCCGGACCAGGAGTTGCTCTTCTACTATAGCAGAGACTATTGCAGGCTGATGGGTGAGATAACAGATGATTAAACATGTATATTGTAGTTTTTTTGATTTTTGAAGAAGCCACACTGATCCACTTTTGTCACACTTAGGTGTTCCTCAGGTGCCTGAGGGCCAGATCTGCCAGTGTGGCAAAGAATGCTCCTCCTTCTCTGAGCTCAAGTCTCACCTTGGCAGCCATAACAGTAGCCATAGCCATAACCAACCTCCACACAACCACAGTCCATCGCAGCAGGACCACTCTCAGCAACAGCAACAACCACAGCAGCAGCAACAAGAGCAACAACCACAGCAACACACTCACCAGGAAGAGAAACTGGCCAACGGGAACTCAAGCTCCTCCTCTTCCCCATGGCTCTGCCACACTCACGCTGCAGGACAAACAAACAGTGATAACAACAGCAGCAGAAGCAGCAGTAATAGAAACTCTAATAATGCTATCTCAAGATCAAAAGGTCAGAGCCATGTGCGAGAGAAGAAATTCAAGTGCAGCATGTGTTCCCGGGCTTTTATCACATCCACTAAGCTCAATGTGCACTTCATGGGGCACGTGGGGATGAAACCTCACAAGTGTGAATACTGCAGTAAGGCCTTCAGCGATCCCAGCAACCTCAGGATGCACCTCAAGATTCACACAGGTGTGTACAGAGATAATTGAAGTGTAAGCAGGTTTATTTTTGGCAACATCTGTCTTTCCAGCTGTCATACTATAAGCACAGGGGGTGTTTTCCCAACAAGCCACATAAAAGGTTACATATAAAAACTCATAATTAGAAAAACTCAACTATACGTACAGTATATGTGCAGGTTCTTTTCTAGAAAGACATTCCTAACAAATTGCAACAGTGGGAAAGCACCAGCTAGTAGCTAGGTTTTGTAACTATTAGACACAGCCAGGCTAGTTGTTTCCCTCTATTTCCAGTCTGTGTGCTAAGCTAAGCTAATAGGCAGTTGGCTGTAGCTTAATATGTAATGAAATTTTATCCAATTAAAAGAATTGAGAGTGGTGTCAATCTTTTCATCTAACTCGCTGCATGAAAGCAAACAAGTGTATCCCACCAATATGTCAAATTTTAGCTTTTAAAACATTTCCAACCTGTAAAACTCTTCTTCCCACCAACAGGTCAGAAGAACTACAGATGCACTGTTTGCGAGAAGTCGTTTACCCAGAAATCCCATGTGGCGTCGCATATGCTCATCCACACGGGTGCAGAGAAGCACAAGTGTGACCTCTGTGACCGGGCATTCATCAGGAAACACGACTTGAAACAACACATGTTCTCTCACACACAGTATGTAACTTATTTATTGCATTCTAGATAAAGCTGTAGAAATACACTTTTTTTAATCATTGATTTTTTTGAAACCTCATCACTTTACAACTCTAATCAGAATACAATACAGGCTGCAAAAACCATTTAGATTTGTCCTATCCCTCTACCCTCATCCCTTACACTACCCACATCTCTCCCTCCACGTACTTCCTTATCCTTCCAGCTCCCCTCTCCTCCCCCTCCCCTCCACCAACCACCATGATAATAACATCCACTCAAGGATTTCATTCTTATCTAGTTAGAAGATATTTTAATTTAGATATCAAATCTGTCCAAATGTAAATAAAATAGACAATCATTTTTATGATTCGGCAGACCAAAAGATTGTGGTCTGTTTTGCAGTGATTGAAGTCATTTGTTTGTTTTTTCTTTCCATCTGCTGTACTGTTCTCTTTTACAAAAGAGATCTTGCTCTCAATGAGATTTCCCGATGAAATACAGGTTATGTAATGCGTATATTGTCTTCATACTCTTTCCACCACAGTGAGCGTCGGATACAGTGCCCAAAGTGCAACAAGCATTTCCTCAAGACCAACCACCTGAAAATGCATATGAACTCTCACGAGGGCCGAAGGGACTTTGTCTGTGAGAAATGCAACAAAGCATTCCTGACCAAATACCACCTCACCCGTCACCTTAAAATATGCAAAGGACCCAAGACGGAAAGAGTGTCCCGTAAGGAGCCGGAATTGGATGATGAGGAAGAAGATGAAGAGGAAGAAGAGGAGGATGATGGTAGAGGAAGAGGAGCAGAAAGACTCGTTGACTCAGCTAGCAATGAAGGCTGTGGTTTAGATGTTGGAGGATATAATTCTGAAAAGTCCCTGTCACCCTCTCATTGACAACACTATGCCTTTTGAGATGTTTTGTTTATTTATATGCAGTACTACAATACTGATGTTTACCTCTTATACCTCTATTTTTGCCAAATATCAATTACTTACATACTCAGTACATTTCAATTGCCACATTTTACATTATCAGAATTTTACAATCAATGTGTTTAGTCCCACAAAAAGCATATCATGCTGCTAAAATAATGTGTATCAGATTATAGGACAACTGATAAAGATCTTACTGTATATCAACAAAGTCTTCATTTAACTCTGACCTGTGTAATATTGGTTGTTGGATTCCTATTAGCTATCTTTCATGTATTTTTATACATGTTTTTTTTCTTTGACTCACTCTGTAACTTGGAATAAATGGCTGATGTTCATTTGAAGTTGCACAATAATGCTAATTAAAATTTCTGATGCCATATTCTTAACTTTTTTCCTTTTAAAGATTATTTTTTGGGCTTTTCTGCCTTTTTAAGTTTGAAAGGACAGTTAGGTGAGAAAGTGGGGAAGACATGCAGGAAATTGTCACAAGTCAGAGTCAATCTCTGGACCTCTGCGTCAAGGCATAAACCTCTCAATACATGTGCGCCAGCTCTACCACTGATCCAACCTGGCTACGTATTCTTGCAATTTAGTCATGATATGTAGTTGTGAAATGGCCTGGGCTTGTTTTTTCTATTTATTAAAAACTGGATTTTGTATTCTTTTTTTTTTTTAAATGTCTATGAATGAAAGTAAGACCCTTGAAAACAGGAATCTGGACATTAATGTGATATTACTCATTGTGTGTGTTGACTTACTGTTATATGTAATGATATAGCTCCAACCTATATGTTGCATAATGTTTTAATAAATGAACAGTTACAGCTGTTTTATGTTGTTGACTGATATAGCTACGTGATACAGTTGAAAGCATACATTACTACATCACTGACTACAGCCATGGATGTGTTGACTAGAGCCTTGACTTTATATGTCTATGTTGACTACAGCATGCACCGCGACAGGAAACTACGTCATGTAGCTTCCGATTAAAATACAAAATTATGCAGCGCTGCGGTTGTCATTCACTTTAGCGTGGTATGAACTATCTAAATTTACTGGACGTTGTATGTATGTTTTAGTTGTATTACTTTTGATATACGATTTTGTATTATTGGTTGTTGAAATTTGCACTGAAACCATACTTTACCCGCAAATTCTGTATTGTTTATTATATGCAAGCTAGCTAACTTTAGCTAACCGTTTAGCTAGCGGGGGTCGGCTAGATAACTGTTGAACTTCTAGCCGTCAGTCAGTAGCTGCAGTTGTCATGCCACAACGTGTTATTTGATGTCTAGCTAAAGGATGGTGATTTCTTCTGTAACACACGCTTCGTGTTAGTAGTAGTAATTTATAGGATTTTCTAACCTACTGAAGGTAGCTCACTGCATGCACGTTTTGCCTCACAGTGTTTTTCTCTGCTTCTCGTCTCAGCCTGAAAAGAATAGCTAGATAACATCATGTTGACCCCAGGGAAGGACGGGATGCCCAGTATGATAGACAGGGCGCTGAGGATGCGGAGGGAGGAACAGGCTCGCCAGGTGGTCCTGGCCTGGGCTGTGCTCAACGTGTCTCTAGCTGGCATGATTTACACTGAAATGTAAGATGTTCCAAGTTCAGTAATGTGCTCTTTTGCAAACATTAGCAATCATTTGTAAAGTTGCACTTCCAGTGCATGATTTAATGACGTGCGTCTTTCTAACTTTTTTGTTAGGTCAGGGAAATTGCTCAGCCGTTACTACAACATCACCTACTGGCCTATCTGGTACATTGGTAAGGTCCTACTACTTTCTCGTTTAGTTAAGGATGTGCACTACAGTTAGTCAAGACATGTCTTCAATTAAATGATATTATGAATGAAAGTCTGAAATTTAATTTGACACTAAGTGTGTCCTCTTTTGTCCTTGTTTACAGAACTGGTGCTAGCCTCTCTATTTAGCCTGAATGCCCTTTTTGACTTCTGGAAATATTTCAAATACACAATGTCTCCGTCCACCATTGCTGTATCCCCTGAACAGCATCAACTTCTGGGTCTGAGAAACACAAGTGAGGCTCTGTTTGTTTTTGCCTGAAGAATTGGTATTTTTTAACTCCTTTTGTGTGATTAGGCCTGTCACGATAACACATTTTGCTGGATGATAAATTGTCCCAGAAATTATTGCAATAAGCAATAATATTGTCGTTCTGAGAACGAGCCTGTCTCCACCGCCTCAACTGGCCGGTTGTCAACTGTGTGGTTTGGAAAGAAAGGGAGAAAACAGGACGCAGAGTAACATGGCGGATATCCCTCATTTATTATCTTTTTTTTTTTCTGACGGCGCTTTGCAATTCATCTGTCTCTCCCTTTCCGCCAAGAGTCCTGCGTCCCCACACGAAGACCATGTGACTGACAAGAGGGTTCACTCCTTGTTACGCTAAGGAGCCCATAGTGGTAATCCAGTGTCTTTGGTAGAGAGAGAGAGCAGAAAAACAAACAAGCATGGAAATGATCACGGCCGGAAAAATTATCAAGCTCATTTATCGTGCAATTAATTGATCTATTGACTATGGCAACAGGCCTATGTGTAATCAATATAAATTGTATGCTGACACAGTTAAGTCCTTAGTTTTGAGTATGGGACTTACTAAGTATGCTGGTTGTTGTTGGTCCCCTTGCAGGTATTCATGCCTCTCCGCCCCAAAAGCCAGAAAAAAAAGAGACCCCAGTTCCAGCCCAGTCGTCTCCACTGCAGGGCCAAAGTGTACTAAGTTTCAGCCCCTCACGGCCGGTCACCACCAGCCCCAAGTTCTCCCCCAGCTGTGTACCTGGGTACAGTCCTCCCCTCAGCAGCCCATCCACCCCAAGCAGTGCTGGGGGGCCCTTTTCCCCCTCAGTGGCTTTTGGAAAGGTACATCCCTGTCACATCACTGGTATCTGGCTAAGCTTGGAAATGTGTGGTGGGTCAATGTAATGGATTAATTTCCTCAAAAGGTGACTCACCCTCTTTAAATTTAGAGCATTATGTTCTTCCTTTCTTAGGTATTGAACTACAGTCCTTCCCCTGGCTCCTCTCCCTACCCCAGCAGCATTGGACCAGCAGAAGGCTCAAGCCTGAGAGCTCGATATCGCACATCCCCCTCAGTGTTTAACTCTCCTGGAAGCAAGGAAGACTGCATGCAGGATCTGAAAAGCCTGGAGAGGTTCCTCCGCACAGAGGAGGAGAGGAGTCACCGCAGCCAGCTAGGTACGGTGTGCCGGTGTTGTCGGAACTCTGCTGCTATTCTAAACAGAGCAGGACTAACTTTATTCACCAGAGTCACTGGCATATCTGACACAGGAAGATATAGATAAAGAGTTTGTTTTTACAAGCTTTTACCAATCAATTCTTTGGTTGATTTAGTAAATACTCACTCAGTCCGAGTGAGTGTGGAAAAACATGTCAATGTATTTGATAATAGAATAATATCACAATGAACTGATGTTGTTCACCATAGGGAGTCCAGAGTCTGTGTCTCCGAGCCACAGCCCGACATTTTGGAACTACAACCGCTCAGTAGGAGATTACGCCCAGAGCCTGAGGAAGTTTCTGTATCAGCCGGCCTGCCGCTCTCAAGCCCCATCTGCCCACAAGGATGAGACGGACCTGGGCTCCAAACAGGCTGCAGAGGAGGTCTGTTAGCATTGTTATTGTGCCCTAATAAGAAAAAATAGTTTTTCGAAATGAGTCAGAGTAGAATGTATGATTGCCATGAAATTATATCTTTCCCCTTCCTGTCATGTAGGTGTGGGCCAGAATTACTACTAGTCGCCCTGTAGTGGACCGAATTGATAGCTGGACAGCCAAGCTTAGAAATGTGAGTGTTCAAACTTATTCACAGAACTGTATACTCAAGAAACTTGGTTTATGAAAAATTTTGATTGATTTTTGTCACAAACCTACATCAGAAAACAAATCTATTTGTCTCTCTTGCAGTGGATCAGTGACACTATCTTGGTCCCCCTGGTCAAGGAAATGGACTCTGTCAACAGCCAGCTCAGGAGGATGGGCTGCCCTGAACTCCAGATAGGAGGTAAACCATCTGAGAACATGATTGGAAATGTGCTGTGTCCTCTCACTGCTGTTGGGTTGAAACAAAAATGCCATACAGGAGAAAAGAACATAAACTTAAATACAAACTACAATGAACCATGCCTTTTTTTTCTAAGAAACATATGGGTGTCATGGGATAAAACATAATGAGCCATATCACTTGGATAGCTAAAGAAACGTGTTAAGTAGAAGGGAAATGTTTTCATGTTTGCTGCAGAGCAAATTTGTTTTGGATTTTCTTAAAAATGAAAATGAATGTGCCAGACAAGTGCAATGCACAGCAAGAAAGCCGTTTGTTTAGGAAAATGTACCACACACATTTCCAATTAATTGAAAATAACTATTCTAAGACATTCCAATGTATTCTTCTAGTGATTTTGGAGTCTCACTAGTTTCCACTCTTTTCTCCACCAGAGGCCAGCATAAGCAGCCTGAAACAGGCAGCAGTGATGAAAGCCTCGTCTATCCCCACTATGAACTCTATTGTTCAGTATCTGGACATCACTCCCAACCAGGAGTATCTAGTGGACCGTTTAAAGGGTAGGTTCAACAATACACAACAGTATGTGCCTGACATTTGATTTACACGTAATGTGATAGTGTGTGAGTGTAAGAAAAGGAAATCTAATTTTATGGTGGTATAAACATTTCATGTACTTATACATGTTGTTGTTTTTTTCATGTGCTTTGTGTATTCTGTCCTGTCAGAGCTGGCCCACAGCGGCTGCATGAGCTCCTTTCGCTGGAATGGTGGTGGTGATCTGAAGAACAGGAAGTGGGACACAGACCTCCCCACTGACTGTGCTGTAAGTGTACACACACACACACACACACACCCACACCAAAATAGTGGTACAACAAGATATTGTTTTGATTAATGATTTAATCCATAGAATGTCAGCAGATTATTAAATATGTACTTCACAAGTTTGATGATGTTTGATGTCCACAAATGCCTCATTTTGTCTGACCTACAGTTCAAATCCAAAACATATTTAGTTTACTATCAAGGGACTCTAAGAAAACCCCAACATTTTCACATTTGAGTGCATTTAGTGATGTTTGGCATTTTTCCTTAATGACCTAGAAAAATGTTTTCCATCAAGCAACTAAACCATTCTATTCATTTGGCTTTTTCATATGTATTTTAATATAGGTCTTAGTACCTATGTATTTAATGCACAGAAATAAGCATATTTTCACACTGTTGTTGTACCCGTTAAAGGTTAATCCAATGCTGTTTCGCTATTAAAAAGTCAGGAATGTGAAATATAGATCGTGGACTAGTATAGTTTGTGAGCTGGAGGCTAGCTTAGTAATGATAAGACTTGAATTAAAGATACAAATTTAACATTTTCTAGTTACAACAGTGTTACATTTGTTTTGTTGTCCACAAACTTCTAGGGATAAGACAGATCCTAATACAATTATCATTAAGATCATTGTGCTTAATACTTTGTATGTCCCTCTAGATTCTCATGCATATGTTTTGTACATACTTGGACTCCAGACTGCCCCCACACCCAAAATATCCAGATGGGAAGACTTTCACCTCGCAGCACTTCAGTCACACTCCAGACAAACTTGGTAAGTACACACACACACACACACACACACAGGCAGGAAGAAACAAGAAGGCAGAATGATAAAAGGCTCGTTATGTCCACTGTCTGCTTCCCATTCCTGAAATCCATCATCTACAGTGCCTTGCGAAAGTATTCGGCCCCCTTGAACTTTTCAACCTTTTGACACATTTCAGGCTTCAAACATAAAGATATACAATTTTTATTTTTTGTGAAGAATCACCAACAAGTGGGACACAATTGTGAAGTGGAACGAAATCTATTGGATATTATAAACTTTTTTAGCAAATAAAAAACTGAAAAGTGGTGCGTGCAAAATTATTGGGCCCCCTTGCGTTAATACTTTGTAGAGCCACCTTTGCTGTGATTACAGCTGCAAGTCGCTTGGGGTATGTCTCTATCAGTTTTGCACATCAAGAGACTGACATTCTTGCCCATTCTTCCTTGCAAAGCAGCTCGAGCTCAGTGAGGTTGGATGGAGAGCGTTTGTGAACAGCAGTTTTCCGCTCTTTCCACAGATTCTCGATTGGATTCAGGTCTGGACTTTGACTTGGCCATTCTAACACCTGGATACGTTTATTTGTGAACCATTCCTTTGTGGATTTTGCTGTATGTTTGGGATCATTGTCTTGTTGGAAGATAAATCTCCGTCCCAGTTTCAGGTCTTTTGCAGACTCCAACAGGTTTTCATCCAGAATGGTCCTGTGTTTGGCTGCATCCATCTTCCCCTCAATTTTAACCATCTTCCCTGTCTCTGCTGAAGAAAAGCAGGCCCAAACCATGATGCTGCCACCACCATGTTTGACAGTGGGGATGGTGTGTTGAGGGTGATGAGCTGTGTTGCTTTTACGCCAAACATATCGTTTGCATTGTGGCCAAAAAGTTCGATTTTGGTTTCATCTGACCAGAGCACCTTCTTCCACATGTTTGGTGTGTCTCCCACGTGGCTTGTGGCAAACTTTAGACAAGACTTTTTATGGATATCTTTGAGAAATGGCTTTCTTCTTGCCACTCTTCCATAAAGGCCAGATTTGTGCAGTGTACGACTGATTGTTGTCCTATGGACAGACTCTCCCACCTCAGCTGTAGTTCTCTGCAGTTCATCCAGAGTGATCATGGGCCTCTTGGCTGCATCTCTGATCAGTCTTCTCCTTGTCTGAGCTGAAAGTTTAGAGGGACAGCCAGGTCTTGCTAGATTTGCAGTGGTCTGATACTCCTTCCATTTCAAAATGATCGCTTGCACAGTGCTCCTTGGGATGTTTAAAGCTTGGGAAATCTTTTTGTATCCAAATCCGGCTTTAAACTTCTCCACAACAGTATTACGGACCTGCCTGGTGTGTTCCTTGGTCTTCATGATGCTCTCTGCGCTTTCAACAGAACCCTGAGACTATCACAGAGCAGGTGCATTTATACAGAGACTTGATCACACACAGGTGGATTCTATTTATCACCATCAGTCATTTAGGACAACATTGGATCATTCAGAGATCCTCGCTGAACTTCTGGAGTGAGTTTGCTGCACTGAAAGTAAAGGGGCCGAATAATTTTGCACGCACCACTTTTCAGTTTTTTTGCTAAAAAAGTTTAAAATTTCCAATAGATTTCGTTCCACTTCACAATTGTGTCCCACTTGTTGGTGATTCTTCACAAAAAATACAAATTTTATATCTTTATGTTTGAAGCCTGAAATGTGTCAAAAGGTTGAAAAGTTCAAGGGGGCCGAATACTTTCGCAAGGCACTGTACTTTCTGTCTTTACTTCACTTTTTCATGCTGTTGCAGTTCTTGTGACTCTGTTTGTGTCAACTCTCCTAGATGTTACCAAGGAGAGCCTCTTCTGCATCCACCAAAGCAGCACCACTCCCCCTCACTACCAGCTCATCTACCAGGGACATATCTACAGTCTACCCAAGGTGACTGCAAAAACAACCATTGTCTTTTTATGAAAATCCCAAGAGAAGTTTCGGACTGAATTTGCCAAATGCTTATAAATGCAGAATAATAAATACAAAGCACATAAAAATAAGGGTGAGCAATGTAGCACACATGTCCAACAATATGGTATGATAATTGACATCAGTGCATCTGAATACACAAAACATTTGAAAAGTAAATGTGGTTTTCAACGACACAGCTTGTCAATATTTGTCTTCTTACAAAGTCTTGTGGTTGAGTTCCACAGTTATAATTTAATGATTTTTGGCCAGAGATAAAACTGGAAAAGAGCTGTTTTTCTGACCTTTATTGAATGAATAAAATGAATGATTGTATTCATTTTGTTTGTTTGAAAGCCTGTGTCCCATCCCATCTTTTGATTGTTGCTCTTGATTTAAAAGTTAATTTTAAATGAGTGAATCATACCTTTTAACAGTTATCTGGGGGACTTCTTCATACCAGTAATCCCCACATATATGCAACAAAAATTCCTGAAAAAAAACTAGGAAACTCTGGGAATTAGAACAGACACCACATTCATGAACAAATAAGGATGTCTTCTTCTAATGTAACACTTTGATTGCAATAACACAAACCTATCTTGATTCTATTATAGGGCAGGAACAACCTGTTCCACACAATTCTCATGTTTCTCTATGTCATTAAGGCTAAGGAGTCAGGGATGCTGGGGTGAGTTCTTACAATAAATGCCATTTCAGAGTATAATGGAATATTGATTAATTTTCAGCAAAGTGAAGATTGCATTTGAATTTCAAATGATTGGTTTGACCTTGCTTGTCTTATGTAGGGTAACTAAATTCCTTTTCATACTTTCTTCAGGAGAGTAAATCTTGGCCTCTCTGGTGTGAACATCTTGTGGATATTCGAAAACTGATGCGTTGTCATTTACAAGTGGACCCCCCCCCCAATACTGTGTGGCTTCACTGGTTGGAATTTTGAAGACAATAAATGCATATTTTTGGACATTTTCTCAATTTTATTGTACAAATTGGTAACATTCTGTTTTGTCATTTTAAGGACACATTTATGTTTCACCACAGTGTGCTTATGATACACTGCAGAGCTGTATTTTTAACATTGTTTTTTTCTTATTTTGTATTTTGAGAATGTACCAGCATCACAGCCTTGTAAATAATATACCTCAGTTTTATCTGGTGAATTGTAAAGGGCTCAGACCCATTTACCATGAATGTAAATACAGTATGTGTGGACTTGATTTTTTCAGCTTCAATAATCTGGTGCAACTGATAAATATTTTGTTTCTTCCTGTAATTGAATGATTGCCTGCTGTGGTAGGGATGTTCCTGACATGCTTGAAGTCAACTACAGAAATGGGAGTAATGCACAAAAGGTTCAAGCATCAAAGTATTCTGTAGTACTAGGCTGTAATGCAACACAACTAGTTACAGTGTTTATTTCTTTTGATATGTGATATGGTGTCCGCCATTTGTTAAATTTCAAACCTGCTGTCTTGTTTTCAATAATGTCATTTTACATTTGTACCAAAAGACTAGAAAATAAAATTGAGATATTAAAAAGAAACAGTTGAAGTTGTTCATTTCCCTTGAATGGTATTTTTCATAAATTGTAAACATCCACTTGGTGGCAATGTAGTTCATTTCTTAAGATTTGACCTAACTCCAAGTCCCATTTTCTCATTTGACATATTGCATATCCAAGCACGAGCATTGTAATGTGATGCAGTATCTTATGTAGCAATGTCTAGTGAATAATTTGAGGGTGGAGAACAATGCTGACTGACAATTTTAAGTAGGCCTATTAATAAAATAATGTGTCAACATTGGTTGAAGATAAGCCACCCTGTGAAATTCCTTCATAATGTGATATTGCAAGTAAGTGCTTACTGGTATTAGTACATGGAATATAGAAAATGACATGTAGAAATATTATACTCGATTTCCCTGAGAGCAAAAGGCATTATCTGGCATTAATCGCATTTGTTTTGTAGTTTAATGTCGTCCTCTTTTATTACAACCGTCCTCTCCCATAATGCACTTCGCAGTGTATTCTGCTTTATGTAAAAATGCAGTCATATTATCTATTAGGACTGCTTTTCATTTAAATGAAATGCGTATGTCAATGTTTTTATTGTCCCCTCCATGTTGATTAACGTTTTGTTAAATGTCACGTGTGGCTATCGTTGGGGAATTTTTGAGATAGTTAGAACTGCAAGGACCACAATGCATTTGAACATAGTCTCTCCTCCACTCACATCCGCTAGACTAGCTATCTGTGTTAGGAAAAGGACTTAGTGAAACTGCAGTGATGTCAGTCCAGGTTGTGACAGCGAAAATGGCAGAGGTCGAACTCAAAGACGTCCCCACTGTCAAAGATTCACCGGCTGGTTCCCCAATGACACCGACCTCGGAGTGTAAGACCCTCGTCAGAAACGACCCGCACGAGGCCGGCTCCTCTGCTGCTGCGTCCCCTACAGCGGAGCCCTCCGCGAAAGCCGGGGAAGGCAGCCTGGGTTTGCTCAACCCGAACCCCGCGAAGATGCCACAGGCGTCGGCTTTGAAGCGGGTGGACCCGCAGCAGAACGGCGGAGAGGCTTTTGTCAACCGTGACGGTACAGTTGCTGAGGCTCCGCGGATGAAAAAGGCGAGTGAGACATTTTCTAGCTATGTTACTGGACGAGCACTAAGCACCTCGTTGATATGAATGCTTCCTGGGAAAGCTTGCATTGTTTGACAATGCTAACAGACTAGCTGTTCTCAAAGCTGATTCAGCGGTGTCCGTTAACGCTTTTAATAATGGTCTGCGATGCTAATAACACTGTTGAGGGTGCAATCAGGACTGAATACTGTTTTAAAAATAGGTGTAATGTTACCCGTTTATTTTTTGCTGACATAGCTTAATATTTAGCTGGGACATGAAGTCGGTAACGTTAGCTTTATAAAAGTGCCCAACTGCTCTCACAAGTTTTGTTTTGTTTTGTCACTGTTTGAAAACATAACGTTAGCTCACACTTACTTTTGTTGCTTTTTGGATGTGTGACTATTAAAAACTGTCATTCGCAGCAACAATAACTAGCATGATACACGATATGGTTCTAAAATAAGCAGTGTCAAGTTTTTTTTTTTGCTTTAAAAAATGACAATTTTTTTTTGCTTTAACAAAATGACAATTTTAGTAACTTCCACTCTTAGGGGACGTAGGACCCGATTACAGCTCGGTGTTGGCAAATAATGTATGGTTGTTTTTCAGTAAGAGCTTGCAGTTGTTATCTTATTAGGCAAACATTTTGAAGTAGCTAGTTGGATACAGTAGAATACACGTTATTGGTGTTGGTGTGTGTCCCTAAGTAACAGACTACTTTAAGTTAGGTAGGTTAAATTATCTTTGCTCCTGGGCTGACTTCAGGTTAATATATTTAAGATATTCACAGCTCACTGATTGAAAGAAATGCCATAGCCATGCCAATCTTAGTTTGATTAATGCCACACAAGGTGTGTGATCTAATCAGACCAATAACAGTAGTCAGTAATCTCTGACACCAGAGCCCTCCTGGCACCTAGATTTAGCCTTTAGAGCACCTTACTTCAGTGAAAGGAGTTCCTGCCCTTGTGGCTCAATTCAGGGGTTGGGACTGACTTTTATTTATTTTCCTTGGCGAGCAAGGATCCAAAAACTGCTGTGTTGTGGTTATGAGTGACCTAAATGCATCTTATCTTTTTATGTCTTCAAAGTCTTGAATAGGATAAAAGTGGGTATCAGAGGGCAAGGTTCATGGAAAAAACAATTTTTGATAAGGAATCCTTTGAAGAAGCTTTCAGCTCAATCCATTTTGGTCAGAGTTTATTATTAACAGTTGGCAGTATTTTACAGCCTATGGTATACTCCAGTGCACTTTATCAGGGACGGTCAGTTTCAGGAATTTATTTTAGATATGTGGTGCTAACAAGCCCAGAGCTAAAACGTTTGGTTTTGAAAAGGGCTTTACTCAGTGTGTTGGCCAGTTTGTGCTCCCCATTTCACTGTATGCAAAATACTAACTAGATTTTTTACTATGAACTATAAATCGATATGAGGCTAGATATTGTCGTAAATTTTGGATATCGTAATATGTCATAAGTGTTTTTTTCTGGTTTAAAGGCTACATTACAGTATAGTGATGTAATTTTCTGAACTCAGCAGACTGTTATAGTTGTTCTTTACCTGCTTTATCATTTAATCCACATTCCTGAGGATTATTTATAGGGGTGTGCAAAAAATTCAAGCACTACGATTCTAAATCGATTCATAGAATTCCCAAAATATATTTATTTTTTTGTTTTTTATACTATCACATGGGAAAAGTAACTACATGTACATACTGTGATTTTTTTTAAATTGAGAATTGTTTTTGAATTGAAAATCGATTTTGAATCAAATCATGAGCCTAAAAATCAATATTGAATGGTGACATTTTCTGAATCGTGCACCCCTAATTATTTACCTCAAATCTTATTGCGTAAATATTTTGTGAAACCACAAATTGTCAACACTACAATATCGTCAAAATATCAATATAGAGGTATTTGGTAAAAAAAATTTAATATTGTATTTTCTCTCAGCTCTACTGTAAACCTTTTTTGAGATGGAAAACCCAAATGTTTGATAATTGTCAGGGTTGAACCAATAGGGAAAGAACAAGTAGGACAGGATACACTCACCAGCCACACCCAATACTACGCATTGGCAATGATCCTGTCCCGTTGGACAACCACTAAGGAACCCTGATAGAGGACCCTAAAGTCAGAGAGCTGGATAGTACAGTCACAGTGTGAGAATTGACTGTGAATCGACGACCGCTCAGAGCAGATTGCTTTACAGTGGGTACGGAAAGTATTCAGACCCCTTTAAATTTTTCACTCTTTGTTTCATTGCAGCCTTTTTCCAAAAATCAAAAAAGTTCATTTTATTTCTCAGTAATGTACACTCAGCAACCCATCTTGACAGAAAAAAACAGAAATATAGAAATATTTGCATATTTATTAAAAAACAAAAACTGAAATATCACATGGTCATAAGTATTCAGACCCTTTGTTCAGTATTTAGTAGAAGCACCCTTTTGATCTAATACAGCCATGAGTCGTTTTGGGAAAGATGCAACAAGTTTCTCACATCTGGATTTGGGTATCCTCTGCCATTCCTCCTTGCAGATCCTCTCCAGTTCTGTCAGGTTGGATGGTAAATGTTGGTGGACAGTCATTTTCAGGTCTCTCCAGAGATGCTCAATTGGGTTTAAGTCAGGGCTCTGGCTGGGCCATTCAAGAACAGCCACAGAGTTGTTGTGAAGCCACTCCTTCGTTATTTTAGCGGTGTGCTTAGGGTCATTGTCTTGTTGGAAGGTAAACCTTCGGCCCAGTCTGAGGTCCAGAGCACTCTGAAAAGGTTTTCGTCCAGGATATCCCTGTACTTGGCCGCATTCATCTTTCCCTCGATTGCAACCAGTCGTCCTGTCCCTGCAGCTGAAAAAAACACCCCCACAGCATGATGCTGCCACCACCATGCTTCACTGTTGAGACTGTATTGGACAGGTGATGAGCAGTGCCTGGTTTTCTCCACACATACCGCTTAGAATTAAGGCCAAAAAGTTCTATCTTGGTCTCATCAGACCAGAGGATTTTATTTATCACCATCTTGGAGTCCTTCAGGTGTTTTTTAGCAAACTCCATGCGGGCTTTCATGTGTCTTGCACTGAGGAGAGGCTTCCTTCGGGCCACTCTGCCATAAAGCCCCGACTGGTGGATTGCTGCAGTGATGGTTGACTTACTAAACTTTCTCCCATCTCCCGACTGCATCTCTGGAGCTTAGCCACAGTGACCATTGGGTTCTTCTTTGCCTCTCTCACCATCTTCTCCCCGATAGCTCAGTTTGGCCGGACGGCCAGCTCTAGGAAGGGTTCTGGTCGTCCCAATCTTCCATTTGAGGATTATGGAGGCCACTGTGCTCTTAGGAACCTTAAGTGCAGCAGAAATTTTTTTTGTAACCTTGACCAGATCTGTGCCTTGCCACAATTCTGTCTCTGAGCTCTTCAGGCAGTTCCTTTGACCTCATGATTGTCATTTGCTCTGACATGCACTGTGAGCTGTAAGGTCTTATATAGACAGGTGTGTGGCTTTCCTAATCAAGTCCAATCAGTATAATCAAACACAGCTGGACTCCAATGAAGGTGTAGAACCATCTCAAGGATGATCAGAAGAAATAGACAGCACCTGAGTTACATATGAGGGTCACGGCAAAGGGTCTGAATACTTATGACCATGTGATATTTCAGTTTTTGTTTTTTAATAAATATGCAAAAATTTCTAAATTTCTGTTTTTTTCTGTCAAGATGGGTTGCTGAGTGTACATTACTGAGAAATAAAATGAACTTTTTTGATTTTTGGAAAAAGGCTGCAATGAAACAAAGAGTGAAAAATTTAAAGGGGTCTGAATACTTTCCGTACCCACTGTATGTACCTCAGACTGTCACGGCAACAAGGCATATGGAAGTAAAGCAGCGTCAGGAACACTACGCCAACAGTCTGATCCACATTTGGAATACAGCCCAAAACCAGATGTATTGGACAGCAAAAGCCACATCTGGATGACCAATTTCGCATATAGGACAATGGTACAAAAAGTAAATTTTCTAAAATGCTTTATGTTGATTTTATTTAGTAAAAAATATCATGATCAATAGTTTAACATAAAGTATCTAGAAGATGTAGGCTCTATATTTTTTATTTGGGACCCAATGTAGTCACTCTGTATATATTAAATATAAACAGTGATCATTTTTATGTTAAATTAATGAGAAGAGTGATGTGTAGGATATCCCCTGTCTGTGTAATCCATTTTAATTTAAATAGATCATGTTAATCTAAAGATAAACTGTACAACAGGGATCAATTTAACCAAAGAGAGAGCATCTCTTTTCAGGGTCAAAGGTTTCTTACATCTTTTATTTATATAATGCAGAGACCAGTAAGCTTAAGTAATGGACATTATACACTCTAAATACATTGGGGAAGATAACCGTCCATTATATTAATTTAACTACTCCCTGCATTTGTCTGTTCAACAACTGTAGTTTATATCCACTGGTGACAGAAGGTAGCCTCCAACCTATTTATAGATCACAACAGCATAGTGAGTCTTATGGCACACTGCATTATACAGGCATTGCCTGATCTCGCACATCTGCAGAATTCTGCTTGCCCAGTGCTGTAAATGGTAAGTGAAGCAGTGGTGGTGATGACAGTTTGTATGCAGGCAGCAGTGTTGACTGACTGACTCACTGGATGACTGGATATCTTTTAATCCATGCCTTTTATCATGTCGTCACATGAGGGGATTAAAAGGCCAGCTCTCTGTTGTAGGTGGGCCCAGATGTAAGCTTTGATGAGGGATGAGTTTCATTGTAACCCACATGGCTTGGCACGATTATGTCCAACTTCTGGCAAGTCCGGGATGATACCTCCAGATGGAAAGAGAAGTAAACTGGCAAAGAGTTGTACTGGCAGCAGGCCTAGATGCTGGTATTGGTTAAGGCTGTGGCAAGCCTTGTTTTAGTCTCTTATTAGGTCAATAGGGTCACCTTCCTGAGTGGCTGTACTGAAGCCTTATTTGAAGAAGATAGTTTACATGTTTGGCACACTGACTAAATAGAAGACATTTCACCTTGGAAGCCATCATGGTACTGACTAAAATGATTATCACCTGACCTTTTGACACTTGCCATTGACCAAACCTAACAGGTTTTAGGAAACCATGCATCGCAATTTTTTTGAATGATTCCAGGGTATGGTGTGTTAGTAAGGTGTATGTAATATGTCACCCACTAAGCTGGTGTTTCTGGTAGTGCTCACTGGTAAACAGGCTTACTGTGACCTGTGGCTGCTCTACTTGGGAAGAGAGCTGTGTGGAACAAGAGGTTATGTATTCACAAATATGTTCCAATGCGATGCTCCACTTTGTCCAGTCTGATTCTAAATTCCACCTACTCTGCTTTAGTGGCCTATTGGAAGCCTTTTTGGGAACCTATTATGTATTGCATGTAGTGTTGGCCAAATGTAACCCCTAAGCATTTGCACTGATGACCCTTTCTCTTTGTCTGAGCCAGCTGGCCAAGTTGCTTTACTACAGTGATTTCATTGTGGCAGTGGCAGGCAAGCGAGTATTTCTATTTCTAACCTTTTTATTTAGGTCATCTCATTGAGACACATGGTCTCATTCTCAAGAGAGACCTGTTTTGGACAATACAACAATCAGTTACAAGTATAACAAGTATAATAAATGGTTAATGAAGAAATTAAGCTAACAGAAGGCCACAGTGTGCAGCTAGTTCTGAAACCAGTTTGGTTATTAGTTCCATTCATATTGTCATGACTATGCGTGTACAAAGTTATCTTCTAGTACAGGATAAGATGTAATTGCTTTGTGGATTTTTAGCATTAACATCTTCATGCAAGGTCATTGAGGATCTTCATCTGCCCACAGCTGTCCTGGGCTGTAGAAAGGAACATGTTGCTTTCCTTCCCCTATGCCCTCTAATTTGTGATTCACCACCAAGAGTGAGCTGGTCTGTATGTACAGTGGTAATCGCATGCACCTTCCAAGAAGATCCTGTCTGCTTTTTCGGGGAAAAAACATGATCATAGCCTATTCTTATTTTTGACTTGGTTTGGAAAATATCTAGTTCAATGATGTGCTGAAATACCCTGAATGAAATCAGTCCCCCTCTTGGACTGTAGATGAACTTGTGTAACTGTGACCTTTTTATAGTAATTAACAATAAGAGGGGTTGTATTTGTGAACATCAGACTAGAGACGATAAAGGTGCAGGCTTTTTGATTTTGCCACTTGAAAGATGTCATTAGGCCATGAGGTTGATATGTCATACCATTTTGACAGGATCTGTTTCCCCTGTCCACCCAACACAGATGTAAAAGTTATATGTTTTAGTTTCAGAGGTACACAATGCCAATAGATATTCATGGCATTAAAAAGAGAGGCATCTGGAGTCAGGGTGAGTATACCAGCATTTGCCAGCTGTGCTGTCTTTGGCAAAAGCGTAAAAAGTGGTAAATGTGATTTTCATTTAGATGATACTGCCAGACTTAGACACTTACCTACATGAGACAGATAGATAGTGTCTACAAACACGCATGCATGCATCCTTTTTCTGTGTGTTGACACAGGGAATGTGGAACCATGCTGTGACGTCTGAGAAATGCCCTGAAATGAAAAATGAGAAATGAGAGCAAAGGAGAGAAAGGGAGCATTGGATCCAAATCCAGCCACCCCTCAGTCTTCCATTCCTTTTTTACATTGAATGTTAAGCTCAGAGTAAAAATGGACTGGTCAGTTTCTGCGTGACTGTTGGACTGTCCTAATCCAACCCCAAACTCTGAGCCCTAATTTGTGGAGATTACAGGCCAGGGTTTTACTGAAAGCATTGCAGTTGCCAGAACATATATGTCCACTTTGTTCTTGGACAACTGAACTGACACTAGGTTTGTCACGTCACCTTTTAAACAATTTATTTGTGATGGAGGAATCAAAAGATTGATTCTGTTAAAACATTTAATGACTTATTATGGCACACACTAGAAAGGAAATATGTAGAAATTGTTTAATGTGTTTGAGAGTGGTATGTCGGAGCTGGATTAGAAAAGGTTAAAGAACACTGACCTGACCCACTTCAAATTCCCCTCCTCAAATATAATACTTTTGTAATTTAAATGTACCTGTAGCTTTCAAATGAATTTATCTTAAAACTGGTTTTTCAACTTAACCCTTGTATGGTATTCGGGTCCAATTGACCCATTTCAAATTTTAGTAAATTTTTTCTACTTGAAAATCAATGGCCTTACCTTATTTTCTGTGAACATGTATTCCTGACTCAATTCAAAAAATTATTCTGGATATGACCACTTATGTTTTTTTCCATAGTGGATTTTTAACATGAATTATAACCTTATGACAAAAAATGAATCACACTTCCATTTTTAATTGTGTTCTAGTAGAGACTTATTGCATTCCCTAAACATACAGTGAGGAAAATAAGTATTTGAACACCCTGCTATTTTGCAAGTTCTCCCACTTAGAAATCATGGAGGAGTCTGAAATTGTCATAGTAGGTGCATGTCCACTGTGAGAGACATAATCTAAAAAAGAAAATCCAGAAATCACAATGTATAATTTTTGTAACTATTTATTTGTATGATACAGCTGCAAATACGTATTTGGACCTGAGAAAATCAATGTTAATATTTGGTACAGTAGCTTTTGTTTGCAGTTCCAGAGGTCAAACGTTTCCTGTAGTTTTTCACCAGGTTTGCACACACTGCAGAAGAGATTTTGGCCCACTCCTCCACACAGATCTTCTCTAGATCACTCAGGTTTCTGGGCTGTCGCTGAGAAACACGGAGTTTGAGCTCCCTCCAAAGATTCTCTATTGGGTTTAGGTCTGGAGCCAGAACCTTGATATGCTTCTTACAGAGCCACTCCTTGGTTATCCTGGCTGTGTGCTTCAGGTCATTGTCATGTTGGAAGACCCAGCCTCAACCCATCTTTAATGCTCTAACTGAGGGAAGGAGGTTGTTCCCCCAAATCTCGCAATACATGGCCCCGGTCATCCTCTCCTTAATACAGTGCAGTCGCCCTGTCCCATGTGCAGAAAAACACCCCCAAAGCATGATGCTACCACCCCCATGGTTCACAGTAGGGATGGTGTTCTTGGGATGGTACTCATCATTCTTCTTTCTCCAAACACGGTTAGAAGAATTATGACCAAAAAGTTATATTTTGGTCTCATCTGACCACATGACTTTCTCCCATGACTCCTCTGGATCATCCAAATGGTCATTGGCAAACTTAAGACGGGCCTTGACATGTGCTGTTTTAAGCAGGGGAACCTTCCATGCCGTGCATGATTTCAAACCATGACGTCTTAGTGTATTACCAACAGTAACCTTGGAAACGGTGGTCCCAGCTCTTTTCAGGTCATTGACCAGCACCTCCCGTGTAGTTCTGGACTGATTTCTCACCTTTCTTAAGATCATTGAGACCCCACGAGGTGAGATCTTGCCCAGTCCAAGGGAGATTGACAGTCATCTTTAGCTTCTTCCAATTTGTAATGATTGCTCCAACAGTGGACCTTTTTTCACCAAGCTGCTTGGAAATTTCCCCGTAGCCCTTTCAAACCTTGTGGAGGTGTACAATTTAGTCTCTAGTGTCTTTGGACAGCTCTTTGGTCTTGTCCATGTTAGTAGTTGGATTCTTACTGATTGTATGGGGTGGACAGGTGTCTTTATGCAGCTAACAACCTCAAACAGGTGCATCTAATTTAGAATAGTAAATGGAGTGGAGGTGGACATTTTGAAGGCAGACTAACAGGTCTTTGAGGTCAGAATTCTAGCTGATAGACAGGTGTTCAAATACTTATTTGCAGCTGTATCATACAAATAAATAGTTTTAAAAATCATACATTGTGATTTCTGGATTTTTTTTCAGATTATGTTTCTCACAGTGGACATGCACCTATGATGACAATTTCAGACCCCTCCATAATTTCTAAGTGGGAGAACTTGCAAAATAGCAGGGTGTTCAAATACTTATTTTCCTCACTGTATATATGGGCTTTAGCACCTGAACTGTAAAATAATGACAGTATCTACCAAATAGTATTGTTTTAACTAGGGAATATTCTGTAAACCTAAATAAATGGAGAGCTCTATGTTTGGACTACTGTGAAGTGCTACCTGGCAGCAGGGCACGAAATGTGTCTTAAAATAAATTCAGTTGCGCTGTTGTGTAATTCGGTATGTCTTAGCTGTTTCATGGAAGAGGGTGTATATTTGGCCAGCTTTGCTGTCAGTGCACTTAGTCATAGTTTAATCACTGTTTTTAATGACTGTTCTGAGCAAAACCCTGATTCATCTGACAACTAGGGCTGTAATCTCCCAGTCGACTGTTTATTGGGCGAGGCAAAAATTCCCAGTGTTATTTTATCAGGTGGAAGCATAGACTGTTACGGTCTATGGGTGGAAAGCACTAATTGCTAATGGGGGTGTTTTCAGAGCATCACTGTTTCACAGGTAACAGTCTGTCTTCAGAACACCCCCTTGTTTTCACTTTTTTTGGATTAGCCCAACCCACTGGCGACAGATTGAAGAAAACTAGAACCCAGAATTTTGACCAGTGGATTTAAGCCTCTATCATCCAAACGCAAAATTATCACGGAAGGAATTGGAATTGCTCAGAAGGGATGAGGTTACATGTTAATATACAGGCCAGCACGGCACACCATCATGGGTTTCAGAGTTAATACAACACAGCGAGGCACTGAGCTTGACCACGGATTGCTAATTAAAGGGGGTGTTTTGTGTTTAATAGTAAAAGCAAATTACTGTTTCAGCCACGGCCGAGGTAACATGTCTGATGCAGCGCTTCCGAGACAGACAGTCTCATTTCAGTTTTTTTCCGCTCCCCCCCCCCCCCACCAGTCGATTTTTAGTCAATTTCAGGACTTCAGTCAACCAAGATTTTCTTTTTGATTACACTTTTTTGGATTAGCCCAACCCACAGGGGACAGATTGGAGATAGAACTAGAACCCAACCAGCTGACACGCCCTCTGTGGTAGAGGCAGAGCACCCCCCAGACCACGCTGGATGTTAAACCTCCATCATCCAAATTGATGAGATCCGTCCAAAAAGGCTCTGGGTGTAAACATTGGAAGGAAGTCTGGGATCCTAAGGAGTGGCAGACCGGGGTGGTGGTTCCCCTCTTCAAAAAAGGGGGACCAGAGGGTGTGTGCCAATTACAGGGGTATCACACTTTCAGCCTCCCTGCTTTACTCCAGGAGGGATGAGGTTATAAGAACATGTTAATATACAGCGCCAGCACGCCACACCATCATGCATGGATCTAACCGGGTCCCCCCGACAATGTGAGGGACTCAAAGAGGATATTTCAGGTGAGTTAATACAACACAGGATATCGAGGCACTGAGCTTGACCACCTGGATATGTTTGACCTTAAAATATACCGGCTATGAGGATCATTAAATCTGAGGGCATGTGGATGTGCCTTTTGTGTTTAATAGTAAAAGCTCTAAATTAATTGTATTCGGAGCAGTGTCTCAGCCACCGTTGTGACGAAAAGAGAGCCCAGAGCTCCAATGCAAGGACATGCACAGTCATGACCAAAAAACGAGATCCAGGGTACAAGATGGGTTTCCTCAGGAGGGTGGCTGGCGTCCCCTTAGAGATAGGGTGAGAAGCTCAGTCATTTCCGCTGTTTCTCGAAAGGAGCCAGTTGATTCGGGCATCTGGTAAGGATGCCTCCTGGGCGCCCCCTAGGGAGGTGTTCCAGGCACGCCCAGCTGGGAGGAGGCCTTTTGGAGAGATTATATCCCAACCTGGCCTGGGAACCCCCATCCCCCAGTCAATTTTTAGTCAATTTCAGGACTTCAGCTGCTGACCAAGATTTTCTTTGGTTGATTACATGCCTACTGACAAGACACTATTTTATTTTCCCTTCTTCTCCCTTCCAGTGTTGCTAACTATCGTCCAAAAAATGTAGCTTGCACTAGCTCCAAAGGTTGCTAAAAGTCGTCAGATGATGATTGGTGACATCATTGTGCATCATTTGCATAAAGCTCAGTGTTTGTATCTTCTAGAGTAGATCTTGCACATGACGCAAGAATAGAGGGAGGGTGTCTGTGCTGTTGGCAGAAGAGCCTAGACCAGCTAGTCTTGTTTTAGAAATGAAGTCGCTAAAGACGGCAAGTTATCGACACTTCACCCCTTTTTCTGCTGTGGTCGTTTGCCTTTAAAGGGGCGCTATGGAGTTTTGGCCCATTGCTTTTTGCTTGCAGGTTTCTCTATGGAACTCACAACACAGCTTCGGAGTAGATATTTGGGAGCTCCTATGTTTATTTGTATCTGACTTATCGCTTGGTCAGTCTGCTGTTTCCTCTTTCTCTGTTCCCCGACAATGCTGTCCTGCTTTTTGCTTCTTTTTTGCAGACTCAGCCATGACAATAGTTATGTTATGTTAGCCGGTCCCTGAATGGTGCATATGTGTGCAGTGTTGTCAAGCAATTCGTTACATCGCGAGACCTGATAACACGCAATACTTCCTGACGTTGAGTCTGGCGACTTGCCGGCCGAAAGTTGCAAGGGTGATTTTTGTCTGAGTTATAAACTGCACCCGCCCCAGAACACCACTTCCACTAATTTTATTGTTTTTGTTTTTGAGCCCGTAGCTTTCTTACAGTCTCATTGTGTTTATTGCTGTGTATATTCTGTAAATCTCAGCACCTCACAGCAAAATCATGTGTGAGATCACACCTCCCTAACCATCCTAACCAGAAGCCAACTTAGGAAACGGACTGTTAGTACTTTACGCCAGTTTGAGTTTCTCTCACCCCCAGGGTGCCAGATAGTGATCTCTTCATCACTGTCCAGACGGGATGTTCTACCAGCCACATTGCTTAAGTATTACATAAATTGGATTTTCACAATTCCCTTTTTTAAAATGCCAAATATTTATTTATCCAAACACCTCAACACTTTTCTGACACAGTATCAACATATGAGTAAACTTATAGTAATAAAAACAATACATGTGGTTAAAAGTCCTGTCTAGTTGTTAAAGGCGGCTAATATTCTAATTATACAAATAATTAGTACTAATAATAATATAATTTGGTATGATACTAATACTACTAGCTACAGTGAGGAAAATAAGTATTTGAACACTCTGCTATTTTGCAAGTTCTCCCACTTAGAAATCATGGAGGGGTCTGAAATTGTCATCGTAGGTGCATGTCCACTGTGAGAGACATAATCTAAAAAAAAAAAACATCCAGTTTCAATCAATTTTCTCTCTATTGTCTTTGGACAGCTCTTTGGTCTTGGCCATGTCAGTAGGATTTTTATTGATTGTGTGGGGTGGACAGGTGTCTTTATGCAGCTAACGACCTCAAACAGGTACATCTAATTTAGAATAATAAATGGAGTGGAGGTGGGCATTTTGAAGGCATATTAACAGGCCTTTGAGGGTCAGAATTGTAGCTGATCGACAGGTGTTCAAATACTTATTTGCAGCTGTATCATACAAATAAATAGTTAAAAAAAAAATCATACTTTATGGATTTTTTTTTTTATTTTTTAGATTATGTCTCTCACAGTGGACATGCACCTACAATGACAATTCCAGACCCCTCCATGATTTCTAAGTGGGAGAACTTGCAAAATAGCAGGGTGTTCAAATACTACTACTACTACTATATGTGTGTGTGTGTCAATGCTCATGTACTGTATACGCATGAACACACAAGTGTGGCTATGTGTGTTGGAGAGCCACTGAGTGTGTTCAGATGTGCCTTTGCTATGTGCAAACCTATTATATTAGCTTTAATGAATTCTATTGAAATCCACCCATGTTCAAATGTCAATGCAATTTCCTAAATGTCAGAGACATTAGTCTTTTGGCCAGTAGCTCTTGTAATGAACACATCAGACCTTTTGTGTTATTTCCAAACAAAAGGTAATTAAAAGTTACCTTGACATTATGGTGGTGTAGCTGTCAACTAAAGTATTGAAAAAATAAACACTTGTACTCTACTTGCTAGTCCCTGTGTGTGAATTCTCTGTTTCCGCCATTGCTTTACCTGTATATTGTTTCCAAATATACCTATATGATGTCAGATGTCTTACTAAGCACCCAGTGCCGTACTAGACATGCCAAAATCAATTCACACCCAATATATTGGAGCCCAAACCTCAATAAGGCAGGGAATAGAGCAGTTTTGCTCTCGTTTCTGGCAATTGGCTCCTGGGTTTTAGCATTTGGTGCTCTGTTTTTTTGCTGGTATTGGCAGTGCTGGTGTCTGTGCTTCCCTGTTCCTGAGTGTAGGCTACCACCCACACATGGGCATCTGTGATTCCCCGGTTAACATAAATTTCCTGCCTCATCATCACACCTTGCTATCACTGAACGTGTACAGCTCATTGAGTTACACATCTTTCCATGAAAATGACTTTTACAAGGCTCAGGTTCTTAGAACAGCGCTGTAAACCGAATGAAGGGAAAAGGATAGCATTCACTTTTCCTGGAACCTGTGTGTATGAAAGAAGTCAGCATAATGTGACATTTTAAACACTTTGGCTTATTTACTATTGAATAAGTCATTGAGCACCAACCCAGTGTATGTGTGGCCCCTAACCCACAGTGTTGAGTTTACATGAGGATCAGTAGAAAGTAGTGGACATTAACACTGACCTAACTGGCTATGCAGCATGACGAGGAATGCAACTCCAAACGCAAGCACTGCATGTGAACAAAGAGCCAATATTGTGTTGAAAAAAGTGCTGTCTCACAAAAGGGCCTTCACAAAGCCTGAAATGAACCCCCACAAACTCCCATCCATCTGCACTGCTTCCTATTAGTCAGGCCAAACCACCAACCCCTGGCAGACAGAGGAGATTGCTGTTTAGTATGGGTGTAATGCTGCACGTACAGGTATTGAACCGTTTAGGTACATATTTCAAACCGAATGGTTCGTTGGAAAAAAAAGCTTAAATTGTGTGAAATATAACGTTTTCAGTGTCGCTGCACTCAACAAGGCAGCCCAAACGGCGTAACAGGCAATTTGCTCTCTCCCCCTCCCACTCCCAAAGAAAAACACTCTACTCCAGTCAGGCATGCTACACTGAACTAGCTGGTTGCAATATGGCTAGTAACGTTAATGTGACTATTTCCAGACCAGATCCTCCAATAATGAACAGGTCTGGTGTTTGGAGCCACTTTGGTTTCTCTCTAAGTTATGAGTTATGGCAAGGGAATGGTGGATTAAAAAAAACAACGGTATGTTGCATGTGCTACACGAGAATAAGCTACAGCACTATTAAACTCATTTACGCCGCCATCACCTTAGTGTGTCAATAACTGAAACTAGATGAAAACAAGAAGCAAAACACTATGCTACAAACTATCCCTGCAGCATTTATGCAGCACTTTCCAACTGATTCAAACAGGGCAAAAGACAGCACTGCAGTGATTGGTACATTTCTAGCTGCGGATATGAGACCCTACTCTGTAGTGGAAAACGCAGGTTTTACGGACATGTTCAAAGTAATTGAGCGCCGTTACACTATTCCTTCATAAGCCCATTTCAGCCAGAACGTAATTCCTGTTGAAAAAAAAAAAAAAAAAAAAAAAAAAGCCCAGACGGCTGGACTTCAAGGGCTACACAAAGCTACCTGACTGTAACCTCTATGTTTTTTTATAAGGAGCTGTTTTTGTTTTATATGCTACTAAGAAGACACCCCAGAAGATGGGTCATGTATAGCTCTGTCATTGTTCAAAGTAAAAATGAATTATACTTTTATGCTGTTAATTTTAATAAATGCAAAATTTGTAAAAATCAAGTACATTTCTCTGGCATTTCTTTCTTTATGCTGTATTGAAAATGTACCAAACCATGTCACCACTGTCTCGTACCGAACCGTGAATTGTGTGATCCGTTACATCCCTACTGTTCAGAATGAAACCTCTCAGGGCTGGGATATGGAAAAAATACATTTAGCCTTATATGTACATGCAACAAACATGGAGAAACTTAATTTCATTAATAAGTCATTAATTTTGGAGTTGTGTTTCTGGCCACCCGATGAATATTATTCACTCTTCTTTTAGCTCTGCTTTGATATCCACCAACTCAATGGGGACATTTCGGGCTCTTTTGTCTGCTGTTTGGTCCTGATCAAGTAGCATATAGTCAATGGGTTAAGCAGAGCTTTTTTGCTGGAAACTATGTTGATGAGTGTTTAATGTGAACCAAAAACCGTAAAGATGTGGGCAGTAAAATCAAAAGCTGAAAGAGTCTCGTAGACCTGAGGGGAGAGTTAGATAATAATTATCTGTGGGTTTATCAACCCTAACCCTTAACAAATATATGTGCAGTTCTAGAAATAAACCGCTTGTTTATATATTTTCAGACTTTCGTTGCTGTTAAATCTTAAGGTCTGTAGTTTTGATTTCAGAGTTATTTAAGGTATCATTTAGCTTAGTGCCTGACATTAGCAATCCATTTGTTCAATGCAGTGAAAGGATTTGACTCTTCAGCGCTAATGTGGTTAAAAAAGTGACCAATATGATGATATACTGATTGAGATGGATGTTTGCATGGATAAATAGACAAGTGGATGGATTGATATGTACATACAGCCAATACAGCTGCTGTTTAATGCACGTAAAAGTTGCCGCTTTGTTGATCCACCATTGGATCAAATGTCTTCTACTGTATGATGTAATGAGTTTTCTCTGAGATTTGAGAACAATATAGAGTGGGAAACAAAAGCCTTTTAAACAATCTGATCAATAGTAATGCTGATCACTGTCATCAGATGCAATCGCTAAGCCTTAGGGCTCCAAACTGTGCCCTAGTTTGATCTACATGGGCAACAAGACCCGGTTTCACAACAGAAGTGTGCTTGTCTGTCTGTGTGCAAGAGAAAGGGAGATACAGTTAGATAAAATAAAGATAATACAATAATATGTAGGATTTTTTAAAAATGTAGCCAACCTAGTTTTAAAACAATCATGCAGAAATTATAAAACAAACAAAAATTTTTAAATAGCCTATAATTTATCAATGACATTTCATGGCAACAATGCAAATTGAACATTTTGAAACCAGAAACCTTTTAATTTGTCCTTGAATGAAATGTGAAACCTGCAGTCTTGGCACATTTCCTCCACTGTGGCAGATACAAAGGGAAAGGCATGTGAACGAGAAGAACAAAGTTACAGAAAGCCCATAGTGTGTTTGCTGTTCTGCTCTCCCCCTCTCTGTTAAGAAGTAGGTAGGGTTTAATCTGTGACTAAGCCCCATCATTCATTGCCTGTTCTCCTTTAGTATCAGTGTCCCTGGCTTTCACAGTGACTATTGGACCATATCAGAAGGACGAGGAGGAGGGATGGGCAAGCTAGTCTCATTTTGTTTGAAAATACTTTGAACGTCAACAAGAAGTAACGTCCCCCAACATCACTTAGAGCACCTTTAACTGCATGCTTTAGGGATGGCAGTGTCAGTTGGTCCACCATCTTGGTCCAGACTGCAATCCATCCAGTAGTTAAGATATTTCAGTGACATTTTGTACATTTGTTACTCGTGTCCCTCTGACTTTGTTGATCCCATGACTTTTCCTTTAGCGCCACCATGAGGTTGACATTTTTTTTGTTTTAGTGAAATATCTCAACAACTGGTGGATGAATTGCAATGCTATTTGATAGAGGCATTAATGTTCCCCTCAGAATGAATTGCAATTGATCACATGGTTGATCCCGTAGCTTTCCATATTTGCCATCATAGGGTCCAAAAATGGGTTTATGACTAAATACCTGCAAAACCTAAAACATTCCCATCATCACCCTCAGTTGTGCAATTATTAACATGCTAATACACTACGATTGTTGACATGTTTAACATTATTACTACTAAACATCATATAACAATTATTAATGTGAGCATGTTAGCAATATGGCATGGATGTAGACGTCTTTGTTGCTTGCTCATATTTTATTATATTTATGTATTATTTTTTTAATTATTTTATTGCTCAATAAGGGGGGACACATGGACATGGGTTGTCTAAATGAAACTGGTGCAGAATTTATTTGGTTTTTGATTCAAATGGATTTGAAAAATTAATCAAGATTGTAATTGTCACAACAAATTGTGCAGCTCTACTCTTCCTGTAACATAAATTTGTTAAACATGACCAGTTTGTCAAGCAGCAGGTACTTGTGCTGTAAGCCCTTTATCTGTATAATGTGTCTGTGTTTTTTCACATTGTATATGCTGAGGCTGGAAGTAGGGTTCAGAGTGAAAGGGCAGTGGATTACTTCCTCTGGTGCTGCTAGTGACGTGGCTGCACTGTGTGTAGTGAAAGCCGTGTTGGCACAAAGCATCTGGCAATATATGTGTTTGTGTGTGTCTGGGCACGTGTTGGGCCACTAGAAATTGCATGTAGGTTCAGTAACTGCCAAGTGTATGTATGGTAATGTGTGTGTGACTTGTGAGAGGATGCGTGCCATTATTTACAGTCTGAGCACTTGTCTGTGTATATAAATCATCAGTACCCATTCTTACATCACAGCCATCCTCAGGGCAGCCCTTTAATATGCACACTCGTATACACCACCTCAGACTGCTTCCTCTTCCTTTTGGTCAGAGTGGTCAGTAAAACTCATGCTCTGGTGCCCTACCATTTTTATTTCCTGTCCCTCTTTCAGTCTCTCACTGTGCTCACATACTTGCTAGCTAGTTGTATCTCATATGTTGCATTTATCTTATAACAAATAGCATGTATGTGTAGTATTATGAAAATGGAATGTCAATATCATAACCGCTTGCTACCATCTCCTATCTGTACTTGTGAACATTACACAGAGGCTTACACTGACAGGCATAAATAAGTAATCTGTGCATGCAGTTGTAAAGATATGTGTTGATCTTGTAGTCTGTGTTTCTTTTCTGTGCTGCTCTCTGTGTGCATGAGCTCTGTTTTTACTTGCCTGTCTGTCCCTCCGTCTGCGTGGCTGCCAGAGCTTCACGATTACACATTTCACTAAACGCCAGGCCTCTCTGCCAGAGTCGTAAGCCTGTTTTTGTGTCTGTCCCACAAAGTGTCTGGTCTTTCCTTTGGTGTGCTGTTGACTTTTTCCAGGCGCAATTATTTCCACATGAAATCTTAACACACTTTTTCTCACTGCTAATTCATTGCAGGAGGATTTCATACTGACAGAGAAGCTTCTCATTATCAAAAATCAAAGGTGACTCCATTGCTTGCATGGGTTTGTAATGTGTTGGACAGTAACTTGCCTTGTGACTCAGAAAGTGCCAGCGACATGCAAAATTGATCATTACTCTAACATAAGGTTAAAGGTGTACTATGAGTCCCGGTCTCGGGAGACAATACAGGCTGTTCTTTGTTTTCATCCTCGGACATCAATGCTGTGTAAGTCAATTCAGAGGGCACTGTATTATTATTATTATTATTATTATTTTTATTATTATTATAAATTGAATTTATATAGTGCGTTTCACAAACACAAAGCCACTTTACAGGGTAGGAAGATAATAAAAACAATGCACAACAAAACAAGATTCAGGCACAGTGTATCACAGGCTAGCTGAAATTGTGTTGGCAAGGGAGTTGTCAAAACGTGTGGTCTGTGTGTGTTTTGGAAAGACAGAAGAAGGAAAGCGTAGGCACCTCTGTTTTTGCTATTCTATTTTCGTTTTTTCTTGTACACAAGCACAATAGTAACCCAGGAATAGCAGTTGAAAGCACAGAAACACATTTACAGTCAACAACTCTTTGATGTGCCATCCAACAGCTTCCTGTGGTCTACTTTCCATTTGGTTAAGTTGTATAAGGGCGAGTCTGGTGGCAGCAAGAAAGAAGAAAAGGAGGAGGGAAAAGAATGAAATGACTAAAATGAAGGGAGAAGAGAACACAAACGAGTACACATCACGTTGAGTGCTGTGTGTGGGAGATCTGACCACTACACATCTGTTGCTTTGTCCAGTGGCTTGTCATACAGGTCTAAGAGACTGCTAAACAAAAGGACTCTGCTGTTTAAGAGCCAAGTTGCCTTGACTGCTGGCAATGAATTCTTTGTACTTCCCTTCTGATAAAACGGACACACTGCTATTTCTTTGTACCCTAGGAGTGAGCACTTTGTTGTGATTGCCAACAAGCTTCTGTGTGTGTGTATATTGGTGCGGGCATGTACATGTAAATAGGAGTTATATTCCAACACAATATATTGATGGCACAATCAATTGACCCATTCTTGGAAATAAAAGTCAGTTGTTTGTGCTCTGTATGAATCTTTATGAGCAATACTAATTTGCTGGAATAACCCTTTCAACACGTATTAACTAACTATACAGGGCTTTGAAAAGCGATTACCCCTTCTTAGTGACTTTTATAAAAATAGGCACATTCTGATTAATATTAATGTTATATATAGTTTTTTTTTTTAAGATTATTTTTGGGGGGCATTTTTGGCCTTTATTTATAGGATAGCTTAAGACATGAAAGGGGTGAGAGAGGAGGAATAACATGCTGCAAAGAGCCGCAGGTTGGAGTCAAACCCGTGGCCACTGCGTTGCGGAGTATATAGGCACACACTATAGCAGGTGAGCTACCCAGGCGCCCTGATATATAGTATTTTATGTGCATGGTCATTTTGTTTTTAAACTTGTTGGCAGAATTTTTTTGCGTGTCTTTCATAGGATTTTGGAGAGTTGTAGGTCTGCATTTGTATATAAATTACTCCCCAATTTCAGACAGGCTTGCAGAAGCACTTTTAGGATTTGGCTTTGAGGATATTTGCAGATATTTGTTTATAGCGTTGAACAGTTAACAGAACAAGCTCCTCTTTTCCTCTCCCTGCAGTCTTTTTTTAGGCCATCTATCATTCCCAGGCCTTTTGGCAGACAATATCCAAACATAAATCTATTAAAAGCCCATTGGCACTTTGATTTGAGAGTACTCCTTGCACTTAGCCGATCTCATCTTCTCTGCCTGTGTGTTTTCGTTTTAACTTTGTTTAGTCATGATCCGCTTTCCTACTGCTATCAGCACTTGGACCCTTGGCCTGACACCGAGCCAGGCTCTATGGAAAAGCATTCAAGCCAACTGCTGGCCATTTGTTGGTGAAGTTGACTGTGTCTGCAAAGTTTGTCTTCCAGGAACTGTGACAGCTGTCTTAGTAGTGGCCATGTTGTCTTAAAAAACAACATATTGACCTGAATACATCTCCCTCTTATGGGATACACCCTCTTACAATAAGCCTTTCCTTCCAGCCCTCTATATCTGGATCAAAAGCATATCACAGGCCTATCTGTTGCCAACACAATAATTTTTCCGTCACCGACACAGTCTGTCTGTCTGGTAATATAAGATTTCCTGGACAATGCTAGCTTTCCAAAACGGAGCTATGTTGACACAACACCTAAGATACTTAAATAGCAAATCAAGTTTTCAGTTAATATTCACATGGGTGACAAATATATCACAAGCGCATTGTGTTTTGGTCCAGTTTACCTGACTGATTCAGTCTTGATAAATGGCTTGTGTATCTTATTCAGCACTTTTTCCCCACCAATATTTGATTGGACAGAAATCTTGGTCATTTGTATGACCAAAGCCTACTTGAATATTAATGTGATGCCAAAGATGTGACTGTCATCTCCCAGTAATGATCACTCCCATTAAAAAGCGTAAAAAAAATAATTAAAATCTCTTTTGGGCTATTTATCATTTTTTAGATGATGGCTGTGGCAGACTAAAATAACCTATTACCTTGCACGGCAGCTTGAAACTAACCAATCAGCGGCCGGTTTGAAGCTTCTGGCAGCTGCGAGCAAGGTTGGCAATCTGTATTGGACATGAAAGACAGGTGGTTGATCCAGTCACCTGCCAGGTATTTTTTTTTAAAGTGCCTGCCCGTTTCCAAGGACGGCTTCTGAGTAACAAACCATTTGGCTAGCCAGGTTAGAGAACCTATCCCTGTAGGTCAAGAGTGTTTTTTTCTCACTATGTTGCAATTATTTTTTTTTAAATTTAATTTGACTAATTAATTAACGGTTGTCTCCTGTGAAGTAAATAATAATAATAATAAAGTATACATAAAGTCAAGAATGTTTTTTCAAACCATTTCTTCTTTTAAAATCAGTGCCAAAAATATTTATAATAGGCACCCAAAGATACACAAACCAGAATGATAAATAGGTTTTGTTTTTTAATGCGCTGTCCTAGTACATTTACCCATCTGGAGCTCAGGTTGTGTTGGCAGGGATGGAGGCTGGGTTGCCCCAGAGGGGAGCAGCAGTGAAGAGGTATTAACAGCTGGCTTCCCAATGGGACTGATGGAGAACACTTCCTCTCATTCGCTCCCTTTATTTTTTAGATTATAATAAGCTTTTTATGGCCTTTAATCGACAGGGCAGCTTGAAGACAGGAAAGTAAGAGATAGGGGGAACGACATGCAGCAGAAGGCCACGGGTTGGATTCCAACTCGGGCCACTGCCAAGGAGTCAGCCTATACGGGGCTCACACTCTACTGGGTGAGGTTGCCCCCCCACCCTTTGCTCCTTTTGGGTTACCTCACAAAGGACCTTGCAACAGGTCTTTGCTGACCTGCCCTAGTTTTCCTCTAGTGCGTCTCTCTTTCCCAATTCATATAGACACACAGGCTGACTGGAAGATGGTGACAGAAGTGTTAAGTCCCCAAATTATGGAATCTAAAATGTCTAGGCGGAGCCACTCTTCTGCAGCTAATTCAAAAACTAATTTTGGGAACAACAAAGCTGAGAAACAGAAATCCTGAGTAGTAAAGTCATAGCCCCCCTAGGTCCTATAAATCCTACTCGATGTTAAATGTTAATAGCTTGCCAAGGTGCTTAACCAACTCCTCACAATGTCTTTGCAGTGCTATGACTATCTGCAGAAAGCTTGTTCAGTTGGACAGAAGGGGAAAACAACACGATGTGCTCAGTTTTTCTCTGTTGGATGTCCTTGTTGGTTCATATTGAGTTCAATAGAAAAAGCTTTACTGCCATAATGAAAGGATCACTCACTCACTCGACTCACTCATTTACTGTTGGCATGGAGGAGGGTTGAATGATGGCAATAGCTCTTTTGAGGTGAAGGCCTAGAAATGGTAGACAGTTGTCTAAGTTGATGGGTGATTTTATGTCTTGAGGGCAGTTATTATGCATGTCCTGCAGCTTGAAAGGCTGCTTTGAGGTGTTTAACATGTAGAGATTTGTGGAAATTATTTTAAATATAATTTAATGGTGAGAGATGGTGCTTTTCTTATTGTTCTCCTTATATATTTACACTCTTCTTCCTCACTTACTCTTCCCGCGTGTCCTGGGTTCACCTGGGAGACGTTCCTCTCCCTTTCTTGTTAAAAAGTAATCGCTCAAAAATTTAAACTTCTGTAACACTTTTACACAATTATCTGAATATTGGTGCAATTTTGAGGTCTTTTTTATATAATGACATTTGGCACCAGATGGAAAAGCTGACAAATAAGTCTCCTGTGAGACGGAAGGAATTAGTTTTATTTATTTATTTATTTATTAAAGCCCCTGCTTTATATGGCCATGTGAGCACAAAACCTCAGCCTCAAGCTTGGATGAAATTCATAGAAAAAAGCACAGATTGCGATGTAAACAAAGAAATGCATCAGAAACATGTAGCCAAGAGGGAACATGCAGGGAAACATAACCCAAGCCCATAACCCTGATGTTCAGTTCAAGGTGATGATGCATTTTGGGAATGACTTGTGGGAATTCAAGGTAGGTTACGCATTATTTTAGTTGGTGTGTGCACATCACAACAAATGAAGCCAAACCCAGCTGGCTATTTTGCTTTAATAAACATTATCAAATTTCAATTTTCGTTTCAGTACATTACCGCTTCAGAAGAGCTTGTCAGCAGCAACCAGCTCTGAGTGATTCTGTAACCCAAAGTGTGCTGCTTTCTTTCTCTCCCTTAAGGTATCTTATCTGTGAAAGAGTAATACAGTTATCGTTGGTCCCACTGTAGGCCTGTAGAATATTTATCTAGGTTAATGGATAAAGGATAAAGGTTCATTTTAAATAGGCTGATAAGTTCATCCAATGCACGTGCAGTTTTACTAGGTAACCAATCATTTGAGGACCATTCTAAGTGGTATAAACTTGCTCCTAAAATGGTGAAGTCCATTTAACAAAGAAACGTGAAGTAAATCAACAGAGTTTGTTGCAAAGCCTGAAGTATTCATTTTGGTTTGCATTTTAGGCTTAAGTCACACAGATCCAAGACAATGTTTCAACCGAATGTCAGTTGTGGAGTTTCAATGTGTGGGGCTTGAGAGAGGACCCCAGACCCAGCTGACAGCTCAAGAGGCCCAGTGTTGGGTTGCTACGGGGGTCTTCATCCCATGACCCTGTTGTGTTTGATTAGGATCGGGTTCCTTCAGACACAGGTGTGGAAACATACAGAAGATGAATTTCTTCTGGTATGGATCAACAACATGCTGTGTAAGCACAGGAAAAGCTCATGTACAGAGATATGAATAAGTTTTTTTTAAATATTTGCAGAGTCAGGTACTTTATTTTGAGAAGCCCCAAATGTTCAGGTCCTCTGCAGAAACTGAGAGAATATTCACATGGGACACGTGCAGACACCCTGCAGACAATGCAGCTGTAAAGACATTGCTGTATGTTTTTAGCATTGCATACAAGCTTGTATTCCTATAGGTACAGCTGAGTCTACACACACATAGCACACTGCTACATGCAGCGTAGTGGCACAACGGAGTTCTGCATCACGATAAAGCCTTTATAATACGTTAAACACTTGGCTAATGGCATGTATAGCAGGGGAAGGAGCTTGTTGTTTTCCACCAAGAATCCTAACAGGTGGAAAAACAAAGAGAGGCTGGAGTGACGATTAGTGCACATTTAATTAGTAACTCATTCCCTATTGTCCTATATAGGACTGCAATTTAACATCCCTTTGTCCCTGAGTCCAAGGCAATGTTTTCAAATTGCTTGTTTTGCACTAGAGGTTCGATATCCAAACCGAGGACCTGCTGGTACCCGCCGGGTCGGGCCAGGTTTGGCCAGATATTTAGAAATGAAGAGAGCTAGCGATAGAGGAAGCAGACGTGTTGTAGATACGACCGGAGCAGAGTTGGTGGACTAAGTTTTACATTTTGTACACAGACACGTGCGGTGTCCAAAATAATACCCAGACTGGGCTTGGACAGAAAAATGCAGCCCGATCCGCAAACTAGTTTGCACGACCATTAGTTCAAAAAACAAAATATATAGTTTTCTATCATACAATTATCATAAATATGCTCCAAACAAACCTCAACAGGACTGCTCACTGGACAGCAGTTTCAGCAGACAGTATTACTCATCACTTTACAGGTGTTGTTTGTATGACCATATGGGCATGTGGGAGAGTTTGCTGGGAAAAGAGTAGGCATGCTTTTTCAAACCTCTCTGGTTAAACACAAGCCAAAGTAATGTGTGTGATGTCAAGCCTGTGTGTATGTAGTTACAAATGTGTTTTGATACGAGTCACAGATGACGTCAAACTCATCTGTCATTGTCCTATTAACTTAGTCGTGATATCAGGGGGACTGTTGACTACTTTCAAGATGTCATTCATTGCTCGTGTTTTAGATGGATTGGGTTTCATTGTGCTGGCAAAGGCTTGCCAAAGGCTTATTATGTGCAGCTGAAATGCAGTTTGCTTGGCATTTTGCACTTAATATGTGCATTGTTCTTGTGTAGAAAACTATTGCCATTTTGTCTGATTGGGGAAAAATGATTTCACCAAGCTGCTTTGTAGAAGAGAGAGATGACTCACATTGACCTCCTAATTAGACAGCCATAGCAACCAAAATCAAAGCTTTTAACCTGAAGTTGACCCGCTGTTTGTTGTTGATTTCTCACCATAGAATCTTTATGTGTTTTTATTTAACAGCCCACCCTGCTGTTTTTCAGGTAGATCAGAAGTAATCTCTCAAAAGGTTGCGTCTCACCTATTCGCCATACAAGATTCAAGTTTCATACGCAAACACATGCCTACCTGTAACCAAATCCACCCACTCTGCATTGTTTTTTGCTACAGCGTCTGTAGGTAATATTTTGTTCTGTCTGTCTCTTAGTGAGAGTACAGTCTGCACAAGCAGTGAGAACTTCATTTGTGTTTGTCACTGAAGCGTTTGCATCCCTATAAATATTGAATTTGGCTGGAAAGGAAATGAGGAGAGTGTGTAACCCAATGGGTCTCAAGACGATGGAGAGGAGCAGAGAATCTAAGCACGCCAAGGTATCGGAGTATTCATGGTGGTGCTACCCGGGGCATGAAAACACTGGAGGCCAGTATTGTAGTATATAATATATATCTGGCTAATGTTTTTTTTTAAGCTTTTTCCTTTGAATTTTTGTTTGTTTTACCAAATGTTACCTAAATTTGTGATATGCAAATCTGTAAAAACTTGTTGGTACTCATTCTCCCTCTCACTCGCTCTATCACACACTCCCCACACACACACACAAATGCCGGGTCTGCTATTCTCTTAAGATACGCTAGAACAACACAAACACCTGCGCACAAGTATAAACTTCAGGTCACTCACATAGGCAACAACGTAAGCTCTGTGTAGAGCCCCTGCAGAAGCATAAATCCCGCTTAACAGGGGTGAGGATTTAGATTATTTGGTATTTATGGTGGTATTTAGGATATCCCTGTGTTTGTGTTTAACTGACAGATGAGAGGGGTATCAATCTTGTCACCTAAAGCAAATATGCATGTTTCCTTTAAGCTGGTGTTATTTACAATTAAGCCAGTTTATTACCTGGCTAGGTGCCTAACATGTGGGAACTTTTTCTTAAGAAATCTCTTCTTTTTTTTTTCTCACCTTTTTTATATAAATCTGTTTGAGGTGTTCTTATTAGGGGAGAGTCTGCTGAGTCTGTGTATTTTCAATAAACAGGAAATTTATTTTTGTTTTTGTCACTGTTAGAGTACTAGTGTTTGGCAAAAGAGCACCATGTTTGAAAAGGATTTGTAATAGTTGCTTAGCAACATTAGGAACTGTTATCTGTGTTGTGCACATGTATTTGTCCAGGACTACGAGTACCAAAAACAATGTGAACATTTTGTCCAAGTCATCCTTGCCAACCATCACAGTCCACCTCAGTGGGATTGCCCACACTTGGCTTCACTCTCAGTATCCCACATCCCCTCTGCTATGTGGAAAGTGGATCCTTGTCACTACTACTGTGTTTTCCACCAGTAGATAACCAAGTTTTAGCAACTCTACCATTTGCTTCTCCGCTGTCCAATTTAATTGTGGAACTCATACACACACACGCAGACCATTGAGTGGAAGGTGGCAGTCTTGGGTGAGCTCCCCTGTGTCTCAGTATTGAGTTAACATTCATTATTCACATCGTGTCATTAGGTTCCCAATCAGTCACCATTCATAATGTAAGGACTGCACCACGAGGTTAGAGAGGCTGAGGGTCACAGCAATTTAAAAAGAATGACAGGGAGAAAAAGTCTAGTTTGCATCCTCTAGTTGATTTGGCATGAAAACTAATAGTTGTTTGTTCAGCCCAGTATATTTCTTGTCTCTTGGCGTATTATATTATCCTTAGATGTTTTTTTTGTAAAATATAGATGAAAGAAAATCAAACCCAGGGATGTTGTAACTACTTTTGGATGTCATAACATTTCTGTCCTCCGCTGCTCTCAAAATAGCAGCCGGTGTTTTGGAAAAGGCTTTTTCAAGTGTTACTGAGTCAGGTACACCTATTGAGTGTACAAGTACAGGAACAGAGTGTTGCTGTCTGTCTTCTTTAGTTGACCTTGGTGGCTTTCCGTCATGTCAGGTTACCATGACGTCACGTTTGTTATGTGAGCACAGTTCACCCAGATTTGATTAACACATGTCTAGTAATTGTCTTTTTCTATCATATCAGCATGTGACCTCATAATAGGACACACTTCATTCACAGATAAAGACTCATTCACTCAGATGTCATTGTAAGCGGCTGTAGCTAAGAACATCTGCTCATTCACTGCCTTGTAATAAATCGCAGCAAGTTAAAATATATAGATTTCTTTGACAAGATTGTATGGCCTGTTATAAGTGAAAGAATGGTTAATAATTACAGAAATCTGCACCTTGATTTGTTCTTGCATCTATTGCTCATTTATGCTATACATTTGGGTTTTTGCTTGCCAAGGACCAGCTACAAAATAGGGGTCCCATTTTATTACAAGTTATTTATATATATATATATATGTATATGTGTGTGTGTGTATGGATTTGCATGTAATATATGTATAGAGTAATACTTTAAGAAAGACCCAAAGAGTGAGAGCAAGAAGCAAACAACTATAATTGGTTTCTGGCAGTACCCCCTGTCCTGAGGCCTGCGCTAACCTGTGATAATCTTGTCCCAAAAACGTGTCCTAAGCTCCTGTATCCCCTCCTCCTTAGGCTCAAAATGGCCCTCAATCCTTCAGTGCAACTCTTGAGTTTCTAAAACCCCTCATCTAACCTACATCTGATAAACCTGGAGAGACCAATAGCACTATTATATCCCGTTACAGGGGTCAGGGTTATTGGTACATTCAGCTACACTCCTAAAATGTGTTTTGTCCTACAGTACTATGCCCTTTAATTTATTCTTAGTTCATCTTCCTCTAACTTGTGTTATATTATGCTGTGATCATTTAGTTTATTTAGGGTGTTACATTCTGCATCATCATCAGCTAAGTTTATCTTTTGGTTTTCAGGGACCCAAATCTCTTGAACAATCAACAATTAAACAAGAATACAGAGGTAGGAGAGAGGGAGGGATTTTTCAGGGAAAATAAAAAGAAAAGTGGGAAACAATTCATTGCATTGTGTTTGCCGGCACATGGTTGGATCAGTTTGGGCTGGATTGCAGAAAAGCGTAGGCTAAATAGAGGCAGAGGGGGAAGAGGCAGCCTAGGAAATGATCAGACCTTGACAACGCACCCTTCAATGCACAAGGCCTTGAATTAGGCACGCACCATACTTGCAACTTTCGCACCCCCCACACACACCGCGGCAATGCTGAAGAAAAAAAAAGAATGGGGAAAACAGTGAGCCCTGTGTGAAAAAGGTAAGAAGTAAGGACAGAATAGAAGCAAGGGATGAATTAGTCAGCCTTTACAGTGGGTTGTAGTAAGGTGATGCCCTGATGTTAGTTTCTGGAGGTTTATAACATCTGCATTTGGATAAAGCTGAAAGGGAAAACTCAATAGCCAACAGTTGGCTGATATGTGCATGCCCAATGTATGCAAATGGTCATGTGATGTGCGTTGTTGTCAGACATGTTTATTTGGTCGAAGATCAGCTCTACTGTAAAGCTAAAGCGCTTGTGTGGACGGAGATAATTTTTGTTTCAAAATGCTGTTTAAAAATGAAAACGCAGTAGTGTAGATGTAGCCAGAGAGCTGTAATGTTTCATTATGGACCTCTCGTTATAGCCATGGGGCACCGCACTACTGAACAGTGTTTCCGCTATGTTGATTTTGTAGTGGCGGCCCACCATTGCAACATTTCTGCCACCACGGTATATGAAATGGGGATGTACAAAAAATGTAGTCGCGGTTGCCTTTTAAATTATAACGTAATGCAGGATAATTTGGCTAATATTCAGTTTTTGGCCCTGTCCATTTTAACTCCACATGCTGTTGTGTTGATGTAGTTTGTTGTCAAAACGTTCGCTTTCTTCCAAGTCGGCTATTAATCGAACAGCTCCACCAAAAACATCACTGCGGTGGGTCCGTTCTAAGTGTAGTTGTAGATGTTAAGTGCCCTATAGTTCCTCCAAAAATCTTAAAGGAAACACTGACTTAAGAAAAGAGATTACTGACTTGAGGGAGTTAAAGTAATGGTACAGAAATTAGAAAAACTGTTGATGATTTCACGTTACGACATAAATCCTCTGGTTATGAGCACTCAATGTTCTTTGTGATTGGAAAGCAGCTCCAACGCTTGGCACATGGAGGAGCAGGGGGGGGAAGTTTGAGGTACTTTACTTGAGTCTTTTCATGTCACCACTGCATGTATGAGGGAAATATTGTAATTTTTACTTCACTACAGTTATTTGAAAGCTTATACATGCATACATACATATACTGATTGTACCTTAATGCATGAGTAATAATAATCTAATAACTAATATTTTTTAGTTTACAATGTGATATTTGTACTTTTACTTAGCAAAGGATCTGAATATGTCCTCCACCACTTGGTGGGTGTATGTATGTATGTATGTATATATATATGTGTATGTGTATATGTATATGTATATATATATATATATATATATATACACACACACACACACACATATACAGCTTCCTGGTATCTGATGTGCATGTACACACAAAGGATGTGTCTGAATGTCAAAAATTAAGTTTAAAACTTTAAAATACCTGCTACTTTTGTGTCTTTTTCATCAAGGACAATGAAAAAGAATTGAAATGATGAATGGCACTGGTTCTACTTCTTTTCATCAAATGTTTAACGCTTTTCCCCACCTCCGTCAGAGGACCTTGGCATTGGCCACTCACACATTGGCATCTCTCACATCCCACTACATTTCTTGACAGAATGAGTTTGTGGGCGTCATTCAACAACTTTTCTCAGTCAGAGATAAAAGAACACATTTCATGTTGTTTTCATGCTTCACAACACACTTCCCACCGAACATGTTTGTTCTTGTTGTTTGGTTTTATGGTAGGAATAAGTCAGCTATTAATACTTTCTAATATCTGTAAATGAATTATGATTCACCGAGTTATTGACTCGTAATAACGAAAAGATTAACAAAGCGATAGAATCATGGTCAGTGTGTGGCCTGACTACAGTTAATAGCCAAACCCCTATTCCGCAGACGGACCCAGGGTGAACTGTTGTACCTTGTGTCCGTTGTGTGGCCTTGTCGCTGGTTGATAATAGCCCCATTGTTTCCATTATCTTTTAAAGAGTGAACTCAGACCTGGTGTCTTTCTGACAGCAGTGCACTTGTTCTGTTTCTCCTTTTTTATTATCATTCTTTTCTTATATTTCTAAGAATGTATTTCCGTATGTATTCTAAACCCAACATGACCTGACTTAAAAAGAAATGGAGTCATTACAGATACAGTCCAAGATTTCTCTTAATGTTTGCCCATTAATTTTCCAAGTGTCATCATAACCCTAATTAAGGTTACGACAGTGTGTGCTTATATAAGAACTGTTGTAAGCCTGGTGCTCCATAAAGCAAGATATACCTTTATATGTTCCTACTTGCAAATGAGTTATGACAAAAAGAAGTTGTTCATCTGATCCTCGTTAATTCATTGGTACAATCTGTATCAAGTTCTGATCTCTGTCCCCTTTGTCTTTTCACCCGCAGATCCAGTTTGCAGACCAGAAGCAGGAATTCAACAAACGCCCCTCCAAGATTGGCCGGCGCTCCCTGTCCCGCTCCATCTCCCAGTCCTCCACAGACAGCTACAGCTCAGGTAGACACACAGAAACACACTCTCTTCCTATTGCTCAGTCTCAACAGCCCGCTGCTTATTATACATGCCAGTGCATGTGACCTGTTTCCCTTACGTCTTTTTATGACACCAAAGATATCGAAAGTGTTTCACCTGAAAGAGTAGTTGTGACTTTGTCGGTTTCCTTTTGTCGGGTTGCACTTTTTTCCCAGCTCAACTCTGTCATTGTTTCCTTGGCTTCCATTCTCCCACTCTGACGCTGCGGTTCATGTGAAACTGTGGGCTCTGTGTTAGAGGATTATCTGGTTGGTTGAGTGCTGGACTATTTCTTGGCTGGGCGCAGTGATTTCATGAAGTCTTGTTGTCACCCTGAAGACAGTGAATAAATGTAAATGCAAATGGACTGTTCTTATATAGCACTTTTCTAGTCTTAACGACTACTCAAACACATTCATACACTGTGGTGGAGGCTGCCGTACAAGGTGCCACTTGCTCATCAGATAAACACTCTGATGGCATCAGGGTTCAGTGTCTTGCCCAAGGACACTTCAACATGGCCCTGCAGGGCCAGGGATCAAACCACCAACCTTCCGATTGGCAGGCTTGGCTCTACCACTGAGCCACAGCCGCCACATAAGAGTACTGTATTTCACAAAATGCCAAAGTTTTCCTAATATAAGGCAAAGACCAAAAAAAAAGTTCTTTTAGTATTGAGAAATAGTAGGACAGCATCAAAATCAGTGAGCACAGTCTGATATGAATAATCCTGTTCCTTTTCTGCCTCTTCCCTGCACTCTCTCTTAATCTTTTGCCCTCTTGTCATCACCACTCAAAGAGCCTTTAAAGTTGAATCAGCTTTAGCAGCAGTGTATAAACATTTCCAAAAACTCTGCTTTTAGAGCTCCTGCTGTGTGTCAGGGTCATTCACTGACCATAGATCTTCCAATGACACCATTAACATTATGAATTAATCTGTACTGCTTAGCTCTAGTGGTAACACATGATAGACAAACAGATGGATGGCAAATGGACTTTCAGTCAGTATTGGTGGATAGCTGGGTCAGTGGTGTTATAATGTTCTAAGTATTCGGTACTCTTACCGAGAAAGGATGAAACATTTTGAAACCACCGACCGTAAGAGCCTGTTACCTGCTCTTTTTCTGCTCACTGTGGCTGTTTGTAATATTGCTTCTTCCTCAATATTTAAAACAGATTGGCTGACCATATAGTGCACAATATGCTCTTATCTGGTTCATTAGACCTGTTTTTATGGAAGAATAACACCACTAATGTTGCTCTGCTAACTTGGTGACAAAAACTTTTCGCCAGTAGAAACCAAAACACAGATTTTTAGGTTGAAGCAGAAGAGACTTTTAAAACTGTTTTCTCTCTAGTCTCCAGCACGCACACACATTTGAGTTTACCTACTGAGGACACAGTGACATGCATTGGCTATGGTCGGCCCTGGTACAGGAGCAGGATCACAGCGGCACGGATTTCTGTGAAGCACATGTCGTCATGGCTTGGCTTAAGAAGACCGACCTGGGCCCATTGGAAAAACCGTAAGATTGTTTCTTTAGAAAAGGAGCCTTAGCTAATACTTAAAATATAAAGTAAACAAATCACAGAGAGGGATACAGTATATGTTAGTGTTAGAAGAAAAAAGAAGTTTTAGACTAATAACTTATTATTCGTCACATACACTTGTACAGCACAATGTAGTGAAATTCAATCTCGGTATTAAATCCGTCCTAGGTATTAGGAGCAGTGGACAGCCACATACCGTGTCGGGGGAGCAACTTGGGGTTCAGTGTCTTGCTCAAGGACACTTTACCGTGTGGCCGAGGAGCCCTCTTTGGTCACCCGGCTTTATAAAAAATATCTGAATCGACTTCTGCCCGTTTTCATCATTAACTCTTGCTCAAAGGTTTGGAAATGAAATCTATGGTTTGCAAATGTTTTACATAGTCTTATGAAATTGTTATGAAATTTGTCTAATGTTTCGGAATTGTTGTGATCTGTACCGCTGTCTTGGCCAGGACTCCCTTGAAAAAGAGATTGGTAATCTCAATGGGATTTTCCTGGTTAAATAAAGGTTAAATAAAAAAAAAAAAAATTTAATTTAATGTCAGTAATGTACATTTATTAGTCTGTAAGAGCCTGTTTTCACCACATGGCAGCAGTCTTACTGCTTGAATTTTATATTATATTTATTGTTTTGATAAAAATTTAGCTTTGCTTTTTCACCTCTAGATCAAAATTGTCACACTCGATGCAGGTTCCCTTTCTAAAGTGAGATGGGAATTTGTTCCAATTCCCCTGATACACCCATCTTGTGTTCTACATCCTTTCTCTTCACTTTCTTCGCTTCTCTCCTCAGCATTTATTCACTTCCCTCCTGCGACCAGATCATTAAAGCACTCGCCCTTCCAAGAACCTTCCTCTCCAGCCTGAGGCTGCCAGATCATGACTAAAGTAATGAACGGGATTGTTTTGTGAGATGGTGAGATAGCGAGGAGAGCACTTAATTTGCATTTATTTTACTCATTGCTCACTTTTGCCCGTGTTGTTCTTTTCTAACAACAGCTATTGTAAATTGAGTGACTTGTGTCACTGCTCCTAATATTAAGGTTATTTTCAGAAACATTATCTCCCCTTTTTGAACTCTGTTTTGTGCTTTTTCTTTTTTACTCCCCAAATTGTGCTGATTCCCTGTCTTCTGCCATAATTCCCTCAGCAGAGTGCCTCTTATTTCACTGATGGTTCCCACAGTGCTGAAGACAAGCTGAACACACTAGTATTACTTTTGCCAACTACTTTGGTGTGGCCTAGATCATGTTTAACAAGGGTTCCTCTTCAGGTGGTGGACCAAGTCTGTAAAAACACATTTATGAATCAGCTTTTAATAACTTCAACATGTTAATCCAATGTAAAGATTATACAACCAAAATCAATGTCATGAAATTGCATTACAGTCAAAGGGGAAACTGTTTACAGGTCTTGAGGTGTACTCCTGCATATGTGAAACTATTGTACAATATTGTTTGTAGCCCAAGAGGGAGCTGCACAAAGTCTGATAAATTGCCTCAAATGATGTGACTCTGTTGGGGTTGAAGACTACAAGTTGGAAAGAAGGAGCTTACCAGACCTCTGTAGCATGCTCCCTAATCGCTATATGAAGCTACAACTTACACAAAGCTACACAACTGAATCTCCAATCTGAACTCTTGGTGGTCAAATTGCATTGAGGGTAATGTAGGAATGAGTTTTTGTAAGCAGAAGAATGCTGAAAACAAAATGACTCTCTAGTAATGCTGTATCAATTTTTATCTTTTCTTTTCTTTTTTAAAGTCTGTGTGAATCTGACACTGTTATACAGTGCTAGTGCAAAGCTAAACTGATATAGTACCCTTTTCATGCACAACAAAGCCTTACATTTAAGAAGTATGAGGTTTGAGTTGTGGGATATGTTGAGTATATTCTATTTAACTCTTGGCAGTATCTAAAATCCTTGTGGTGAATGTAGAAGACTTTTTGTTTACCTGTACAAATGTCTTTGGCTTTGTCCCAATATCCTTTGCAAGTATCAGTTGATCCACCCTCATGACCCCTAAGATCTCCTCGGCTCACACTCTCTCCCACCCTTTCTTCCTGTCAGTACGGATGGCAGATTTCAAAAGAAAATGGTGCACTCATGGATTATTACCTTTTTAAAGCCTTTCCCCTCCTGGCACAGTACAGCATGTTCTTTAACTCCAGTATTGTAACAGTAGTGGCAAAGTAACCAGTGTTATCTGGTACTGGTTCATGGCCATTTTGAAAGGGTGGTAGGAGTGATAATGGTATAATGTACCTGCTCTAGAAAAGAGGGACTGCACCTGTGTAGTGAGTCAGCCTGAAGTACAGACAGGAACCACAAAGTGCTGGTGCCACACATGGAGGCCTCTCATTACTAAGTATGCAGCTGTATACTGTGGGCACTATTGTTTATATCTCCCAGAGGTGCTCTAATACCTCTCTATGACCTGTTTCATTTATTCTATAGTGTTAAATTTGTTCTGTGTTTGTACTGCAGTCTCATATTGTGAAGGGTTTTGCAGACAGCTTTATAATCAATTAAACGTGGTGCCGTGCAGAATCTGTGGCCTGCCAAAGTCAAATTGCTAAGTTGGGAAAAATACAGGCTTTATTCACAGTGAAGAAACCAAAGGCACACTTTTTTGTCCTGCCTTGCCTTATTCAAAGTGCGTTACATAAAACATGAAGGCATTAAGACGAGATCCAAAAACAACACAAAGCAGTATAAAAAGACACGTACATAAATTATATTTAAAAGGATTAAAACAAAGTTAAACAGAAGATTAAAATAAGATGAACTAGAATAAGACGAATAAGACTATAAAACGGTAGAATAGAAATTAAACTGAAGCCTATAGTGCAGTGAAAAATATGAAACAACATTAAAGTTAATAAGAGGCAGTGGCAAACAGAAAAGTTGTCGGCCCTGATTTTAAAAGAACTGAGAGACAACATTTTCTGGGAATTTGTTCCAGATATGTGGTGGCATACAACTGAAAACTGACAAGACAACCTGAGAGGATTGGATGCTTCATTACGGAGCAGCAGATCAAAAATGTATTTCGGGGCAATGGTCCTGTCTGTCCTGGGCATCTTCTCTCCTGTCTGCACTGATGGCAGACAGATTTGCGTGGTGTTGATCTGAGTGAAGGCGATTTGAGATGCGACAGTGCAGCTTAGTGGCAACTATTAACATTACATGTAGTCCCTTAATCTCTCATCTTATGTTGGTAGAGTTATTGAGGCTGTGATGTTTTGTCTTTGTGGGGCAGAGGCTGCTGTGTGTCAGGGTGCATCTTAGGCCTGGCCTAATGGGTGTCACAGACAAAAGTGGTCTTAACAGTGCTTTAACTGCTCCAAAAAGATGCCTCCTTCCCCAGAACAGATAGACGTTAACAATTTAATTGATCCCCTTTAGACCACAGGTTTTGCTGAGCCATGTGTTGAGTCCTCTCTTGACTGATGGCAGTGGTCCACTAGCAAAAAAAACAGGCTACTTTGTCCGAACAGTTCAATGAAATCCTGCTTAAGCACTTGTGAGTCTTTCTTTCTCTTTCTTTCTGTGGACAGCAAAAGACGGGAATAAACACAGACCATAGTCAGAATGTCATGTAGGTCTTAAGTCTCCTGTATTGTGAATATCCTTGTTTCAAATACGAGCAGTCTTCTGTAACAATTTACAATTTTGTACAGTCTCTGCACTTCTTCAATTGTGATAGCAAAGAGGCATTGTGCAGACCAGGGCATATTGCAACAAAACCTTCTTCCAATGTGAATGGGGGGGGTGAGAGACTGACAATACTGATGTCTTTTTGTGTGTTTCTTTGTTAGCGGCGTCATACACGGACAGCTCTGACGATGAGACGTCTCCTCGGGACAAACAGCAAAAGAACTCTAAGGGCAACGGAGACTTTTGCATCAAAAACATCAAACAGGCCGATTTTGGCCGCAGAGAGATTGAGATTGCAGAGCAAGGTAAGCAAAATGACTGTCACTGTTTACTTAAAATAAGGGCAAACTTAAGAGTTAGTGGTTTGCCAAATTGGCATCCAAATGTAGTGCAAGTTTTAACTGTAACAGCAGTAAAGGGGGGCGTGTTGCCTCCTCCACATTGCTGAGTGACCATATGTTCCATGCCATTGCAAGTGCAAGCACCATTTAAGAACCAACACATAAACACACTTTAGATTACATAGAGAGCCTCAGCTGAACCCTGCAGGCTACGTTCTTTCTGTCACACACAATCTCACAAACACACACACACACACACACACCCATACCCTTAGCATTAGTAACCCCTTCAGCTGGATGAGTTGATGGATTAGTGATGAAGTATTAGAAGGATTAAATGATAGGAATTCCTTAACCATCCAGCTGATTATCCACTTATGTGTTCGGTTTGTGCGTCTCTTTCAGAGATGCCAGCACTGATGGCTCTGAGGAAGCGAGCTCAAGGGGAGAAACCCCTCGCCGGTGCCAAGGTGGTGGGCTGCACTCACATCACTGCCCAGACTGCTGTGAGTAGGAATGCAAAACAAACACGCACACACACTCCACACATAAGACAGTTTTACTGCAGCAGCAACAGCAAAAAGTCCAAATTGACCCTCTTCTCCTCAGGTGCTAATGGAGACTCTGTCAGCTTTGGGGGCTCAGTGCAGATGGGCAGCCTGCAACATCTACTCCACCCAGAATGAAGTAGCAGCTGCCCTGGCAGAGGGAGGTGAGACTGGAAGTTTGTCTGCCTTTTTCTTCTTTGTCTTTCATTTCATGAAATCTTTCTGTCTACGTATAAAATGCTTCCTGTCCCTTTCTAGGTTTCAGTGTGTTTGCATGGAAGGGTGAGTCAGAGGACGACTTCTGGTGGTGCATCGATCGCTGTGTCAACGTGGAAGGCTGGCAACCCAACATGGTAGCACACCTGCTTTCTAAATAAAGCTTACTTAATCATCTTTTCTTGTTATTCCCATCCTAAAGTCCCTGTTGTTGTTGTTGCGACTATTTTTGCACAGACAACTAGATCTTTTTAAATACAAGGAATCTGTTTTTACACAGGGTAGGATTACAGGAAGAATATTAGGTATTTACAAAATAAAACATGCATTTTTTTTTTTTTTTACTCAACCCTAATATTTGCTAGACATGCAGGACAGAACTGCAGAAATAAGTTATTAAAATCTTTTCATGGACCTAGCTATACAATAGATTGGGTTACACAGATGTTTTTTTTTTTTTAATGTTTAAGAAAACTTGACTCATTTAAAATGTAAGTGACCCAGCAAATAATCTACAAGTTTAAAAGTCAGTTTCAGGTATTAAGAAAGTTTTCTCTCTCTCGCTCTCTCTCTCTCTTTTATTCACTCTTTCACTCTGCTCATTTTCGTGTCCGATTGTCTGTCAGATCTTGGATGATGGTGGAGACCTGACTCACTGGATCTATAAAAAATACCCCAATATGTTCAAGAAGATTAAGGGCATTGTAGAGGAGAGTGTTACCGGTGTGCACAGGTAGGACTCACAACTCATATCTTCTCTTGCCTTTGTAGTAAGCAATGTTGTTGGTAAAATATTGCGTTGCCTCAGTTAAAACTACTTCCCTGTATTTTGAACAAGACACACACACACACACACACACACACAGTTTCTATAGTTTCTGGTGTGGCTAGTGGTGAAAGTTTTACCACCAGTAACAGTGCATTGAGACTACACAGTTAAGGCATTGCTGTGTATATATTGTAAGAGTAGAATGTTAAGTAGAACAGTTTAATATTTGTTTAATATTCAGAGATAAATAATAAAGTATTGTATGATGAAACTAAGCCTGTCTTTGATATGACTGATTATTATTATGACTGGTGATTACAAACTGAGCACTTAACATACATTTTTTTATATTTTGTTGTATTTTATTTTGTGTTACCGAGCCTATCTCACATTTTAACATCTCTTTTAATCTGTGTGTGTTTGTGTAGGTTGTACCAGCTGTCAAAGGCAGGAAAGCTGTGTGTTCCAGCCATGAATGTCAACGACTCTGTGACTAAGCAGAAGTTTGACAACCTCTACTGCTGCAGGGAGTCCATCTTAGACGGGTATGAAACTGTCTCCTGTTTAGCCTCATTAGGGATTATCAAACAGAACATGGTTGTTGTTTGAGCATTTAATGTTGCATGGCAATTCCACCCACCTGAAATAATTGTTTCTGTCCTCAGCCTAAAAAGGACCACGGATGTCATGTTTGGAGGCAAACAGGTGGTGGTGTGCGGATACGGAGAGGTAAGGCCGACATTTTCATGCAGGCTTGTAGACAATGCTCGTTTCCTGAGAGACTTAATAAGTGAAATACAAGTCAGGTGAATTCCCATTAAAGCTCAAATAAATCCACTTTAGAAGACAAGTAAGATGATTGGCACCAAAGCAAGTCTGGGAATTGCAAATGTAGTTACACAGCAAATAGCTCTAAAGCAGTGATTCCCAACCAGGGGTACCTGTTTCCCAGGGGGTTCTTTTTCAGTCATGTTGGAAATTGTGGAATAATTCATCTAATTTGAAAAACAATGTATTGTTTGTGTTTTATAAGGAAATGATAAAATAAACAAATAACCAGTAAAATACCAGCAGAACACCACCGGCTGTTGCTGTGATTGAGAGTGCTTTAAAACGAACAAAGCACGCAGGGATGTCCCAACGGCTAAACAATGATGGACAAATGGTTGAAACCTACCGTTCTACTGTATGATGATATCTCATGTCTGTCATCCTCAGGTGGGAAAAGGCTGCTGTGCTGCTCTCAAAGCAATGGGCTCCATTGTCTACGTCACAGAGATCGACCCGATCTGTGCCCTGCAGGCCTGGTAAGACTCGGCATGTTGAGCAAACGATGTCTCACTGCTGGGGTTGTCATTGCATTAGTCTCAGGTTCTTTGTTCTGTTTCCCCCAATCACAGCATGGACGGCTTCAGGCTGGTGAAACTGAATGAAGTCATCAGACAAGTGGACATCATCATCACCTGCACAGGTTCAGCCACTGCCTCTCTGTATTTCTCTGTCTCCATTAGAGAGGATCTCTCATTCACATTTGGCAGGCGAAGTTGAAAACATATAAGGAACATGCAATTCAGTCAGTGTTCGTTTATTCAGTGTCTACCAGTCACTATTCAAGTTCAACTTGTCTCTCTGCTTCATTACCTAATGTTGCAGGCAGGCCTGAAGCAGAGGGCTCTCTTAAGCGTGACTGCTTTTGAACAGAAAAGCTAATGTAAACGTAAAAGGAGGCGCATGGCATTTGTGTAAGATTTTGCAAAGTGGTGTAAAATAAATCAAACAATACATGCATTTGCGTTAAGGCCATGTACTGGTAGCTCCATTAAGAGCATTGGAGCCCTTGTGGCAAAACGTTGAAAAGGTTTGTTGGATTCCTAGTACTGGCAAAATAAGAAATAATTGTGAATATCTGCTGATAAATCATACATGAAAGGGTTTATACTCAGGCATCATATCTTTTCCAGCTAAATTCAAGTCATGTAACTTTTACCTCATTTTGTTAAAGATGCACTACGCAGACAGGTGGAACACTCAAAACTAAATCACATTTTCAAACCTAATTATCAATGTTAATCGCGCACCGCTTGGATTTGCCGCTTTGCCCTGCGCTCAAAGCTGAAATCAGAATCGGCTTTATTTGCCAGGTATGAGGAATTTTGCTTTGGATCGTATTGCTCACAAATGCGCTTACTCATACAAAACAAACAATATATACACACTATAAACAGAAAGAATATAGACAGGTTGAGACATTATTTTAGAGATTATTTTAATTATGGAGCATAGTGCAAAGGGTGCTGGAATAAATACTATGTTATATAAATATTATATTACAATATGAACAACTCTGAAATAGAGAATGAGAATGATGAATAAATAATAAGTGGAACCATTAAACAGACTGATTAGAGACAGTGTTGCTGGGTTATTGCACAGGAATTGAAACTGTTGGTTTTGGCGTACAGTGCTCTGTAGCGCCTACCAGAGGGGAGAAGCTGAACAGGTTGATGAATAAACTATGGAAGGGTATAAGTTGAACAGAGGGCAGGTCGGCACCAATGATCTTTTCTGCAGTCCTAATCAGATATAAACCAGACAGTGATGGACGTGCAAAGTACAGACTGGACGATGGCTGTGTAGAAGTGGATCAGCAGCTCCTTAGGCAGGTTGAACTTCCTGAGCTGGGGCAGGAAGTACAGCCTCTGCCGGGCCTTTTTGATGATGGTGTCAGTGTTGGGCTCCCACTTTAAGTCCTGGGATATAGTGGATCCCAGAAACCTGAAGGATTCCACAGCAGACACAGGGCTGTTGAGTATGGTGATGGGGGAAGAGTGGGGGGGGGGGCTCCTCCTGAAGTCCACAATCATCTTCACAGTTTTGAGCGTGTTAAGCTCAAGGTTGTTCTGACCGCACCAGAGAGCCAGCTGAACCACCTCCCGTCTGTAGGCCGACTCATCACTGTCCCGGTTGTGGCCGATGACCAAACTAGAGGAGTTTAACAGATGTGTCTCCTAAGGTCCAGTCATTGGTGTAGAAGGAGAAGAGCAGTGGGAAGAGCACACACCCCTGGGGGGTGCCAGTGCTGATAGTCCATGTGCTGGATGTGATGTTCCTCAGCCTACCCCGCTTTATCAAAAATTATTTAAACTTTGACCTAGTTGCCGCTGACCTTTCAAAAGCGCAACCAGTGGGATAACAGCATGTTGTTACCTAGCAACGGGAAATAGCTTCCTTGCCACCCTTGATGACAAAAATACCTGCGCTGCGCTCTCTGAGCTTTGCTTTGCGCCCTACCTAGAGGTGCGCACTGAGCCAATCACGTATCATATGTAGGCGGCTTGACACTCTGCTCACTTCTTTGTGTCTATCTTATTTTAAATTTTTGCTTTCTTTCTTTTTTAACCTTTTGCTCTTTGTACATTTGTCCCCAATTTTTTTTTCTCTCTCCCCCCCTTTCCCTCCATCAGGCAATAAGAACGTGGTGGTGAGAGAATACCTTGACCGCATGAAGAATGGCTGCATTGTCTGCAACATGGGACACTCCAACACCGAGATCGATGTGGTCAGTTACCAGCTTGTGTTAACTTGTGAAATAACAAAATAATTGTGAATAACAAACCAGGAGCCATGAAGATTAAAATAATAATCAAGAATCGGCGATACAGAAACAAGCAATCAAACCCTAACAGTGAGTCTAAAACCAAGTTAAACTTGGTTTTACCCCTCTGGGCAGTGTAGCTGATAAATCAGTTAACTGTTAACATATTCTACTACTTTATAAAGGTTAGGACCCCACTGCTATTATGCCTTTGTTAGAACAGCTTAGTTCTGAAGTAAACAAGATGTTTAGGTTTTTTATTACTTGTGATAATGCAGTGTCTTGCAGTGACTGTACAATAAAATCATAGAAATAAATCGCAACTAATAATAATAATAAATAGCACAAAGACTTCTGTGAGACAGAAGTGTTAGGAATAGAAAAAATAGAGGAATGAAAGCTTTCTTTTTTTTTAAGAAGACAACCATCAAGGAAGTAGTTCAGACATGAGAGGAAGTTGTGACTCACTTCTTAAAATTCTTCAGTCCTGGAAAAGACCAAGCACACTGAGTCAACTTCTGGCCCGTGATGTGACAGCTCAGCCCAACAGAAATAAGAAATAAACAAATGATCATGATGTTGTGCTTGTTCTGTAGGCAAGTCTGCGGACTCCTGAACTGACCTGGGAGAGGGTGCGCTCTCAGGTGGACCACGTAATCTGGCCGGATGGCAAGAGGATAGTGCTGCTGGCTGAGGTATACACACACACACACACACACACACACACAAACACACACCCTGCATATGCACACTGCAGGTTAAGACTGTGCGTGTGTGTGTTTGTTACAAGCCGTGGCAGAATGAGAGCAGTCTGTCAGGGCCAGACAGACAACCTGCCAGCCCATGGATGCCTGTGTCTCTGCTGCGGTTTTGATCTCCAGCAGGTTTCAACCACATCAGTAGATCAGCAGCTCCATCCTTGCCTCTCTTGCCTCCATCAGCACTCTTTGTTCCAACAGTTCTCGTCCAAAATAGAGTTGTGTTCCAACAAAATGGCGTTTATTTAAAGAAGTAATACATCATCCTAATAACATCATTCAGTGTCTCAAAGTTTTAAAATGGATAGCTTTTTATTCCTCTTTGTTTTCATAACTTTGTTTTACATTGCAATGCTATATACTCATACATTTATTCATCCAAATTCATGGTCTGGGATTGTACGTGCGCGTGCATGTGCGGTACTGATGGTAAACAACACAAAAATTTTAGCTGCAATCAAAATTAAAAACACACAACTTAACAGTATGGGCGTGCTTTAAAGGTTTGGGTTTTAACGAGTCATGCACTTGACATTAAAACCTTATTTGCAAAAACCTTATGTTTTCATTATTTGCCGTTTTCATTCATGCCGCTTTGCATCTTGGAACAACAATACAATCTTTCTCTGTTCCCCTTCCCTCCTAGCTGCAGTGTTTCAGTTTTACATACTAACTAACTAATTTTCAACAACACTTGGGATCTCACATTCACTCACTGCAAAGCAGCATCTCAGCCAGCAGCAATAGTTTAGTATTTTGGGCAAAACATAATCTTTCTAAATAGAAGTTGCACAGCAGTAACTGTCAGAATGAACAGAAAATATTTGACCAGGACCTGGAATACATTTCTTTTTTCTAACATACTGTATCTCATCTCACCCATTCTGCACATCCTGACACGTTGTTACCTTGTGTACTCGGAACCTTGCATTGCTTTGTCTTCCTCTTCAGGGTCGTCTGCTGAACCTCAGCTGTTCCACTGTGCCGACCTTCGTGCTCTCCATCACCGCCACCACCCAGGTAAAACGGCGGATCAGTTTCTGTCTCAGTTACATTGTTGTACATGATTAGGTTTTTATTTGACATGTTCTGTATTGCTCTCACTTTTTTTCTGTTTATTACTTTTAAAGAGTTTGAGGCAAAAGGTTGTTGTGTGTCTCTTCTCAGGCTCTGGCGCTGATAGAGCTGTACAATGCCCCAGAGGGACGCTACAAACAGGATGTTTACCTGCTGCCCAAAAAGATGGGTAAGATTTGTCAGTTCAGAATTTAAGGGAATAAAACCGCTGAATGCATACTTAAGTGGCCACCAAGCAGGAAGTGATTAGCAGCAGGAAACTTTGTGTTTGCCCAATAAGAGAGGCTGCAGGCATTTTGCATCAATTGCTATAGACAACACAGTCTATCTCATCTGTAGAGTCCAAAGTTGTCACCCCTGATAGCTTGTCATTCACAGTTGAATGAGTTGTGTGCGTGCGTACAGCCCTCAGCATGTCTGCAGCGTTTCCCATCACATCTCTTAGCTTTACCTCGGTGGGTGAGCGCTAAACAAATGCATAGTAAAAAAAAAACAGGGAGCCAAATTTAGGTCACCCTGTCAGTGACTGCTGCTGCCACCACAGCACACACTGACAGAGAGATGATGGAAAGAAAGAAGGAAGGGCTGAGATGAGGAAAGTAAGGAAGTAGACACAAAGACAGATGAGGAGAGGAAAGCAGTTTAGCACAAAGACAAAGAAAGCAATGAGAGATGGTAAATCCTAGAGCCTCTTTCTTTTTTTCATTTGAATGATTAATCAACCACAGACGTCTGATGAATGTTAACATGTTTCTCCTCACTCTCTTGCCCCCTAGATGAGTATGTGGCCAGCCTACATCTTCCTACATTTGACGCACATCTTACAGAGCTGAGTGATGAGCAGGCCAAGTATCTGGGCTTGAACAAGAATGGGCCCTTTAAGCCAAACTACTATAGGTATGGAAACGCATTCTTATTTTGACAGGCCTGTTGGTGGTTAATCGTGTAAAGAAAGAAACTAACGTTTGAGTCCTTAGGTTAGGATTTGTTTTTTAGGTTGTAGCAACGCCTTTTATTTACAGAAAGCATCATCCCAACTTGCGTTTTTTTTCTCTTTTTCTCCTTAAGGTATTAAACCAGTGTCAGGGTTGGACTGAAGAAATACAAATACTCCCAGAATGGCATAGACTCATGGAGGGAGAAGGAGAACAGTAAGTAGGAAGGAAGGATGGACAGAACAGTCAACACACCTGCTTTATATTTGGGGGGGGGGGGTGGCAGACTCTGCCTGAGGGGGTATGACTATCCCTTGGCTAATAGCAGCCGCTTTGTATTTATTCACATTCAACAACAATAATAACATTAACTCTAACTCTGTGGAGCTGCTCCTGCCATTAGCTAGCGCCCCGACATCTTCTCTCGGAAGATGTTTTACTTTCACTTGTCATTTTACCGCCATTATCTCTCTCTTTAGACGCTTATTTGTTTGTCAAGTTAAATGTAAATCCTCTATCCTCCTTTCCCATTGCCAGATCTTTTATTGTTTATTTCTATTAAGTATGAAATGTATGATGCAATATATGTATACACACACAGTAAATTACTTGATTTAACAACAAACAAAACAAATCTGCCTGAATGAAAATGATTTAGATGTCGACACTTTTTTCTGTCCTTTTTTTGTTGTCTTTTCTTTTCTACCTGTGTGATTATTATGTGTTTTTGTTTTTTGCTTGTGTAATATTGAGAGGGTGGGGTTATACCTAGTGGGCGGGGGTTAGGCGGGATCTCAGGGTCCAATCATATGATATCTTTTATTTGCTCGTTTCATTGAGATTCACCGTTGTGTCTGTTTTTTAAACATTTTTTATGAGTTTTGTCCCTATGGATCAGCCTGTAGTTTTACTTGATACTGGATGGTGACTGGTTCTTCTTACCTGTCACTCAAAGCCACAGTGAAACCATCTCATTGGCTGCTTCTCAGCTTCCAACGGCGCCAGTGGTAAAGTAATGAAAAGTATTTCAAGCTACTGAGAGCTAACCTTTTCATTTTGTCTTTTCCTTTTAACAAGAATGACTTATATTGTATTCGAAGCATGGCAGGTTGTCAGATCATTACAAGGAGTATACTGTATATTTAGATATTTATATTGAAATTAAGATTTTTCTATCTTTTTTCTCTCCTGCACCATCTAATGTTGTTACTTTTGGGGGTGGAAAATCAACATATGCTATAAAGATAAGCAATTTAAATGTTCTAATGATAATTGTAATAAATGTACTTAAACCCTCACTTTGAATACTGTGACAAAAAATATTTACAGAGATACCAAATGAGCAGCAAGTTGCTGCCTGGCCGGTACTTAAACAGATATCTTCAATCATGTCCTCATTTAAAAGTATGGTGCTGTTAATATATACTGTACTTAACCATACACACCGCAACTCTTTGGTACTTGCAGATCTCTGTGGGTTTGGTTTAAAAAATAAAATCAAATTTATTTATTTTTTATCCAAGAAGCACATTTACCTTCTCTGCAAATGCATGTCTGTTTGCCTGCTAAGGAATTTTTCACCTTTTGTAAAGATCTTCAAACTTGGCGTGCTATCCCGGATATATTTCATTATCTTCTTTCCTACCTGGAAGGCTTAGATTCTAGAGTTATAATGAGCTGCACAGTCGTCATCCTCAGCAGCTCATCCCCAGCTGAGCTGACGGTACACATTAGAAAATCCTGACAGTCATTTCACGTGACAGCCAAGTGCATCCCAGCGCTATACCGGCTCTGCACCTGAACCTGAACCAATCCAATTCTCTGCTGACCTGCTGGGAGACGAGATCAAATGCTTGAACATCCAAACAGCAGCTCAGTATCCAGCTCTGAAAATTGACTGTACTTTAAAAAAAACGAAATTTGATAATTTTCCAGATTAAATAGCACAAAAGCTTTGTTTACCAGTTTAATTAATACATTGGCAAAATTCAGAATGCAAATATGCATACATTCATGCAATTTTGTTGTGTGACATTATGAGTAATATCATTACATAATATACATTACCAACCAAAGTCTAGGTCTAAGGAATATTTTGACATTTAGCCGTTTCCCCCTGCTTCCAGTCTTAATGCTAAGCTAAGTTAACCTGTGGCCAGCCCCAGCTACATATTTTGCGTACAGACATGAGCGTGGGATTGATCTTCTCATGCAAGTCTCGAAAAGAGAGTCAAAAAAGCGGTATTTACCAAAATGTCAAACTATTCCTTTTAAATTTGGTCAAAGCAAATTAAAGTCTAAATAAATTGAAACTTTAAAGGTGCATAGGAACCTCTTATAAACCTAGTGTATGCCCATGATCACGTTTGTGTCTAATTGTCTTTCTGTGTTGGTACGCATCCTTTTTTGTAGGCCATAGTTGCTTCATTAACAGCTGCCTCAGGATCCTAGCCTGTGAGTTAGGGAGAGAAACCATTTTTGTTTTGTCAGCCGTAAGCTGACCAACAGACGGGTGGGCAGGGAAGGACACCAGCATCATATATGTATATGCATACTATATACAGATATGACGAATCCACTCCTGTATTTATTGTTGTAAATCCGCATACAGTGCAAACTGGCAAAATTCTCAAAGATGTTTTAAGTTGTCTAATAAAGAAAAAAAATTCTGTTCAAATATTGCAAGTGATAATGATAGAATATGAGCAATAATTTAAATTCTGTAATCTTAATGAATAAATATGTGAAATTGTAACCACTTTGTGTGAATCTCCTTGATTGGACTCTTTTTCAACGCACCCACTTATGTATGTGTTTGTGTGTTGTTCCAGTCTATTTTCATAGTGTAGCTATAGATTTCTGAGTAGTTGTGTTGTTTGTTGGGGGAAGGGGAGTCTGTGTGTGCAGCTGCTGAGGTATGTCAGAGCCACAGTGACCTCATCTGAGCCTCAGTGATCAGACCGAGACATCTCTGACATCAACAGCTGGCTGCAATTCTTTATTTATTCTTGACACACAAATCAGAACCACAGGATCAACTGAATAGTTTGACACATAATAGAAGAATATATCAATTACAACAATCCAAGCTATAATTCAAAGATTGACTGCACTGATTATTAGTGTTTCTGTTTCTGTACCAATAAAAGCTAAACATGTTTGTGTTAAACCATTTAAAACGAGGTTTAACACAAACCTATTTTGATATTTAAAGGTCTTATACCATGTTGCTCTTTTAATGATTTTATATAGACCTTCGTGGTCCCCCAATACCATATCTGAAGTCTGCAAAGCAGAGAAAGGGGAAGTAACCTTACCCTGATCTGGAATCTTGCCCCTTATGAGGTTATAAGGGGCAAGATTCCAGATCGGCCCATCTGAGCTTTCATTTTCTCAAAGGCAGAGCCGGATACCGAGGACTCGGTTTACACCTATTACGTAGGCAGGCAGGGGGGACTCATTAATGTTAAAAAACCTCATAAAGTGAAACTGTCATGCCATGGGACCTTTAAATAAATGTATTTTTAGTTTGTGAAAGGATGATTTCCTCGTTCAGAGCAAGATCCAATTTAAATATTCTCTAGATTTTTAAACACTACATTTTAAGGGATTATTTCTTTCTCATTATTTAAAAAAAGGAATTCCTTCAAAAGCTTCATTACACCAATAATAAACAAGCTCAATGTCCTCATGTGAGCCTGTGACAAATAATTATACAATGTCTAAAGTAAATCTGGAGGAGCTATCTTAGGTTATTTCAACTTGGGCAAAATGGAAAGCCTGCATCAGAAACGGGGTTCAAAAGCTGTAGGCATTATGTTAATTGTGTGATCCAGCAGTTTTGGAGCTTATCCCATACTGGGACTAAACATGATATATTGGCCTCTGTTGCTTTTTACCACAACCAACTTTTTGAAAGTACTAAATCACTGGAATACTCCTTTGAAGTTAATATTTCATCTATGAAATAACTATTTCCTTCTTATTGATGTCCTATTGGTTACACTTCTGAATTAATATACAGATTTATAGCTTCAGACTTCAGTCTCAATGGATTCAACCAGCAGTGAATCATATTTAATTTAATTGTATTTAATCATGAACTTGTCCCCGGCTGCCCTGCCATGTTGTCACATTCCGCCAGGAGTTACAGTCAACTGTGCAATCCAATCATGTCATTTTACGTGTTTTTCCACAATAAGGTGTTTGTTTGTGTTGGTAGATAGGAGTGTTGGGCAACCTCCACACCAACCCCCACCTCCACATATCAATAATTCACTTGCGCCTCTGAACGGAGGGTGACAGGAGGTGAAGTGGGGGGGGCGGTCCACAAAAATGAGGAGGCACACACATAAACTGATCTGGATCCCAGGCAACACTTTGTATCAGAATCTATTTTATTACCAAGGAGAAAATCTTGTTATTGGTAATTCTGTTTGACACAGCTGCTGGGAAACATCATCCATCGGCCAAAGCTGGTTCATTTTGGTGGTTAACATTTTTCTACCGGGATCTGGAGCCAACTGTGCTGCCCAAGTCAAAACTCAAGTTACCATTGTGGTCTTAACAGGTCAAAGGTGAGTTAAGACCACAATATGACATTTGACACCAGTTTTAGAAAAATGAAATTAGTATGTTATAGAAGGGCTATTTGATAGAAAAACATAATGTAGGCTACAATTTGCAAGATCTACAAAACCTGTAAAAAAAGCTAATTTACCCCCTTTTTTAAGCAATATCCATATGATGTCTTTGCATTCTGTAATGGTCCTGGACTCTATAGTTTTCACTGTTAGTGAAGTCCTCCATAAGTTGCCTTCGCAAATAAAAGGGATTTACAGGAAACGATGCATGTATCCATTCTTTACCTAGTATTTGTAATTTTAAGTCATTTCTGCACCTCCAGAAAAGGTTCTTATTTTGATGATCAGTTATTCTGCATCTCTAACCTTCATCTCTCTGCATTAGTGCACTGTAGCCACCTCGTTTGACTTTTATTGTGGCCAGCTGATGCTCCTCTCTGCTGTTGACACTCTAACCCCGCCCTCCCGGGGCGCATAGGGACAACGAACCATACAGACAGGAGGAGGAGGAGATCCTCAACTCTGGCTGAGGAGCCGGTGCTGGTCCTGGTGCGTTGCAGTCACACACAGCTTTCCACCGGACCGGTATGCATTACCCGCGGAGGGGGAAGTAAGCTGCAACGACCGAGAAAGATGCAGGCGGAGGACATGGAGGTACCTATCATTAATAATCTTAACGAAAATGGCGAGAGACAGAGGCTGACAGGGAAATATATGTTCAAGGTTCAGCAGAAGGAGTCGGAGGTAAATTGGAGATGCGTTTGGGTACAGTCGGCTGCTACAGCTTATGGTAGCCTATATGGAGCGCACTAGAGGGGTGTGTGTGTATTTGAATGTGAATGTGTTGCTGGGGAGCTTTCAGACCAGAATGTCCGTCCCATGCGGTGAGTCCATGTCTTGGCTGGCAGGCAGACAGACAGACACCGAGGTGTTATTTTTGCAACCGGCTCCTATAAATAACCCAGCAGTAATCCTACAGTGGTGCCCAACGTGGAGAATGAAGGTTGTGAAATGTGACTGCTCCTGTCAGGACCACACCACCACTACCAAACATTGGTATGAATGGTAATTATCCCATGAATTAAAATGTCCCTTATTCTTCATAGTTGACATTGGCTTGTGTCCTTCAGTTTATTGCTTTGTTGACTAAAATTCAAAACATTTTGAAAATCTACTTCAAAGTCATTCGTCAAGTAGCCTACTAATAGCAAACGTGCAGGTTAAGGCTTCACAAAGGCAAATGGTTATCACTTCATATCATTATCAATGGGTGTAATGTCAAGTAAATTAAGTGAACAACTTCAGTGATGGACATTGAACTTGTGTTTTTAAGAGGATTTGTTTCTTTGAAAACGGTTACTATACTTGAATTCAGGGCAGCAACTAATCTTCAAATAATTTTCTCAATTCATCAATTAATCATTTTATCCTTTACATTATGGAAAATTGTTAAAAATGCCCATTGCCTCAGAGCCCAAAGTGACTTATTGCTCATTTTATCAGACCAGCAGTCCAAACATAAAAGATCCAAATTAATATCCTATATGATTATGAAAAGCAGCAAATCATGACATTTGCGAAGCTGGACCTGAATATGTTAGCCATATTGCTTAAAACATAACAGAATACAATTCATAAAAATGCTAGCTTGATCATAAATAAAAATAATTGTGGGCTGCAACCTGACAAGATTTCCTTTCATCCAATCATAGAGGTGGAGACACACCAGTTTACCAAAAGATTTGATATGATTTTGAGTGTTTGGAGCCACCTTCTGAAATATGGTATGGACCAGTAAATCTTCTCTGCTTCTCTCAACATGAAAGCAGTATGCCTCATGTTCAGTCTGGCAGTGCCTCCTTTTAGGGCTATGCAGCTATAATTCATACCCTCATGAAAAAAAATTAGAAAAAGATGTGTTTTCATTGCTGAGTTGCTCAGAAGTAAAGCAATCAAAGCTGTCATCCAGGCCAAAAATCCACTCACCCCTGACATGCGTTTGTTTGAGAATGAGCAGATTGAATGGTTTTGAGGGAATTGGAGCATATTCATCTCACAGCCATTGGATTCTGGGACGGGGGGTTGGTGATTTTGTGTGTTTGTGTGTGTGTGTGTGTGTGTGTGTGTAGGTGGGGGCATGGATGTTAAAAGCTCTTAACGTCAATGTTATGTTGATGCTCCCTGGGTGCCGCACTGGAAGTTAGAACTGGGCTCCTGTGTCTGTCTGTTCAGTTAACCTCAAATCTGATTCGTTCATGTACGTAAATTGTCCGTCATTTGTGCTGGGTAGAGCTGTCGTCTCTTCTCTATGTAGCATATGCTGGTAGGAGTGGGGGTGGCCTGCTTTGACATTGTGCCCAGTGTTTGCACACTGATGTGGCACACAGAAGCAGTGCCAGTTTGGAGCATGGGCGGCTCGTTATCACCTGGTGGCTGAGAGGAAAGGCCTGGAGGGGGAGAGAGAGAGAGAGAGAGAGAGAGAGAGGGAATCAAAGAAATCTGAGTTGGGTTTGGAAAGAGCGGTCACTTCGCTTTCAGGAACAGGTTGAGACCCTCTGCGCTGCATGTCCCACGGTGACACCAGACGGATGGTGGATGAGGCTGCTTGTTTCTACTGATCAAATAATGTAATTTTAATTGATGACAGTGATAAGCATGGTATCTTGTTTAAGTCTATGTTTAAGTAATTTGTTGGACAAAACTTTTTTGTTTGTGGCTGCTTTTCATGTTTTATTTAGTTGCAAATTGAATGTCTTTTGGGTTGTGATTTGTTATGTGCAACACGCGTTTTGTCAACTTTGACAAATTGTGGGGAATTATGTACAATTATCTGACCCAAAAAAGAATAAATGGATAATAAATTCATCCAAAAACAGGATTGCTTTTAGAACTAGACGGGCACTTGGAGATCGCAGACCTCCACCAAGGCCATGCTCGATTACACAATGTTAACCAAAGTGAAAATTAATTAGTTTATCATCCCCGTGGTTTGGATCTGCTCTAAAAGGAATTGGGTTTTTCTTTGGCCCATGCTACGCCCTTCCATCAAGTTTCATGAAAATCCGGCCAGTAGTTTTTCCATTGTCCTGCTGGCAGACAAAGAAACAAACCAAACTGAAAACCTCCAGCAGAGGCAATAACATGAAAAGTTAAAGGGTCAAGCAATTCAGTTTACTTATAACTATTAGATCTATAGACTATTAGAATCAAGCTTAAATGCTAGATCCTACATTTCCCATAATGCACCCATTAGCTTCTTTTCATTCGACCCTCCCGGTCTGCTAAATGCCCATGTCCTTCAAACTCCACACACCCAGCTTGTAATAGACTCTGTAATAGATTTTAAGTCGAAGTCGAGGCAACCCTAATGACATCACCAGATTATTTTGACAGGCGTCATTGTATGTTATTTTGTTTAGGTTGAAGATGAATGAAAAATAATGGTATTATGGATAAGAGCTGTGTGCAATGTGTGCAAGTTTAATGGTCTGTTGGTTGGTCAAAACAAGAAATTTGAAGCTGTCCCTTTGCGCTCTGGGAAATTGTGATACAAATACACACATTGTCCAATTGAAATTTAATAGAATAAATTAATAAGAAAAATCCGTGTGTGTATATATGTATATATATATACACACACACACACACACACTCAGCCCTATTTGTTAACAGACTGAACCATCAGACAGCGGCATGGATGGGAGGGATTGTGCAGTGGCAGCAGTGGTTGAATATGGGTGTTGGAATAGCTGCCTGCAGCACAGATTAAATCACATAACTAAGGCTTTAATAGCAAAGATTATAATGCGCTAAATGGACAAATGATTTCAACACATAATTCTATCTGGTACTGAGAATGGGGTCCCTGAATGGCCTCTTGTAGCTGGATCAATAATAAGTAGTTTTACTGCATACAAGCCATAAACAACATAACATTGTGATAAATATGTGTAGTGTAGTAAGCTAAAGGGCTGAATTTGCTTTAATTGCAAGACCACCCTGCAGTTCTATCTTCTATATGCACTGGAATTGTAAAGGTGGAGAAATAGTGTACATAAACAAAATATTTCAAGTGGAATGCCTCCAAAATAATTGATTTTAAGATTGAAAAGTGAGGCTCCACCTGGTCACAAACCCCCACAGTCTTCCTTCACTCGCACTCAGAGTTGTGTGTAATTTTGGTGAATCATCTGCGCTCCCAAGTGGTTCTCATTTCCTGGTTTACAAATGCAGCAATGACGTCAAATTGAATTGCTTTGGCTCACCGTCATAAACAAACTGCAGACTGACGTCCTGTATATTTCAGTTCATGCTGACTTGGTTGCAGCAGGTATTTATAGGAGAGCACATCCTCGTTTACAGTCCTGGCCCTGGGGGACTTTCCACAGGGTTAAACACATCTAACACTCGTAGCTTGGAGCCTTCCACTGCTGCCGGGAGGGATCTTTTTATTATTACTCTCATTAACATGAAATGAATCTTTAATAGTGACTGTAGGGCAATTAATCAGTTCACATCCTCTACCCAAAAGAAAAAGAGATAAAAACCCAGAATCTTTCAGATAATAGGCTAACGTTCTTAGCCTTGTCTGTGTGTGTGTCTGTGTGTGTCTGTGTGTGGGTGTCTGTCTGTGTGTGGGTGTCTGCAGGTTGCTAGTGAGTGTTTCTAGAGACTTAATGTGTGCAGTGTATATTGTGCTAATCACAGGGTGAGGCTAAAGTCAGAGCCAAGAGACCCTCGACTGCATACAGGAGCTAATCTGCTCTGAAATAAGGTGCCATGTTGAAACCTGCACCCTCTCTTTCCGCACTCCGTCCTTGCTGCAGTTTATTGCGCGACTCGAGCATCTGGATCATTGTTAAGGAGAGCGTACTTCAACTGTTTAATCAGCCTTATCAGGCAGTAGCTGCGTGTGCCAATAGCGAGCATCTGTAATTGTGAGATCTGAGAAATAGTCATGTAAATGAGTAATCAACACTGCCGGGGATATTCAGCAGCTAATCAAATCTTAAAAAGTACAGTATGATGAAACAAAACCGTAAATGAGCCTGAAGAGTGTGTGTGTGTGTGTGAGAGAGAGGTGTTGACCACAAATTGAATACAGGTTAGTTGTAGGTGTTGCTAAATGACAATAGCCTGCGTATTGTATGGGTGTCAGGACATCAGTGTCATACTATAATGTACATATGCTAATGTGTGTTTTGTTCTTCACAGAGCTCCATGGAGTCACCCAACCTGGAATTTGAGTATGGAGACACAGACACACTGACTGCTGAGCTTTCAGGTAAGACCTGCCTGTTATTAAACACCAGACTTCTCTTGAAAATAATTTGTGATTTGTATCAAGCTTTCACCCCATTTGCATCTTTCATACAGTAGTTGCTTCACTCAATGTGCTAACACTTTATTAAAATGATAAGATTTGATCTGAATAAATAAATGTATCTAGTCTTAGATAAGTATTTGGGATTCTGCTACCACGTACTGTATGCTACATATTGTTTACTAAAACCTGGTTTTCCCATGATGGGTGTATCTCGGTCCACCGTTTTGGTCCAGACTGAAATAGCTCGACACCTATTGGATTGATTACCATGTAAGTTTGTACAAATATCTGTGGTACCTAGAGGGTGAATTTGTACAACTTTGATGGTCTCTGAACTTTTTCTCTATTGCCACTATCAGGTCAAAATATGTCCAATATTTTACTTTAGGACTAAAGACATTAGGATAGCAAATGTTTGCATACAGTCTCATAAAGCAAAAACTGACATTTGTAAATTTGTTTGTGATGTACCGTGCATATTCTGGCCTGGTTACTTGCTTATATCTGTCCCTATTCCATGTTCCATAGCTGTTATCCAATTTCCTTTTTTATTCAGACTTACACAGTTAAAAGTATGCAGTGTTGATACAAAATTTCTTTCACAGAATTCCTGCAGAAATACCTCTGTTTCTACTTAGCATACAAACTACAATGTGCTATTGATTGGAAAAAAAAATAATGCTGCATCTGCGTTCCTCAGGTTTTCTTCAGCTGTTTTATGTTACAGTGTTATTCATAACAATAAGACAAAAAGCTGCTGCTGGAGGCATAGAACAGAATCTTCTGGTCCTGACTTGTTTTCCAGATATAGGATGCATTTTATGACTAATGTTATGTGTAATCATAAGAACTATGATTATACATTGAGAACTACCAAATTGATCCAGCATCTGTGTATCTGGTAACAGCTCATGCGTGACGTGGAGCTTGAATTATAAATGGCCCAAAGATGCATAAATGACAGAAGAACAGAATCCAACAATGCTAATAGAAGTTTCTGATTGTACTTTAGTTGGTACAATAGTTTATTTTAAGTGTGTCATTTAGCATCAACCTTTACTTCTTAGAGCAAGGGGATGTGCTGTGAGAGAAAGAAGAATGACATTGACGTCAAGTCAGAATGATTGTGCTCCTGGTAGATGGCAGGCAGCAGTTGAGTGTTCCACTGACTGACTGACTGACGGATAGACAGGCAGACAGACATACAGAGACACAGCAGCTTTCTAGCAACAGCTCCTCAGGGTCAAGGAGTGACGACTGCTCTCAAATCAGGAGGAGAAGCATGGCAATGTGACCAATCATTGGACTGTGCATGAAACAAATTATATCACCACTGAGGAGACAGCAGCTGGTCGGTTTTTGTTTTTGTAGAGTACCGCAGTTTACCTGCAGTAGTTTACCTGTCTTCTGTTTCTTTTCGCTTTACGGCTGCTACTGACCATTTGTTTCATTGTTGTGTTGATTCTTTTTTTGATCGTAACACGTCTAAAAACAACCAAAAACGAGAAAAGCAGCAAATCCTCTCAATAGAGAAGCTGTGACCAGAGAATGATTAGAGTTTTTGTATGAAAAATGATTAAAATGATTAGCAAAATAGTTGCTGATTACTTTTCTGATTGATCGTTTCAGCTCTAATTCTATTGTATTCTGTCCACAGAGCTCTACAGTTACACAGAGGAGCCAGAGTTTGCCCTGAACAGAGACTACTTTGAGGAGGACTTCAGGAGCCATGGTTTGTTCCCCATCGCTAGTCACGTTTCCATTTACCTATTTTGATGCACATTGTAAAGTATTAGAAAAGCTGGGTGGAAACGGCAAGATTTGATTTGTCAAAAAAGAGTTGATTTGCTAAATGGGATAACACCTCTGCCGAATATACTCTGAGATAAACAATATTCAAATCATAGGACCGGTCAGCTGTTTCTGCTCTAGGCGTCTTCCCAGATATTTCCATAATGTGTTATGGAAATCTAATTTCCATAGATGGATTAGATGGCCAAGGTTATCACAGAGACCGTGTTGGCTCCTCCAACGGTGTGACTGCTTTTGTCTCTGACAGAACAGGATGGAGTCCTTTTTGTGTAGCTCTGAATGCTGCTGTTGGCTCCAGTTTAGTGCTTGATAACATGGTCCATATATGAGATGGTGAAGGTTAACTGAACAAAATGTTCACGACACAGTATGCACTTGATAAAATGTGGGAATTGCAAGTGAAATGAATAATAAGATAAAGTAAAGGGTGTATGCACATCTCAGAATTCAGAGTTGGTCTGCGCCATACCATTTAGACTTAAGCTCGCTTTCTATCGTTTTTCCTTCCACTGAAAAAATGTCAAATTGTTAACGTTACATGTTGTTGATCAAAAATATATTTTACACTTTTAACATTGCAACTGTGATCATGAAACCATTTCACTGCTCCAGTGAGTTTCTCAAGTTCACACTAAAAATGCATGCATAGGAAATGCATGAAAGTTGTGCTGTGTTTAGTTTCTGCTGTGTTTAGTTCCTGTGTTGATACTGCAAGGAGTGCTTCGGGACCGTCTACAAACTACAACACCGACAAGAGATACAAACATATTTTCAAAAATAATCATATGCTTATTTTTTTAAAGTAAGTGCTGTAGTACAACTAGCAGGAGACAAGTTATAATTGAGGTAAGTTTGGAGACACTACCTTATTTAATCATTAAATTGATGGCCTACATATTATCCTTTTATCACTTTTCTGTGTTGTAGTTTGTAGACAGTCCCTAAGCTCTCTAACTGCCGTCTCAACACCAGAACTAGACACAGCTGAATTAGCACAACTTTCATGCATTTCTTTCACATCTACTGCAGTCAGATTTACTGTGTTCACTTGCAAGGAATCACGTCACATGGGTAGGCACTTTTAATGACATTTTGAACATGTTAAGAGGCTAAAGACACGTTTAAAACTTGCCCTGTCTAAGCCTGTTGGGTGCTAACTCTAGCAGGAGGATAACACGGTGTAGGCGGCACCAACTGTTTTCATTTTTCTCTCTACTGACAGCACTCCAAATTTACAAACAATAGAGCTACGTGTTGGAATTGACCGGAATTCTCCTTTAAATTCAGTTCAGCTCAGGTTTCTCACCTCTGACGTGCAACACAAGCCAGCGTTGCTCTTCAGTGTGCTGCTGTGGGTTTTTTAAAAGCTGTGTGAAACCAGTGACCAGGCACATCAAAGCTCTGCTTTTTAAAGCTGTTCAAAGAGTGAATATCCCCACAGACAGACATGGGAGGTCCCATCCTAGCCATGTGATTAATATTTGGCGACCAAGAACAAAGCAGCTTTTTCTATATGAGTTACTGTCTCACAAGAGATTATGCTTAAGTACACTGTTTTTCTTTACCAGAAAATTTCTATCATGCAGCCCTGTCTGTCATTCTAAGGCAAAACATTTTCTTTGTAATTTTACACTATAGGCCTATATGGTCCAATCTGGTGCAACAGAGGCAGGTTTTTGAAGTAATAATATTGTTGTAACATACCACAAATATGACTGATAATAAGAAAGAAGCCATAAAAGGTCTCAAGTCACTGTGGCATCTTTCCATTTGGTCTAGAAAAAGAACAAGACAAGCTTCATCCTCTTCATCTGTCACTTTGCCTCCAAGATGAACGGTAATGAATAGCAGGATTAGGCGAGAGCTTCTCTGGCTGCTGTTTTACAGAGATAGAGCACAGACCTGCCTCTTTGCATTACGGTCCTTTCATTTGCATGTGTGTTCAGCAAGCACTGTAGGTTAGTTGTCAAAGGGTGGTTCTTCTCTATGACTTGTACTCTTTGTGTTTTGTGTGTATGTCAGGAACACTGAATCAATGTTCTCTGTAACTACCCAGAAATTCCCAATCAGTCACTCACAGAAATCCCTGTGATTATCACAACATGTCTCTAAGCTCTTAACTGGAGAAAAGAGAGTTTTTTAGGGACAGTGCAGGAACACTGCCTAATGCCTATTACTGTCCGTATAATCAAATATAGAGTCTAACAATAAAAGACTTGCCAGTGAAGGCATGCATTTATTTAAATGCTGTATTTTTTGTAAAAGTAGCATACTTTTTTGTACATATAGGCCAACTGTATGCCCTTTTGGTTTGTCCTCATGGCACCACTCACACTGTTAATTACTGCTCTGTATTTTATGCTTCAACACTAACAAGCTTTCAGCTATTTCCAGAGCTGATGCAGTGGGCCTGAACATCGTGTAAAAACCTAATGACAGACACATCAAAGCAGCTGTCAGTCTTTTTATTCACACACACACACACACACATTTTTACAACATGATCCCTGTAAATATCCAGATCAAGGTAACAGGTTTGACTAAAATTATGTGAAGTCCCCAGATTTCCAGAACAATCTGAGTAAGCTAATGGCATGATGAAAACTATAGGAGCCAAAGAGTATGATAATACAGTAAGCTAACGGTATGATAACTATAGTAACAAAATGATAATCAAGCAAGCCAACAGTATCATAAGTACAGTAAGCTAACAAATATACCAAGTAAGATAGCAAGTGAGAATTGGCTGACAAAGAGAAAATCTACAGATGGTCAAATTGGCCCTAAATTACAGAATTGTATGTATTCTTGTCATATAATCAATTAACTGCATCATACACAACAAAATATTTAGCAGCGAGGATACATCCCAGAATAACAATTTTCAGGTGTGTGCTAGTGGACAAGTGGTCAACGCGGGACTCTTTAGCTAACCTTTGGGAGAAATGATAGCACATTCCTCCTTTTACAAATGAAAAGCTGAATTCACAAGCAATAAAACACATTTGAAAAATGCCAAAAAAAATACACACTGTGGACACAGTAGCCTACACGGAATTGTTTAGGGCAGAGGAAAAATATACTGAAGTAAGTGCATTTTAAAATGACCTTGCTCACTGTGTCGTTGTGTCCGTCCTGCAGCTCGAGGCAGGAGGTGGATCGAGCTGACGCTGGAGGAGCAGAGGACATATGTGATGAGGCTGCTGGATGCGCTGGAGGTGACGGACAGAGACAAGAGGCTGAAGGTGGCCAGAGCCATCCTCTACTTGGCTCAGGGTGCGCAGGCCCAATACAATACAACCAGAAAAAGGCCTTTTACACAGCAGGCATTTTGTCTTGTCAAAGTTGGAAAAGCACAGGTGTTGCTAATATAACTCACTTTGTCTCTGTTCTGTCCCAGTGTCCCAGGAAGCCATGACATTGTGACAATACCAGAAATTAATGGAATTTAGCCATCATTAATTTTACGCTTTTTCTACTGTGACATGTCAAAATGTCTTTAGTGAAAAAGGTTAATGCACCATGATGTAGCATTTCATTTGTGACTACAAACTCCTACACTTATTGCTGTTAACTTTTTACTTGAACAAAAATTAGCTTGTTAAAGTCATCCACTTTAAATTCTTCTCAAAAGGTGTGCTTTGAACAAGCTTATAGCGTTATGCTTTGCACATGGTAGTAGGCAGTCCTTGCTCCTCATGCAAATGCCAGAACACCAAACTTCACATATAGTATGACTTATACAGTGACAAACACATTTTTGTGAGAGACTATAATGTATATTATTTAAAAGCAGTCAGGTAGTAAATCCCCTGAAAACCAAGAAATGAAATGCAAACATATTTGAAAAATGGCACACAAAACAATCTAACGACACACCTCTTGTGTACTGTTTTCCCCCACACCTTTTGCTCCAGGAGTGTTTGATGAGTGTGACACAGAAGTGGATGTTCTCCACTGGTCCAGACACAATGTCTTTCTGCTCTACGACATGGGCATTTTCACGGCACTGCTGGAGCTGCTTAGCATGGAGATAGAGTAAGTAGGACACACCAAATAAGCTCGGGATATGAGTCAATAAAAATGTTTCACTACTTCAACAGGAAAAATAAAATGCAATCCCAACCACCAATGCCATCTTTCACCTTGGATTTGCTTGATATGACTACAGACATGCTGCTGCGATGTATTTACAGTAGAGGGTAAAAAGGGACCTAAAAGGCAAGCATGCCAGATAAATAGACAAAGCAGACCTTGGCCTTCAAAAAGATGCAAAACAATTCATATCTATTTTTTTTTTATATAAATGTATTTCCCCCTAGGGCAAAGGCCTGTAAAGCAATAAAGGAAGGGAGGAGGCTTACAGGGTAAAAGTGCCATTGTTATTTTTTTTTTTTATATAGATGAAACGGGCAGGTACACTGAACAGCAGGATGCAGAGTGTGTTAAACCCTGTGGCCACCAGCAGCCCTTGTCCATGATGATAATCCATGATGTCAAAATGACATTGTATAGAATGTTGAGAAACCATAAACACTGGGACCCTAGTTTGTTTCATACACACATTTCACTTAGACGCCAGTTTGGTTTAGAGACAAATTTGACTGTGACAATGGAAGATGCACAGAGCAAGAGAAAACGAAAACGGGAGAAACAAAACTGACTTCCAGCTGGAAGACATGGAAATCCTTCCCAGGGAGGTTAAACCTCCAGTGAATTTCTACCTCAGTTCACTGGAAGAACATGCACTGAATAAAATTAACACAACAATTTTGTTTTGGCCCCCATTTTTCATGATCTGAACTCAAAGATCTAAGACTTTTTCTATGTACACAAGGCTTATTTCTCCAAAATATTGTTAACAAAACTGTCTTAATCTGTGTTAGAGAGCATTTCTCCTTTGCTGACATAATCCATTCACCTCACAGGTGTGAAAAATCAAGATGCTGATTAGACAGCATTTACTAATGGCATTTTGAATGTACAGTGATACCGTGACGAGATCCTGAGGCCCATTGTTGTTTCATTCATCCACGACTATCACCTCATTTTGCAGCATTATAATACACGGCCCCATGTTGCAAGGATCTGTACACAATTCCTGGGAGCTGAAAACAACCCAGGTTTTGCATGGCCAGCATACTGACCGGACATGTCACCCATGAGCATGTTTGGGATGCTCTACATCGGCGTATATAACAGCGTGTTCCAGGTCCTGCAAATACCCAGCAACTAAGCACAGCCGTTGAAGAGGAGTGGACCAACATTGCACAGGCCACAATCCACACCTGATCAACTCTGTGTGCATGAGGCAAATGGTGATCGCACTAGATACTGACTGGTTTCCATCTCTGTAGACCTAGCGCTAGAGGCATAGATCAGGGCTAGTGTTTAAAACCCAATACTAAAGGTTTCAGTGTTCCCAGGAGCACCATGGCCTCAATCATTGTGAAATGGAAAAAAGTTGGAAACCACCAGCACTCTTCCTAGAGTGAGTAACCAGGCAAGAAGAGCCTTGGTCAGGGAGGTGGCCAAGAACCCAAGTGACACTCTAGAATCCTTCTATGTTTGGAGCTCTGGTCCCTCAGCACATCCACTTTTCCCTCCCAATGTTTATGGGGATAGAAAAACACAGAAAGGCATAGAGAGAAGGGGAGACTGAAATGCAGGAAAACAGAAAACACATTGCCTGTGATCCGCACTTCAAAACCTCGGTTGAGGACACTTTGCGTTAGCGGCTCTGAAGGGAAGATAATAGGTAGACGATCAGTCTAGGTGCTAGTTCTAGCCTGGATACCTCGGTACACTGACTGAGGTAGTGTTCCTCATTGTTGCAGAATGGACAGTATGGCTTGCTCTTGTTCCCTTTGAAGGAGCTGCTTAACCCTACTGCCTCAGGTTTCTTAGATGTGTCCTTCACACCATGGAGGACAGTGGTAGGTTGCTTAAACTTCCTACCCTCAGGCCTGGACTCCCGTGTTCCTCTCACAACTAACTGTCCTTCAGAGTCTTGGCACCAAGACTCGTATTTCAGCCACTCTGAGAGATTAGTTAAGGTGTGGGTTTGTGTGCCCTGATGGTACACGCAGCGGCGAAACTCAGCTCTCTGCTCAGGTGGCAGCTTGCTCAGCAGACGAGCAACGTGTGAGCCACACTGCAGTTCCACTTCACCCTCGTGGCCTAGTGTCTTCAGCATTCCCACAAGTGACTGTATCTGGAGTGCAAACTTCTCAAATGCAGCAAAGTCTCCCCGCCTTATGTCTGGTGAGTCCATCACAGCAGCAATACGCCTCAGCGCTATCTGATGTGGTTGGCCAAACTTTTCATTTAGGACAACCATTGTGTCCGAGAAGGGTGTTGGGGAGTTAAGGTAAGCATCTGCTATTAACTTGGCTTCTTCTAGTTGCAGGTGATCCACCAGCACTTGTATTTAAACAGCTCAGATGCATCATGTGGTAAGAGGTTCTCCAATGAGATCTTGAGCCGTGCAAACTCGCTTGGGTCCCGACTTGAGAAGTTGCGGATTGTTGGGCGTGGTCCACGGTAACTTGGCTCTGGGATGTTGGAGTTATGACACTGAGGTGATCTAAAGGGCAGTGGCTGTGTCCATGCCATGCCTGGATGTTGCTCTGGGGGTGTTGGGTTTCCGCCAAGCTCACTCTGTTGACCAACATAGGCTGTAGGGTACTTGTGCTCAGCGGGAGGTAAACCGTGCAGCTGGGACAGAAGATGAGCAGGCTTGTACCAGGGAGGTGGATGACGGGCATTGTCATCCCATGGCTTGGCAATAGGAAGGGGCCCACGTGCTGAGGGATTAGGTTGTGGCTGGCCCACAGACATAGCAGGAGCTGGGGCTGGCGGTGCTTCTTCCTTAATTCTTGGAACCTCATCTATTCTCCTAATATGCGGATGTAGCATAGGTGGGTCACCAGGCAGAAGTCCGTCAATTACTGGTTCTGGCCATGGTGGTGGTGGCGCAGGCCAATCATCCTCTTCCTCAGCTTTAGGTTCCCTTCCAACGGGTGGCTGTGGTGGCGTCACCGCTAACTCTGGCTTTCTGGTATGGAGAGAGGTTTGACTCTGTATGTTGCAAACAGCATCTACTAACTGTCTCATGTCTGCTCGCAGCGCTCTAAGCTCGACTATATCCGATGCCATGTGCCGCTGTGTCTGCTGCAGGAGGTGTCTTTCATGACGAATGTCATCTAACTCAACTCTGCTGTCCTCATGTGAATGTATGGAGTGCAGCGCTGGAGGTAGGGGAGTAGAGTAGTCTCGTAGTTGTTCCTTAAACTCCCTCTCTGAAAGCTGCTGGGGGGCTAGCTGATTCTTCTGGCTGTGCTGTGGGTTCTCAGCCCTATAGCTCAGGTCCATCTCCTGAAGAATAGCATCCCGCCTCTGCAGGCGAAGGGGAAAGTCATAAGGGGAGGTGAGGGGTGTCATCTTGGCATTTCCCTCCTGGTGAGTACTCTCTAATTCCTCTCTGTACCTCTGACCAAGGTAGCCTCGATGATCGACCTCATAATCTGCAAAGCGTACAGGTGGGTGGATATGCCGTTTAGGACGTGCACCACGAGCAGCGTACTCTGGATGTAGTTCCATCTCTGACGTAAACCCGGTGATCCGACTCGAAGGACCATCAATGAAGGGAAGATAATAGGTAGTCGCTCAGTCTAGGTGCTAGTTCTGGGTTTATCACCAGGTTCACTCAGGTGTGTCGGCCAGAACACCACTTTAGGCCACTTATTCCAGAGTACGAAATGAAGAGCTGAGAGGTAGTTCTTATTCTGGTTATTTATTTCCTCACTTTCTTCAATTGTGAGGGTAATTCTGAGTGTGGTTTCTATAAAGAGGGAAACAAATACAAATGAATAAAGGAAACATATGCATACACTCATTCCTCCTTAAGCCCTAATATACATTACCATACATAAAATAAACAATAGTCAGAATATGACTACATATCTCTCAGAGAATAAGGATTCAAACACTTCTTATATGACTTTCTTTAAGTTACCGATAACATAGACGGCACTTCCTGTCACCTATAATACAATTTAAAGCCTCCGACTAACTAAACGGCTGGATGCTTTTAATGTGAAAACCCCGGACCGGATGCTATGTTCGGTTCGAGCTAGCAAAGCCTCGACAGAAAAGCCTTGACCGCGGCACAGATAACAATATTTAACACTACTTACTTTGTATCCTACACAACCCCAAAGTATTGTACAATCCTGACAACAAGTAGTAAAGGTAGAGCGTGTTTAAACACAACGTTACATATTTTGGCCTGACGCCAGGTGAGCCAAAGCTTGAAACTAGCATGAATGAACGTGGCTATAATTAGCACAACGGTCGCGTAGCGACCCCTTGAACTCTTAACTATCATCCACGTAAATTAACACAAATAACAGCTGGTTTAACAGAAAAATACTATCACGAGTGAAGTAGCAGATATACTTACTCTTCTCATATACGCACACTCTTAAGTAAAGTGCCGCTCACAACTGCTATCCAACTGACCAACTAACTCTTTCATACTGCTTGTTAACTGTGTGACGTCAACTATAATATACATACCAGCATGCACTTTGGCTACCCTGCTACAGGCACTGAATAAAACTGGAGCAAACGTGAAACACAAAGCACAACATGGTCAACTGTACTAAACAATAGCAACATCAACATAACTTTGGGGCCTTTTCTACAGGCTCCTTCAAGTCAGTTGCTGCTGCTGTCAGCCCCTGTTGCTTCTTAGTTGTTACATAAGCTGCTCTGAGGCATCACAACACGGTCTGGCCTTTCAACATGCTGCACAGCAAAGCAGTGTAAGCAACCCAATGAAGCAACCACACACACGGTGCTGGTTATACAAAAAACATGAAAAAAGGCACCACATTAAAAATTACAATCTGGATGTTTAAAATCTCTCGATCATTATGTACTTATCATCATTGATTATGTGTATGCACAGACTTGCTCTTTTTTTTTTAATAAACCCAAATAATGCAAGTATTTACTTGTGTGTGCAGTAACAACCAGGCATGCAGCAGTGCAGTGAGGAAGCCTGCCATCTCTCTTGCAGACAGCACAGAGCTCAGGTGGGTAATACCACCACATGACTCGCAGCCTGCTCCACTTTCCTCTCACTTCACATAAGAAAGAAAGCCAATAAATAGAAAAATATATTCCAATTCTTCAATTTTACGTCTCCTGTCTTGCTCTTTTTCTCAAAATGTCCCAGTCCATGTCAATAATTCTAATGCTTACCTTTCTGTCATCTGGCAACAAATCTCATCTGCAACATTAAATTGTATTATTTGTCACACACAAACACACACTCATGTTTACACATTCACAGAGCTCTGTCTGTGCATTCCCCAGTGGAACACTTACAAATAATTACTTGAGGAGTAGTTTTGCACCCAATTACTGCTACAAAATTGAAAGCCATTGAAGTTATTTTGAACTGAAAGGTTTTGTTGCATTTCAAAGTGTTTAATGCATAAAACACTGTCTGACTTACATCTGGTTATTGTAAATGGATAGTGCATTATCCTGACAGAGACTGAAAATTATTTCCTCATACTAAAATGCACAAGCAGATTGCATACAATCCTCCTCTGCTCCTTGCGCTGACCTTTCACTGTTACGTCATTTCCTCCATCATATTACCACCTCTTGTACTTGTAGACCTGGCTCATTATTAATGTTTTAGGCACAAGTTAAATGCCTAACACACACACACACACGCACACGCACGCACACACGCACCCACAAACATGCACGTATATGGTCAAGCTGAGAATTGTGTGTTTCTTTTCCTTGCAGAGTGCTACTGAGCATCATGTACCTGTTGGTGGAGACCATTAGAGTTCAAACAGAGGACGACAGACCTGAATGGAGAGCAGCAAGAGAAGCCTTCAAGAATGAGCTAGGTGTGTGTGTGTGTGTTCCTGACTAAGGCTGGCTTTGGGAGCATATGTCAGACTAAAGACCACTCAATTGGGGATAGCTTCTCCATTAATCTTAGTATATGTAATGTTCCCAAAAGTGACCTTAGTAAATGTTTTCAAAGGTGCGCCATATTTTTCTTACAAGCCATTGAACATCAAAGGATATAACAATGTTCTACTAGAAAGTCAGAATGCAAGTATGAACCCAAAAATATATCAATATATCAATCCAAAAACACTGACTTTGACTTTTGACCCATTAGGTTCACCTCTGTACAACGGAGAGCCCTTTGCCCTGCTCCTCTTCACCATGGTGACCAAATTCTGCAGCATGAATGCCCCACACTTCCCCATGAAGAAAGTACTCCTGCTGCTCTGGAAGACAATACTTGTTAGTAAATTATATCCATTGAAACAGTGACACACAATGCACATAAATCTTCTGCATCTGTGTGTGTGCATTTGTTAGTGTGTCCACTACAGCTTGTGAGTCACTGTGTTTCCGTCTCCATCCTCATTTTTCAGTTCACATTGGGGGGGTTTTGAGGAGCTCCAGGAGATGAAGGTGCGGGGTCGGGAGCGTTTGAACCTGCCCCCGCTGCCGGAGGACAGCATCAAGGTGGTCAGGGCCATGAGAGCAGCTTCGCCCCCGGCCTCTGCCATGGAGCTCATTGAACAACAGCAGCAGCAGAAGAGAGGCCGCCGCAGCCGCAGGGTACCTCACACACATTCAGAGCTTTTTAGTATTGTTTAATATTCTACAGTCACACATTGTATGTTGCCCCCTATTTGATTACATACAAGTGACATATTCACTTCAAATACACATGATATGCAATCAAAAAACATGAAATGTCAACGATTTACTACACAGTATTTTTGTAGCCAAAAGACAATGCTGCATACTTCTGAGACATTTTGTACCTTTTTAACTCTACAGTGTAACAAAATTTTATTTTAACATTACAACATACTGACATTATAAATGCTTCCTAAGACTAGTTTTTCCATTATTTGCCTTTTTATTGTTGAACAGCATATCTGTTTCTAGTAAAGTAATCCTATAGACTTTCCTTCTCTAACCCGCCCTCTAACTATTTTCTGGGTCATGTTTTCCAAAAGTTCTGTAGTGCCAACATCACTGGTTCTCTGTTGTAAGTCAGCGATGCCAGAGATGATATTGGTGCTGGGACAGCTTTGTTTTCAGTAGAGCTTTGACTGGACTGGCTCTCTCTCTAATTGCCCTCTGGTTTTTCATTGCCCCTCTTCCTTGTGTTCCCACAGAGTGCCTTTGTTGATAGCTTGGAAGGAGACAGTCCCTTTCCCAAGAAGCAGGTCTTTACCCACAAATTCCCTCTGTTCCTTCTGCATTTTCTCTCTGCATTGAGCCGGACCTTTTGCACTCCTCTCCCACATCCAAGCCACCTTCTTTTCTCTCTCTTCCTTCTGCCCTCCTTTCTTTTTCTTTTTTCTTCTCCTCCTGCCATATAAGCTCATTCAATATCGGGATGCACCAAAACCTGACGGAAAATGTACCCCAAAATGCTCCAAGGGGTTGCCTAATATGCCTCCTTTCCAATACTTACAGGACTAGGTTAAGGAAATATTTTTGGGTGTTTGTGCTGAGAGTTAGATGATAATATAGGTACTACTTTTTTTTCTGAATTCTGGCAACGCCACAGTGAAGAGAGACATGAGATTGGTATCGATTTTCTCATCTAACTCGTTCAAAAAGAAAGCGATAACCACATTTGCCAAAATCTCCAACTATTCCTTTAATTTATCGTTGCCACCTGCATATTTCTTTCAAATTTTTTTACCTTTCCATTAGTTGCTCCACTCCCCTTGACACTTCCATCCTTCTTGTGCCTTTATTTTTCTTTCTCCTGTTTTCCTCCTCTTCCTTTCTTTTCCTCGTTATATTTCCTTTTTTTCTTGCTTCTGTCCTTTTGCTCCTCATCATTCTCCCTGTCTTCCCACTCTCCTTTCCCCACCTCCCCATGCTTGTTCCAACATATTCATCTCCTTCTCCTTCCTTACCATCCATGAACACCTCATTCTGTCCTTACTTTCTTCTTCTTCTACTCACCCTATCTCTATCTTCTTCTCCTCCTCCACTGTGGCCCTCAGTAGGGGGGAGGGGGGTTTAAAGACAGGGCTGACTTGCTGGCTGTTGTCATTGGCACTGGAGCGGTCACTATCCACTGTCCCGTAAAGTCACTGCAGTAGTAGCATCTCCCCTGTAGTTTTCATCACATTGCTACCAGGTTTGGCCGCAAAACTCACCTTGCACTGTAGACTCTGGACTAGGGGCCAATGTCCTTAAAATGCATTCATTGAGGAGGTGAACTGAGATGGTCATGAACATACGTTATCTTCTGTAGGTGTTGTTTTTGGGTTTCAGTTGACCTCTCTCTTACATGGATGGCATTAAAAGCGGTTGTCCCCTAACTCCGATTAGTAAAACACTACAGTAGCTTCACATAGCAGAGAATGGCTTCCCCATAGAGAATGGCTCACACCAACACGGTTTCACCTCTTCCTTCCTCCCTCCCCCCGTCCCTCCTCCCCACCATACACTCTCTATACTCCTCACTTAGTCCAGCATTAGTACTACCACTGGCGCACCATACATCAACTGCACTGGCTCAATTAATGTCCAGAACGCTGACTCATGCCTGATGCTTGCACTATTGCCACAGTCATTCATTGGAGAAATTGTTTTGAACTGTGACACCGTGTCTGAGTGTGTGTGTGTGCGTGAATGTGTGTTTCACACTTAAATTGTTTGTTTGTAGATAAGGGCTCTGTATAAAATCTTAGCCTTATTGAGCCTTGCTTGCATTTTTCCTTCATCTTTTGAAGTGCAGATGTGTGGTAAGTTAAAAAAATGTTGCTTGCGGTTGCTGTGGTTACCTGTGGATAGTGCCAGGCTAGCTTTTTATGCCTGTAGCTTCATATTTAACTGACAAATATGCGAGTGGTATTGATATTCTTTTTTATCTCAGTCCCTGCAAGAAAGACAATACGCATGTTTCACAAAATGTTATCTTTTAAAAAAGATTATATTGTATTAAGTCTTTTTAAGTGTGTACCAGTCCTTTATTTTGATCTATTCCCTACATGGGGATTAAATGCTATTATCTGTTAGCCTGCTCGCACCTGATATATCAGTAATAACTGTCAGCTGCTTTCTGTAATACTTTTTCTCCAAGAAACTCAACTGGGTCGCCCCCTTAAGGTTTACACTGAGGTTGTATTGATACAAATTTGATATTGTTCTTATCCAACAATATATGAAAGTGAATTCAGTTTTTTTTTTTTTTTTTACATTTGCATTATAAAAACACATCCCGGGTACTTAACTGAGGGAATAAAAATCATATCTATTCTACTTAGACCACAGCTGCAGTCTGAATGTTACCTACTGTGTCTGTGTACTTTACATTATTCCTGAGGATGTCGTCAAACAGCCTTCAAAATAAATGGGAATAATGCAAACGCCAGTGAACTTTTTAATTTGAACTCTTCAAAATAAAGGACACATTTTTTTTTTTATTAGTGCTGTATCCGGAAAGTGAAGTTTGTTTAACTTAGGTAGGTTTTAGGCAAGGTGTTAAAATCATTTTATGTCAGACTGTTTGACAGAATCACACAGTTTATATTTGGTATTAGCTTGTCCAAACTCTTCATTGAAGCCATATGTTAACGAGTGAAACATTTATACTTGAACAATGTTTGGCTGCACAGCATTTTTAAAAATGAGTCCTCGCTATTTGTTTATAGGTCATTTTACTTGTAACCCTCTATTGCATGAATTATTTTTTTAAACATGGTAAAAATGGCTTGATGTGTTTTTATTACTCCAGGATGCTTAAATAATGCAATTGCAAAAACTTTAAAAAAAATTGAAGAACGCGCATTTGTGGAAAGTGCCAAAAAATCCATTATTTCTTTAAAAACATGCTTTTATCGAAAGAATTACCAAACAAATTCAACTTATATGTATCAACATGTATAGCCCAATGTGTTTACAGTCAAATTTGTTTAGTTTTAATTGTAGTTTTTGATAATTATTAATAATAACACTGTAATAAGTCTGTCATATACACCTGAAAGAAGACACACGGATCCAATTTACTTAATTAGGGGCAAAATCAGCACAACACACTGACTACACTTACAACACTGAACTATATGGCCACTGAAAACATATTTCTGATACATAATCTTCCTGTAGGAAATCCCTATTTATACTAGAAGGGTATATTGACTATAAATGTCAGTGGACCAACAGATAATTTGAGTGAGCCAACATGATTTCCTTTGGAATAACTCATTTTTATTGGTGAGTAATTTGTTTACATTAGTGTGTAATTAATAATTTAGATAATATATTAATTACAAAATGGCTGGAATAACATAATATAAATACATTTTATGTTTTTCTTTTAAAATATTATAAATAATTGCAAACATAGTGTTAGAGTAGCCTAAAGTTATAGTAATTCAATCTGAGCCCATTAGGCTAAATGTACACATTTCACTTCAATATTTGCATAATGTTGCCATATGGCAATAAATTAATTTTAGCCTTGGTTTAAATGATGAAAAATTAAAGTTTACTTATTCCAGATAACAGTTGAATATTTTTTTTTCAAAGAAATGCTTCTAAAATTTAGAAAAACTACATTTTGGCTGATACTGGAACGTGATCTTTAGTGTGGCACATGTCCAGAAAAGGGGTGGGGAAACAGGATTCTGTGGGTATGTGAAGTCATCAAATGAATACCACTTCAAAATAAAAGACCTATTTACACAATTAAACAAAAAATGATGCATTTTATATGGTTTATTGTGGAAAACACTAAGAAAAAGAATTTGTTGCAATATGGCAACAACATGCAATAGAGGTAAGCAGTCCTCCCAGTGCAATTGACCCCCTTTCTTCTCTCTCTCTCTCTCTCTCTCTCTCTCTCTCTCTCTCTCTCTCTCTCTCTCTCTGTCTCGCTCACTCAGCCCCTGGTCAAGCAGGACAGCCTGGACACGTACAATGAGCGGGACCCCTTCAAGAACGACGACGCCCGGGACGAGGAGGAGGACCCCGAGGACACAGACAGCGGCATTGAGGGCGAGGTGGACCCCTTGGACCGTGATGTCATCATCCAGCCCCCGCCTCCGCCACCTCCCCTCAGGCCCCCCACAGAAAGGGTCAACTTCCCCAAGGGCCTTCCCTGGGCCCCTAAAGTCAGGTTAATTGCACAGCTTTCATTTCTGCGCTTAAGAGACTGAAATAAACACCCAGTGACTGTAAAATACTTGTCAAGAGTACTTTGACTTTTTACAGTGTTAACAGTTTAAGGTGCAGTTATATGCCTCCTCATGAAAAAAGTGCTTTAAAGTGCCCTCTTACAGCCTTGAGGATAAATGACACTGCGATAATAATGCGATTTTTCCGGGGGGGAGGATGCGTGGCATTTCCCCATTTCTGGTCTACATATCCCTGCCTGCTGATTTATTTTCATCCCGGTGGGGACAAAATGTATTCCCCCCTCAAAGTGATCAATGCTAATTCACCAACAGACCATATATTATACAGCCTGTCTAAAATTGAAATATTTTAAACTAAATGAAGCGCTGTAATGTGAACGCAAACGATAAAATCCCATCCCAGTTGCTGATTCTTTCTAGCCGCCACATAGATTGATGATTCTGTGCTATTTGAAGATCCCATGACATGGTGCTCTTTGGTTACTTTTATATAGGCCTTAGTGGTCCCCTAATACTGTATCTGTATCATATAAGTCTCTTTCCCAAAATTCAGCCTTGGTGCAGAATTACAGCCACTAGAGCCAGTCCCACAATAAGCTTTCCTCACGATGTGCCATTTCATTTTTATTTTTTAGATTATTTTTTGGGGCATTTTTCACTTTATTAGATAGTGACAATGGATGGACAGAAAAGGTGGGAGAGAGATGGGGGATGACACGCAGCAAAGGGCCACAGGTCCGACTCGAACCTGGGCCGCTGCAAAGGCCTCAGCCTACATGGGGCGCACGCTCTTACTGGGTGAGCTAGAGGCCACCCCAGGACGTGCCAAATCTGTGTCTGTAGCTTTTGAGGGAATGAGAGAGGGAGGGCAAGGTGGAAGCTGAGGGTGTGGTCTTGACCAACTGCCACTTTGCTCGTTTGAAAGCCATGTCTCTCTCTCATGGGTGGGCAAAATTCTCTGGGCGGGCAAAGCAGAGAAAGGGGAGGTAACCTTGCCTCTTATGAGGTCATAAGGGGCAAGGTTCTAGATCGGCCCATCTGAGCTTCAATTTTCTCAAAGGCAGAGCAGGATACCCAGGGCTCTATCACCATTTCTAGCCACAGGGGGACCATAAGCAGGATGGGGGGGCGCATATTAATGATTTAAAAAACTCATAAAGGGAAATTTTCATGCTATGGGACCTTTTTAAAACAAAATTAAAATATCCACTCTCAAGTTTTCTCTTCTTGCTATCATCCAGTAATACGCTCTCCATCTGTTTATCCCTAACATGAGTGTCTTCCCATGGAATCAGAGGGCAGATTAAGTGCTGATCAGTAGGAGGCTGACAGAGAGCAGCAGCACACAGTGTGACTGATGAGATTTGATAAAGATAATGCCGTTTGTTTGTGTGGGTTTGCGCACACATGAGTGCTCCATTAAAAAAAAATGGCTGTTTAGTTGCTCGTTTATATGATGAACTGTGGCAGCAGGTGTTCTCAAATCTCTGTGTGGATGTGTGCGTGTTTGTGTGTGTGTGTGTGTGTGTGCGTGTGTGTGTAGGGAGAAAGATATCGAGCACTTCCTTGAGACCAGTAGAAACAAGTTCATCGGTTTTACTCTGGGAAAGTAGGTATTTCAATTGAGACAATAAAATATCTTTTAAAGTTTTGTCTTCCTTTAGTCTGGTGTAACTGTGTATTGTTTCGTAGTGACACAGATACCCTGGTGGGCTTGCCCAGACCCATCCATGAGAGTGTCAAGACTCTTAAACAGGTGAGTAGCGAAACTTCTTCTTCTTCTCCTTTGCCTTGGCTCATTATGGCGGAGTGTTTCTAAATCAATACTCTCTTTCTGCTCAATCCCACTTAAAAATCAATACCTCCTGTTTTAACACACTGCAAAGCGTAGTTATTCAGAGAAATACCCCTCTGGGTGTCAGTTAGCAATGCTAATTAAAACACCTTAAAATTGATTTTGTTTTATGTACTGTATGTACACACTATCGTGTTGTGGCTGTTGAAATATGCTTGCTTTCTTTATTTTATTTTGTGGAGTGTGTAGAGTATGTTGTGTGTGTGTGTTTGTGTGTGTGTTTGTGTGTGTGTGGGGACATTGGATCGGAAGTGTGGATATCATTTCTTTTTTATTGGTGTCATGTAATTACGTGTGTGATGGGCCCCTTAGTGGCATAAATTAAATGTCATGCATTCATTAATATAAACTAAGTATGTTAATTGAAGTATTAATTATAATAATTTTTGTGTGTGTGTGTGCAATATTGTTGTGGTTTTCTTGTCTTCTGCAGCACAAATATGTTTCCATCGCTGAAGTCCAGATCAAAAAGGAGGACGATCTGCAGCAGTGTCCGATGACTCTGGTCAGTCATTTCTGTGCTATATTTTCCCAATCATGACACTGCAACTTTGTAAATCTATTTTTGTTATAGCCACAAGGATAGATGAACTGAATATTTAATGTGGTGAATATTTAATCAAGGCTGTGTTATTGTTTCCTGAAATGTAAATTATTTTGTGGATGTGAATTTATACTGCTACCGTTTGTGAGCAAGATTTACTGTGTGTGTTATGTTGTATAGGGCGAGGAGGAGGTGGAGGAGACACCAACAGAGATGCTGTACCTGGGCATGCTTCCTAACCTCTCCCAGTACGTGGTGAGTGGCTAATATTGTGAGATGTTTTTTATCATCACTCACCACCATCACTGTCACTATGTTGTTCAGTTGTTACAGTATCTTCCAAAAAAGGGAAAGTGAATTATTAATATTGAGATTAAAATTTTAGCTAGACAATTATGTGAGAACAGTCTTTTATCAAGCATTCTTAGCAGCAATCTTGGATCATTCTAAAAACATTTTTACCTGTTACACAACAAAGTATAGATCTTGAACAGGAACTGGTTCTAATATTCAGCATTGTTCCCTGTGTCAGATTGCCCTCCTGAAGCTGCTGCTAGCTGCAGCTCCAACCTCCAAAGCTAAAACGGACTCCATTAACATCTTGGCTGATGTTCTGCCTGAGGAGATGCCGTAAGTACAAGGAACAGGGGACAAGGACTGCTGCAGTTTGAATTTGAATCTATTTCTAATGGCGCTTTTGCACACACCTAGAGACACATCTAGATCAGTCAGCTGAAGATTAAAAATGGACGATTGTTGTTAAATTCCACCATTATTTACAGCTACTGTTTAGCAATCGCCTGCATATTACTAATTTTCAATGTCATCTTTTTTTTTTAATATCTGCAATGAAAGTTGCCTTTTCCCCTCAATTTTGGGCTGATGGAATTTGATTGAATATGCACTTATTCTGGGTTTGTTTTTTTTGTCTGCAGTATGACCTAGTTTTAGACTAGACAAACACACACACACACAACCAGTGAGCTGAAAAATTGCCTTGTTCTTGTACTGAGACAAAGCTGTATTGTTAGTATTAGAGACCTGTGTGTGTGTGTGTGTGTGTGTGTGTGTGTGTGTGTGTGTGTGTGTGTGTGTGTGTGTGTGTGTGTGTGTGTGTGTGTGTGTGTGTGTGTGTGTGTGTGTGTGTGTGTGTGTGTGTGTGTGTGTGTGTGTGTGTGTGCTCCAGTATCACAGTCCTTCAGAGCATGAAGCTGGGAATTGACGTAAACCGCCACAAAGAAATCATCGTCAAGGCCATCTCTGCTCTGCTGCTGCTGCTGCTCAAACACTTCAAACTCAACCATATTTATCAGGTCACACACACACAGACATACACACACCTCCAGTCCTCCTTCCTTACAGGCACTTCACAATGCCATTGTTCTCTCCTTTAACATTATTCTTTATATTCTCTTACTATTCTTTCTACATTTCGCCTTCCAGCACATTCATACAATAGTATCCATGCACCTCCTCCCTTCACCACCCTCCACCTGATTACCTTGTCAAGCAAGCCATTACTTTCATCCTACCCCCACCTTTGGACCTCTATCTCCTCTATTTTCAGTTGCCAGGAAGGGACGTTCCTTCAGACTCTTTTAATGGCTATCCTATTGAGTTAAAGTGCAAGACTTATTCCCCCAAAATGCACAACAGAGCGCCACAGGAAGTCATTCCTGCCTATGGCCATCACACTTTATAACTCCTCCCTCTAAGTGTCTGACACACAGACACTTAGTGAGCTTTAAACTGGACAATATTATCTATTTCGTGCAATAACACCGGCTTAAATCATAATGTGCAATACTCTGCTGCTACTATTTATTCAGTATTACTTTTCACCATTGCAACTCCTTAATTGTGTAAATACTGTATCATAAAATTCCTTTAACTATGTAAATACTTTTATTTATATTCCTACTGTGATATTTATATACTTCTTGCAACTGTAACAGAATTTATGTGAAGTATTTCTGATTCTGATTATAGTGGTAGCGCCCTCTGCTGCTAAAATAACAAGATTACACGTAAAAGGCTAAATGCACCTGCAGTGGGAAATCGATTAGTCTTTTACATTCTTTGAAAGAAGCACAGCCACTGTATGATAACTGTTTCTCAGGATACATTCATTGCAAAGGAACAGTAATTGTCCCATACGGAAAATAGGGCAAAACATAGCACATTTTAAATGTTGAAATGTAATTCAGCAGCAGAATCACTTCTGTTTTTTATCTTAGTAAAGCTTCTTGGATAAGGTGGATTTGTATGGCTGCTGAATGAGAATAGAATTCCTGGTTCCTGATCTTCTCTCCACACAGGAAGCTCATCAATGATTTTTCTTTTCCTCTTATATTCTTTCTTGTGAAATAGATTTTTCCTTCCGGGACTATCCCGTCATAATGATCACAAATGTCTTTTATGTAATCTTAAAAGTGCTTTATGACCACAAAACTAGGAAGTAGACGTGTTAACTTATTAGGTGGTGTTATTTATTATTTAGGCCAAATGTTACCATACAATTAAAGAAAAGTTACATTTTTAGTTGTTGCTCCTTTCCAGACTCTAACAATTCCACACTGCCGCCTTTTCTTTGCCTGCAGTTTGAGATTGTCTCCCAGCACCTGGTGTTTGCTAACTGTATCCCACTCATCCTCAAGTTCTTCAATCAGAACATCATGTCTTATATCAGTGCCAAAAACAGGTAGGATCCTTTTCTCTTTCTCTGTACCCTCACTTTCTAACAAAAGACAAGCTCGGTTTGGTGCAAAATACACAGGAGCATTGTGAGGAGCATCCATTGCCTCCATATCCAGTAACTCATGTTACTCATGTTGGAAATAGCTACCACTTGAGTACTATTAATGTACCTTTTTAAAAATGTACTCGGTGAAGACACAAGGGTTGTGTTTAAGAACCTGCCGGTAAGACAGGTAACAAAGTATTATGGACTGCAATCTTGCATGACTCAGCAGACCTCCAGGAGGTGGAACAGATGGCATCCCATCAGGAATGCAATGACAGGAGATTAAAAAAGGAGTCTTACTCAGCATTTTTCAGCCCAAGATGTTGTAAAAGTCCAAGAGACTGGACGGATTCAAGGGATGTTACAGTATAGAAAGTGATGGATAGATTTGGAAAGTGAAAGCGTGTGCGTATGTGTTGCAGTATCTTTGTGCTGGACTTTCCTCACTGTGTGGTCCATGAGATGCCTGAGCTCACAGCTGACAGCCTGGTGAGTCAAAACACTGTCGTGTGACACCGGATTGATCCTCACCGGTTGAATGTCAAGCCTTCCATGCAGCGTGTGACTGTCTGTTTTCTTTTCTTTTTTTTAGGAAGCAGGAGACAGCAACCAGTTTTGTTGGAGAAACCTGTTTTCTTGTATTAATCTGCTGAGAATATTAAACAAGTTGACCAAGTGGAAACACTCCAGGACAATGGTGAGTAATACTGAACCACTGCAAAACCTTACTGTAGCCTTAAGCGTGATTTATGCTTCTGCGTAAAATCAAGGTATGTGGAGACACGGACCTACGCCAGACCCTAAGCTTCCTGAAAAATATAACTACACGTCGCGGTGACTCTCGGCCGTGGCTTGGTAGCGTTGCAACACTTTGTTTCTCTCACTATGACTCTTGAGTTGGTAATTGCTCCGAAGATAATCATCTTCACTCTCTCACTCGCTCTACCATACACACACACACACACACACGCCGGACCTGGTATTCTCTTAAAGAGATTGACGCACACACCAATGCACAAGTATAAACTTCAGGCCACTTACCGAGGCTACAGCGAGAGCTCTGCGTGAGCCCCCGCATGACCATAAATCACGCTTCAGGGTGGCTTTTAATATAGACCCATACTGTATCTGATAAATAAATTGTGTTTTTTAAACCAATGGAACAAAAAGAAATCAAGAAAAAGAATCAGCATATTTTTCTGTTTTTGTATTAATAAAATCAAGCTTATAATACAGGACACAAGACTAGATCTGACATCTACGTATCCCCGTCAGCATCTGATTGCACACCCAGGAGCCCAGCCGGGCAGGGGCCCTTGAAAAAATTGTCCCATTATGACCTGGTACAAATCCATCAGCCAGTCCATGTTCATTGTTATTGTCTATTACACAGTGAAGGTCTTCATGGACCACAGCATGCTTAAACATTCTCATCTGGTCAGTTGTTATCCCTTTTCAGATGCTGGTGGTGTTTAAGTCTGCCCCCATCCTGAAGAGAGCGCTTAAGGTGAAGCAGGCCATGATGCAGCTCTACGTCCTCAAGCTGCTTAAGATCCAGACCAAATACCTGGGCCGCCAGTGGAGGAAGAGCAACATGAAGACCATGTCAGCCATCTACCAGAAGGTCCGCCACAGGCTCAATGACGACTGGGCCTACGGAAATGGTAAATAGTAGCAGTCTGTGGAACCAGATTCATTTAGTTTAACTGTTCACTTTGAGTTTAGGTGAGCTAGTAAAGAATCGATATGGCACTTGACTTGAATGGTTCACATCCTTAGTGAGCCATCTTATTGCAAATTACATGCAGTATTTATTTGGGATTAACAATTTATATTTTTTAACCACATACAAAACATACAACTTGCAACATGAACACATCCCACCCTTCGTCATCACTACCCACCCAGACAAAAATCAAGAAAAAATGATACAGTAACTGCAATATTCAAGACAATTCAACAACATTGTAACAGAATAGACAATACACAATAAACCAAATAAACATATAACCCCATACACCATAAATCCATCATACACGTCTCTCCTCTCTCTCTTCTGGAGCCTTCCAGAAAGCTCAGGTACTTTCCCCATTTTCCAGTATAGATATCCAACCTTATATGCAAACCACTTATATGACATTTTAAGATTAGATAGACTTTATTAATTCTCACATTGGGGAAGTTCCTGTGCTACAGCAGCTCAAAAGAAAAAAATGTACACACATCAGAATAACACAAATACACATTAAGTAGACACAGGAGGAAAAGAATACATAAAGTATAATAAATGGAAAAATAGAATTAGCTTAAGTAATAATAGTAATAAAACAAACATAATTATACAATAAACACCCTTATATAAACAGACAGTATATAAACACAGATATACAGATGAGTAAGCTGTTAATGAATAGAGAAGACATATTGCACAGTTGGAGGTAGCAAAGAGTGATATTTAAATAAATAAATGTGCATAGTGCAGGATATTGTCCAATGATGGCTCATATTGCAGAAACAGCTAGCAGTGCTACATAATGATGTCACCTTAGCCAATTGCATGAATTATTGACAAGTTTGATACTTTTTTGTGCACTGAGGACGTATACCAATATATGTTTTTTATTATTTATTATTTAGCATTTCCACACATAATTTTACACAGAATTCCCACTCTAAACAATGACTAATTAAATAACCAAGAAAGGAAAAAGGAACATAATAAGATATGAAAATAGATAACAACAATAAATAAATAGAATCATAGTATGTTTCTATGATCCACTAAGTCTTGTAGAAAATAAACTAAATTAAAAAGGGAGACCACAGCAAAAGGAAACAAACAGCAAAATGCTGTTTATTTTCGCATTGTTCTGTTTCTTTTTCTACCTGCATTCTTCTTATTTTCTTTTAACCAATTTCTACCTTTTTTAATATCTCAGTTGGTAAACATGGGATGTCTTACTTTGTTACAGCCCTAATTTGTGATTTATGGTGATTAAAAAAAAACACATTTTATTATCAAAAAAATATCAAGTGCAGTTTTAACTAAAAAAGAAAGAAACTGCTCCTTATTTGTCCTTCTCCTGGACCCACAACTAGTGATGGCAGTCTGACGCTGAAGCTTCGATACGTGCTTTAAACCATTAACTACAATTCCATTTGAACCTATGTCATCATATGTCATGTGACATATGATGTCTGAAGCAGCAACTGCTTCATTCTCTGAATAAATCAGCTGAGTGGTTCGCAGCGCCACCGCCACACGAAGACGAGTCAGGTGCTGCCACTGCAACTGACACCGCCTCGTTTCGAGTCTGAATTGTAGCGCACTCAAAGCATAAAAACATGTAGCGTTTGGTTTGTAGCAGCCTCTACAGTGACAATCATTAGTTTGTTCGTATTGATTTATTTTCATTAATATGCGGTACATGACGGCTCCATAACTGGAAAGATCTGACGACTCACTGGTGTACTGGATAAATCACAAAAATGTGTACCTTCACCTTTTTATACTGGCTAAACATAAACTTCTCTAAATGTGGAGAGCTTGTGAGCAAGAAAAGAAACAGGCTCAGTCCAAAAAGTGTGGAAAAAATAATATTCCTTGATAAAAAATAGTTGAGTGTTCCCTATCCCACATTACCCCTGGCCATAGAAGCACACCCAACTTGTGCCATATTCTCCCAGCACATCCTCTGTTTCCCCAATACCAATACACACATTCATCAAGCTTTATTTCAAAAAAAAAAATATCCCATTATTAGTATACGTGTGTGTCACTAGTCTAAAAGCCTCCTGTCCACTATCTTGTCAGGATAATTTAGATGCAGCCTTGGCACTTCACCAGGCGATGTCGCTGTTACTGAAGCTTCTAGTAATTAACCCATTTTCAAAACAATTCCTCTAAGTTGTTCTGTGCTTCACCAAAGCTTCATTTGCCCATCACTACCCACAACTCAGGTTGTCAGGTTATTACAAGAGTTATCTCAAGACACTTTACAAAGTAGGTATAGACCACACTCTATAATGTACAAAGACCCAACAATTCCAGTAATTCCCCCAAAAGCTAGCATTTAGTGCGACAGTGGCAAGGAAAAACTCTTAGATCTTCGAAAATGAAACAGCCATGGAGGACATTAGTGCCAGCAGTCTTCCCCTACCCTCACACATAGCTCATTAATAGCACAGAGAGTGCAGTATTAATAATACATTTACTCAAGGCTCTGTGGACATTTTAATACAGGTTTATACATTCTAATGGTACAATGAATGGTAAATGTGTATATCTTTGTTTATATACCCTTCTGCATGCATGTACTGTGCATATGCAATACAACGCTCCAACAGCCATTGGCAAAGAGCCTAGATTGTGTTGCCATAGCAACAGAAAAAGGGGGACTTATCAGGGTCACCGTCCCTCGCGAGAGAGCAAGTGATCTGTCATCATGCAGGTTAGAGAGAAAGATGGATAAAAGAAAGACGGAAAGAAAAAAATATGGAATATAAAAAAATATATTAAAAATATATATAAAAAGAGGGGGAGAAAGATCCATAATCAATACAGGTGCCGATGTGTTGTGTTATCACTAAGAAAAAGGATGATTGTTAGATGTAAGGGGAAATGCCTGAGTCTGAACATTCAAAAATATTGATTAAATATCCCCTTTTTTCTCCTTTCGCCCCAGATATCGACGCACGGCCTTGGGACTTCCAGGCGGAGGAGTGCGCCCTGCGGGAGAGCATCGAGAAGTTCAACAGCCGCCGCTACGACAAGAACAAGAACGGAGACTTTGCACCGGTGGACAACTGCCTGCAGAGCGTGCTGGGTCAGCGCGTGGAGCTGCCAGAGGACTTCCACTACAGCTACGAGATGTGGCTGGAGAGAGAGGTCTTCTCCCAGCCCATCCAGTGGGAGGGGCTGCTGCAGAATCCATGATGGAGGGGAGGGAGAGGGTTGGAGAGAGTGGGGGGAGAATGTGGTGGTGGTCAAATACGAGCCTGGTGGAGTAGTTAAAGGGAGTCCGAGGAGAGGATGTGGAAGCAATGGGGGTTATATTTCACATCAGTGATGGAGGGACGGGGGAGGATGAGGATCTAATGACGGGAGAAGATGGAAGATGAAGGGTGAAATGAAGCAAATATGACGAACGAATGGAGCTTCTTGTTGTGAGCTCATCCCAAATAGATGTCACACACACACACACACACACACACACACTTGGCGTTGACATGTGCCTATGACTACTGTGAACCCACATGGACGTGACAGGCAAGAACAGAGGAAGCAGTTAATGAGAAACCGCTGTAGCAGGAGACTATTTCGGCCAGTTATACTGCCCCCCCCTCAAAAGAAATAATCTTCACCACATTGTCAATTTATATGTCCACTTTTTTAAATGTTGGTGCTTTTTTGACTCCTTAGTAATGTTTTCCTATTTATTTGTATCAATGTATGTATTTTCTGACATGTATTTTTTTTCAATTGAAATGTAAGTGTACATGATTTCTAATCAGTTCATGCCTTCTTTTTTTACACAAAGCCTACAGTAGTCATGGGGTTGTAGTTTGTGGGTGATAGATCGATGAAAGTTTTTCTTATGTATTTTCTAGGAAAAAAAGGCCTTTTGGAAGCAAACCGTCATTTTGATAGTGCAAATGTCAAAGTCTGACCTATTTCTACTAATGACATAATGATCTAGGATAATGTCACCAAAAAAAAGAAATATACCAGCTGTAAATGTATGGGTTTTTTGTTTGTGAAAGTAAAAAGTATGTGGGTGAAGAAAGAAAAAAAAAACAGCACATGAAAATGGACAGATATGTGGAGGGTGGTTTGGTGTAAGAAACAAAACGGATCTTCTGGAAGAAAATTTCTGTTCCAGCTGTGTGAGTTATGTATTTGATATCCAGAAATCACAGAGCCAAATCTGTAATTACTGATGTCATCCAGGGTTTGTTCATGTTCACATATCAAACCTAAAGCCTGTAATGACCCCATAGAAAAGCTCAGGGAGGGGGCTGTGTGCAGCGCTTTAACAGAGGTGACCAAAAAAATCTCAAAGTCTTCACCTGTGAATAATTTTCTCTTTTAAAATCTGATTATAAGAACTTCCGATAAAGCATGAATCTCACCTATATAGTTTCCGAGTGTGGAATGGGCTCATTGTTGCCCCATGTGGCCATTGGGAGAAACCGCCACTTCCCAGAAGTTTTCTACGGAACCGTCCTGGGCTAATAGATCCTCAGCAATGATTAGAATAACTAACAATTGTGACTCCCCCTCTTACTGTCTGACCAACAGCACAATGTAAACCACTGTCCTCCTTGGTGTTGGCCTTGGTGAGCACTTTGCCACCCTTGCTTGGAAGAACACAGCTGTCGCACAATGGTGCTGTTTTCTTTTTCGTCTTCACTGTACCTGATCTGCTCCTTCACGTTACCAACTACCTATGCGGGGCTCCAGAGCTGAGAGCTCTGGATTGTTTCCTGGAAATGAAGCACAAGAAGAAGCACAGAAAACAAAAAAAAGCCTGTTTACCTTTCTTTCATATCCTTCTCACTGGGGTTTTGTTAATCTACATGCCTCAAGGGGTCAAGCACAGTCGTGTATTATTTCTGTATAGAACAATAATTTTGACACTGCGTCTTGTGCTTCTCTGTGGAAATGTGCATGTCCACTGTTTTGTTTTAAATACCTGCTCACATTTAAATATGATATTTGGAATGGCTTTTTTTTGTCTACTTATGTTTCCGGCGCAATTAGAAGTGTTTTTTTTCCTTTCAATGTCTCAGTGTTCTGCATTACAGTGGAGTTTTTTTCTTCTTCAGGAAGGCGAAATTTATAAAAATTAACATTGTAAACTTTATAAATTCTCAGGTTTATGGAGATAATATATAGCAAAAGTTTTAAAGCTTCCTTGCCATCATCTAGCTCACTACCTGTGGTGATGAATACACATTTATCATCACGTTCATATAAGAAAATAACACCTAGCACTTAGTATTAACTGTATAGGCTGCACAATTTCACCAAACACAATAATTCATTGTAAGTTTGTATTTATGTCAGCGACATTTCTATTTCAGATGTATTTTTTGTATTTTTGAGTATATCAATTTGAGTGCCATTATTTCATTGTTGTTGCCTTCATGATCAAATGTATGGTTTTTCATTGAAATCGCCACTCAAGGTTTGCAATACAAAAATATTATTTTCTACCTGAAAAATGTACAATCAAGGAAGATAGCTGTTTCATGTATCTGGTGCAGTATTTTACCAGAAGTGGTTAGCATTGTATGGGTGTTCCCACGGTATATATGTGTGTTTGGTACACACATTTCCATATCTGTATAGTCTAGATAAATACTCATTACTGAATTTGTTCAGAGGTATGTGCAATTACAGATCCATAAAGGCATTATTCAATAGAATGACAAAGTACAATATCAGAGTTGCTTATTAAACAATGTTGAACAGTTGGGATTGTTTGTGACGTAATTGTTTATTAGCCGAGGGAGTCGTGCTTGTCTACACACACAAAGCTGTGTAAACACACACACCAACACTGAAGGTCAAACTGACCACACACTCGCATCACAGCACATATTTCCTCGGCCCAGTGTTCCAACAGTACAGCTGTTGTGGATAGGGACATGAGCATATCCCCCTTTGCTGATGGTGTAATGATTGTATTTGGTGTAATTGTATTTATCCTTCACCCTGATGGAGTCAAAATATGGTAAAAGCAGAGAGAAATGAAAAAGGGGGTTTGGTTCAGATTGTTTATATTTAAGTGCTTTTCATGGATGTAATCATCAAAATTCAAGTGTAAGAAAGGTACAAAACACGTGCAATGACTGCAGCAAACTTGCCAGTAGTATTTCTGGATTTATTTTAGTTAGCTACATAGTGTAGCTTGTAATACACCTTTCCTCTCACAGATACATAAAAGCAGAGTGACCAAGGGCCATACAAAAATTAACCCTAGTGTGGCATTATCTGAGTGAAATTAGGCTTACACAAAGAGACACGTTACACCAGTAAAGAAGGAGATACAGCTGAGAGAGTGACTCACGAGAATATTTAACCACCAATACACAGAAACACATGGGTATGTGACCTTTGGGTTAACAACAGTTTACATTTATTTAACAGTAAATATGTTTCCCATCCACAGAGACAGGCTGAAAGCATGTACATTTTTAGTAAAATAGTTTAATTTTCTCATAGAACAAATAGAACAGTGTATTTTATGAAGTGCTGTAACAATAATGCTTGTTTTGCTTAAATGTTGTGCTGCATTCTCAGGCCCAGCGCTGCTTTGCCATGGAACTCCCCCATCCATACCAGTCCCTGTGTGTCAGTGAATGTCCCGTCTCCTTCCAACCTAGAACACACCAGTAAATGACCTCAAAAATCGATAGTTACGTAGGTAACTCCAGATTCTATGAGTATAGGCGTAGCCCTCTAAGGGCTACGCTATTGGGTTTATCCCTTCGCGCATGCGCAGTCGTGAAGATTTTCTTTCCCGCCCTTGCGTCCAGCACGGGCCTCAACTACGTCCGCATTTACTGTATATGTACACAGCGGACCCGTTGTTCGTCTCCCAAAAACATCAGCTTTTTCTTCAACCAATGTTCTAGGAGCAGGTGGCCCGGACCTTAGAGGGCTACGCCTATACTCATAGAATCTGGAGTTACCTACGTAACTATCGTTCTATTTCGTATAGGCTTCGCCCTCTAAGGGCTACGCTATTGGGTTAGGGCGAAGCTGATGTAGTCAATGCCACCTGCGACACCGGTATCGGTCCACAAGCCGAACATAGACCACATTTTCCCAACAACAATGTACAGAGGCTCAATCAGAGTCATTCTTCTGATAAAGCCTGCCATGCTAACGTCGTGGCCTGAAAAGTTCATAAGGCCCACAATGTGATGGCAGTAGTTCAATGAGTAATGGGAATTGTGCGTGATTGGCCCTGCAAGGGACGCCCGAGGGAGGACCGTATGCGGGCGAAAAAATCACGCATGCAACGGAGTGACATCATCATATCCGTGCATGTAACATGATATGACAATGTATGACATTAAGGACTGCGTCTCACAACAATACTCCAAAAACAGGGGAGGTAAGACAGCAGAGCAAGGTTGCCGCGGCACCACTTAGTGGCATAGGGGTGCCTGGAAGTAACATGGTTATGAAACTACAAGAAACTGCGTCTCACAATGCGCCTAAAACAGGCGAGGTGAAGACAGCAGGGTGAGACTGCAGCGGCATGCACTAGGTGCCTTAGATTGGTAACAATCGGGCATCCGCTTCTTGTCCTCTTAACGCACATCCAACGCAGCATTACACGTTGATTGTGGACAGAACATATACACATGTTCAGACACATCTCGCACATAGAAGCGGATGAAAGGGCACGGGGAAGCCCAGGAGGCTGCCATGCCTTTAAATAGAGCCGCAGGCGCCGACAGAGCCTTCGTAGCATGCCTTCGGATGTCGCGTAATAGCCTCGCACAGCCAGTGAGACAGACGCTGTTTTGAGAGGGCTGACCCTCGGGAGTGCTCTCTATAATGCACAACCAGCTGTTGTGTTTTCCTGATATTTGCCGTGCGTAAAATGTATTGAGACAGGGCACACACCGGACACAACCGGTGGGAAGCCACCTCTGCCTCGTTGACGAGGCGGGGGGAAAAAACCCTCGTGGGAAAAAACACTCGACCGAAAATAACTAGTTAGAATCTTCGGTGTGAAGGAGGGGTTTGGCTGTAATGTGGTTGCTCTCCCGTCCCCTCTAATGGAGAGGCAGGACGGAGAAACCGACAGTGCACATAAATCACTCACTCTTTTGGCCGACGTTAGGGCAAAGAGAGGCGCCGTTTTAGCGACAGCATTCTGAGAGTTGGCCTGTGCCAGAGGCTCAAACGGGGGCTTCCCCAGAGCCCGGAGCACCAGGGCTAGGCCCCTTTGGGGGGTGAGGGGGCGAACAGGCGGTTTTTGACGCATACCCCCTTCAGAAAACGCTTCGCCGGGGGATAGGCAAAAACTTCCCTCTCACTCTAGCCTTCCTGGCAGGAGAGGGCTGCTGCGTATGTTTTGACTGTAGATGGAGTCAAATCGCTATCCACCAGAGTTTGGCGATACGTCAGCACGAGAGGCAGGGGACACCTATGGGATCCGCGTCCCCCCCCTGTGCGCCAGCGCTGGGAGACAGACCAGCGCCCTGCGTAACATGCTGTGTTAGAAGGGGCTCTGGAGCCCTGGATGGTGCGCACCACAATCTCTGTAAGCGTTACCGCTCAGCAACCAGCCCCAAAGTCTCTGGGTTATAACTGGGTGATGACAGATCGAGCTGTTCAGCTGCGACAGTGCGTCTCCCTGCCACGGAATTTGCTAGGGGGGAGGATCCACCAGCAGCTGAACAGGGTCGGGAACCAGGACGCGCTCGTGCGCTCCGGTGCCACCAGAGCCATTGACAGATTCTTCTCCTGGATGCGCTCCAGGAATCGAGGAGGAAAAGAAAGCATATAGGGAGAAGGCGTCTACGCCAAGAGGAGAATTGTCCCGCATGCTCAAGGAAAAAAAAACACCGAGTGCACTGTGTGTTTTTCTCGTGGAGCGAGCAGATCCACCTCCGCTTCCCTGAACCTGCTCCATAACATTTGAACAATAGTGTGATTCAATCTCCACTCGTTGTGCCCCCCCCTCGACGTCAGGTCGGCCGCCCGTTTCGAAAGACATCGGGTTATAGGCCTACACTGCTTCGAGAGACAGCAGGTGACTGTGCGTCCACAGCGGGAGGCGTCAGGCTATTTCCACTAGCTGGGCTGAGCGTATGTCGCTATGGCGGTTTATGAACGCTGCCGCCGTGATGTTGCCTGTCCGCACGACGACATGTCTCCCCGACACCACTGGGGTGAAGTGTTTCACACTTTCACTACCGTGGACAGCTCCAGGCAGTTTATGTGAGAGGGGAAGGAGGCCAGTCCCCTCCCACCACCTGTGACTCACACATCCCTCCCCAGCCAGTGAGGGACACGTCTGTGTACACCGTCACATATGACGTCACTCTGCCCTGGGGAACCCCGGAAGACAGGATCCGGAGGTTCCCTCAGTATGCCAGGTCTGACAGGAGTGAATGAGGGATGGACAGCATACGCCATTTGTGGCGAATGTGATCGAGCTGTCCGCGAAGAAACTACCATTGGACTTTCCTTATGTAGAAAAGACCCAGGGGAACCACCGTTTGTCCCGCAGACATTATGCTCGGGAGCCGCATCACTGACAGCGATGACACTGTCGTGTGTGGCCTGAAGCGGGACAACAGAGAGGTCAGGGCGTCCTGTCTTGGTGCTGACAACCTGGCCCTCATGGTGATCGACTTTATGTCCACGCCCGGATAACCTATCGATTATGCGGGGACCAGAGCGGTCTTTCGCCAAATTATGGCAAAACCCAGCGTTTGCAGCCGCAGGACCTCTATAGTCTGCAGCGCCGCTTGCTCCCGAGAGGAGGCTACAATGAGCGGATCGTCCAAATAAAAAGGACTCTGATGCCCCTCTTCTGTAGCGGCTGGAGCACCGTTTCCATGCACTTGGAAAATGTGCGAGGGGGTAGTGAGTACCCGAACTGCAGCCGGTTGAGCTGGGCCCATTGGAAGGAGAACCGCAGGGGTTTCCTGTGCCCAGGAATGATTTAGACGTGAAAGTAAGCTTCTTTCAGATCCACTGACGTAAACCATTCGTGGTGGCGCACACATTCCAACACGTGCCTGATGGGCATTTGGAAAAAGTGCGCTCCATAATGTATCATTTGAACTGTGACAGGTCAAGGATGGGACGCAGTCCTCCTGACCCCTTCGGGGTGAGAAAGTAGCGAGAGTAAAAGACCCTCGTTCTCCTCCCCTTGAAGGACGCGGGAAAAGGCTCCGCTTGTCAGCAGCCCTTCTAGCTCTGACGTCATCACGTCTGACTGTGCTAGAGATGATACCGTCGCCTCCAACACACCCGCGAAAATGAGGCGGGGGGAGGCGAACTGGAGTGTGTAACTCCGTGTCATCGGCTTTGACATCCAAGAGTCGATGTTTGTCAAGCCAATCGATGCTGCGCTGCACCCTGATAGCACATGTCTGAGTGTTGTTCACCGGCATGGCTAGCGGGGAGCGCAGAGCCCACCCCGTCGCTGGGCGACACGATCACTCGTCTCGGCCAGCCCGTGGTAGGGCTTTTAGAAAAGGGCAGTGGCCGGTCACCGCCGTGTGGGGCGGGAGCGGCCACTGGGTTAATGTGTCCCACGTCCCGCCGGCATCGCCGTGGGGAGGTGGTTCATTGAGCGGCGTCATCCACAATGGGTGGGCGCATTCCCGCTGCCGGCATTACGAGGAGGCCGTGGCGCTCCGCGTGTGGCAGCCTGTGCTTGTGTGGGGAACGACTGTCATATCAGCGCGTTGTTCAGAACAAATAAGGGCTGTATGAATGAGGGGAAAAAACGGCTGTTAAGATGGGACGGAGTGGCCCTCAACATGCCGTTGTGTTTCCGACTCTCAGCCGAAGGACAGACGATCCCCGCGTCCCGTCATTGCCACCGTCCGTGCCGCTTGCTGGGTGGCTCGCGAGACGGATTGGACCCGTGGGGGGGCCGCTCGCATGGTTCTCCGACCTCGTGCAGCCTGCCGGCCGAGTTTATGCCGGCTGTCGCTGCGGAGGGGGACCGGGCCCAAAAAGGCCCGTCTGGGGCTATAGGGCCGTACAGACGCATAACCAGCGTCTAACTGTCGCGGGCAGCTGAGACATGTGGATCCAGGTGTTTCGCTGGGCCACAGTCTGCCAAGCCATGACCCTGGACATCGCCACCGTGATCAGGGTGAGGATGGCGGTGGGCTATGTTGTTAGTGCCGCCAGCCCCTGGGAAAAAACCCCGCATCCGTGTCGCCTTGAGCCCGGTTAAACGGGGCGTAGCGAGAGAGAGGGAAGCCTTCAGATTCCCAGGCTGGGAGAAAGCCTCCTCCACAAAAAATGTCCGAAGCTCTGTGAAGCGCAGCCAGAGTGATGCCCGTGAAGAGGGCGGCTCTGGGGCGTAATGTCCCCGCTCAAAAGGCCGCGGGGCTGGCAGCTCCGCCCGGGAGTGCTATGCCTCTCCGCTCTGCCGCCTTCCTGATGACCTCTGGCAGATCAACGAAGAGAGCTTTGGCGGTGGAGGCTGGGGCCGTTTGAGGCAAGGGGGAAGGCCGCTCGGCGGTGCCCCTGGCCGTTCGGGAGACGGAGAGAGCTCCAGTGGGAGGGCGTCGATCGCCGTCTCAGGCCCAATCCCCCAGGAGAGGGGGGGGATTCCTCCCAAGGGGGAGGAGGGAAAAACCGGTAACGGCGGCGCTGTCCGAGAGAACCGAGCCAGCGGACTCATGCTCGTCGAAAGACGCCGTCCGCCAGCGGCTCCAGGGTGTCGCCGGGTTTCCCGTCTGTCTGCCCCACTGCCGTTCCCGTCCCCGCTAGCCTGGCAAGACCAGAAAAGCCTCCGCCCGTCAGTTTAGCTCTTTAGATGACAGGCGGGGGCAAAGCTGGCAGGAGGCGTGGCGGGTAAGGGCCTGGCCGGCCGGGCGCCGAGGCAGGTCCCGCAGCAGGGGGTGAAGGTCCGGCGGCAGGATGTAGCCGGTCCGGCAGGAGGGGCAGACGCGAGCACCGCTGGAAATTCTTAAGCTTGTCTTCATACTGCGTAATTGAAGAAAAAGTGGGAGACGAACAACGGGTCCGCTGTGTACATATACAGTAAATGCGGACGTAGTTGAGGCCCGTGCTGGACGCAAGGGCGGGAAAGAAAATCTTCACGACTGCGCATGCGCGAAGGGATAAACCCAATAGCGTAGCCCTTAGAGGGCGAAGCCTATACGAAATAGAACTGATATAATTGTTTGGCTAAAAAGGTCTGAATACTGCCCCCCAAAATAGCTGATTTTACGCAAGGGAAAATTAAAGGAAGTATTGGGAATGTTGGGGTTCAAGTGGCTAATATGTAAAACACTAAATGTCATATTAAGGTGCACTTAACCACTGATTGCTTTGGAAATGTACAACTAGAGCCTTGCCCTTGCTGAAACACCACCACCCTACAGTATAATCTTTTGGAAACTCTTAAAGAAAGCATTAGCATTTGCCAAAAATGGATTGCCTTTTACCTGTTCTTGTGAAAGTGACCTTTGTAAGTACAGCCATCTGGGAAGGTATATGTTCCCGTGCCATGGTACATGTTGTCTTTAAATTCTCCTTCATAGAGTGCTCCAGAAGGATGCTGCAAGGTCCCTTGGCCATGCATCTGTGTGTGAGTGAAAGCATGTCATGACTAACCACAGAGCAAATACAACCATATACAGTATTTAATTACAGACATCAGATGAAGTAAGGTACACACACAAAAAACATACTTTGTCTTCAAGCCATTCTCCAGTATATGTGGTGCCGCCTGCTGAGGTGTGTTTACCAGTACCGCTCCTCATCATCACCCCTGATGCAGCCCTGCTGCACTCCCCCTCTATAGAGAAGAAAAAAAACTTTGACACACACACCTGTATTGTAAATGTGTAGAGCCGCACCATTAGTTATTGCTTACCATATCTGTCACCATTTGGGAAAATGTGGGATACCTTTATAGGTCCTTCCCCTGTAAACAAATATGCATATTTACCTTAAGACCAGTCAGATGCAGGTATGCAGATATGCAGATATGAAACTTAGATATTTACCTTGAGCTTTTAAATAATTACTTTCGTTATTGTCTGAAAGGGTAAAATGATACAATATTAGACAGCAGATAGGAAAGACAGAATGTGTGTGTGTGTGTGTGTGTGTGTGTTGGGTGTTAGCTTAGAAACTTCACAATCACACCGTACCAGACATCCGTGACAGACAGCTTCCCCCAGCAGTTGTCAGAGCCGACAGGCAACGCTGTGTATCTGCATATTTATGAAATGTGAAAAGTCAAACAACTCTAAAAACTACTAAAAAGTTGTGAAAATGACACAAGGAAACTTCGTGGTATTTTTGTTCACTAAATCACCATAAAAGAAACAGTCTTCCTAGCTAGCTAACGTTACTCTAAAACAAGCAGTCAGTCAGCTCTAACGCTATGTTGCAGGCAGTTCGCCTCGACGCAAACTGAAGTTGCCATAGTTACAAGAATGGGTGCAGCTTTTTCTTTTTGCATAAGTAATTAGCGTTACTCTTTTCATAAAAATGTAGTTTCCCTTAAATTATGTCACATTTGATTTAAATGCAAAACATACATATATTGTTTAAAACAATATAGTTACCAAACCTTACCGAAAACCGGAAGAGAAACTTTGAACTCTGAGCTTCGACCAATGAAAGAGATGCAAGCTACCGGTGACCAGAACAACTTTTTCAGGTTTGTCCATACTTGTTTTAAGTTTAGCTAAGTATTTAAAGTCCTTTTGTCCATAGATGTATGGCATTCCTAAGCATTTAAACCTCTCGACTTGACTTGTGAGAAAGCTGCTAACCTAGCATAGCTTGTTAAAATCGGAAGTGAGCTTGCTAGCTACCTGTTAGCTTGTTAGCTAGCTGAAGCTTGATACACTTTACAGACTGACGTGCCACACTAACCACACACTACCATGTCATTGCTGATACCAGCTGTTTTATGTTTATTTGTAACTTGTTAAGAAAAACACACTGTCAGCCAGCCCGGCGTGGAGTTTAATGACCATCGCCAGGGTTGGGGTTGTAAGTCTGCATGCATCTGTTTGATTGCATAATTGTAGCCACCAGCGCTGTGTCTCCTTGCTCGCACTTAAACTGAAGTGGCACAACGAGCCGCCCCACAGCTATGTCGACTCTGTGCACTACAGTGGATGTACAGTAGCTGCTTGCTCTGCCCGGGTTCGCAACTAGCAGCTCTCTCTGCGTATCCAGGTTTTTCTTTCCAAGAGGGCTGAAGCGATTTATTCAAGTTATGCATTTTATGTCTCTCTTCACAGATTGGTTGCTGCTATGAAAGGATACTAATTGAAGGTGAGTACGGCTGTGTATCTTAAGCAATACATTATATGTTGGTGTTGACTGCTAAAACATATGGTAATGAAACTGCTCATGTATGTTTTAACAGAGAAATGAATGCAAGGAGAAGAGGTGGGAAGCCAAACAGAGGAGGGGGAAGGTTTAACAAGTCAAAAGGTGGTGGTGGTGGTGGTGGTGGTGGTGGAGGAGGAGGAGGAGGAGGAGGTGGAAGTAAGAAAGCCGGCGCTGGTTGCTGGGATGACGGTGATGATTTCAGCCTTGAATTTGGACCCTCTCGCCCCAGCAGGTATACATTTAGAGTGAAGGATTTAAACGTTTCACAGTGTGCTCATTTCCTCCTTTACCCTCATTTCATCTGTTCCTCCTTTCTCCCCCTGTTTACCTGGCTTTGCCTCCAGACCTGGCAGAGGACGGGGTGGCGGCGGCGGCCGTGGTGGTGGCGGCGGCCGTGGCATTGGTGGTGGCGGTAGGGATGTAGGTCGAGGAAGGGGAGCTAGAGATCGAGACAGGGACGGCAGAAACAATGGGAAAAGCAGCAGTGGCAAGGCTCTCCCTAGGTCCCTGGCAAGGACACGAACAAGCCCAATGTCGGGTGACAGCATCAGGCCGGAGATGAGCACCATGCCCTTGCAGAGGATCTTCATGACTAATGAGAACCAAGAACAACTCAAGGAGCTGCTGCGTAATCTGCAGAACCAGGACTTTGATGAGCCATATGAGTAAGTATATTCTACTAAATATACGTCAAATGTGCTGCATCCTTTTATCGGTTGAAAAAAGACTAATTGGACTGCTGGAAAATATTTCAATTAAGTGATATTTTTCTACTGTAAGTCTACATGAACTCATTACATCCTCTCTGCCTTAGTGTATCTGGTTCCGATTATTCGGGAGGAGAAGAGGATGAGGAGGAATTTGATGAGTTGGACCACCGAGACGAAGGCCAGTTTTGGGCCACTAATGATGAGCCTGTAGAGAAGGCAGAGAGCCCAGCATATGAGACAGAGTCTGATGATGACCGGCCCACCCCTGAACCTGTCATATCCCTGTTTGCTATAGGAAAACTCTGCAGGTGATGTACAGATTTGTTCATTTTGGAGTTGACGGTTATTTTGCATTTGATCCAAAGCTGGTGTTTTTGCTGCTGTGCTGTCGGGACCCTACAAAATTAATGTTGGTGAATATTTCCCTTGTCTCATACCCCTTTTGTTGTCCTATTTTTCCTTTGTGTAGGTATGGGTTTGACAGGGAGCGCAGCAAGCAAGCATTGAAGTCTGTTGGAGGGGAATTTGGGGCCACTTTGGAACAGCTCCTCCACCAGGTTTTCAGGGAGCGCTATGGCCAGAAAGCAATTTCTCCTGATGGCCTGGAAGGGGTACCTATGGATGAGTGTTTGAGCCAGAGGCAGGAGGAAGCTCTGGCTCTAACTGCTATTTATGGTGAGCGCTTCGGCGAGCGCATTGCTAATACAGTCTGGACAGTTACCCTAGAGCTCTCATTCCTCTCAGACATAGCTGCCAAGAATGGTAGGCAAGTCGGGAGTCGCGGTGGCGGAGGAGCAGTTAACATCCGAGATGTCTGCCGATTCTACTTGAAAGGACAGGGCTGCAGGTTTGGGGACAAATGCAAGTTTAAGCACCATCTCCCCACTAAAGGGAGATCTGGGGCTGGTTCCCCAGACCTGGAAGGCCCTAGCCAGCCTGGCTTTAGCAGCTATTCTCCTCCTGAGTATGAGCTTGAGGTCCGTTTCCCCAAAGGAAACCGTTACCCATTTCAGGCACCAATGGTTGCCTTCAGCACCACCGACGAGTCTTTCGGGGCTGCAGGGAGGATCAGCTTGACTGAAAGATTGTTTGGAGAAGCATTGGCCGCTGCAAAGAGCAACGAGCCTGTTGTTTACACCCTAATCACCTTATGTGAAGACGAATCTACCGTGAAGGAACTGTTGGCTGTTAGTCATCACAAATACAGCACGCCACCGCCTGTTGTAGTGCCTCCTCCACCCTCTCTTGCTGTGGCTAAGAGTGTGAGGAGCAATGCTTCTGAGGAAAGCAGGAGTAGTAGTACCAATAATAGTAATCATACCATCAGCAGAAGGGCTGCTCCACCTACCAACCAGAGACCCGTAGATCGTGAGTCAACAGTTTTTTTACTTTATATTATTTACTGTCCCTATTTGCACCAAATAATGTAGCGCTCAACAGTGTATTTTTTTTTTATATGAGTTTAAATCCCACCTCTTATCTTTGAAGTGAAAGAAACCGAAGAGGAAGAGGAGCTGGATGAGAGGGAGGACGACGATGAGAGTGAGTCTGTTCCAGTTGAGACTGAAAGTTATGTCAATCTAAGGAAGAGAATGGTAACTAAACACAACCTGAAGATAGACAACCTACTGAAAGAAAATGGCAAGCTGTGTCGAGAGTTTAAGAAGAAACAGGTAAAAGAAGACTGTAATTGATTAAGAAATAACATCTTTACATTGTATCTTACTCTACATCGTCTCTTATGTGATATGTATTTTAATGTTGTTCTATCCTCCTTCTGTTCACCCAGTCATCCGGGCGTTTCAGGTCCATGTTAGAGCAGAGGAAGAAACTGCCGGCTTGGCAAGAAAGAGAAAATATCCTCGACCTGTTAGACCAGTGCCAGGTGCTGGTTGTCAGCGGAATGACAGGGTGGGTCACACAGGGCAGCATGAAGTGTTGGCATTCACAAAGACAGAATTGGGGAAAAATGTGATTTATACAAATATGGTTTGGTTATAGACAAGGGTCTATGGCAAATTTGAAGTGGCTTCATATATTTTTAACTTGACTGTCAATATCAAGTGACTTAATCCACATTTTATACCCTCTCAATGTGATACTTAAAATGATGGCTTTATTTTAATAACTCTGACACTTTCCTTTCATGTTGTTTGAAAACAATTGCACAAACATTCTTTTCGTGCCCTTTTCTCATTTGCACACATAAATAAGCGCAGCCTATTCATACCTCTCTGTGATCTATGCAGGTGCGGTAAGACCACGCAGATCCCTCAGTTCATTCTGGACGCCTCGTTAAATGGTCCAGCGGAGCAGGTGGTCAACATCATCTGTACTCAGCCACGCCGCATCTCTGCCATCTCTGTGGCCCAGAGAGTGGCACAGGAGCGGGCAGAGTGTCTGGGCAACTCAGTGGGCTACCAGATCCGCCTGGAGAGTGTTAGGGTACGGGCACGTTTGACTACATCTAGCACGCCGGATTTCAAGCCATCGGCTTTAATGGCCTAGTATAGGACTTAAATATGTTCCATTGTTTTTAATTGCTCTTTAATGTTTTTATATAAAGCACTTTTAATTGCCTTGTTGCTGAATTGTGCTATATAAATAATGTTGCTATTACAAAATGATGAGCTCCACCTCTCTTATCCCTGACTACCCTCTTTTGTCAGACATCAGCCACCAGACTTCTCTACTGCACCACAGGTGTGCTACTTAGGAGACTGGAGGGCGAGGCAGACCTCAAAGGCATCACGCACGTCATTGTGGATGAGGTTCACGAGCGAACAGAGGAGAGGTGAGACTACGCAGATCACTTCTCTTATGGTACAGAAAGTGTGCATTCAGGCTCATCTTCATGCATTCTGAGCTGTCATTTTATTGCTTTATGGATTTAGTCAAACTAAATCATTTCTTTTCTGTAGCTGGTTACTTGGTCACTGTCCGTTTCTCTATTTCATCTTCTCGCTGCCAGTGACTTCCTGCTGTTAGTATTAAAAGACCTGATTATGCAGAGGCCAGACCTGAAGATCATTCTAATGAGTGCCACACTTAATGCCAAACTCTTCTCTGAGTATTTCTACGACTGTCCCACTGTCCACATACCAGGTAATTAGTCACTTGTGGTATCTGTTTAAAGCATGTGCATATTACTTGATCAACCTCATTCCATAGATTGTTTTTTTATTTATTTATTTTTTCCTCTTCCACTCAGTAAATTTCTCTCATTTCAGGTCGTACTTTTCCCGTTGACCAGTTTTTTCTTGAAGATGCCATCGACAGAACGCGGTAACTACATCCTTCTTCGCTCATTTAATATTAAAATCAAACTCAGCTGATGAATATTCTTTTAGTCTCAAATGTGTAAGGATGTAGTTAACTTTTTGTTTTTGCACTGTCTCAGAAGGTAACTCAAGTCAATTTAATTTATTTTCCAGGTATGCCATTGAGGATGGCAGCCCTTACATGCGCTCAGGAAAACAGAATTCGTCTTCCACAAGTGGACGAGGGAGAGAGCAAAGGGACATGGTGGACGACTTGGGTGATGACATGTGGAACTTCATGTCTCTCTGTAAGAAGGACTTTGTCAAAGACTCGATTCCAGACCAGCAGCTCAGCCTGCAGGATCTCACACTCAGATACAAAGGTGAGTTAAGAACAAGTATCATAAACTGCAATGATCTGTTTTCTGGGTTCTTAAACTGTTGGGTCCAAATGAACTGTTGCTGCTTGTTAATGCATACATGTTACATTTTGTTTTGCTGTTGATGCAGATACTAAGAAGTCTGTGCTGAAGACTATTGCTGCAATGGACCTGGACAAGATCAACATGGACCTGGTGGAGAGCCTGCTGGAATGGATTGTTGATGGAAAACATAACTACCCTCCAGGTAAGAACTGCCCATGTATACTGGAAGTGAATTCAAGACTCGAAAGTGTGGACTTTAAATTTATGTTAGTTATGTAACCTTTTGTTTTCTGTATCTAGGTGCGGTGCTTGTGTTTCTGCCAGGACTGGCTGAGATCAAGATGCTGTATGAGCAGCTCAAGTCCAACAGAATGTTCAACAACCGGGGGAGCAAACAGGTCTGTGTCTAAACCTGTGTGCTTGCAGCAACTTCAATTCTTGATGCCTTAAAACCAAAAAAAGTAGAACATCTTTAGTTGACTACAGGACTTTCACAAATGCACTCTATTATGAGTGCTCTGTTTCATACTTTTCTACTGGTGCTTAAAATCATCAGTTCTTTTATAGATTAGTATTTGGCAGCTGTGTGCTATTGGTAGCAAACTTTTTTTTTTTTACCAAATATGTAAACACTTTACTAGTCAAATGCAAACTTATGTGGATGTGTTTTCCCTTGTTAGATGTGAGGTGTACCCACTCCACTCATCCTTGTCCAATGAGGAGCAACAGGCAGTTTTCAGCCGGCCCCCAGAGGGTGTCACAAAGATTATCATCTCCACCAACATTGCTGAGACCTCTGTAACTATTGACGACGTGGTATATGTCATCGACTCTGGCAAGATGAAGGAGAAAAGGTAACCTCATGCTTAGCTTTAGTGAACATACAAAAGGCATACTGTAGTTTTAAAATCTGCTTATATATCTGATTTGACATGGATAGTATTGCAGAATCTACAAATCTTGGTTATATTTTCAGGTACGATGCGACTAAAAGCATGGAGAGCCTGGAGGACTCGTGGGTTTCTCGGGCCAACGCTCTGCAGAGGAAGGGTCGAGCAGGTCGCGTTGCCTCAGGGGTCTGCTTCCACCTCTTCACCAGCCATTGCTTCCAACACCAGCTGGCTGAGCAACAGCTGCCTGAGATCCAAAGAGTGCCTCTCGAGCAGCTCTGCCTCCGGTACATCCACCTGTTTAATCTTCGCACAATGCCAACCTGCATTTTTTTGGTCACTGTAAATGCAAACTATAGCAGTTTATGTATGATATTGCTAGTAGGATTTATGCTTGGAGGTGGAGGGGAAACTGGTTTATTGAGAAGAATCGCTATGGAGAGAGGGTCTTCTTACTAAATAGGCTTTACCTGTAGCACCATGTTGGATTTTAGGATATGCAAAATATATATATTCCCATGCTGGTATTTGCCATTTCCCCCTCTCCAACAGGATCAAGATCCTGGATGTGTTTGCGGATCGGATGCTGGATTCTGTGTTCTCTCGGCTCATCGAGCCCCCGGCTATGGGAAGCTTGGATGCAGCCAAGCAGCGCCTGCGGGACCTTGGAGCTCTAACCGCAGATGAGAAACTGACCCCGCTGGGCTACCACCTGGCCTGCCTGCCCGTCGACGTGCGCATTGGGAAACTCATGCTGTTTGGTGCCATCTTTCGCTGCCTTGACCCAGCACTCACCATCGCTGCCAGTCTGGCCTTCAAGTCACCATTTGTAAGACACCCTTTGCCACTGTTGAGAGACAATGTGTCACTCCTTGGCATCACAATGCTGATATAATATCCTTAACAGTTTGATGTTGATGATTATTTTTTAACAAAGGAAAAACCAACATAATGATTAATATTAATCAAGAAGTGATCTTCTATAGAAATACTTTATATATTTGGTCCTGTTTTTCAGGTGTCTCCATGGGATAAGAGGGAAGAAGCCAATGAGAAGAAACTGGCCTTTGCCCTGGCCAGTAGTGACCATCTAGCTTTGTTACAGGCATACAAGGTACTGTTTGGACTTCTCTTTGTGGGAAAATGACACAAAAAAAGTATTTATACAGTATCAGTCAAAGGTTTGGACACACTTTCTCATTTAAGTGAGTGGTGAATTGTGTCCAAACGTTCGACTGCTAGTGTATGTATAAATGGTGGAATAGCGTTTCAATGATCAAATGATAGATGTGATTAATGTTCCCTCTGTTGAAGGGATGGTGCTGTGCTGCAAAGAATGGCCACCAGGCCGGCTTTCGTTACTGCAGGGAGAACTTCCTGTCTTGGCGGGGCTTACAGGTGAGGCTGTCTGAAGTGCCTAATATATTCTCTTCTACATTCCCACCCCCGCCCCGCCGAGTCATACATTTCTTAAAAAATGTCTGTTGTGACCTGTGCAGGAGATCGCCAGTCTAAAGAGGCAGTTTGCTGAGCTGCTGTCTGACATTGGCTTCATCAAAGAGGGACTGAGGGCCAGGGTTATAGAGCGCATGTCATCTAAAGGCACTGATGGTGTTGTGGAGGCCACCGGCCCCGAGGTAACACACACACACACTTACTTATTTTAGTCTGTTTTTAAGCACACAGATACTCAACAATCTAACCTTAGTCTTAAATAGATTCTGATAATAATGATAAATGTCATTCCTTTCCAGGCTAACCTGAACTCCGAAAACATCCGGCTGATGTCCGCCATGCTTTGTGCTGCCCTCTATCCCAATGTGGTCCAGGTGTATATTAATTATTTCTGTCATCGGAATAAGAAACTGAAACTAGTGTAGAAAATACAATGTCTGCTATCTCTATGAGGTTTCACATTCCTGCGTGTGATCCTTTGTCCCAGGTACGAGCCCCTCAGGGGAATTACAAGATGACCAGCAAAGGAGCAATGAAGATGCAGCCCAAAGCCAACGAGCTCCGCTTCATGACCAAGGACGATGGTTGCGTCCACGTGCACCCCTCCTCTGTCAACTACACAGTGAGTTAAAAGGGAAAAAGAAGTGGTCTTGCATTCAACAGCTAGTTAGTGACAACCCCTTGAGACTGTTCTTTGTGCCCCAGGTTCGCCACTACACTAGCCCCTACCTAGTTTACCACGAGAAGGTGAAGACAAGCCGCATCTTCATCAGGGACTGCAGCATGGTGTCCGTCTACCCGCTGGTGCTGTTTGGAGGCGGGCAGGTCAACATGGAGCTGCACAAGGGAGAGTTTATCATCTCCCTCGACGATGGATGGATCCGATTTGCTGCCGCTTCTCATCAGGTCAGGGATAAGAGATTTAATAGTTTAGAATTACATGAACAAAGCTGTTTGGAATTTATTAGCACATATCACTCACATGTTTTTGTAAAAAGTAGTCTATGTCCACGACGTTCAACTTCCGGGATTGATCCGGTGCCTCTGGACATTCCGCCGGGTGTCCCTCTTTAACGGCTGGATGTTACCTTCAGCTTTCTTTGTGTTGGAATTTTAAACTCTGCTGGATTCATGAGGACTATGGTTAACTGCTCCTCAGATCTCTGCAGGGTAAATCCAGACTGCTAGACTATCTGTTCAATCTGAGTTTTCTATTGCACTACTAAAACAACCTTTGAACGTACACGTTTCACCAAAACAAGTTCCTCTCCGAGGCTATTTTGCAGTGGCAAAATTAGCGCCACCCATGCTGATTGTGAGTGGTTTAAAGACATGGCAATAAACCAGAGCACGTTTTGCTCTCAGCCCAGAATGCTGTGTGGACTAGCCAGACCTTCCTAGTTACACAGTGATGTTTTGATGATAAATAAGAATACATTGTGTATTCTGTTATGTTGTCTGTATTCATAGTCATTAAAAGAGGTTTATATGAATTCAATTTGGATAAATGATTATTAATGCTAAAAATACAAATATGTAAATATGCGTGTTCCCCAGGTGGCGGAGCTGGTGAAAGAGCTGCGCTGGGAGCTGGACCAGCTTTTGGAGGACAAAATCAGGAGTCCGAGCATGGACCTGTGCAGCTGCCCCCGTGGCTCCCGCATCATCCACATGATAGTCCAACTCATTTCTACACAGTAGCTCTTAACGCCCCCTTTTTAGCTTTTTTTGTCACTCTCAAGGGCTTAAACACATGGAGCTCTGCAGTCGAAATTTAGTCTGCTCCTGCATCCCTGCTACAGTGATTTTCATACTGTCCTCCTCCATTTTTTTAGGGAAGTTGGGCCCAAAAAACCCTGAAACTGGTTATATTTTATGTTGTCTCTATCAGACAGAGGAACTGAATAGATACTGTACTTGAAGTGAGGTCCTCTAGTACTGCTGCCACCTGACACTTACATAGGTATTAGTTTACATGAAAAACAAAGCTATTGTGTTGCTGCACTGGAGGGGTTTTAAGTCAATTTTTGCCTTCAAAAATAAATTATGGCTCTATGCAGGTGCTCTACAACCCTCCATCTTTGTTTTGCTGGAATAAAACATTTCTTGCTATTTTTACAAGTCTTATTTTGACACTTAAAAATGCAACACTAGAAAGCTTGTTTTTTGATGCCATACTACTACTGTATGTGCAGTAAACTGGCACAGTTAATGAATTGAAATGAAATGAATTGAATTTGATGTCACTATAATTTGTACACAGTGCATTTTTATTTTGGGTTGTGTCTCGCTCACAACTGAAGTTTCTTGGGTCCATATTGGATTTCTTATACTCAGTGACTGCATACTTGTTATATTATTTATTATTTATGTTTTTTCGCATGAATAAGAGATCCAAGACCTTCATTGTATTAGGCTGTTTTACATTCACTGAATGTATATGTTACAGTGATGTCAAAACTACACTTTCACAATGTAAATGTAAGGGCTTTTTAAATTGGGAAAATTTGGTGAGAATTGCTAAATGATTTGAGTGTTAAATTTCACTGCACTAAAAAAATAAACTGCAAAAATAGCTGTCTGTTGGCTTTTATTTGAATTATAACATTCAATTCTTACCATTTAGCGCTTGCCTCTTGCACTCCTCTCTTGTTAAGCTTTGGATTGTATGTGAAGCCTAGCTACGTCTTGGATGCAACAAAGAATTTATTGGCTTGGAGAGGCCCACCCCTTCATTCATGAGTGAGTCTGATCTGTCTCTACGACAACAGGACACAAACAAATGGGCTATCACTGTCACCACTATCACCAGTTGAAGCCAGTCAGTTGCCATTTACAACAGTGCCAAGTCCACAACTGGTAAGCTATAAGTATATATTTTTAATTTGTGACAATTTCAAGCGCTGAAGCTGTTTTGAGAAAGCGCTTTATGTACTGTCTAGCAATTAAATAATCTTGTCTGAAAAAATGGAACTATTGTTAATTATAGCATTCTTCTGTACATGCATCTCATTATACAGATGGGTAATCTCTCATCCTATTGGAAGGGAGCTTTGAAATCGTACACCATGGTAAAGAATGCTTAACATTATAGACTATCAGGGCTATCCATACTTTTTAATATACTGTAGTCAAAGTAGAAGAATCACACCTAAATGGACTAAACCACTTGTGTTTTCTTCAAAGCCCACCAAATCCAGGAAATCAAGGTCCCACAGTTCTAGCCCCGCCAAGAAGAGTGGGAGTCCAAAAGCACCCCAAAAGACGTCCTCTAGTGCCAAATCCCCCAAGACAGAGGTGGACATCCTCAGCCCAGCAGCCATGGAGAACGTCTACTACATTTCTCACAATGCAGTGGATTGTCTGGTGTTCAGGGGCTTTGGGTGGCCAAATTCAAATAAAAAGAAGAAAAAGAAGAAGGGAACAAAACGGAAGAAGAAAAGTAAATTATCATTTTTGCCAAACAAACGTAAATTTCCCCTATCTTCGGTTAAAATGTGTTTAAATAGGAAATTCCTACGTTTTTAATACCTTGCTGATGGCCCCATCTGGTGGACACTTTTGTCAAAATACAGCAGCAGCGTTTTTCTTCAACAAATTCATACAAGAAAGGAAAACTGTGCCATCATCTTCATTCATGAAGCAAAGACTTTAAAATTCATAAATGGCAACTTTATTGTAAGCTGAATGATTCAAAACTGTTTGCATAAATGTCAAAATTTGGCAATTATTGATACACTGGAAGCTTATAGAATACAACAGAGAAGAGAGCAATTGCATGCTCTATTAATATTCACTTTAGAGAACATTATATGCACCTAATGTGAAGATAATAAACGGGTGTAGGTTAAAACACCCCAGTGCATCCGAGAAAAGGACAGCCAACAGTGCCGTGATACTTGACTTTAAAGTGATCCCATTAGTCAGTTGTAATGTTCTTTAAATCCAGTCTTTGCACAATTGTATCTTATAAAAAATACCACGAGAACATGCCTATAAAACTAAGGAAAGAAACAAATATGGTTCCAGGCACTGTTGATATTCTCATAAATATTTTACCATATCAGTCTGTTTATCAAATGTACACTCATTGTACCACAGCACTGTACAATAAATAGTTTCTTCAGAGGGCATCTGTTTCTGCTTATGACATGGTCCCGCTTCGCTCACTCTGGGGGCTTCTTTTTGGCCTCCACGTCTTTCTTAAAGGCTTCGATTTTCTTGGCTAAGTTAGGAACCTAGAAAAAAAACAAAACAGTGCTGTCAATACAATATGATGCACAGATACAGTTGCCAGTTTATTAGGTACATCTGGCTCTAACTAATGCAGTCTATTGCAACAGTCCTAAACCCTTTACCTACATAAAAGGTTATAATGGTGAGTTGTTCTTGCAACTGGCTTAGAGAGGTTCTGATTCAACTTTAAAAGTATTTCATTCTACTGAGAGGTGTTCCTAATATGTCAGACCAATATAAACTGTATATGAACATAGCCTTATGATGGGTCATGAAGTGGAATCCTCAACTCTCTAAAACAGTTTCAACTAAAACTTACATTGTAACATTCATAAACGTAGGATTTATTGCAGGACTGCTTTTTTTTTTTTTTGGGGGGGGTGGGGTGGCGAAAGGGCGTGGTAGAGATGGGTCAGTATGATAAGTAGATAACTCGTTAAATTCCAATTATGAATGTTTGTAAAAAAAAATAAAAAATAACTTACCTCATAGTTTTGAGCCAGATACATCCCCACAACATTTCCCAAGGTAAAGCCGGCCTGGAAGACAAACAACACATTTTATTTAAGGCCAGGATTACTGATTTACATCTCCTAAATTTCAGAGACTTTCAATTAGCACCGTCAAGAGTTTTGACAGCAAGTTTTGCTGACATGTTAGCTAACGTTAGGCTAGTTTCGCATCTCTTAGCATCCTGGTAAACGTCGATGTCATGCATGATAACGTCAGTTTAACTCACCAGGAACTGTAGCATGGTGGAATAACGAATAGTTGGCAACAGCAGACTGACTTACTAACTTAAAGTCAGGAAGTAGCTAAGATAAAGGTTAGAGCGAGGAAATCAACCAATTTCACGAAGCTTGTCCGTCTTCAACAGTATGTATACGCATGCGCGAGAAAACGCGTAATTTCCAAACAGAGGACCGGTACTGTAGTTTTTTACTCTGCCTGAGCTGTCCTTGTTCCGAGCTATTCCCCATTGGAGAACTACAACTCCCAACACCATACAAAGTATCGTCAATGCAATGGGTGAAATTGCAATGGTGGTGTCGGTGGGACATTGAATGACTTTGGCTCCATCGAAAATATCTAGTTTTATTATAAATTTGATCAATAAACCGCGAGGATGGAGGCTCTTATCCCCGTAATAAACAAGCTCCAAGATGTATTCAACACAGTGGGAGCGGATATCATACACCTGCCGCAGATAGCAGTGGTGGGGACTCAGGTAAAATGCTCTGACTGTGTGTGCACTTTTGTGATACAGCTGCTGTCATGCTAGCTAGATAACCGTGCTTTACCATGTTGCACGCATAGTTACCGATAACATTATTAGAATAAACATCTAATATCAATACATATTCAGATACTAACATGTGTTGAGGCTACACAGAGACCCAGGCATCTCTGCTAAAAGCCCACTTTGAGATGGACTGCTGCAAAGTCTGCAGTGAAATCTATTTTGATCGTCTTCAGTGCTATTTTAAGAGCCTCATATACACACTAACCACTGTTAACCAAAACCAGGCCATTGCTGGACCTGGTGTCGTGTTAAATCAGATAGTAGATGTAGGCTTTGGTTCATCCCTCATCTAACTCATGTGTCTATCTGTGTTTTGTGTCTCCAGAGCAGTGGTAAGAGCTCAGTGCTGGAAAGCCTGGTGGGCAGGGACCTGCTGCCCCGTGGGACTGGTATCGTAACCAGGCGACCTCTCATCCTCCAACTGGTCAATGTAGATCCTGGAGATGCAAGAAAAAATGATGACAGTGGTAAACACCAAAATCATTTTAATATCAGCAGTGTTTTACCCAATAATTAGTCCACTGTTTTCTTTGGATTTTGCCTCAATTATTGTATATTCTTGCTATAAATCATCATACATTTCAAGTTCTTTATGCTAATAAACACACATGTAGGGAACAGGTCTATTGTTTTCTGTGTGCAGCTTGAAAAAAAGTCCTATACATTGCTGGTGCTCAAGCACCAGGTTTAAATTTCTGTCTCCATCACTGTGTTTCTAATTATTTTCAGATGCTAAGGAGTGAAAAAGCACTGTGCCTTCACAAAGGTGCATTGTACAGGTGTCTTCACATTCAGTAACCTAGATTAGCCTCTTATAGTTCTGCTCCCTCCTCCTCAAAGCCACCATTGTAACTGTGGTCAGGTGTCAATCCTTATGTTAGCCTTGGTAGTTGTCTTTGAGGTTGTAATAGCTAACACCTGTTTTTTTTTTCTTCCTTTTTTCGAGAATGCCATGCTATAACTGTAACCCACACACTGTTTTTATTATGTGTCACAGGCAGAGAAGGTGACGAGTGGGGCAAGTTTCTGCACACAAAAAATCAGGTATTAACTTCAGGATACAAAATATTTAATTAATACGCTTGACCCTTGCTTGTATTCATGTTATTTATTTTGTTCTTTTTGCAGATCTTCACAGATTTTGAAGAAATCAGACAAGAAATTGAAAATGAAACAGCACGAATATCAGGCAATAATAAGGTGAGACATGAATGGAAGATGGAGGGGTTTACATCTATACTGTTAAATGAGAAATGAGGAACAATGTTTGGGCACAGGCATTGCTGTTGATGGGAACCAAATCTATAATGTATGTTATCCTCCTAAAACGTGTCTAGTAGTAAATTCAGTTTGCTTATAATATCATTAAGATATGCTAAGTGAAGTCTTGTGACTAACACATAATATGTATAGAGAATTAAAATAATTTAGATGCAATGAGATGAAAGCATACATAGTCTCGCATTGCCAGACCCTCCTCCGCTGGCGAGAGCATACAGCATTCCGGGATGGGAGAAAAACACAGACACAGAAAATCACAGAAGAGCTTATACACTATGTTTATCAAATTTGAGCCCACAGTGGGAGATTTTAATTACTAATTTTTATTGCAACATCTTTTGGCATGTAGCTTAGGGTTACTGGGGCTGGAAGTGTGAAACTTTATGTTATTTACAGGTAATATTAAAACCCTCATGTTGTTTTTTTTGGACACTGCTATAGTCCTGTTTATGCTGTTTATTAGCATTACATACCACAGAGCTGAGCATCCAGTTCTCTCTCAAGTTGTTTTTCTGGCTATGTATTTGGAGATGGACATATAATAATAATAATAATAATAATAATAATAACAATAATATCTTCAGATTTTGGTCTGTCAAACGGCTTTTTTTTAGAAACATATTTAATATTTCTATATATATATATATTTTTCTGTGAAACGGTGCTACATCTTTTTTTTTTCTTGTCCCTCTGCAGGGGATCAGCGATGATCCCATTCATCTGAAGATATTTTCTCCTCACGTTGTCAACCTCACGCTGGTTGATCTGCCGGGAATTACTAAGGTGACACATGCTGTACTTCCTACTCCCTAAGACAAGACTTTGATATTCTCGTACCCCCTGGGGACATTTGCTATATAACACCTAACACCCCCCCCTAAAACACAATATACCAGATAGACCTGGTCACTGTGTTAATTTCATCATCTGGTCGATGCTTTTGTGTATTCGATAGGGAATTTGTAACTCTTTTTTGACTCTTCTAAACCAAGTGCTGTCAAAGCCAAAGTGTATGCAGGCTTTGATTCTGCCCTCATTAGTCTCCCCCCTAATCCCCTCTGGTTGAACATGTGTTAAAGTAGTGTCTAATGAATCAAATTGAGATTTTCTTTTAATTGGTATTGTCCCCTCCAGGTGCCCGTGGGTGATCAGCCTAATGACATCGAGGTTCAGATAAAGGATCTAATCCTGAAGCACATCTCCAACCCCAACTGCATCATCCTGGCTGTCACTGCGGCTAACACAGACATGGCCACCTCAGAGGCCCTCAAGGTGGCCCGGGAGGTCGACCCCGATGGTAAAAAAAACATATATATATATATATCAACCTTTTATTGGCATTTTCACCATTAATTTTGACAAAAACAGTAAATGGTAAAATGATGACTAATCTTAATAAAAAACTATATTTGTGATAATGATCTTTGTGAATGAATGTGACTGGACAGGCAGGAGGACACTGGCTGTGGTAACCAAGCTGGACCTGATGGACGCCGGCACTGACGCTATGGACGTACTGATGGGCCGAGTCATTCCTGTCAAACTGGGCCTCATTGGAGTAGTCAACAGGTCTGGAAAGCTATATTTACCGTACTGAATATACTAAATTATTCATCATTCATAATAGAGATGAGTGCGTAATGATAGAGATGAGAGGCCCAACAAAGAGGAGTGTACTTTAATACATATTAAGGCTGGCATATCAATTTCAAATGATCAATTGTTGTGTAAATTATTAATTGTGATTAATGTGTAAAAGGAATACATTGGGGGATTATAAAAAATTACTACCTGCTCAAAATCCATTATCATTCAGTTCAGTTTAATGAACTATTTTATGTACAAAAACAGATACAATCAATTCATACATAATACATACATATGTCTTACAATCATGATGTACTACATTAGGCAGCAGAAGATATGATATATTGAAAGACATAAGACCAAATGTCCTCAAATTTATTTTAAATACCCTTTATTGCCCTGGACTCATTTTTGGTGTATTGTATTTAAATGTTTAGGAGCCAGCTGGACATAAACAATAAAAAGTCTGTGGCCGATGCCATTCGTGACGAACATGCTTTCCTGCAGAAGAAGTATCCCTCTCTCGCCAACAGAAACGGAACCAAATACCTGGCCAGAACCCTTAACAGGTAAACATGATTATAAATACTACCTTAAAAACTGAGAATGAGATGCAACACGCACATATAGTATAGATATGGACGTAACATTTTACCAGGAAACATTTGTTATGTCAGCAACAGCCAGAAGCAGTAATAAATAACAGCCATCAGAGACAGTCTTTCATGCAGACAACAGATGTTTAGCTTGGCAAGTCACAGCTCAGAATATAATATGACATATGTGCATAAAAGCTGAACCCTCTGCCCTTTACTTCCATAATGGCAGGTTACTGATGCATCACATCCGAGACTGCCTCCCTGAGCTGAAGACACGGATCAACGTCCTGGCAGCCCAGTATCAGTCCCTGCTCAGCAGCTATGGTGAACCTGTGGAAGACCAAAGTGCCACCTTGCTCCAGCTCATCACCAAGTTTGCCACAGAATACTGCAACACCATAGAGGGCACAGCCAAATACATAGAGACAGCAGAGCTGTGAGTAGCAGCGCTGATCCTCCGCTCAGCCACAGGGGGATGCTGTTGATCCAGCGCAGTGAAAATGAGCAAAACAACTGCATTGGTTTCATCATTTTTAGTGATACAACTTATGAGTTGAGGCACGCACAGTGTCTTTGAAGGAAGAGCTGACAGGAGAGTAGGCCTCGGGGTTCACATCACAGCTAATATACCCCCGCTGCTTTTTTTCAGGTGCGGTGGGGCCCGAATTTGTTACATATTCCATGAGACATTTGGCAGAACATTGGAGTCTGTGGATCCTTTGGGAGGACTCAGCACCATAGACATCCTAACAGCCATAAGGAACGCAACAGTGAGTGTGTATTATCCCGTGAATGTGACATTACATTAGGGGCACTGAAGTTTATCATGTAATTGTTAGTTCAGTGAGCTATCGCAAAACAACAGAAACATGTTTTATTTGTAACATACAGTCTATTCTGTTGCTCTGGGTAATAATTGCTAACCTGCTGCTCCATCCTCCTCTTACGCCAGGGCCCACGTCCGTCCCTGTTTGTACCTGAGATTTCCTTCGAGCTGTTGGTGAAGAAACAGGTGAAACGCCTGGAGGAGCCCAGTTTGCGCTGCGTGGAGCTGGTCCACGAGGAGATGCAGAGGATCATCCAGCACTGCAGCAACTACAGCACACAGGTAATGAGCTTTGCTTACTTCTTCGTGGGTATTGATCTTTTCCTCACACACACACACACACACACACACACACACACACACACACTCATTCATATTGATACTGTTTTGTCCTCTGCAGGAGCTGCAGAGATTTCCCAAGCTGCATGAGGCCATTGTGGAAGTAGTCACTTGCCTCTTGAGGAAGAGACTGCCTATCACCAATGAGATGGTACCATCACATTCATCTCGTTTTGCCTTTGTGCTTTCACAGTCTGCAGACATTATCTTTGCGGTTGCAGTGTTTAATAAGAAGCTGAATCAGAACATTTACATAACGGACATTGTTGTCTCTTGTTGTCATAGGTGCATAACTTGGTTGCAATAGAGTTGGCCTACATCAACACCAAACATCCCGACTTTGCAGATGCCTGTGGGGTCATGAATAATAATATAGAGGTCTGTATTCGTATCAAAATACTCTCACATATATACGTTTTCCTGGCAGAATAAAGAAAGAAAGGGCATGAACCTGATATTGCTTATTTGTAGGCTTGAGATTATAGATTTTTAGGTATATACTGTATATATATACACATATATAACATATTTTAAATGCCATTAAATCAGAATTTATAGAAACAAACAGAAGCTGAAATATTGAACTACCTAATTGTTTAATTTAACCAATTTAAATAATAATTTCAATTTATACAATTATTAAAAACCTGATTTTGAGTTTTTGTGGTTCACAAATTTAAATAGAACAAGTGTCAAATATATATTTAGATCACAAATCAAGTGAATTAAACCAACTTGAATATTTGACTCTTGAATTTGCCTTCTGGAATTCTTTTAAAAGGGGAATCTAAACCACTCAAGTTCACAAATTAAAGTTCACAAATAGGTATTCAGCTTCTTATAGGATTTAAATTAATACGGCACTTATTTGCTTCCCTAGAATGTCAAGAAACTTTATGCCATTAGTCTGTTAGTCTTTTTTAAGAAGGAGGTTAACTTTATTCAGTGTGAGTTCTTAAGAGAATTATATAACATACTTTACTTGGATGTGTTGACATTTTTGTCATTTTGACAAAACAATAATTTGTACTAACACGTGTTGTTGTGTATTTGTAGGAGCAAAGGAGAAACAGGATGAGGGAGCTGCCCGCTGCCGTGCCCAGGGATAAGGTAGAAGAAACAACTTTATTTTAAATTATAAAAACAGTAAATCATGTGTTCTAATATTTGGTGGCAGTCTGCGGCATCCCAAGCATAAATTGGGCTTGTGTCGTGTTAATCACTCATGGCACTACAGGATGAAGATCTGTGAACCGAATGCCTCGGATAGTTTCCATCGAGGAATTTTATCCCTCATCTCTTTAGAAAGTCTACTTTCTTCTCCTCAAATGACTGGTGATTGCCAAACTCTTTTTTTCTGTCTCTCCACATTTCTTCTCAGTGTTTTTTTTTCCTCTTTCTCTCTCTCTCCATTCCTGCTCTCATATTTCTGCTAGTCTGTTGGCAAAGGCCCGGCTGGTCCAACTGTGGTTTCTGGCGAGCCTTCTGCGTCTGAAGCAGACATGGATGGTGCCAAGGTGGGCACTTGCACAGCTCGCTGGCTCTGTACGGGGCTCGGATGGATAGATGGATTGATTGATGGATGGATGGATGGATGGATGAGCATAGGCTGCTGGCATGCTCTCTGATTTTTGTCTGCTGATGCCATGCTCTTGTTTTGCTCTCCCTCAGCCTGTGTGCACTAACAACCATTAACTGCAGATTCTCTGTCCCCAGAAATTGCCTTCCTCTTCCTCTGTCTCCTTTTCCAACCTCTTAACACTTTGGTTGCCCTTTGTTTTTATGTACTGAGTTTATAGTAGTTATGTGTTAGTGGAAGTTCTACCACTGTGCATCATCTACCCAAACCTGTAAGGGACTGGTCGGTATTTATGGAATGGACCACTGGAGGAAAATAGGGGAGGTCACATGTTTTTTTATTCTTTGTTGAGGGTAGGTTCATCTAACTTTTTTTTAGTCTAGAGGGGAGGGTCACCCAACTTTTGTATTCATGAAAACAGCAAAATTTCAAAGTGGCTTGTTTGGTGCAGACTTTTCCATGTAGCTCCATGTAGCCTTCTCAGTCTCTGCCCCCCATCGCTAGCAGATGGGTCCTTCCCTGTTTAGTCAGCCAAACAATTTGAGCTGTAGCTTTGTAGAGACTGCGATTTCCCAAACTGAATAAATCTCGCCCGCACGTATAAACACAAAACTGCTTTGCTAGTTCCATCATGTTGTAACTAAGACATTGCTGAAAAAAATACTTTATTCATTAGTGCGATTGACTTACTGTTTAGTTCAAAAACATCGAAAAACACCAACGTACAAGAACATAGAGGACCAGACGCAAGCTTTTATTTTGAAAAGTCAAAGCTTGCGGACAGCACGCAGCTGGGAGGGCATGAGACGGGCGGTCTCCAGGCTGCAGCCATGCCCGACTCAACCTGACTCATCGAACAGAAGGCATCAATAAATTGTTTGGGAGGGTCTTGCCTTTTTTCCCCAATCACTTTGGAGGGTCATGGAAAAATTTATTATTGGCAAAGGGAGCGTCAAGTCTTTTTTGATTAAAGACCCCAAGACTCCTCCGGTAGCCCCTTAAATAAAAAACTAACAGTCCCTAAGTGCATAATATTTGTTTAATATTTCAACAAATATGGAATGGATGGCCAAGGAATTTTGGTCATGGTCCAAGAGGAAAATTCAAGGATCACCAAAGCAAGTAGGACAAAATCTACTTGTTTTGGGGATCCTTGAATTTTCCTCTCGTGCCACCATGAAGTTAACATTTGTGTTTATTGTGAAATGTCTCAACAATAATTGGTACAGCCATGCATGTTCCCCTCAAGATGAATTGTAATACCTTAATTTTTCCAATTCTTTAGTTATGACCAAATATCTGTAAAACTGACAGTCCCGCCAGCCTCTGCTGTACTTTGTGTTCAATGCTAATTGGCAAATATTAGCTTATTGTACCGGCTTTACACTAGCATGTTAGCATTGTCATTGTGAGAATGTAAGCATGCTGATGTTAGCATTTAGCTCAAAGCACCATTGTGAAATAGGATGTTTCAAAGCCGTAGCATGGCTGTAGACTGACTTTTGTTTTACTGCATTGCCTCATCATGTATTGTCTTTAACTGTTGCATTAATAGTTAAGGTAACTTACTTTCTCTGAGCATTGGAGGGATCTTTAGACAGACATTTTCTGTCAGTGAATATTTATTTACTTTCAATTTCCTATAATTCATTACTGTTTACATGCCCGTGTTTCATTTGAACCGGTCAAGGTTATTATGCTCCATTCCTTAACCATCCTCTCCCTGTGAATTTGAATGACAACAGAAGGGTGCTGTTCTAATCATTTGGTGGCCTGTGAGGTGTGATGACTGTTGAACTTCAGTTTTCATGTTCCTGGCTCCTCAGGCTTCAGCAACAGGACCCCAGGGTGATCAGGATGGCACAGGGAACTGGAGGGGGATGCTGAAGAAAGGAGAGGAAGCCCCCGGCTCTGGACCTGGAAGCCCCCTTAAAGGAGTTGTCAATCTGCTTGATGTGGTAACTAAACATAAGCCTATCAGCATGCCACATTATAAAGATAACAGCACTTTTCAGTGAAAAAACATTTCTGTTTTCCCCTTAAGCCTGTGCCGGTTTCTAGGAAACTTTCGTCACGTGAGCAGCGGGACTGTGAGGTCATCGAGCGCCTCATCAAGTCTTACTTCCTAATCGTTCGCAAGAATATCCAGGACAGGTAAGTTAGCTAGCGCCTCTTTAAATTCTATGATTTTCTCTATTTTGTATTTTATCAACAAATCCCCTGAAAAGACAAAGACCAACAATGACTTTACTAACTGTGTAGACAAGGCTGATGTAGTTTATTGCTCTGTACCATAGAACTTCATTATTGTCCAAGAACTAAATAAAGTTAACACACCAATGTTTTTTTCTGATGCAAGATTCAAAGAGGGAAAAAACACGAAAATCTGGCGAATAATCCACTGGCATTTATAATACCACTTCCGACCACCAGGTGACAGTAACGCATGTGGTCTAGCTACAGAAATAGATTGTCTTGAATGATTACTTGTAAAAGAAAAACATCTGTGACATGTGTCCACTGAGTTTGTGAGTTAGTTAACTTTCATTTAGACAAAATTACAGTTAGCAACTTCTTTAAAAACCTCCATGTGATTTATTAGTAGGTCGTTGTGTTTGCGTTTTGCACGCTGTACGACGCAGATACAGTGTTGTCATTTCTGGCCAGAATTAGATGGGTCGATGTCGGCTGGTAGATTTCAGCAAGAGCCTTTTTCTTCGCGTATTGTGTCTATCAAAACAAAAAAAGGTGCACCAGAGAAACGCAAGTGGCTATTTTCGCGATAATTATAAAACAGCCAAACTTGGTTGGAGCACGCTATCTAGTTATGACATCATCAACCATTACCTACATTTGAATGTGCACTGTAGTTTATTTTGAGTCAATGCCACATAAATCCTGCTGCCGTCAATATCCACATCTGCATCAAATGTAAATAGTCAAATGCAGTATTTACTCCTGTTTGAGTAACAATTGCCATAAGGTGTAGGGTCCTGTTGTTGTGGGAAATTACTCAGCCTTTTTAAAAGAATAAACTCTATTTAAAAACTGTTTTGATGAATGAATGAAAAGATGAATTATCAGTAGGAACCAAGATGCTTGGGGCTTGGAGCCATAGACTGGATAGGGAAGTCAGAAAGTATTAAGAGACAAATAACCACCATGTTGTTGATATTTTAATGGATTTATTTACAATAAGAAATATAAAATACCACATTTGATTTTTTTTGACACATTGTTGGAGTGTAGGGCCCTCTAGAGCCCAATATGGATAAATGTATTGTATTTAACTAATAGCTTGTACTTCGACAGCTCAATACTTCAACGGTCATGACCACCTGGTGGGTCAAACTCGACCCCCTCCATCTGGAGGACATCACCAGGCCATCTTGCCTTCTTGTTCTCAACCATCTGTTTGCTCTGTTTCCTCTCTCCCTCGCAGTGTGCCGAAGGCAGTGATGCACTTCCTGGTCAACCATGTGAAGGACAGCCTCCAGAGCGAGCTTGTTGGCCAGCTGTATAAATCTGGCCTCCTCAACGACCTGCTGACTGAATCAGAGGACATGGCCCAGCGACGCAAGGAGGCCGCAGACATGCTACAGGTAACACACTCCCACCTTGTGGTGTCTAGCTCTCCACAATGAATTGAGGTTCTTTTATAAGCCATTTCATTGTTTCTTTATCTTGTCCACAGGCGTTGCAAAAAGCTAGCCAGGTGATCGCTGAGATCAGGGAAACACATATGTGGTGAAAAGTCAACAAAGGCAGCTGAATCTGCTGAGCTGATCGGCCATCTCCACATCATGCAAAGGACTGACGCTCATGTCTGAACAAGTTTCGATTTGTAACTATGAAAATGCACTGTCTTGATCCCTGCTCAAAGTAGGTATATTGGCTCACACTCTACCTGAAAGAAATGTACGTAATTGTTTATTTAAAATATGTGTTGTTGTATGGAATACATGAAAATGCATTACTTATTTTGCTAATGTTAAAAATAAGATTTTGTGCAGCCAAAGGAAACTTTTACTTTTCATTTTTGACTGTGGTTAACCAGTATGAAAATGAAAAAAGTTCCATCAATCATTACATATATGTTTGGACTCTAGTTAGGAGTAACTGTGTCTGGAACCATATAAGTCATAGTGTAACACAGCAGGGATTAGAATTCAAATACACTAGTTAACAAATGTTAGTCCTCTTGCCTATGTACAGTACATACTCATCAACTTTATTTTTTTGCACTGTTGTCAATACATTGTACTGTATAGAAAGTCCATCATCCTGACACTGCATTGCCATCAGAATATTTGTGTAATTGTGTGGATAATGTTTCAGATTGCTGCAGTAAGTTGTACTATTATATACATATTAATGCCTACATGTGAAATTTATGGTGCACTGTGGTTCTTTGTGTATGGTTCCCAGAAGAATAAATAAGGTATTTTATTGCCAGTTAAATGACCTGGATTTAGTTGCTTTTAAACTGAGGGGATTGGTAGAATTTAAGAGGAACATGTCCATGAGTTTTAAATAAAAAAAAAAAAAACAGGCATTACTGAGCTTCAAAGCAAGATTTTTTTTTTTTTTATTGTTTAAGCGCACAGTGTCATGGAAGTAAATACTGCTCCTCATTTTCAGATGCTTCCTTGGAGAACTCTTGCTGATCTTTATATTTATCTCACCCTGCCTTTGGCCTTGCCTCTTCCTTTGGCACTGTGGAATGAGACCGAAATCTTTATATTAATTACTTAATTTCTGCATACATACATCTCAAATGTAATTATCCCAATTTGACATGGTTTAAAAAAAAAACATTTCTTTTTACAAACCCTTTTTCTTTGCCCAAGAAAATGTTAACAGTCTAATGTATAATACAGTGATCTTCATTAAGAAACTGAAAACAGACAAGACAAACACCAAAGCATCATGCTATTAGAAAAGGGCAAAGCACACAATTTCACACAGCAGGCAGATTGTGTCCTAAACAGCAGTCTTACCTTTTATTACTTTTTTTTTTTTACCTTTGGCCATAACATCTGATACATTCATTAACTTACCAGAAACTTGATTTGAAAAGCAGAGTGTGAACTTCAACCAGCTGATTTAAAACAGCTGTCTGGCTTTCGGCCTTAAAATGTTGACATAACTTTAAGACTTTTTCTCAAGGTGGGTTGGTTCAGATCAGTTTACATTTAAGAATGTAAAATTTGTGTTAGGTAAAAAAAAAAAAAAACAATCATACTGCGTGCATGCCTAACAATAGCTGATTTTATGTGACTGAGTTGATCATGCCTTTCTAAATCACAGGATCTTAAAGTATTAAACTCAAACAACTACATCCCTTAAAAAGTAAAAAAAAAACATTTTTAATTATGTACATTTGTCTGAACAGGTTTTGTGCTAAAACATTTACATGTTTCCATACTAAACTGTCTTTGTTATAACTTTAATGACTTTTTCCGACATAGATTGATTTTTTTCAACATTCTATAATAACTTTTGTTTCAACATATTATATTATCATTTTTATAACATACTATACTGTGGCGTTTTTTTGGCCTACTATTCTATGGCTTTATCACTTTTTTCCCTCACATGCTATAATATGGCTTTTTTGGCAGACTATGGCTTTTTTATTACTTGTTTCAACATACAACACTGAATTTTTAGTATTTTTACCACTTGTTTTGACATTTTATACTATGGCATTCTGCAACTATATTCAATGTACCATGCTATAACTTAAGACTTTTTTTTTGGGCATACTATTGCATTATTAGTGATATTTTGCAGCACATGGCAACGGGACCGGAAAGCACTGCAGAGGGTGGTGAAAACTGCGAGGTGCTACAGGAGTCTTCATTCCCAGACAAACAGGCTGAGGAACAGCTTCTTCACCTCAGCTGTCACTTTTATTCTGTATTTAATAGTCTGTTAGTATGGCCTGTGATTACAATCTGACTATATATTTAATACTTATAGCTGAACTGCTTATTGTGTTCATACTGTAAAACTATTAGCATGTACTGTATATATGAACTTAATACTGTTTATAATGCTCATACTGTATTCTGAATGTAATTTTGCACTTTACAACTTTTTTAACTTCATTAGATATTGGACTGCATTTGGTTGTGACAATTGAGCTGAATAAAATGTAATGTCATATGCCATAGTATAGTATGTCGAAACAATTATAAAAAAAGTTATAGTATGTTGAAAAAAGTGAAATATATGCAATGGTATTGTATATCAAAATATGTATGTCAAAAGAACTGGTAAAAAGCCATAAAAAAAGCCATAGTACATTTGTCAAAATAAGCCATAGTATGGTATGTCAAAAGAACTGGTAAAAAGTCATAGTAGTATGTCGGAGAAAGTGATGAAAGTCATAGTAGATTATGTCAAAAAAGTGATAAAAAAGCCATAGTATAGTATGTTGAAAAAATTGCTAAAAAAGCGATAGTATAGTATGTCGAAAAAAGTGGTAAAAAGTCATAGTATAGTATCTTAAAAGAACTGATAAAAAGTTATGGTATAGTATGTCTAAAAAGTCATAGTATATATATGTCGAAAACAATTGTGAAAAAAAGGTCATAGTATTGTATGTTGAAAAAAGTCATAGTATAAAAAATAAAAGCCATAGTATAGTATGTCAAAAGAAAAGGTAAAAAAAGTCATATTATAGTATGTCAAAAAAAACATAGTATAGTATGTCGAAAAAAAAGGTCATAGTATGTCAAAAAAGTGCTAGAAAAAGCCATAGTATACTGTGTCGAAAAAAAAAGCCATAGTATAGTCTGTCAAAAAAGTGATTAAAAAACCATAGTATAGTATGTCAAAAAAGCCATATTGTAGTAGGTCAAAAATGTGAGAAAATAACCATATTATAGTATGTCAAAAATGTGATGAAACAGCCATAGTATATTTGTCAAAATAAGCCATATTATGGTATGTCAACAGAACTGGTAAAAAGTCATGGTATAGTATGTTGAAAAAAAGTGGTAAAAGTCATAGTATAATATGTAGAAAAAAAACATTAAAAAAGTCATAAAAATTCCATAGAATATCATGTTGAAATAGTGCTAGAAAAAGCCATAGTATAGTATGTCGTAAAAAGACATAGTATAGTATGATGAACAAAGTGATAAAAAGCCATATTATAGTAGGTCAAAAAGGTGAGAAAAGAACCATAGTATAGTATGTTGAAAATGTGATGAAAAAGCCATGGTATATTTGTCAAAATAAGGCAAAGTATGATATGTCAAAAAAGTGATGAAAAAGCCATAATATAGTATGTTGAAAAAGTGATAAAAAAGCCATAGTATAGTATGTTGAAAAAGTGATAAAAAAGCCATAGTATATTTGTCAAAAAAAAACATAGTAATGTATGTCAAAAAAAGCCATAGTATAGTATGTTTAGAAAAAACAAAATTACAGTCGGTCAAAAAAAGTGAGAAAAATGCCATAGTATAGCATGTTGAAAAAATTGATAAAAAGCCATAGTATAGTATGTTGAAAAAAATTCATATTGCATTAGGTTGAAAAAAGGGAGAAAAAGCAATAGTGTAGTATTTTAAAAAAAAAAGCCATAGTATATTATGTCAAAATAAGCCATAGTATAGTATGTCAAAAGAACTGGTAAAAAGTCATAGTATAGTAGGTCGGAAAAAGTGATGAAAAAGCCATAGTATATTATGTCAAAATTAGCCATAGTATAGTATGTCAAAATAGGCCATAGTAAAAATGTCAAAAATAGTGATATAAAAGCCATAATATAGTATGTTGAAAAAACCCCACAATGTATATGTCAAAATAAGCCATAGTATAATATGTCAAAAGAACTGGTAAAAAGTCATAGTATAGTATGTTGAAATAAAGCTATAGTATATTATGTCAAAATAACCATAGTATAGAATGTCAAAAGAACTGGTAAAAAGTATTGGTATAGTATGTTGGAAAAAGTGATGAAAAAGCCATAATATAGTATGTTGAAAAAGTGATAAAAAAGCCATAGTATAGTATGTTGAAAAAGTGATAAAAAAGCCATAGTATATTTGTCAAAAAAAACATAGTAATGTATGTCAAAAAAAGCCATAGTATAGTATGTTTAGAAAAAACAAAATTACAGTCGGTCAAAAAAGTGAGAAAAAAAAACCATAGTATAGCATGTTGAAAAAATTGATAAAAAGCCATAGTATAGTATGTTGAAAAAAAATTCATATTGCATTAAAAAAAAGGGAGAAAAAGCAATAGTGTAGTATTTAAAAAAAAAAAGCCATAGTATATTATGTCAAAATAAGCCATAGTATAGAATGTCAAAAGAACTGGTAAAAAATCATAGTATAGTAGGTCGGAAAAAGTGATGAAAAAGCCATAGTATATTATGTCAAAATTAGCCATAGTATAGTATGTCAAAATAGGCCATAGTAAAGGATGTCGAAAAATAGTGATATAAAAGCCATAATATAGTATGTTGAAAAAACCCCACAATGTATATGTCAAAATAAGCCATAGTATAATATGTCAAAAGAACTGGTAAAAAGTCATAGTATAGTATGTTGAAATAAAGCTATAGTATATTATGTCAAAATAACCATAGTATAGAATGTCAAAAGAACTGGTAAAAAGTATTGGTATAGTATGTTGGAAAAAGTGATGAAAGTCATAGTATAGTATGTTGAAATAAGCCATATTATATTAGGTTGAAAAAAGGGAGGAAAAAAGCCATGGTATGTCGAAAAAGTGATAAAAAAGCCACATGTCAAAATAAGCCATAGTACAGTATGTCGAAAAAAGTGTTTAAAAGTAATAGTATGTAGTAAAATGTAATAAAAAAGTCATGGTATAGTATGTAAAAAAGCCATAATATGGCAAGTTGAACAAGAAAATAAAAAAGACATCATATAATATGTCAAAATAAGCCACTGAAAAAAAGCCATAGCATAGCATGTCGAAAAAAGTGAAAAAAACAATAGTATAGTATGTCAGTATTTAAAAAAAAGCCATATATCACTTAGAAAGAAGTTATAAAAACTTAAGTGTATAGAATGTCAAAATAAGTGATACAAAAGCCATAGTTATACTATGTCAAAAAAGTGGTAAAATATTATTGTATAGTATGTTGGAAAAGTGATACAAGTTTGCCATTACTCTCAGTGCCAAAATAAGCTGAGGGTATGGTTTAAAGTGGCTACTACTTACCTTTCCTGGTTCTGAATGTGAGCCAGGAGCTGATTGGTCAGTGGGGGGGACAAACATGGAGGACTGGCTAAGCGCAGGAGCAACAGCAGAGACAGGCCGAGACCAGCTGAACCAACCACCATGGACCATGTTGCCCTAAAGAAGAACTCAACAGGGCAAGAATTTCTTCTGCAGATGGAGACTCATCTCCAGTCGTCCGACTGAGCTGATCATTTAAGTAAAACTGACTAGCTGCAGTTATAGAATTCTTGACATTTTGGGACTTCTTTTAAACAACCACATGGCAGTTCATTGCAGGCTTCACCATCAACACACACTATCAGTTTCACCTTCTGTTTGTGTTGTAGTCACCCAGCTTTGTTCCTGCTGCAATAGCCGAGGATCTGTTTTAGGCCCTTCAACACACTGACAGCAAAAACACACAACAACCAAGAGGTTCACACTCCTCATTAACAGTTACTCACAACTTTTGCTGCTCATTGATTCGGGACTGGAGTACATTCATCTGAAAGTCAAGCCACATTCATTTTAGATAGGTGCCCTCAGGACAGCCTTGCATAATACATACCTATTCAGCTTTCATATTCTGTGCCTGTTTCAGGCTCTAGGCTATGTACCATCAATTTGCAGTGTTTGTCATTATCACGTTATCCCATGCTCTAAATTAGCATAGCATATAAAAATCAGGTTAAGCAGTAAATATAATGTAGGTAGTCTGTGGCTTTAAAGCCACAAAATAGGATTACAACCTAGAATTTGAAAAGAAGAGTTATACCCCTCTCATGTCAGTGTGTTAAATACGTAGCTGGTCCCAGCAGTCAGGTAGGGGGAGGCGGACAGCTAGCCTAGCTATAAACAAAAGTAAGAAAATCTGCCAACCAGCACCTTTAAAAGCTCACTAATTAGTAGTTAACATGTTATATTTTGTTGGACAGAGTAAAGCTAGCTGTTTCCAGTTTTTACTGCTTTGCATCTAACTCTCATAAAAAAAGCAAATAAGCTTAGTTCCCAAAATGTCAAAGTAATCCTCTATAAATGTTGTTATTTTTTTTTAACCAGATCGATTTCATTGAGGTAATAATGTAAGTACATTGAGGCAAAGTACTTACATTATATTTCTGTCTCTTCAGTCTCTCGGTGAGGTCAAACTTCTCAGTCTCCAGCGTCAACAGCCACTGCCACAACTCATTGGACTTCTCCCTTTGTAGCAAAAAACAGGATTATTTCAGAAACATAATACTAAAAGGCCATAAAAAAACTGTAAAACTCTAAAAATGATACCTAGAATGGTAAGTAGATGGTAGTTTATCAACAAACAAATCCCCTGCATCAGGACGTAGATGTGGATATTAGCCTGTCTGCAAAACTGTGAACAGTGACTGCTAGTGAAAACATAGTATCCTTACCTCACTTTGTCCTCTGTGAGGTGGTCGATGTTGAGAGGCTTCCTTCTGTCAGCCAGGATCTTCTTTTTCTTCTCTCTCTCCGTCTGCTTTTTTGCTCCCTTCTTTCCTTCTTGCTGGATAATCCAAATGGAAGTGTTGAAAGAATACAAGAAAAAAATATATCAAAAAGGCCACAAAGTCTGTCGTATTACAACAGTTCTGTCATTTATCTTAGCGATGGTTACATGTCTTTAACTCTGAGAAATACAGTTTTCCTGTGTATCAGTGTGTGGTGACTGACCCTCTGTTGGACACCACCATACTGCTGAGTGATGTTTGTCAGAGCCTTCTTCTTCTTGGCGTCATCATCCTGCTTCTTACGTGCCTCCTCCAGTTCCCTCCTCTCCTTTTCTTCCTGTACAGATTGCACATGATGATAACAGGAGAAAGAAACACATACACATGTGACAATAGAGCATAATGGTGATAATAAAGTTGAAGGTAAATAAAACAATGAGCTAAAATGTGCACTAAGGATCAGTAGAGCTGATGGGAGACACAGAGTTGGTTGACAATTCTCTCTAGGTACATGACTATGAGCAACTCCACTCAAATTACATCATTTGATCAATTGTTATTAATAAATATGTTTATTATAGCAGATTTAAAGAAAGGTATGCTGAATTATTTGCCACAGATGAAATGAGGAAATTAGTCCCCCAAAGGCTAAAACTTCAAGCTGATCAAAATCTATGTCATCTGAGCTGGCACTTGTGTAATAGGACATCAGTAAGTACACTCATACTGTAAAGCACCATGGGCTAGTATTTTTATATGTCAAAGCAGAAGTGGCAAAGACAGAGAGAGTATTGGATCTCCTTTGGCTCTCTTAATAATTTATAATCATCAGGGAAGATTCCACGGCAAGATACACACATACCTGACATCTTAATTGCATTAAGGAAGCAAGGTGAAACTACAGTCAGTCAGTTATTTGTTACTGGACCTTCTTTAATTATTATATGTGGGGTCATGTACTGAAACAGCTGTGATGAGCAGACTCACAACAAGACGAGCCTGCCTCTCCTTCTCCTGCTCAGAACGGATCCTCTGCTGTTCAGCCCTCTCAGCGCGTCGCTTCTCCTGCTCATCCATGCCGATACAGACACACAAAAACACACACTGTAATTGTTTGCCGGGTGGTGCAATACTCCTGATCTGCCACGTTTTCCTGAAAGACTTACAATCCTGTTAACAAGAGCAATGAGCTCCTCCTCGTCCTTCTTCCTCTGAATGAAGTGGGCCTCAATCAGAGATGTCAGCTCGGTCAGATCCTTCTCCTGACGCTTCCTGTGGATGTCCTGCAAAGACACACATTGTTTGTATTAACATACTTATTAGGACCTTCAGTCGCTGCATTTTCCGTCAGCACAATATTGACCCTGTACTACTGTAGCACACGTCTAAATTCTCAACAATCTCAAACATCCAGTGTACAGACAAAACGCAAACACCTCCACAGACATGTTATTACAAGTAATTGTGTTAATATTTTGAATCAATTACTTACATCAAAGTCAACTTTCTCCCCATCGGGTATCTTCGGCACAGCTATAGTTGGAACAAATGCCCTAAAATAACATATCTGGTTTAGAATAAGAACTTTAAATGACCAGTTAACCACTAGTTGGTAGATGTACAGTATACAGATTAAAAATTACATGACAACATACTTACTTTGGTTTGGGTTTGGAGTCATCTATTATAATAAAGAAAGGATGATCAGTTACAATCAAACTCATTTATATGAGAAGTTATAAGTTATTTGTTTCATACGTTTAGTTTTTCAAACTAAAATATGAATCTTAACAGGATCAATATATTTGTAGTTTAAAATTCATAACTGACATGTCAAAGTTTGATCAGTAGATAAAATGACAGCGTCCACGCATTCAACACACACTCAAACAAAAGTAATAGAACAAGAAATCTTGCTAAATTCTGTTCATACCAGCAAGTCAATAATCCCTTTTGTTACAAAAAATGTATGAACTGTCTGAATCCTGTGTTGTACAGTGCTGTTATCCAGACATCTGGACATAGGGACAGAGGGACATGTTGTGTATCAACTGGCAGAAATATGTTTCATTTATTATTTGGAAATTCTATAATCACTCAGGTAAGATATGTACTTTATATATTTTGACATGAACAACTTTCTCGCCTGTCTGAAGGGGAAATAGAAAGTCAAATGTCTTAATACTTTATACTTAATATGCCTTAATACTGGGTTGTTGCAAGTACTCAAGGGTTTCATGTCATAAAGCTTAGCTTTACGTCCAGACAATGGAGACACATTTTTTTGCAAAAGTGTGTTATCAGAATAAAGATTGAGGAGGGAAAATATTACACCACATATGAATCCATGTTAAATGACTGTTAACCATGTGGGGATGCACAAACCAGAATGATATAGTCTTATTTAGTCACACCATGCATACAAGTTTAAACAGAGAGACTTTGCTTTACCTTCTTCTGCAGGCTCTTTGTGAAAGTAAGGTGAAAAGGCAGTTGATAAGTGGCGGTGATTGTAATCAATGCAAGAAATTTAGAATAGCTAATCAATAAATATTCATGACATGGCTTAGTCACAATGAGTTACCTAAGGATTCAGCAAAAATACCATAAGAGATGTCATAGTTTAAAACAAAATTAGCTTGACTCATCTTTGTATACAAAATATTTGTTGCCGCTGGACCATCGAACACTTAAGCCATTGAAAAATGGATATTGCATATTATATTAGAATAGAACATAAAAGTAGAAAAAGCTACTTACCTTCTGCCTTAGGAGGTTCTAAGGTGGAGTGAAATAATGAAAATATAATTAGATGTGTCACATTGTCAAACAATGTTTACAATTGTCCAGAGAAATACTGAAACATTTATATGATAACCTTTCTTTGCACTAATAAAATTAGCAAGGCATGCAGTATATATGGTAAAAAAATGAAATGTCTTAATTTACATCAACTGAAGTGTTTCAGATGTTAAAACTCTAAAATGTCAGTATTCTGTCAGTAAATGCATGAAAACAGGTACGATCTTAACAACCAGTGCTCAGTTTTACTTGCATGCAAACAATTATTTTGTCTGAGTAGATTTTTACACATTCATTTTGGAATAAATTCATCAATTACTAACTCAGCAAGTGAACTACTAAAACTACTAATATTGATATAGGTAAATTAATAGTGCAGAAGTAAATGAGTGAAAAGAAATTCTACTGCAATGTGCAGGTGGAAAGCAAAGGAGTTTATACCAAGTCGGTGTGTTATTAATATAAAATATGTATATATGTATTTATGATGGCACAAGCCATGCTAGGAGCAGTACTGATTACTACGCAAACAACTATTATAATATCAAGAGAAACCTTCAATCTTAGCTTTTTTTCTTTGTAAATATATTATGCTCTGTAAAACCTGGTAGGGAATTATAATGGCACATACCATAGTATTTGTTTGTTTAAAGAGGAGAATTACCTTCTATATCAGGTGGAGGTTTTTCCACTTCAACCTCAACTTCCACATCTATATAACAACAATTATTGAAGGCAGATGTTATTGTTGGGCAAAAAACATGACATGACTAACAATGACATGACTAAAAATGGTACCACACACAAACAGTGCACTACAAAGGTGTGAAGGAAAAGAAAACATATTTACGGACACAAATAAGTCATACAAACCTCCTTTCAGCACCTCCATGACTGAGTGAACAAGATTAGTGGATCAACAAGACTGAGGTAAACAGCGTGAGGACGGGATTTGGTCAAACTCTGAGCACTGTGATATTATCTCTCGGGATGAACTGAAACCAATGCTGATCGCTGACATTCTGACCAAAGCTAAAGTCATCTTGGTTCACAGCCACAGCCTGTTTGTAACGTGTCCGAAATCAAAGCAAAAATCTAAACACATAACAGGAACAGACATCATTTTGGTTTCCTCTGTCATTTCCTCTGTCATTCATCATTGCTAATTTGGTGGTGTAAGAAGTAATCTGATCCTTTACTTAAGTAAAAGTACCAATACGTCAGTAGTAAAAGTCAAAATCCTACTTAATTAAAGTATTATCAGCTAAATGTCCCACGATAAATCTGAGGGGTTGGGAGATGCTGAAATTATTTATTGATTTATTTGGACTGTAATCTTAGTTTTGTTGTGCAAAATTGTACCTTATTAAACCATGAACAGTTATTTAGTGAAACTATCTGAGAGGTCTGTAGGTAAACCAGTATCTGAAAAGGATTAATTGCAAAGTAACAATTACAAGGAATTTGTCTTGGTGGATGGTGCATACATAAACATTAAAAAGGAAATAAACAGTAAATGTAAAAGAAACAATATCATAAATAAACAATACGTACAATATAACTGTTTAACAATAATAAAAGCATATATATATCTGAATGTATGGACATTAATATATATATATATATATATATATATATATATATATATATATATATATACATATATACATACACACACAGAAAATTGTAATGGAGAAAATTCAGATAAAAAGACAAAACAGTTTTGGCAAAAAAGTGTTAATTCACACACACACACACACACACACACACACACACACACACACACACACACACACACACACACACACACACACACACACACACAAACACTTCTATGGAAAACCGGTCCACCTCCATCAAAAATTTAACGACAGAAACTAACTTTTTTTAGTCTTCACTTATTAACTCCTTGTAGTCCTGACCCTGGGTACACACTTACTCAACCAAACCTCCCTTCATGTACACCACCACAACATACTGTATCTTACAGTTAACTTGATGAACTTACCCTCCCACAACTTCACTGTCCTGTCTTAATGTCTGTACATTCGGATTGTTTTACTCTTGTTATATTGTACCAATAAGAAAAAGAAAACAGACTACCACCAACAGGAGCAAGCAGACACAACGGAAACACACATATGACGATACACACATGAAGCCATGCAGGAGCCTTTACCTTCCTCTTGCTGCGTTTCTTCCTCTGCACAGACATAATAAGGTCAGCTACGTCAAGCAACAGAAGCTTGAAAGTGACATTTAGCTTTCAAAAACACAGTGAATGCTCTCGAACCCTTACTTGCCTTCCTCACTGAAAAAAAGAAGAACGGAAGATGTGAACTTTTGGAGCAATCACTCAAAATCAGATTTGTCTGTTGATTTAACTTAAAAGACGCTACTAAAATGCAATAAAAGGTACTCACAACATCTCCTTGACTACTTTTTCTTCTTGAGACGTCTCGGATTCCAATTACCTGCCTCAAAGAGGAAAGTAGACAATGTATCAACACATCATGAATCACCATTTTGGTTCACCACACAGACAACAAAATGCGTTTTAAATGGATTTCCTTGTTTGAGATAAAAGGAGTTTTAATGCAGTTGTCAAACTGACACAGACACACCAGGCTTAATTGTCTTGGGCTCAATATAATAAGGGCTGGTTATACGTGTTTTTCTTGCTCTGATTTGTGTTGTGTTGATATTTTCCTCTTTGTCTTATTGAGTCTAATGTTTTTACAAGCCCTTGAGATTTCTTGCGGACAGATGGTTTGCATCTCTTATTTTCTACTCCTTTCAATGCTTTTGTCATATGTATAAACAACCAAACCAAAACCTACTACAAAAAAAGTAGAAAAGAAACCTTGGCTACATTCTGAGAGATTGGAGCAATTGTAGAATTTGAAAGGATTCCACCATGGGCACTGAAAGCAGAGGCACAGGGCTTTAAACAGCTCCAGGCCTAATCCTCAACCATTTCCTCTTGGCAATGATCAAGGCTGCAGGCTGCAGCCGACTGGAGTCTGAACAGCACTGAAACTACCAGCACGAGTCCTTCAGGGACATCTGAAGCTATGCATATCATATTGGCTCAGATATGTACACTCATCAACAATTTTCCAGGTGCTTAAAAGGCTTAGAAGGGGTACGCTGCGAGAAATGTCCATCAAAACAAGTGTGATTGTATTTGTTATTCATGTATTCAATGATTATTACTCTTTCAAAAGCGAGACAATTTGATCTGATTGCAATTTCAAAACCTTATCTCTATAAAAGGGCCATTCCATCAATTTTACACATGAAGCTCAGTTTACTTGTCATGAGGAGTCCTACTCAACCGTTGAAAATAATTGTTAAATGTCCTTTGTGGCTCTGGAGGAGCTTTCTAAAGTCGGAAAAAGAACCCTGATGATGTCTAATAAAAGAACCTAGTGACTTGCCTTATGGGAAATGTAGGAACCATTGTTTTTGGAGTTTGATCCCTACTCTAGACTAAAAGTGAGGATATCTGCTCTGTTTTGGACCAGTTTCAATATTGTGGTAAAGTGGCAGGTAGTCCCTGTTCCTAAGAAATAGTCCAACCCTGTAAAACATCCCTTTAAAACATGTAAAACATGTCATTTTAAAATGTTGATTTGTTGAAATTAAACAAACAAGATATAACATGTTATTTACTGAGCTTTAGAGTTGCTGTTTTTTGTTACCTTTGGACAGATCCTCGCTAGCTGTTTCTGCCTGTTGTGAGTCTTTTTGCTGAGCTAACCACGTATTCCTGATTATACCTTCATATTCAGACAGACAGTCACAAGAGTGCCATTAATCTTCTCATCAAACTCTGTGCAAGAAAGCAAATAAGCAAATTTTCAAAGTCAAAGGAATTTCAAACTATTCATTTAATCTGCTTCTCACAAGTAGGTTCACATGCATTTCATACAGAATCTTTCCCATTATAACTCCTGATCTTCATTTTTTTTTTTCTTTAAAGTGGCCTCCTTAACTATAAATAGCAACATTAGGGTGTTTGGGATCAAGGTTAAAGTTACAGAAAAGTTACAGGCTTTGGTATCCCCTATAAATATATCATATCAATTACATGTTAGAACAACACTTGGATGCTGTTTTTACCATGAGCTTATAAATCACAAGATCATAAAAACCGGTGTCACTCGGCAACAGTAGGGGAGCGTGAGGGTCTATTTTTAAGACTAATAAAAAGTGTGCTTTTGAACAGGTGTGGAGCCACTCCTCCAGACAATGGGTTTGGCTCTGCTGACCGTAGTCACAGTAAATCAATAAGCCAGGACCCATATTGAGATGGGCTATTTCTGTTGTCAGCTGCTGGTCAGGGAACAATTTACAATGAATAGGTCTCAGGAGTCTGTCTTCTTGCTTACATCCCTACTCATTCAAACAAGTTTATTCCAGATAATTTTTATAATATGTTGATAAAATATACATGTTAAATGGATGATCTTGGGACAAAGAGAACATCCCAGTTCCACCTTCCCTCCTGCCTGCTATGATGCTGTTCTACCCCCCCCAGTCATTTCAAAGGGCCAGCTGCACATTCAATCTCTGCATGATATTTATTTACACTTTCACTATATGTGGTTACTGTCCAAAGTCATGCTTCTGTTTAAATTATGTTACATACATACTCAAATTCAAACATTGTGGTGCCTGGATTCCCTGTGTGGTTTTTACTTTTGTCATTAGATTGAGCAGCTGACGTCAAAAGGATGAGGAAAGAGAAATGTGAAGAGGAGAATGTATGGGGAAAGAAATGGAAGAATACCACATGGTTGAAGAAAAGCACTGACTGGAAACCCAGAAAGAATTCACAGTGTATGAGGATTGCAATGGTTGTGGTTTTAAACACGTTTTTTTTCGTAAATGCATGCGGTCAGTCCCCGTCTGGCTGAAACTGTGAAATAACACACAAGTCTGACAGCGGCAGGAATGTTGAGGGTGCTGGTTTCGGCATTAGGCAGCATTAAGTCAAAGCCCACAGCATGCTGCTGTACCAACACGACAGTCTCAGGGGCGAGCTTAGCACCTTCTTCACCAGCATGTGCACTGCTCAGATCAGAACACATCAAAGAAAAGCCATCATAAAAGCTTTAAGAGTCTACTTGGGCAACATCTGAGCCTATTTAATTCAACATTCATGACTTTGTATGAGTAACAGCTAGCTGATAGATCATGCTGAGGAGGTTTATTTATTTCAGTCACCAGAATTCACTGTACATTTTTAAGCTTAATTAAAAACTCCACCATATGAACTGTACTTGAATGGCAACTCAAATACAATGCATTTAATTGACCTTTTGCAGCCATGCGCCCAGAGGTCATGCTTAGATCTTACCTCTTGTATAATCCTGAGGAAGAGATGGGATTAGAAACAAATTCAGATATGATCCTTTTACATCCAGACAAAGACGAGTTCAATCATCCTACCCCAACCAAAAGCACACTTGATTCGGCCCTGCCCATCACATGCTCACATATCTTTTCTATGACTGGTTAGGGTCGTCAGTTCTATTGTTGGAGGCAGAAGATGAGTTACACCTGGATAGGAATGCTGCCTTAGAGTGCGCCTCGTAATCTGTTACGTTCAAGGCCAGAAACTGGAAATACAATTAGTTCCACCAATGGATGTATTATATTAATGGTTCCACCTCAAAGTATTATTTGGGTGGAGATAAAACATAACTTTTCAATCTTTTCATTGTTGTTACTTTGGAGAACTGACACAGCGTGTAGCTGCTTTGTGCTGAAATTGTGTAATAGTATGTAGGCTACAGTATAAAAGGCAAGCCTCTTTAAAAAAAAATATTAAATCCCAACTTTTATTTTATAACTACACATTGATTAAGTCTGTTAAGCTCATCATTACAATATATCTGACATCACTTGCAGGCAGCAGAGGAATGGACAATGAATGAACAGCCCTACACCGTGGTGAAGATTGTGTTTGTTGATTCCAGCCAGTTAGATTTAACACAACTGCTTCCTTCCCTAAATCTATACGGGCATCCCACAGGACTGTGTTTTGTCTCCAATATTGTACACGCTGCATACAAATGAGTGTTGGGCTTCAGTCTCCACTCATACCTTTTTCATGTACAGTATGCAGATGACACAGCCTTGGTGGGGGTTCTAAAGCTCGATAAATCATCCCTAAGTGGTTTTGAGGAAAAGGTAGAGAACTTTATTCAATGGTGTTCTGACAATTTCCTTAACAGGTGCAATATGTAATATGGACAGCTAGTGTTTAAAATACTTACTGCAGTACAAATTTAAAAAAAACTGGAGAGAATCGTCTCCCACGTTCCCTCCTCCCCAGGCTCGAAGTTCACGGAGGTTGCCAGGCTGAGACCGCAGCATCCGCAACAACGTTGCTAGACACTTGTCCCACATAGCATTACTTCACAGCACAGTGGAGTAGCTAACGTTAGATGCTGGCTATGTTGACAGTTGTAAAAACCTGTGCTCATGCGGAGCTCTACCAACTGACATGTACACTTTTTGGCTTAGAATTAGGGTAGGAACAGCTAAAAACAAAACAACTCACTGTCTTTCTCACTTGACGTACAGACACACTTCCTCGACTTAAAATTACAGTGAGAACCTCTAAAATTAACACTAAAGTTACCTTGCCGTCCTCTCCACACGACTGAACACACGTTATTGGCTTAGAATTACGGCAAAAATCACTAAACACGCTGCAAACTCACGGTCTTCTCTTCACGATTTACAGCCACCCTCTCTTGGCTTAAAATAACTCACAGTTTTCAGAACAGGTTACACGTTGTAACAGCCGCTTGCCTGGTCCTCCAGATTATTATATTATACACTTCTGAGCTGAAAATGTCCCCGGATTTTGTCTGAGAAATCTGGTCACCTTACTTTACTGGCTGTGTCTCAATTTGTTTTTGTGAGTAACCAACTTGCATACTCTAGCTATATAATTCAATGTGAGTACACGAATGTTGAAATGACAGAAAATGCCCGTCCCTTATTAGGAAATTAGCCAATTTGTCCTTTTGGGCTCTAAGCTATCTCCATCTTTCAGGGTTTGTAACGTTTCTGGTCATGAAACTGTTAGAAACATGCATTTTTTTAGGACGGGTAGAATCTATCTCCAATGATCCTGTTTGTTTGTTTGCTGCTTTCATGGCTGTACTAATGTTACAGTTGTAACGCACTGGGTTTACGTTTTTACAAGTAGGCTATATCTGGCAACCCGGCCTGGCTGTAAAACTGGGCAGTTGATAACAACCATTGTTTTATATCTATGATAACAACACACAGGCCAAAACACAAACAGAAATTCCGTCATGGAACGGAAATTTTAAAAGGAAAATAGTGCAACTAGCATCAAAGCCAGTTCACTCCTTATTAAGCCCCATTGTAACAAATGTGGTTGCAGTTCCACCAGAGTTCCACTGGGGGTGATTGCAGGTGAGTGCAAAATAAATTTGTTTCTTTCGCCTGATTGTCATTGAGAAATCTTAGATTTGATTGTAGTTTTTGCAAGTTCAACATGGATTATAGGTCGAGTTGAATGAACGAGTACTTATATGCTTTCAATTTTAATTTTAATTTCTTACAGTTTGAGTTGTTGTTGCCCATAACATGCTATCATTCTGCTAATAAATGTTGATTGGTCAGTGAAGGACTGATTACGACCAAAGATCTTGCTTGACGGCATCCAAAGCAGAGTTAGTGTTGGGAAATTTTATCCTTCTGTTTAATGAGTCACCTCAAGTCATTTGAGTTAGGATATAAAAATTTATTAAAGACGCTGCAGACAGACGAAATGCTTTTCCGGGCAGTTAAACGTGCACGGACCAAATGGAAATCCTGCCTAGCGCAGAGATTCCCCAAAAGGCACTTTAACATTGGCGTGCTCAGATAGATATAGGTTCTCCTTCTGGAGCCTGATTGGTTAGCTATACTATTGCTGGGGCACTCCTTTCTCTGTCTGTCCCTTTGTAATCATTCTCTTCTTGGGAGCCCCCACCTTTGCTGCTTTCCTTTACTTTCTTGAGTAACTGTCTCTTCACATACAACAGGCCTTCTCCCTTGTGTTATCTTGCGTGCTACGGCCTTGACTGTGGTTTAATCTGCCCTGCCTGTACTCTGTCTGTGTGTGTGTGTGTGTGTGTGTGTGTGTGTGTGTGTGTGTGTGTGTGTGTGTCAGTTCCTCCTTTGCTTCATATTTTCTGTTAAAGACGCTGTGCCCCAGCTGCAAAGCACACTCTGTTCTCAGTACATTCTAGCTGTTTTGCAACATTAATGCAAGCACCTAACTATCCAACAATAGCATTGAATACAAGTCAGCTTTTACGTGACCTCACCCGTGTGTCCTTCGCTTCTCTCAAACTGCCACCACCCATACTCAATTGATCACTTATTTTCCCACAAATTCCCCCTTTTCGCACCTGCAAGGTGCGAAGACATTCATGAGTTCACTACGTTACCAAAGATCCCCCTTTAGGACTACAGTGTCATGCTCCCGTCCGTATCTTCCGGCGGCTCCTCTATTGTCAGGAGCGGCATCACCGTATAGGGCGGAGGGGCCTTTTCTTTAGACAACAATGGGTGGTGATGGCGCGAGATGAGGGTCCGGAGACACGGGATACAGCAGCAGCCACAGGTTACTAAAATAGCAGAAAAAACAGCCAATGAGGTCAAACAAGCAGCAATGAGATTTTTCCATTTTCCAAACATATTAGTCATCCACCCCTCTAGGGGATTGTCTACACCTGATGCTTCGTGCATTTCCTTGGAGAGGGCACGGAGTTGGTTCAGTGCCCTGGTGACTTTCCCATCTGGTGTGGTGTTGTTGGGGATGACGGTGCAGCACAGATCTCCGAACATGGAGCAGACCCCGCCTTTCTCAGCCAGCAGCATGTCTAGCGCCATCCGGTTCTGCAGGGCCATCAGGGAGGTGGGCGCCATCTGTTCTGCCAAACCTTCAATCGCATCTTTAGTAGCATTGCTTAAGCGTAAAACATTGTAATGTACAAAGTTAATTCTGTCAACATTCTTACTTGGGGTAATAGGAAATAGAGCAGATATAATGGGAATATTTTCAAACCCTGCGGCAATTTTGTCTGCTAGTTTGAATTCGTTTGGCACGCCTCTTGGTATTCCTATATAATCTATATAAGTAGGACTTTTGGCCCATGGGTCAAAATCCGGGGCACCATTGGCGAGAGCGCGCCTTCTTCGCTTTCGGGTCAGCTGGACAGATAGAGAGTGGGTGAATTTCACTTGTTTTCCTACTAGAGAGATGGGCATGGCCAATCGCACCATTGCACACACACCCTTGGTGCGGTTTGGGTACTTAATTTGAGAGTAGATACGTAGTCCCCCACAATAGTAGAACAGTCCCAACCTTGCTATGGGGCCTATGTAACTCTCAGCATTCTGGACAGTAACATTGCACCAATCATGGGGTATGTTTCCTAACTTTATGGTGGTTTGTTCTGTACCTGTGAAATTAAAGCAATGGTATCTGGCCCCTTCCCCCTTTACGGCGGTGAAATAGCCTGGTTTTTCAAATCCTGGTGGGAGGAGGGACCACTCCCAGTGGTTTTGGTCGGCGGGTCCGCGGAGACTGTTCCTTGTGCTTTCATTCCCCCACATTATCAATACTACCCTATTCCTAACATCATACCAATTAGTATTGTTGCTCCTTTCCCCACCCTTTATTCCTTTCAATATTGGGCCCCCTTGTCCGGACTGAGGACTGTCCGGACTCCCCAAGCAGCGCTCAATTGACTGCTGCATTTTTTTTTTTTTTTTTTTTTTTAGATCGAATCGAGTGTCCGCCAAAATGCGGGTCGGAGGTTTTACTGGGGCACAATGTGTCAGGTGATGTCAAGGTGCGCCTGATTTACCTTTTGACCTGGACCGAGTGTGAAGTAACCTCCTTCACTTCGCACGGACCAGTCCACCTGGGGTCAGTCCACTTCCTCTTGTGAACTTTCAACCCCTGACCCAGTCACCTACTTTCACCTGGGGTGATGGTCGTTCGTCCCCCTTGTGCTGACATGCCATCTGCACCTGCGTGGAGAGAGCTGCAACCAGAGATGTCAGTTTTCATTCCTGTATTCTGACTTTTCTACCCGTTGTACATCCAACGATGGCATATGACCTCCATCATTGGGTGGGCCCGGTACTTTCCTACCCGTTAATATTTCATGTGGCGACAGATGACTGACTTCCCCTTTCTCGGACCTCATGATACCAGGGAACGTACATCTACCCACTTTCATGTGGCGACAGATGACTGACTTCCCCTTTCTCGGCATGAAGACCAAGGGACGTACATCTACCCACTTTAGTTTACTCTCTGCACATACTTTAATTACCTTAGTTTTCTAGTCTGGTTGACTCTCTCCGCCAGTCCTTGGGACTGGTACTGGTATGGATACACCGACCCCAAGACACACACTATTTCTAATTCCATTCCTTGTAAAATCACTCCATTTATTTGCACTCCTTTGAATCGGTGTATCCCCTAGAGTATTTATTTCCACATTCTTCACTTAATCAACTACTGACTAACTGTCCCTACCATTCTCCTACCCAACTCATGACTTCTTAGTCAGTGTGTCTTACCTACCGTATTCATCTATCAATCTCCTACCGTTTAAAATATCTCATTAATCATCTACTGACTAACTGTCCCTACCATTCTCCTACCCAACTCATGACTTCTTAGTCAGTGTGTCTTACCTACCGTATTCATCTATCAATCTCCTACCGTTTAAAATATCTCATTAATCATCTACTGACTAACTGTCCCTACCATTCTCCTACCCAACTCATGACTTCTCTTAGTCAGTGTGTCTTACCTACCGTATTCATCTATCAATCTCCTACCGTTTAAAATATCTCATTAATCATCTACTGACTAACTGTCCCTACCATTCTCCTACCCAACTCATGACTTCTCTTAGTCAGTGTGTCTTACCTACCGTATTCATCTATCAATCTCCTACCGTTTAAAATATCTCATTAATCATCTACTGACTAACTGTCCCTACCATTCTCCTACCCAACTCATGACTTCTTAGTCAGTGTGTCTTACCTACCGTATTCATCTATCAATCTCCTACCGTTTAAAATATCTCATTAATCATCTACTGACTAACTGTCCCTACCATTCTCCTACCCAACTCATGACTTCTCTTAGTCAGTGTGTCTTACCTACCGTATTCATCTATCAATCTCCTACCGTTTAAAATATCTCATTAATCATCTACTGACTAACTGTCCCTACCATTCTCCTACCCAACTCATGACTTCTTTTAGTCAGTCTAACCTACACTTTTCCTATCAATCTCCTACCATCCTATCCTGCCCCGCATTTGGTCTGTCTGACAATAGACTCTCTGAAACCAGTTAAAATCCAGTCTGATCACACTTGATTTTGTTTTGTCCAATCGCAGAATTTTAATTAAAAAGGCTTCTGCTTACCTTTTTTTTTTTTTGTTGACCGGTCGGTGTGATCAGACCTGAGTCCTCCTGGTCCCGCAGTCAATAGTCCTGTAGGGCTGAATACCCGTACAATACGGGATCCAGCGAAATTTCCCTGGATCTCTAGAAAACCATCCTCTGCTACCATTTTGTTGGGAAATTTTATCCATCTGTTTAATGAGTCACTTCAAATCCACTGAGTTAGGATATAAAAATTTATTAAGACGCTGCAGACAGACGAAATGCTTTTCCGGGCAGTTAAACGTGCACGGACCAAATGGAAATCCTGCCTAGCGCAGAGATTCCCCAAAAGGCACTTTAACATTGGCGTGCTCAGATAGATATAGGTTCTCCTTCTGGAGCCTGATTGGTTAGCTATACTATTGCTGGGGCACTCCTTTCTCTGTCTGTCCCTTTGTAATCATTCTCTTCTTGGGAGCCCCCACCTTTGCTGCTTTCCTTTACTTTCTTGAGTAACTGTCTCTTCACATACAACAGGCCTTCTCCCTTGTGTTATCTTGCGTGCTACGGCCTTGACTGTGGTTTAATCTGCCCTGCCTGTACTCTGTCTGTGTGTGTGTGTGTGTGTGTGTGTGTGTGTGTGTGTGTGTGTGTGTGTCAGTTCCTCCTTTGCTTCATATTTTCTGTTAAAGACGCTGTGCCCCAGCTGCAAAGCACACTCTGTTCTCAGTACATTCTAGCTGTTTTGCAACATTAATGCAAGCACCTAACTATCCAACAATAGCATTGAATACAAGTCAGCTTTTACGTGACCTCACCCGTGTGTCCTTCGCTTCTCTCAAACTGCCACCACCCATACTCAATTGATCACTTATTTTCCCACATTAGTCAGAGAGAATATTTCAGTGTGGTCTTTAAAACATTAGAAAACCTCTTTCTAGCACGTGTATTGACAGGGAGAGCCTAACCTGTCAGCTGTGTTGTTGATGCCAAGAGAAAAAAGGAAGTGACTCAGAGCTTGCTGTTTTTTATTATTCAGAATACATTTTACAAATATACAGTCAACACAGTTTGTAATCAAATAAAACTATACATAAATAAGTGCAAATGATATACTATGAAAGTAAATAAGAAAATAATAATTTAAAGAGAAACAAATAAAAGAATACAAAAGTCAAAACATATCTGACTTTCAAAACATCAATAACGATTATAGACAGCAGGAGCTCTTCATCAAACAACCTTAAGTAGACATCAGATATTAAAATAACTTTTTATTGGATACCATCTTAAGACACTCAAAATACCTGTCATATTCAACCTGTAATAATCTAAAACATGGTGTTGATTTGGAAATGTTTGTCTTGTGGTTATGGAACTTACCTAACAAAATAAAGAGATTTACAATGTTACATGCATTTCTATATTTACATTCATGTTGATAAAATTGGGACAGTTTTAATGGCACTCTTGTAATATTGTAGTTACATTTCTTTTTTGTTTGTGATTTATTTAAAGAGCCAAACAAAAGTGCAAAACATTGGTCAAGATGACAACATACAGAAAGTACACTACACACAGATAAAGATAAAATGTTTCACTCCAATACAAAGAGAGGAAATACGGGAACAAGGCACACAGACACTGACAAACACACAAACAAAGCATTGACAGGAAGACCGGCACAAGACAAAAGTGACCAATCACGCACACAGACAGAAGTGAGAAGGCCGTTGTCTAAATCTATCTATAGCATGGACTTCAAGGATCCAGCAATGCTGAGCCAAGAGTCCACAGTCTTTCCCGGGGCTCCACCTATGTGAGCCGTGGAGAGCTCCATTGCTTTCTGGATGTCCATACGACATCCAGAAAGCAATGGGTCCAAGTACCTATAGACAAGTCATTAGGTGGTTTCCCATGGGTTGCAATCATCTAGGCTGTAAGTCCAGCAAAAACAGTACATTTTTGAGTTTTAGAGAGCAGGAGGGATGACAGATCATTCAGAATCAAAACATTGACAGTAACAGGTACAGTATCATTAATTAGGGCAGATATTTTGGATGCAATATTGTTTCAGAACTTACCAACAGTAGAGCAATCACAGATCATGTGAAGATATGTACTATTAGTGGGCAGAACGTGCATAAAGGCCTAGTAATTATTTTCATGTGATGCATTTTCACAGGGGGTGAGATACAGTGAGGAAAATAAGTATTTGAACACCTTGCTATTTTGCAAGTTCTCACACTTAGAAATCATGGAGCGGTCTGAAATTGTCATCGTAGGTGCATGTCCACTGTGAGAGACAATTTAAAAAAATAATATGATAATCTAAAAAAAAAAAAAATCTCGATGTATGATTTTTTAACTATTTATTTGTATGATACAGCTGCAAATAAGTATTTGAACACCTGAGAAAATCAATGTTAATATTTGGTACAGTAGCCTTTGTTTGCAATTACAGAGGTAAAAGTTTCCTGTAGTTTTTCACCAGGTTTGCACACACTGCAGAAGGGATTTTGGCCCACTCATCCACACAGATCTTCTCTAGATCAGTCAGGTTTCTTGACTGTTGCTGAGAAACACGGAGTTTGAGCTCCCTCCAAAGATTCTCTATTGGGTTTAGGTCTGGAGACTGGCTACCCCACGCCAGAACCTTGATATGCTTCTTACAGAGCCACTCCTTGGTTATCCTGGCTGTGTGCTTCGGGGTCATTGTCATGTTGGAAGACCCAGCCTCGACCCATCTTCAATGCTCAAACAGAGGGAAGGAGGTTGTTCCCCAAAATCTCGCAATACATGGCCCCAGTCATCCTCTCCTTAATACAGTGCAGTCGCCCTGTCCCATGTGTAGAAAAACACCCCCAAAGCATGATGCTACCACCCCCATGCTTCACAGTAGGGATGGTGTTCTTGACCACATGACTCCTCTAGATCATCCAAATGGTCATTTGCAAACTTAAGACGGGCCTTAACATGTGCTGGTTTAAGCAGGGGAACCTTCCGTGCCATGCATGATTTCAAACCTTGATGTCTTAGTGTATTACCAACAGTAACCTTGGAAACGGTGGTCCCAGCTCTTTTTTCTCACCTTTCTTAGGATCATTGAGACCCCACGAGGGGAGATCTTGCATGCAGCCCCAGTCCGAGGGAGATTGACAGTCATGTTTAGCTTCTTCCATTTTCTAATGATTGCTCCAACAGTGGGCCTTTTTTCACCAAGCTGCTTGGACATGTCCCCGTAGCCCTTTCCAGCCTTGTGGAGGTGTACAATTTTGTCTCTAGTGTCTTTGGACAGCTCTTTGGTCTTGGCCATGTTAGTAGTTGGATTCTTACTGATTGTATAGGGTTGACAGGTGTCTTTATGCAGCTAACGACCTCAAACAGGTGCATCTAATTTAGGATAATAAATGGAGTGGAGGTGGACATTTTGAAGGCAGACTAACAGGTCTTTGAGGGTCAGAAATGTAGCTGATAGACAGGTGTTCAAATACTTATTTGCAGCTGTATCATACAAATAAATAGTTAAACAATCATACATTGTGATTTCTGAATTTCTTTTTAGATTATGTCTGTCACAGTGGACATGGACCTACGATGACAATTTCAGACCCCTCCATCATTTCTAAGTGGGAGAACTGGCAAAATAGCAGGGTGTTCAAATACTTATTTTTCTCACTGTATGTCCTATGAATGAACTTGTAGTGAATCTTCTAATGGTCTGGATTGTGTGATACTTCTAGAATGTTAAACCATACACATGACAGTCAAGATCGACACTCAGTCCTGGGCAATCACGTACCCAGATCCTCTCAATAGGAAGGCCAATGCAGCCAGATATCACCTAGAACCGATCAAGCCTGGATACCATACCACAGGTTTTTGGCTGCATTGTATAGGATAGGATGGATGGGCAAAGACCTCTGCCAGGGGACACCGTATGTCTTGTGTGCTGATCTTACTTGAAGATAAAAGAAGTCAGAAAAAGACAACAAGCCAACCTCGCTAAAAATGTCTTTTAGACAATGAACCCCCCTCTGTTCCCATTGTGGAGCTGTTATCGGCTTCCCACCAATCAGGAAGCTATATTATTGAATAATGGAGAAATGGTGTGCCAGTTACAAGCTACATGGCAGTATGTTTCAGCCAATCTCCAAGTTTTGATTAGGTGATAGATAATGGATAGCATTACTGAGTGACCAAGGCTCTGTGATAGCATTTTCTAAGGTACGCCAGCAAACAGACATATCTGGATTAAGCCAGGTAAGGAGGGGTCTTAACACAAAGGACCAAAAGTAATGTTTTCCTTTCCAGATAAATATGTAATGACAGTAATTCAACCACCAGCAGGAACAAGAACTGTAAAATATGGCAGCCCTGGCGAACTGCTCTCAGTACAGTATTGAGTACAGGGACTTTTTGTGGTGTTTGGATATAATATCACAGAACTGTCAATATTTTTATAAAGCATTTGAACTGTAGATATAAAATTTTGTCTGAAAATAAATGGTGTTCTACCATATCACATGCTTTATAAAAATATGCTAATATTAAAAAAAATTTGTTTCAGTGCATCAGTACTGATGTTATCAGAATAGTTCAAGAGACTGAGAACAAGTCTTACATTAGAACTAATGTGACGGTTAGACTTAAAACCTGGCACCATTATCTCATGAAGACCTCTTTTTAGCCATTTAGCAAAAATTATTGATAATGTTTTGTAGTTTATATTAATATATATTAAAATATTAAAAATATATATAAAAAAATATTAAAAAATATTAATATTTGAGAGTGTAATTTTCTGTTAATAAGTGATTTTTATCAGGTTTAAGGAGAAAACATATTAAACCTTGCTTCATACTCATGGAAATTTCCTTTTTCAGAGTGCATTTTTTGGAATAAATCAATTAGAGGATTTCCCAAAAATGCAAATAAAAATCGACTGAAAGCCCATCATTACCCGGAGATGTCCCTTTTTTTTTATCAACAGCCTCTGAGATTTCCATTTTAGTAATGGGGCGTTTGCAATCCATTTTAAATTGTTCAGATATAGTTGGTATGAATGTTTTAACTGACTCGATAAACCCTATCACAATCTGCAAATGGAATATTTTACTTTTATAGAATATTGCTATAAAATGGACCAACATATCTTGGAATGTGTTAAGAATTAGAGGTGATGTTATCATTCATTTTAAGAGTGGTTAAATTATTTCTTTTGCGATTTCGCTTCTCTACAGCAAAGAAATAAGTCTCATTTCTTTCCCCTGGTTCTAACCATTTCGCTCCAGACCTTGAGACCTGCCCCTTTAGCTATTTCAATATACATATTATCTATTTCCTCTTTTTTCAATGTTATTTCGTCTTCCTCTGAAAGATTATCCTTAGTCAATAAAGCATTAAATGTATCCATAATATTTATTTCTTTGGCAACGTTCATTTTTAAAACTACTTGCCGTAAAACAACATCTCTGGCCATATTATGTGTATGATGTAATTGAGATTTTAAAAGGCTTTTTAGAACAACAAAGCCACTTTCAAAAAAAATCTAACACCTAGCAGGGTGTTTTGTCTTAGCGTCCCCTTTCGTATGCAACATTCAAATTACTAGACAAAAAATTATATCCTGAGAAAAGTGGATTTTGAGGGGTATAGCTCCATAAAGTCGCATTCATTCTGCACTGGCCTGTGAGCGCCCCGAATGGAACCCTGGTGGAACTGCAACCAGTTCAGAAGCCTAAAGTATCGAGAGAGTTCTTCCCTTATTTGAAATTCTTTGTTAGCATGGTTGTCAGAAAAGATAGTATTTCTATTTAGCATGCTTCCTTAATATCTAATTACCCATTGGGGTAATTTTTGGATTTATTACAGTACATATATTACAATGTGACAAAAACAAAGGAAATGGTCATATATTTTAGACGTAGTAAAGAAGAAATTCCACTCATCAGAGTTAATAATGAAGTAAACAAACAAGGTAATACATAGATACTAAAGGATAGAGAATGATGACCAGCCGAGGTTTGATATACAGTATGTGCCACTGTAAAGGTAAAAAAACTGCAACAGTGAATGTTCTATTTATCTAAACTGTTCAGTTTTAATGTGGATCAATATATTTTGCAACTGTTTTACAAGGCTGTCCTTCAAGGTATCCTGTCCATTGGTCTGATTTGCGAGTTTGGAAACATGCGCAGCCTAGACCAGAATAGGTTGCAGTTATATGTTGCAGTGGATGGTCAGTATGTCGAGGGTCATTAGGTGTGACCAGATGTCAACTGCTCAGCTGTTTATGGACCTTATTGTAAGGCGGAGCAGATTCTAGGTGACCCTGCTCACCCTCTGCACAATAGGTTCCAACTAAGGAGCTATCAGGGCAAAGGTAGGAAAATAGGAACAGACAGGGTTAGCGAGTCTTTTGTTCCAGACCTCCACCAATTAGACTGATGAATGAGACAGACAATACAAAAACATAGGATCTGATGGTATTTTGTTTGTGTGTATGAAAGAGAAATGGTGTATTAAAATTCTGGTCACATTCTCAGGGATCATGTAGCCCACTGCTCATCGTAGGGAGTATGTGTATGCTTAGGGTACCTCGAAGTGCTGTGTAAGTGTGTGTATGTGTAGGTGTGTGTTAGGTGGATGGAAAAGGGGGGGAATGGCATATGGCATATTTAGTTACATCAAAAATGTATATATGTTGTTGCTGTTTTTTATGAGTGTTGTATGTATGTGCACCTTGACAACCCAAATTGTTTTACAGTGTGTTATTAGTACTTCTACTAAAGTACTAAAGTAAGGGATCTGAATACTTCCACCACTAGGGTTTTCAGTTAAGGTAGCATAACTAATGCATAATTTGGTAAATTGGAAATGTGAAATTGGGGTAAACATAGGAATAGTAAAATAAAACTAAAACACTAAAATTACATAGTGAACGATAAATAGAAGAGAAAAATAAATTGTTTTAATTTATTCCATCAAATGATTGGTGCTAACTGTTGGAGGAAAAGCTTGTCTGTTATCCGTGTACTACCTTTTGTCAGTACCATGGCTCCATAATAAGAATTTTTTCAAGATGCTGTGCTGCAATGGGCACATACAGTATATAATGTGGTCCATTGAAGAATGGTGGAGTTATGGAAGGAAACTTAACAATGTGGAATACCTCAATGTCTTTATTGCTGTTGTTGAGTGAAGCGTACAATGTTTAAAACATTCATCCAGTTGGTAACTGCCCACTTGTATGACATTGGGAGCATTTAGAGAGGCTACAGATTGTGTTTTGCATAGGCTTTGCGCTACACAAACAAGTGTCTGGTTAAACATAGAAGAACTTTTAAAAAACATAACATGGACACAAGGTGGTAAAAAAAAACAAAAAAACAAAACGGCATTATAAAACCACTGTATTAAAAAAAACATAATGTCACATTAAATCACGCTTAAAATATTTTGGTCAAGCTCCCCTGCTCTTTTTTAGGAGCCATGGAATGTGATTGTCAGACTTTTGAGCAGTAACATCAATCAATATAATGCCCCGTCAAACCGTTATTATCAAAGCTTGTGCCGCACAAAAACTGTGAAAGGGAATGTGCTACTTGATTTCATAAGTCCTAATATCAGACTGAGTTGCTTTGAGGCTATCGTGTACTGTACCTCAGCTTACATAAAACATTTTTCATTGCAATCATAAGGCCAAAAGACTTACATAGTGGTAAATATCCTTGTATTTTACTATTATTGTTATTTGCTTAGGCACCATGATTTTACTTTGTATGCCCTCAATTAGAAAATGATCGTTGAGCATAAGAGTGTGCATAGAGGCAATAAAGAAGTTAGTAATTAGTAGAAGTTAAGGTACATTTAAGAGGGTTGGTTTGCTCATTTCCTACATTGGCAAACCTACAAAAAAGGGACCTTGTGCACCTGCTTTTTAAGAGGAATGTCTGAAGATTTTAAAGTGATCAAACAGGTACAAAAGCTACAAAACAGCTAGAAATAGAAAAGGACAAAACACATTAAAACATAAATAAAAATGACATTAAGGATAATAAAAGTCATAATGGCCTTCTGAATATCCAACACTCCTCACCACCGAAATGAACTGCCTGTTGGTGAATAGTTTCTGGATACAAAAACTAACATACCTTTTGTTACGGAGTATAAAGATGTTATATAAGATACAGTATGATAGGTCATATTCAAAACATCACATGTGCTAACATATATTACTCAGACCATTGCTGCACTATTGGTAAGACATAATAAAAGTGAAATCAGCTAAATTCTAAGTGCTTATATTTCTATCCTGAAACTGGTGAACGTTGAATAAAATAGCAATGTGTGAAGCTTTAGCTTTAAATATAAATAAAAAAGAGATGGAAAATGTACTGTATGAGGGAAGGAACTGATTTCAACCATCTCTCTGGAATGTGGAAACTTTTAACTCATCTACTCCGTCGCTATCAAAATTGTCGGCATGGAGTACAACAAAATCTAAATTTAACATTTTCTTTTTTTCCTGGCAGAATTGTATAAAGTAATTAGTAATAGTAATTACAATTGTCCAAATTTCACAGCATTTTGTTTCTTTTAGAAAGCAAAAATCATTGTGCAAAGGCACTATACGTGGCAACCGTACAAAAATATGATGCTGTTTCGGTACAGTGCTTGGACAGCGTCTCTCCTGTCCCTCCGTTTTCTTGGTGTCCCTCTTGGGAATGTGATCATTATTTGGTTCTTAAGACAAAGTCAAAGGAAGAGTCTTGGATTGTTGTGGTCCCCAGCTGCAGTGGCTCCTTCAAGACATTAGTGCCCCATACCTGGTGAAAGACAAAGAGGAGTCCATCAGTGGTATTACTACGAGTCTGCAGACAGGTGTGGGTTAATAACTTTAACCCCGTGACTGAGGGTCAGACCATGCAACAAACACCACATGTTCTTAAATGCACTCAACGTGCAGTTTGAAGGCCTCTTGATTGCTTGCTTTCATAAAACTTTGACTGTAACAAGATCCTCAGCTCTTCTCAATTATTTTACTTTTTAACAAGGAATACAAATCATTTTAATGCTTTTATTTCTGTGTCAAAATTCTTAAAATTGCTATTCCATTAACAAGAAAACAACTTTGAGTGACATTTTTGGGCGTGTTTGCTTGATACTTGCCTACTTTAGCTTCAACCAGACTTCCCTCACAACTTAATCAAATTTAAATTTGCTGGCTACAAGAGTGACAAAACGGCAGTAAACATAAACCCAAAATCAGACCTGTAAATATTAATTCTGAAAACTATAGGTCTACATATCGACATAGGCTTCTTATCCATGCTAGCAACCTGACGATGTCCGTCTGTATGTTGGTCATTTTCCAAACTGCTACAAATAATTTTGAATCAAGAGGCCAATAAAAATTCAAACTTGAAAGTTATCAATCTAAATTCAGTACAGCCGGAGATTTAAACTTCCAAAATGGTGAAAATTATTTTGGAAGATCTCTATTAGAGCCAAGCATGTGGAGAGTCTGAGGCTGCTAACTCGTACGTGGTCCAGTGTGGTGTCAAATGCTGGTAAGGTGCTGCAGCCAGCAAGAAATACAAAATCTATACAAAGCCTCTGTCGTCATCTGAGTCAGACTGTGATGGTGTGCTAATCTCCAACATACCAGCTATTAATGTGACAAGCCGGCCTGACAGGAACACTGCCTCCAACACTTCTAACACGAGAGGCAGGACTGTGTTCTGAGCTGCGCAAGTGGACATGCACATAATTGGAAAAGCTTAAAGGTTTGAGTGCCGTCAAGATGGCTTTTGAGTGGGTTTGCAGAGGTGAAATTTATGTATGCTTGATGCTTTGTGTTGAACAACTAACACATTACGCAGACATGTACAAAATCCCTCAAGGCCAAAACCCCCTTCTGCCCACTGGAAGAACAAAAGGAGGAGGAGGCAGCCCTCACAACTGATTTTAAAATAGCAAGCAATGTTAAAGTGGCTTCAAAATGCTGTGGTGGGAAAGGCCAAACAGCAAATTATAAAAGACTGCAGGGGAGGCTATGATACAGAAGGGTCAGTTATTGGTGTTGTGACACATGGTGTCGCATAAATCAAAGAGACAGGGACAAGATGACACACTTAACTAGAAGGTAACACCTTCAATCTCTGAAAAAAAAGTGCTGGAACATTTGTCCCAACAAATACAATTGGAACGGCTTGCTGATGGAAAGCCCGTGAGGGATCATGTGCTTTTTGTTACACTAGCTACTTCTACTGGTGGATTGAGGGACCTGAATTAGAGCTGTAATTGGGCCTTAAAAGTTAGTCCTGACAAGGCCGGAGACCGACAGAATTCAGCCTGTGCCTGACAAGTACATTTTGATTGACAGCTTTTTAAAAGCCCAAACCCGTTTACAGCCTGACATTATTCAAATATGCGCACGCACACAGCTCTTTTGCCTTTTGTCAAGAATGAATCATTTAGACATTTTTTGGTATAATTTATTCATGACTAACGTTCTTTGCCCGTGCAACCAAAAATTAATCGCCAGAGGCCAGTCTCTGTTTCACCTCCTCAGCATCCATTTTTGCGCTAATCGAAACTCATCACCTGACCGCAAGCCCGAGCCTGGATCGAGCCAGAGTAAAATATTAGAAATGAAGGTTGAACCCGACCGAGCCCAACGGGAGTTTGGGCAAAGATCTTCAGCTCTAACCTGAAGAGATTATGGTGGGATCTTGTGGGAATATCTTGAACCTCTATGCACATTGTGTAGCTCCTCACTGGCTCAAGAAAGAAATTGTGTGAGGACAGTAAAAGTTTCAAAGGAGACCAATGTCTGTCCTTGTCCTTTTTTCAGATTGTCAGCAAGTAGGCTGCCTACATGCCTATAAAAGCATATTGCCACTGTTAGTTTAAAATCTTGCAACTCATTTACATGTTTTTACTTCAATTAAAGGATAAAGCACTAAGAAAATCCCGTGTCTGTTGGTTTCTTAAAAAAGCAATTAGAAAAATGCACTGTGGCCGAGCTAAGAACAAGGCAGTATTTCAGAGGTTCTGAAAAGTTTACATTTTGGAGCCACAAGTTCACCCTGAAACTGCTGTATACATTGCACATATTCACTAGCTCTGCAGATGCAAGCTGACACTTTTGACACCTTGTAAAAACTCACCGTTGGCGACTGATTTGGTCTCCCCTCTGCCTGCCACCTGCAAAACATAAAGATAGGAAGGTAAAGACAGATGCAGAGGGTAGCAAACCATACATGCAAAGCCTCCAGTCCACTTTTGATCGTACACTTCCACCTATACAGACTCTTGAACCTACCCAGATCTTCCTCACCAATCGTTATCTTGATTATCTTGCCTTCCCTGACATCACAGCATAGCATGAATCTCTAATGACAAGGTTGCTAACCCCCACCTTTGCTGAATAGGGCGCTTTTTACGTCAGTGCAGACCACCGCCTGGTGCCCTCCAACCCAACTACTGACTGTGGCAGACCACAGCCTCCGGTCTGCACTGCAGCTGTTGGCACTACTACCAAGCAAGGAAGGTTTATAACAAAGTAAATGGGAAAGTAGCACTTCTTGGTCTATTGGAGTTTCACCATCTACTAAGCAGCTCTACAAACACAGCTTTATCTATGTAAAGAAATAAAGACAAGACAACTTATTCATGTCAGGTCAAGTCAGACTTGTTTAAAATGTGAGGTGATATATCAGAGATTCAATAATGTCAAACGGCCATTGTGCAACTCAGCAAGGCACAATGCTTATAAAGAATGCTGTAAACAGTTTCTCCATTAGGGCAATATAAAGTAATGTGAAGCTGGACTGAGAATAGTGATTTGTGGTCGTCAGAAGAAAAGGAGCGGTGATGTGTACAGCCATTTAGGAAAAGCATTCAGCCCACAGTTGGACAACAGGCACACTGTAAAAGTTTGTTTTACGACACAGAAATTACACTGAACTGTAATCTGCTGGGTCGGCTTTAACAAATTATGGGTGTTAATGGAGTCAACGCTGAAATACTTTACAATTGGCTTTTCTATGGATTCGTTATTGTGTTCTCTTTGCTCTTTTTTATTTTACAGCACTTAGAACATTTGGCACACATGCTTTACAAGCTGAATTCCTTCATTCTAAGTTGCATGTGCAATTTGGAAAGCAGCTGACGTTTATTGCTCAATATTTATAAAATGCAGATAATTACATCCTTCAAAATGTTGCAAGTTTGTGTGTTAAGTAGTCTTGCATTGCCAGACCCATCTCTACAGTGCTGTGTCAGCGATGAAGTATGCTCTGGCCACAATAGAGATATACTATTCTGGGATAGGGGGAAAAACGCTATGGCTTGTTTGTATTTCTTTAAACCAAATGACAACCGTCCTGGGCGGCGGTTAGTCCGCATAGCGGAGATAGCGAAGGGGTGGGACATTCAAGGCGTGAGAAATGCATCAGGCTTTATCCCATCATCCACTGAGCCAGACTAAGTGTAAAGGAACTTGAATAATATTTAGAAAGAGAGTATGCCAGAACGTATGACACATATGTCAAATGATAAATATCTAACTGTGGACAGAAACTCTTAGATATTATCATTGTAATCAAAATAAGCACTAGTGTCCAACTACAGCAGAATAGAGCACAGCTTCGCCAACAACAGAGAGCAAAAAACATTGACAGTGTGACAGCTGAGTGTGAGGACATTCTGTGATAAGTGCTTTAAAGAAACATGGAACAAGTACACCTTTACCTCTCCAGGCTTATTCCAGATTTAACGTTGAGGTCAACTAGCTATGAGAGTTCTTTAAAACAAAAACAAACAGAAGTGATTGTTACTTCCATTGCTGCAACATCAGGGTCAAAACCGTGAGATTATTCTAATATTCCGACACCATCTCTTTAACAAAACATTTTCTTGATTGACATCTGGAAAACTATGGAAAACCACGGGAAATCCTTTCAAGACCACAAACCAATTTGGCATAGTTAAAACTTCATCTGGAGTCTCACTTGGATTTCCCCCAATGGTTGAGACTGGTACTCTGATCACCGTGCAAATTCCTCATCATGACACTAGAGAATATGTTAATATGAATAATAGCTACCTTGGTTGGAGAAGCACCTTTGTTCTCCCATAGACTCCTCTTGTTGGTGACATCAACAGGCTTCAGGTCCTGTCAGAGGGACACAGAAAAAAGAGGGCAAGACAAAGCATCATATCAGTGGTGCTCAGAGTGCCCAGCATTTGTAGGTCAATTTGAAAATAGTTGTCATTTCGCAGCAATGGCAGAGTATCTGAGATGGAGAGGAGAAGGAATGACAGATGTTGACGGGGAGCTTGAGAAATGAGAGTAAAGGTGGACAGACACTGGCAAGCAGAGAGGTGCTTGTCTAGAGGACAGAGGGAAAATAGCACTTCACTATAAGACACTCCATCACAATGCAAAGTCAAATTCGGGGACTGGAATATTTTGGAAAGCTTTGGCAAAGGTCTTGTTCATATCCTCAGTCTCTCCTGCTGTGTGTTACCTATTTGAGAACCAGCTATAATCTGTGACTTTGGAAAGCTCTAACATAAATATTTGGGTGAAATTGGTAAGAGTGAAGAGAGGCACAATTCACTGGCATTGAGCCAGGACTGAAAAAGCACTTTGCTAGCAAAGCTTATGATAAGCTGAAAGATAAAATGCTTAAGTGACACTGTATACCAAACTGATGCCAAGTCTACAATATCCACATATACTGTATATCTATATTATGACAGATGTTAAAGTGGACTGATGCAAGTTCGGACACTTGGTTATTTTTCTTTGTGGCCACCAGGTGGCGCCAGACAGATAATAGCCATAGACTGTTTACAGTCTATGATAGTATCTCAACCTGACTTTTGTCAATGATTATAAAACATCTGTACTGTGTGACCAGCAGTAATTGTGATGTAATAATATTAATAATAATAATACAGCAGGGCCAATATAAGAGTGAGAGGTTTACATGCAGTAAATGCTGCTACATCATCAAGTTCTGTCCCCAACTTCACTTAACATTCCCTCCTTCCCCCAAATAATTCTTTGTAAATGTAATATTCATGACTTAATAAGCTAATAATCAATAATGAAAAACTCAATTAATCTTCTTAATATTATTAACAACTGTATTTATGTGGTTTGACTGGAATTAAATGGCAGTGACCAAATAAACCACCAACTGTCATCATATTCAGATTCAAATGTTGCTAAATCCTGATTGGTGTGTTGAAGTATGTGACGTCAAAGTGAGTCCCGCCCCCCTTCAAACCAGTGAGGAGAGCACCAGAAAAAAAAACAGAAAACAAAACATTGTGTGTTCACGTAGAAACTCCTTGAATTAAGACTGATGAATTAAGACTGATTTTTTTCGCCTTTAAAGTAGATGTCTAGATCTCAGGATCTAGAATTTTTTTTTTTTAAAGAAAAACATTGACAGGTAATACATATTAATACAAATGTACACATATGTCAAGAACGATAATGCAGGTCAATCAACACAGCTTCTCTATAGCAGAGGTTCTCAGTCTTTTCTCAGCCAAGAGATGGAGACGGAGACTCCCTCATGTATGGCCCTTGGAACAATTTCATGTAGCCTATTTTTTTTTACATTTCTATAGTCTTAGTTATGTGAAAGAACAATACAAGAGAAATGTATAAGAAATATATTCAACATGTATTAATCATATTTGTAGATTATAGAAATTGTAGATCTGTTACATTAGAACGTATACTATGAACTATTACAGATTTAAAAATGTAAATATCTGGTGAACTAAGAAGATTTTGTTTTAAATAATACATTTTTACATTATAATTTAAATGAATGAATCTGAAAACGTTTTACAACCCCCTGGCAAAGTGCACTATAGCAGTAGTTTTAACTAAAGAACCCCTAAAACTGAAACAAATTAGACCACGGACCCCCATTTGTTAAGATTTTGTTCCAGGGTGTTGCATCTGATAGGATTTTTTCTTTTAAATGTTGTAAAGTGTATGAAACCTATGACCAATAGTCACACATTCTGTTATTGCTCTATAGGACCCTGAGCTGTACAGTACATGTACTGTACTTCCTAGCAGCAGCAACAAGGTTTTCCACGACGACGACCTACCGTTGGCCTTCCTCCTGGCATTTTGCCGCTCTCTGGGGTTTTATTCAGCCAGTCGTTAATGCGACCCGCCACGCCTGTCTTCATCACAGCTGCTTCCTGTTTGGATAGGGTCAAAGGTCAGCTAAGCCTGTTCGTCATCAGCAACAAGGCCGAGCAGGAAGTGCCAGTGAATTTGGCTCTTCCCTCTCCCTCTCCCTCCGTCTCTCTCTCTCTCTCTCTCTACTCACACACAGTTTCATTAACTTTCTCACATCCTCCAACACCTCGTCTTTTACCTTGAACGGGCTCCCGCCACTTCCAGGTGAGCCGAACACGTTGCCTTTCTCCCACATACTCTTGATGTTTCGAATGCTGTCAGTAACCATTGGTAGATCCACCGCTCCAGAGCGTGGGGATCGAGACTCCTTGTTCTCTCTCTGCTGAGACACAGAGGTGGGTTTAAAAAAGTTAAAACCCACATGAGCTGCATATAACAACAGTGACAAATTCCGACAGAGTACCGGATGGCAACTTTTGGGCAACTTTTAGACCCAGAGTAGCAACCAAAATCAGATTTTTAGCTTACCAAGAAATGAATCAAATCAGGAAATTTACTTTTGGCTGTCCTACATGTGAACTCTGAACTAACTGAATTCAGGATTCTATATATTTTTCTCAATCCCGTTGCTCAAATCGGATTTCAAATGCTACTTTACACTATGATATTGACGCCACATCCAGGATGACCTTTGCCCCATTGTCTGGTTGTGACAGCAGAGTTTTATTTAGTTTTCTATTGTCTTTTTAACTGGGAAACCCAAAATACTTTTGGTAAGATAGGACAAGACTGAGTTGGCTATTCACATACATAATATTTAAGGTAACCACTTACATACATAAAGTATGATTAAAAAAGCCTTTTATGAGGTTAACTAGGCTAGTAGGCTTTTTTGTTAAGTCTTCTGCTACTTTGTATAAAATATATTTGCAATTTGCAGATAAATACAAGTCATTTAAAGTGTATAGATGTTATAATAACTGATGCTTTTCATATGTGTTTGCATATATGTTCCTACAAGAAGTCTTGTTATATTTTTGACAGCTGTGTTTCCCAAATGGGATAGGGCAACCATTTTGCTTCACATGGAAATATAAAAAAACTTAGCAACTACTGTGTCATGTGTCACGCATTATGAGGCCAAACTGCTGCCCATTAGTGATGATACAGTTGAATAAAGGCTTACCTGAGCAGCGGAGGTGTACTGCTCCAGCCTGTTGTCTATCTTAGACACCACAGGAGAATGAGATGCCTTCATAGTGCTGCTGGGCAGAGCAAATAATAGTTAGCATACACAGTATGGGACCTCTTTGGATTTTATACACAATGTGGTCAACCATTTTTAGGTGCTTACATGCTCCGCTAAAAGTATGTTTTACCTCTTCTGTGCCGACTTATTCAGGAACTCTGCTCTCTCTCCAATCTGATGAGAAATGTATAAATTTAGTTATTAGAGCTCTAGGTTAATAACTATTGCAGGGGTGTTCACAGATGAACACATTGCTGCAACACAGTTTCCCTCACTCTTCAGTCACCTTAGAACAGATCTTAAACCTAACCTTTTGATTTCCATGCTTCTATTGTGTCTTTATTGTTTGTATGAGTAGTTTCAGTGTAAACCCCATTCTTGACTTGAGTTTTGAAGTCATTATGTGAACTAGACACCCACATGCTATCTGGTCCTTAGACAGTTCATAACTTAAAATAATTTCCCATAATTGGACTACAACAGATTGCATTTTTTTTAAATGGTGGATATCTCATCCAGTCTCTTTTTTCCTGACAAGAAACACACAATGTAACGAATTGTTCCCTCTGTGTGCAAAATACTCTGAAAGACATGCGCGCACACACACACACATTTTTTTTTTTATATCTGCTATTAGACTGTGGGAATCTCAGAGGATTGTTTATGGTACAACGCATGTGTTTCTTAGACGCTCAAAAGAAAATCGTTTAAGGGACAAAAGAAGAAACTGCAGAAAAAGCTCTCTCCCCCTCCCCCTGTGAAAAAGGACCTTGTGCTACCAAATGTGGGAGTTCCCAAAATACTCCCCGACAGGAAATACCCCATTCTCAGATGCGTTTTAAAGAGCCGTAGCCATCCGAATGCAGTTACAGTAATCCTGTTAACCCTAACTGCCTTCCTGCATCCCAGCAGCCCATCGCTCTGTCCTTCTCTCGCAGAGAACAATGTACTGTAGTGCGGAGCCGGTTATGCTGGATTACTGTTGATAACGTGTAGGCGAGCTCATAGGACTGTATGTTCAACAGAAAAGTGATAGTGTGGCATATTTCTCATTTCTATAGGTTTCAAAGAACTGCATGATCTGGGAATACAAATATATTTGGGTGAGAAATAGAAAAAACTGATCTAGCAGCAGTGTATATTTGGCACTAGCAACATAAGACAAATATGAGTCCATTTTAATGTGTTCTTTCCACTTGTGTGACACATGTGACTATTACAAAACTCCATATTGTGTGTTGTGGTAACCAAAATAACCCTAAAGCTGTACTTAGCTGTAATATTTGTTTTAATCAACAATGAGTCAAATCACTATGTGCAGTGTAGGTATCGCTTGCAGTAATAAACCCACAGATCACACATCACCCAACTCTGCAAACTCTGCAGTTGCTGCAGCTTTTTTTTTTTTAAAGCATCTCTTTACTCACTGTTTTTGTTTTACTAAACCACAACTTTACTGTTTAGTACATTCTCATAATTTTTTATTAACTCCTGTTTCCAACTGCAGCAGGCAGCTGTTTGCAACGGAAAAGCTTTGACTGTAAACTAGCTGCCAGGCACCAAATAGAAGAAGTTAGAGAGGAGCTAGCTGGTGAACACAGGAGAGCATATAGAAGCTAAAGAGCCAGCAGATATTTAACTCAGAAGTTGGCAAAGAATAAAACAGAGCTAAAAGGAGAGTGAATATTGGATTTGCCTTCACCAAGTGGACAGAAACACTACTCCTCACTTATTAATTTAATCAGGTCAATATTTGAAAAAAACTGCATTTAAACTCATACATTTTTCCTTATTTTATGGTTGTCATATACATGAAATTCCCCTTAAAGCAATTATCAACAGATGTGAAAAGAGTTCCCTGTTTGATGTAGAGTATGATGGAAAAAACAAATCCAAAATTGGAAGACAAAAGATATACAGCAACTGTATTATCACATGTTAATATAGTTTCATATAGACAAAACAAAGTATTGCACTGCAAAGCAACAATTCATACACAACACAGTGTGTAGGGTATGAAAAGTAAAAAGAGCTACAAAAATACACACACACACACACACACACACAGCACCTACAGTGAACATCACCACAAAGTAAAGCTGTGTCTGCGAGGCCAGTGCAGTAGGGGAGAGAATTACAGTTCATTTCAAACACAACATTATTTACAAGACTGACCACAAACAAAGCACTGGATTCCAGTACGATCAGCACTCACACACCATTAGAGCTGAGCTTTGAGTCATGGATATTACTGCTACCTGTCACTAATTAGATTTTCTCCACTGGTTGAAAATCCTCCTTGATTTTCAGTGTGTGGGAGTTAGCTTTTGGCAACACTGGAAACATTTATTCATATTTGAGTTGATTAAATGTTCCTTCGCCATGACAAACATTTATCTTTAAAGGAGTTGGGAAGGGGCGAGCACAGGGTTTATTCAGACTGCTTTTCCTAGTGAGGTGTTTTTGTGATAAACAGGTTAACATGTCAGCAGAATTTTAAAGTAAAATAAGAAAAAACTTGCAAGCAGCTGACTCTTTTCACATTTCTCTTTGTATTGCTCTTCCTATTTCTGAACACCTTCATCTCCGTCAGATAACAATTCATGCAGAGAGCTGAAAGAGGTGAGAAGGGCAGATGCAGGTCATCTGGTGCTTAATCCTGCCAACATTTTTGAATGTTTAGCTTGAGCTTTGCAGCACTGCCGGATGAGTGGGATTAGCAAATTTTGAAGAACCATTATATTGAGTCCATTAAGCTGACAACTGTACTGGATGGGATACAAATACACACATGCAAATACAACACAGGCAAAGTATATGTGCTGCAATATTCAGCATCTAAATAGTTTGAAGTGTCATATTCTTTTTTTTATTTGTATTAAACACTGTTTGTCTGCTTTAACATAGCTTAGCATTTCTGACTAACTAACTTACAGCCTACAGCCGTGACAAACAAAGCATTTAATTAGCTAGCTACATTAGCTTTAGCTAGCTACAAGTTATGTTAAAAAAGACTAGGATAGGTTAACTTACGCACATAACTGTTATACTACTATAATCAGAGCGTAGGGTAATGTTAGCAGCTCTGTCCTGGTCTTTATTGGATTTGGGGAAATTTAGCAGCCAAGCAGGGCTACACTAAAACAAAAAAACAGTTGGATATTTTTCCTTATCAAACTTATAATACTAAGAATAACTAGCTCTAAAATGCAATACAATAACAATGCTGGATCTTTATTTTTAATATATATATATATATATATATATATATATATATGTGTACATACACACACACATACAGCATATACTGTATATAGTAACAATAACTATGAGGCACAGGGGTTAGTAAACGTTCAATCTGCAAATAAAACTGCACTGACATTCTCCTTTTGGAATCAGGAGGCAGAGTTGCGAGGTTAAAAATGGTGGACCAACCTTCAAAGAGGAGCCTCGAGGGCTGACACACTTGAAGGGTCTGCCTTCCCCGTCCATATTGTCTTCCACCTTCTGTCTCTTCTCAGCTGCCTCTGCTCTCCTCCTTTCAATCTCCTCCTTCATCTTCCTCTTCTCCTCCTGAGGAAAGAGATGTGTCTAGAGTTGGGGCAGTTCAGCAGCAGATGCACATTTGAGCACAATACTAGAAAGAAATTAAGTACCAATCCTTCATCTTTTTCTTTTGGAGCAACTTTCTGTACATTTCATCGGACCTTATGACAGTAGTTGGCTGGGTATATGTAAGTTGAATGACTTTGACATGTTTATTGGTAATTATATTGAATAGTATACGCCACCAAGATGATAGACAACCAACAATCAGGGATGCAGCCGACTAAGACAAAAGATAAGTGCTACTTTTTAATTGATTTGCTTACTTTATCTAATGAAGCTGGTCAGGAACAAATTCAATTACTCAGAGCATATTCTTATTTACAGTGATCGCCTGCCTCAGTTTCGGAAAGCTTGAGACATGCACACTATCAACAGTTTTGTTTAACAATTAATGTATGAATCATTTGTAGCATATTCAGAAGAGAGCAGTATATCAGCCCTCTGCAGCAGCCTTGTCTTGGTTAATTAGTCTCTCTGTATCTCTGGGACATCTTTTAATTACAAACCAAAAGGCCTCATTAACATCACACAAGAGGAGAAGAACGGGGGCAGATAGCGGGAGACAACCCGCCACGTTCAGAGCCAAGATTAACAAAGAAGACCAGTCAGGGTAAGAGTGAGAATGAAAGGGCCTCAGAGCGAGCGCATGAAAGGGAAAATGGACGACAGTGCGTGGTTGAATACAGATGTGAACACATAGGAAGGAGGAGGTTATCACATTTGAGATACATAAGGATGAGGTCGTTCTAGGAGGAAGAAGGAATGACATGCATGAGTTACGAGTTGGGGACCCAAATAGCTTGAGTCGTGATAACAGTGAAGTATGTCAAGATAACGTCAGCGCGGCGCTAGTATGAGTGTGATGCATGGGTTTCAGCTCACACAGGTGTAAAGGCTAAATCAACATGGAAGTGGTGGTGCAAAAAAAAGGAACTACAAGAAATAAGAGGAATAAATGTAACAAATAAGATTTAAATCAAATGTAATTTTGAGCAAAAAACATATAACTCAAAGTTTAATTTATTTTTTCCACAATGACAGCACCATGCAGCTGGGAATCAGTCCTAATTAGCAAGCTAAGCTAACTGGCTTTCAGTACGAAGTGGAAGCAAGTATATGCTTAGCTTGTTAGCTTCCACTGTCCAATGAACAACACAATGATGTGATAAATTGTTGTAAAGGGACAGATTTCTTAAAGTGCCAATATTATGAAAAAATTTGGGGTGTTCTTTTGTGTCTCTGGTGCTTCCACATGCATACAAACTTGGAAAAAAGTTTTCATGCTGTTTTGAGTGAGATACGGGTTTCTGAATGTCTTCTGCCTTCAGTCTCCGGGTGAGCTGTTTAAAATCTCCACGGCTTTCTACGTCACTAGCCGAGACGAGCTGGCTAACCATAGCATGCTAGCTCGTTCTCAATGGCAAAACACTGCTAAAACACAAATTAGTTCACCATAATCTACAAAAGAACTACTTCCATGTCCCTGTTCTGCAGGTATTCCACAAGTGCGCCTTCATTTAGAAGAAGTCTCCCAGCTAATCCTGCCTTCTACTGACCAAAGAATTATCTAGCTGATGTGATCTTACTTAGCTACTGCGCATGTCTGACTCCCAACAAAGATAGTATAGAAGTAAAATGTCTCACTCTGTAGCTAAAACAGAGACAGGATAAAACAGGATCTGCAGCAATGTGCATACAAATATGGTGTTTTTTGAAAAATGAAGCCATGTAAACCTATTCTGGTACAACCTCAAAATAAAATTATGAACCTGAAAATAATATTATAATTCATAATATGCATAATATGGGCACTTTAACCAGCACTATATGTGCTTGCTGAAACAGTTGTGTGTTACCATTAGTAGGCTATTCAGCGTTATGTGCACCAGCTAGCATCATGTCAATTGACAGCACGGCTCCTAGCAACGCCAGCTCTCAGATGTCAGTCAACAGCTGCTATAGGAAACGCCTATAGCGTGAAGCTTCATGTTGTTTCACCAAATATGTCAAAAAACTGTTTTATCCTTGTGTAAAACGGTTGAAGGAAACTGAGGCACTCAAGAGGGCAAAGTTTAAAAAGCCCTTAATATATTGTTGGCTACATCATTAAAACATGACAAGGCGTTTCCGCCATTTAGACCTTAATCTCCACACCTGAGCAGCAATCCATGCAGACTGCATTGGGACTGACATTTTTGCCCTTTTTTAATGCATGTGATACTGTGCACAATAGCTGCAATATCACTGTAGTTTATACACAAAAAGTGAGGAGAATTAAAATTTCAGTGTGACTTTAACAAATCATTAAAAACAATGGATAACAAGGAGAATAGAAAAATTAACAGACAGAACTAAACTGATCACACGACATCCATGACAAAAAAAGACATCCCCCTCTCTTCCCTACCTCCTCTCTGGCTTTTCTCTCCGCCTCCTCCTGCTTCTTCTGCCTATCCTCCTCCTCCAGCACCTTCCTCCTCTCCTCCCTCTTCCTCTTCAACTCCTCCAGTTCGGCTTCGGCCTCCTGCTGCTTCTGCCTCATCCTCTCGAACTCCTCGCTCTCAGCGTCATCGCGGCGACGCTTCAGCTCCTCCAGCTTGCGTTCTGCCTCCAGGCGGGCAGCGTCGTCCTGGTCGTCACCTGTGAACACCTCGGGGGACCGCACACTGCCGCGACTGGGACACACACACAAACATGGGTCAGAGCACACATGCAGGTCACAACAGAAACACAAACTGAGGAGGTAGGACACAAAGCTGGCTGACATTCAGGTTAACACTTGACATATGATACAAACTGAATATTTAAAACATACACTCAAAGAATGTTTCTCTTTCCTGACAAGAAAACTAATCTAGATATAAACCAATGTGCACATATACAAATACCAACAATCACCTTCGCTGAGATAATGTTCCAGCACATCTCAAGTTTCATCCAGTGTTTCACACTGGGGATTAACTGCAGGTGACCCATGTCTAAAACGCACTACTGCTGTGCTACGGCTGACTGCTGAACACAAACAGCTTGTTTGCTTGAAAATCTGATTCAGACATGCTTTTCAATTATTGTACAGATGCCTTAGGTAATATTTGTTGTCCTGGTTCAGTTTTCTTTCATTTTGTAATGTTTTAATGGTAATGGGATTCTGTATCCGCAGAACAGGAACCTGCAGTAAACAAGTTTTCTCAGGCTAGTTTAAATGGAACACAGTTAATGTTACTTATAATATTTTTCTGTATAATAATAGAAATACAAAAATGAATGCAATACTTCCATGCTTTTGTACCAGCCTGAGTGACAAACAAGTAATGTCAGACTGCGACATCAGTAAGTTCCTGTCTGATTAAACTGCCTCTGTTCAGCATATGCAAACACTGTGAAGTGTTAAAACAAATATAAAGATCATTTTCGGAGTAAGTATAGTATAATTCAGTAAATGCAGGACTATAATTTGGGTAAATTGGATGCTATCAGTCATTTCCCAATCAAATGTGTGTCTTTCCCTCACACTGAGAAACTGAGTTTTGGTTGTTGTGTAACTTGATCTGCTCAACTGACCATTGTATCAATAATATTAAGTTACTGCAGTAACTTTCCACAATTGGCCAAGTGATGATGACTGATATATCAGCATGCTATCATAATTATGCAATATTGCTTCATAAAGTAGTAATGCTATTTCTTCATTATAATGTTTTACTGCCAATATTGGAACAATTATGGGAGGGGAATTTATGTATGTATTTGGTTAAAAATAAAAGCTACATGCCTTTAAAAACAAACAAAAAACAACTATTATTTTAATCATGACTGAATAATATTTTTCATCTACATTTATGTAGGAAAATATTGTTTATTTGGTAAAAACATCTATATCGGTGCATCCCCAGCAAATAGGAGAACATTTGTGGAATTAGATAAAATAAACTATTTGATTCTTAATATTTCAGCAATAACGCACAGACTAGTTACATTCAGGCAATTATATTAGATTTGTCAGCCACACGTTCTTAACTGGCAACAAATTGGGACATGACCTTGGCTGGAAATGGGGTTTCTTGAATAATTCATCAGACCTGGCTATCCCCGATCTCGCCTCAGTGGAAACCAGGAGGTCACTTGATGTGTGTGTTTGTGTGTGTGTTGTTTTGTCTGTGTACCTGAAGGTCCTCTCAGGTTTCCTGTGCTGTTTGAGAGCAGCCTCCTCCTCGTGCAGCCCTCCGTTCAGCTTGCTCTGCTCCTCCCTCTCCACCCTGGACCTGCCTCTTTCATTGTCCTGCAAAGAAACAACCAGGGGGGACAGTGAGTTAAGATGTGATTGGTGGGTAGGCTGAATGGGCGGAGTCTTCCATGTGACATCACGGGATGTCAAATGAGAAAGAGAACGAGAGCACACCCCAAACAAAATAACACAGAACAACATATAACACAGCGTCCACTCCAGAATTACTACTGAGACAGGATTATCTAACATGTGATCATTGTGGGAGTGTCTCCAGCTGTATATTTTCTATCTCTGACCAACATCAAAAAGTGTTGTTTTCATTATGTGTCCAAGCACAATCTGTACACTGCCAGTCAAGCTTTTAAAGCACCATATATGATTAACCTGTAGCACAGATCTGTCTTACTGTTGATGCTGTCTAGCACAGTCTGAGCATTTTTACCATAATATAGGCTGAGCCGGTGGGACTTTTCAGCACACCTGTCTTTAATAAAGCACTCGTTAAGACTCTTTTTAAGACATGCCAGCATGCCTATTAATATGTACTTACTTTAATTAGGTCTTTCCAATAATCTGAGATTTAGCGGGCACATGTCAGCTAAAAAAACTTGAAAAAAAACCACTACTATTACTCAATAATAATAAGAAGTGTATCTTAACAGGGAAAGTGTCAAGAAACGTGTCTTTCAGCATTGTTGTTAACATCATCAAAGGCATCTTAAAAGTGAGGAGAGTTCGCATCAAAAGCTTGGAGTTTAAAAACATAATGAACTGCTACAAGTGAAAAATATATTGTGGACAAGTTGGGTGGGATTTATTCAATTCAATTCAATTTTATTTATACAGCGCCAAATAACAACAACAGTTATCTCATTGCGCTTTTCATAAAAGAGCAGGTCTAGACCGTACTCTGTGATGTTATTTACAGAAACCCAACAATTCCCACCAAGAACAAGCACTAGGCGGCAGAGGCAAGGAAAAACGTCCTTTTAAGTAGCCTGATGTGGTCATGCTCAGACTCTAGTCGTTTTTCCACTGCTGGTAACAGCTCGACTAGACTTGACTCGCCTCTACTCGACTTGATGCATTCTGCGTCCGTTTTCCATTGCAGATTGAGTAACGCCTCAGCGTGGCTGGTCACCATAGCTACGCGTGATGACGTAATTTTCTGGACACACACTCCGCACTCTTGTTTGCTAAAAACGCAGTGATCTGACCAACCAGTAATCTGCAGGTTTCCACGTCCCCTTTTGGTATCGCCTCAGCTCGCTTGGAACCTCGACTGAGGTAGTACTAAAAAAAGTACCTGGTAGCAGGTCCCAGGGACTTTTTTTTCGTAATGGAAAACCAAAAAAGGCGAGTAGAGTCGAGGCGAGTCGAGTAGATACCACGCAGTGGAAAAGCTCCAAGAATATGAGTCTGACAACTCCTTTGGGCTGTGATTACGGGGGCGTGTTTCAACCAAACCTTGAAAGAAAATGCCTCTGCACTTACTTGGATAGACATAAACCAATCAGAGCAACGGAGCATGTGAGCCAGCTGATAAATTAAAATTTTGCTAAATCCTGTAGGAAGAACGGCAAAAACATCTTTCCAAACGACAAATGCCTTCATCAAAGTTCTCTGTTTCTCTTTTAAATTGAATGCGATGTCGATATCTTCTATAACAGACGCAATGGCGGAATATATACATCTCAATTTCTCCAGCAGCAGCCATCTTTGTGTAAACAAATTCAACCCAGCGCTCTTTGGTGACGTGGTTGATTATGTTACTGTTGACCATCCCTCCATCATAGTATAAAGCCCGCCCTGACAAATTGATTGGTCTGAACAGCTCTGGTTCAAGCATAGTTACTCCACAACAGATCAAATCCAGACCGAACCTCCAAGCACACAATATGTAAGTGGGGCTAAGTTCGGCTGGTATCCAGAAATTGACATTTCTAATTTTAGGGGTTCTGAAATGAAAACAATCGTAGCCTGGTCTAGAACATTTGACTGGAAATATACAAATGATAAGATGCCTCAGTGATATCATTATAATATCCTCTTACAGTAAACACACACTGATTATTTTAAATTACATTGTGTTTCCCTTTGGCAGTGAGTTTTTGGAGTGGAGTCAGTGTAATAAGTGTTCTCATAGCTGAGGTGGAAAACATGCAGAAAAGCACTGTGACCACTAAAACGTAGGCTCATTTACCGCCAATTTGCAAATGGTGCAACCCACACTGTGACGACACGGGGTGTCTGGGTAATTTCAGCATCTGGCTCCGACATAAATCACAAAGTCAACAAGATAGCCTGATTAAAATAATGTTTGATAGTTTAATATGGAAAGATTCTTGTTTACATGTCTCCTTAAAAATACATCAAGACACTGAAGTTACCCAGAGATATTGTCTGTGCACCACACCTCTACTAAAAAGCTTACCACATTAATGATACCTTATCATCCTCTGAGTGCAGTATCTCAGATACCTCATTGTCCTCTTCAGTGTAATTTCTGAGAGTCATAGACTTATTCTCAGATGAATGATCTAAATAATCATCCTCAGGTACCTCCTCTGATGCTACTGCATCTTCCTCAGATTTTGGATTTGTTGACTTGGCCTGGTTTGAAATCTCACTGACTACTGAATGTGTTTCTTCTTCAGCGGGTTCCTATAAAAAATGTTGATAGCAGTTCTTTGAAGGAAAGAGCAGTGATTGGCTCAAGGATGTGCATTCAGAAGTCAATGAATCAATCACCATACCTTGTTTTGAATTTTAGGTTCTTCGGTTGATTCCTACAGAAACAAGCATTACATTTGCAGGGACTGTCAGCTACAAAAAAAGACAATAAACGGCTGAAATAAACAAACAAGAATGACCACAGGTGACTCACCTCTTCCCTCAAGTAAGACCTTCTCGGTTTGTCTTCCACCACCTCTACATTCTGCTCCTCCTCTTCATCTAAACCCTCATCTGCTTCCTCTTCACCCTCAGGAGCAGCCTCTTCTTCCTCTTGCTCCTTCTCCTCTCTTCTTGAGCTGTACGTCTCTGTCTTCTCCTCTTCATCCTCATTGTCACGGTAACGACCTCTACGCCAGGAGGATGGCCTCTCCTCTTCTGCATTGTTTTTCTCCATCGCCTCTGTCGTGGTGGTGTCCAGCTCCTTTTGTCTTTCCAGCGCCTCCTGCATGCGTCTCTGCCGTCTCTCCTCGCGTTTGGCCATGCGGTCCAGCAGGGCCTGGTCTTCATCGTCTCCGCCGCCTCCTCCTCCTCCATAAAAGCTGCTCACAGACACTGTCTCTTTCACACTAGCAGGAGCGAGAGGAGACAAACATGTCACTGTGTGGTCTTTTGTTAAAGAGGAAGAAGCCTGAAGCTATTAAACTGCATGGATATTTTCATCTCCTGTCACCATTGAGATACTCTTGATCAAGGCCTATAACCTTTAACAGTTTCCTAGCTGTTAAGTGGCAAGATACTTGTGTTTTTAATTTTATGAAGTTTGGATTTGGATGTGAGTAACTAAAGAACAGGTCATACTGAATGGTGCCTTGACAAAACAAAAGACAAATCTCTAACATGACACACAATGAAAACTATAGAAAAGGCATACATTTCCAAAACTTAACAAAAGCACAAGCAAAGTACAGTTTCTTGTTTGGGACATGGTCAAGAGCATAATTGTGACTTACACTGGCAACTGATACAAAAAAACTGCTAAAAGAGCATGAATGCTCAAGCAAACCTTTGCAAAAGAAACAAAATGAAATCCTAACTTAATTTACAGAGAGTCGCTGCTACACCAGTTAGGCCTTTTAGTATGTGGAGAATGCTGACAACTGGCTGTATTGACATGTCTCCACCACAGATATTCTAAAAAAATTAGCTATTGGTCAGGCCTTAAGATAAACAGAAAACTAGTGAATATCTCTGGGATTTCATGTCTGGAGTTAAACATGTTTTAACCTTGATTGAATAGTTCTTTGGTATGCAAGAGGAAAAGTCAAGAAATGACCAAAGCCAGTATAATTCATCCTCTGGGGAACATTAAATTGTGTACAAGATTTCAGGGCAATCCATCAAATAGGTGTTGTTACTGTATATGTAAGTCAGGACAAAAGTAGTGGACCGACTGCAAGGCTAAAAACCTATGTGTTTATAATATATGTCTTTCAACCCACCAATACCAACAGTACATCAATCCGCCTCACTCCAAATAGCACGATTCAAAATATTCTGACCTAAAAGTCTGGCAAACATTATCCTTGAATCTACACAATCAACAATGGCTTGTCAACCCTAGGTCCTGTCTCAGCATCCCCCTGCACAATCCCCTTGTTGTTTAACTGGCCCAGGATGTATCTCTGAGCTCATAGAGAGGAAACATTCATGTCCACAAAGCGGTGACTGTGTTGCTCGATGTCAGAGCAGCCCACCACTTCCACTGAAGCCAAGACGATTGATCGCATAGCCTCAAAAATGGCATAGAAAGGGATAGTTGGCCCCTTTGTTCCTATGGCAGTCATTCTGATGGATAGGTATGAGATCATGAGTTGGTTGTCATGTTCACAGCTGGGACTGGGTAGAGAGTGGAGTTCAATTCTTGCGTAAATAGACTTAAATGTATAACAAAATAATTAAATGGTTTGAAAAAGCCTCTTCACAGAATTCCACCTGACAATGTTAAAGTGTGTGTAATATTACGGTGTTTTACGCTCTAATGTAAGCTAATTTAGCATATTTAGCTAACTAGCTTACTACAGTAATAACTAAGTGCTCCAATGCTTCTGAGGTTAAACAATAAGCCCTGGTCACTAGTGCATCCACTGTGCAGCTGTTCCTGTATACTATCAGATTCGAGCTATAACGTTAGAATCTGGAATCTAAATCTTCGATTAAAAAAAATCTCATCCACACAAGCAAGGTTTAAAAAAAACTCAGCACACATGAAAATGTAAAAACATGCTATCAAGTGCTGTCAAGAGCATGCCAAACCAACAGGTGGTGATATAACCCTAACCGTTAAGCCATGTTGGCCAATCAGAAGCCTGAAGTTCCCCCATAGAGGTCCAACCGGATCTAGTCCGTCTCGTCCAAAGCTCGGTTTTGAAAGTACCTGTGCTTGTGTGGACAGGGCCTTAGTCTTACAATATCATGTGTACCCATGAAGTGCATATGTGAAAACGTTCTGATTTTAAAAAAACGACTTTTTAAACAAAATTGTGGAGCTAACATTAGCTAGCTAGCTACAATTAATAAATTATCCAGAAACATTATTACAGCTAATAAACTCTACAATTACCAGCTAGAAATGATAAGACTGGTTTTGTTTACTTCTGTCTGGAATCAAAGCCACTCTTACCATTAATTTTGAGCTGTAAACGACCACCATTATCATTGTCGTATAAATTATTACTGTAAAAGCAAAAAACAAAAAGCTTGACATGCATAGCAACAGTAGCTGAGAGCTTAGCGAACGGTCAATTGATTTGTGAAAGAATAAAACAATTGACCGTTCCCACTTTCCAGAAGTCTTCAAATAATCTCCAATTCTACAATATACTGTTTTGTTTTTACAGCAGATTGTGATATTTTTTTTGGTGACATTCTTCTTAGTTGTCCCAACTTTTTTCACATATATTAAAAAAATTAACAGGGCATGATGAGATAACTGTGACATTTAGTTCTCTCCCCCTTTCCCTGCTGCTCTTCTGCCCCTTAAGCTAGACCAGCAATTGTGCACAAAACAGTTGGCTGTAGACTTTATACTTGTGGCAGACAGTGTCACCTGTGGCTGTTGGTCATGACCAGACTGTCTGGCTGTCCGCTCGGCTCATCACCCTCCCTGCCCTTCATCCTCTCCTGGCGTGCCCTGCGCCTTCTCTCGCGGGCCGCCTCCTCCTCATCATCATCATTCTTCGCCAACCTAAGGGAGACAAAATAAGAGAGATAGAAAGGATGAAGACACAAACAGAGACTTTTTTCAGCTTTCAACCTTAAACCCTTCACCCCCTTCTGCCTTCCCTCAATTTAGCTTTACGGTTAGAAACTTGAAAGTGACCAATTCTTTAAATTGAACTGTAATCATCACATTGTCCAAACCTGGTGGATTTATCCAAAGCCTTTTTTTTCTTCTCTCTCCTATCAGGCTGACCTGTCAGCTGTGCAACAACCAATACTTCTTATCGTGGAAGCAGTTTTCATGAGCTGATAAAACCTGAGCCTGGAGACATGGCTTGGCTGAGGATAAGAAAGAGCTAGAGAAACAGTTCTGGGTCCACAGCTTGTACTGTTCTGGTCAGTGTTGGAACAGAGCATACTGTATGTACTGCAAAACAACCACTAGACTTCAAAGTTTATATTTCTACAATGGAATTTAATACCATATTAAATCTAGAAATCACATTTTTCTTGGGTTAATAAAATCTTGTGTCATAACAACTTAGACATAGGCGTGAGCTTTGTTTTAAAGATACTGCCTCTTGTTTAATACATTCTGGAAACAATCTCAGCTTAGCTGAGACACCCAAGTCAGCACCTTCCCAGTTAAAAGAAATAGTTTGTCATTGTTGGAAATACACTTGTTTGCTTTCTGGCAGAGAGTTAGAAGATCCACTACCACTCATATATGTACGCTAAATATGAAGCTACTAAAGTTTAGCTTAGCACTAGAATACCCCGGAAAGTTTTACCAGAGTGAAACACTGTTTCTCTTTTGGTGATGTATTTTCTTATTACTATGCATAAATGCTCAAGCATACAGTAGATAAAGAGCGGTCACGCCAGGTTGTGTAAGGTAAAAATCTTTTTTGCTTTAGACACTAAGAATTACAGAACTGCTTATTTCTAGTTGCTCCATCTTGCCTTGCCATTAGCAGGGATAAATCCATTTTAAAAACCAACCGCCCATATCCTTCATATAACAAAATCCAAAGCAGACATGCAGGGGATTATGCACGTCTTTATTAAATGTAGTGGTTTAAGCAAAGGGTGTGGCTGCATACAATCAACACAACTTCATTGTTCAAAATGTAGTTGGCTTGTGAACTACTGTATATTTATGCGCTTAAATTTGATTAAAAGCAACAAGTTGAGGCCTCTCTCTGGAGCCGGTCCAAAATCACTCTGAGAAATTCAGAATATCTAACTTAAATACAAGTAGACAGATTTAGGGAAAGACACTTAAAATAAAAAAAGTATTTTTAATGATGTATTATAAATCAAAGCACCATAAACTGAGGATATCTTAAAAACATGTATATACAACCAGAGACAGAATTTTACCTTTATTCTAAAGTATCAAATTAGTTCCCAAATGGCTGTGTTTCTGGCCACCTGACATCTATGAACTCAGCTCCATGCTTGATCTGCGTTGCCCCGAATGACCTTTACACTCCCACTGCTAACCACATGCCTAGCTACCTGACATCACAGCGCCGCCTTTGAGGTCAGCCAGCGAAGCGTGCTATTGCATGTTAATTGCAACATGTGTGGTGAGCTGAGTTAAAGCTGCTTGGGTTTATGTGAGGTTTTACAGCTTGTGAACAACTGTTTCCTTCTTCCTTTCCTTCCCCTTTGCTGTTCTTTCCTTCTCTCATTTATTTCTCTCAGATGAGGAATGTTGTCATAAGATGAATCTGTTAACGCCCAAGCTGGACCTACGGGATGGGGACATCTGTGACGTCAGGTAATGATTTACACATGTGCATGTGTGTGTGCTTAAATCTGATAATTCAGCATATTTAAGGTTAGAAATCTGGTCAAACACAGATATGTTTTTCAACCTTAAAGCTATCCTATGTAACACAAACCACTGTTGCCACAACTTACAATATATAATGGCAAATTCTAAAATGTAGCATGAGAAAGCACAAGAGGATAGTAAAAACTGACTCTGATAAATCTATTTTAAATTTGCCAATGTTTGCTAACATTAGCTACAATGAGCTACTGGTCATGCAAGACCAAGTAAAGCTGCAGCATGAAGTGAGGGGGGTTTTACTGCTCCACAATCCAGATTTCTTTAAGAGGAAGAATTTTTTCAAAAGTTACATAGTGTCACTTTGAATAATTTCTTTCCCCCAAAAATCTTAGTTTTCTTTTTTAATTGCATTCTTCTTCCGTCAATTTAAATTGCGTTCCCCTGCAGTAGAAAGTACATTAACTCGTATTTAAAATGCCAGAGTGATATGTTTTCTGTGGAAAAAAAAGGATGAAACAACTGCCTTAACTCCTAGGGGATTGCGCCATCCGAGAAACAGCCCCAAATGTCATGAGAAAGAGAAAAAAGACAACAGCTAAAAATGGAACAAAAGAGTCCTTGGTGACAACAATCTCAGGGTTAAAGATTCCTCAGTTAGAGAAAAGAACAAACTCCTAAAAGCTGAATTAGCATTCCTGTCAATCACAGCCTTGGCTAGAGACACGTACACAACCAAAGCCCTGATTTGATATCCCTTTCCTTACCTAGGCCCCAAACTCTATCAGCATACTGACACAGAAATATGGGAAAAGGTTGAAGAAAAGGAGAGAAAAAGAAAGAGCAAGTGAAATAGAGAGTGAGGATAAAGAGAAGTGGGACATGAAAAACGGGAAAGGAAAGGGCGTGCACAATAATGGAAAAAGGAGTAATCTGCAGATTTTATTATAGACAACATCTTTTCCTGTACAGAATGATGTGCAGCCACAGTTATAAACTTTAGGTATGCGTGTCTGTCAGAATACAGTATGCAACAGATTGCCTTTTCTTGGGTGGCCAAGTAGAGTATGTAGGGAAAGCAAACTGCACACTATGAACTGACAGCTAATATGCACGTAGGTTTTCATGTGGCAGCTGTGTTACAGCTGAAACGGAAATTAAAAGTCTTGTTGCATATGTGCATAAATTCCAAATTTTTTTTTTTTTTTTTTTTTGCACTGTACAGTACAGCAATGCTGATTTAGGCAGGATTCTGTCTGCAGAGTCTGCGTGGACAGCACCAGCACACAAAACATCGCCATCCATGGGCCTATTAGGGAGAAATATGTCCAAATATTTTCTTTACAGAGAAATATCTCAGAAATGTCAGTGAAAACAATTTGGTAAAAACCCATGAGAAAAGACTTCTTCGCCCCTCCTCAAGAGGAGAGGGACAGAGGGAAAGGGAGGGAGAAAAGTAGAGAAGAAGATCGAAAAGAAAAGCTGCTGTGGACAGAGGGGAGGGGAGAAAAGGAAGGGATGGCAAAGGAGAAGGAAAGAGGATGGGGGCTCTGCTTTCGCTGTCAGAAATGCTGACCCATTCCCACGCTGGCCTCTCTGGACTATTTCCCTTCCTACCGCCAGCCCAAAGAACCACAACGTACCCCGTCTGTCTCTCTTCCCCACCCTGCACTTTGCTGGGCTGGCTACAAGAACACACAATGTCAGAATTCCCCTTGACTGCATTCATTCTTACTCACAGATGAAAAGGAAGTATAGCATGCAAATAAAACATAAATATAACACTTCTCTTTGGGAGTAAAATAGTATGACTAGGTTTAAACAAAGTCAGCAGCACTAGCTTAACTCCTGTCAAAGTTGATGTGGTGAGTTAGAAGTTGACCTACAAGGCTCCACCTTTCCCGCCCTATCTCTATCGCTTTATCTGCATCTCCCTCTCTCTTCCTGACAGAACCAACAGGATTACGATGCAGGACCTGGGTCATGTTTGGAACGCTCCATTCACCCTGGGCGAGGATTGTTTGGCATGGCTCATTCACTGAGGATGGGTGTTATTTCCTCGGCCCTTCCTGGTCTCTCAGGGGGAGGGCACGCCACAAATTTAAAGAACCAACAGGAGGAAGAAGAGGATGGTGGAAGAGAGAAAGAGGATTTAGAGCAGGAGAAGGAAGAGGAGACTGAGAAGAATAAGATGGAGAATAAGAGATTAAGTGAGTGGGGATAGGAGAGGGTACTGCATTTTAAAATGTACGAGGAAGACCAAGATAAAAAGAGAAAAGCAACTAGAGAGAAACAGACTGACCTTCTGAAAAAGGACATCAAAGAATAAATCATCAACATTGTACATTTAGTTCTACATAAATGACATTAAAAAGAATATTTGCTCATTTAAGGAAACATGCTTATTTGCTTTCTTGCAGAGAGTTGAGAATGAAAAGATTGATACCACTCTGTCTGTGCAATAGATATAAAGCCACAGTCAAGAGACGGTTAGCTTAGCATAAAGACTAGGTGATGGAGAAGGACTTAAACTGCACCAAAAAAGTAAAAACAACTATGTGCAAGTTGTAGTTTTACTGAGGGTTATGTGCAGGACCATTCATCTTCTTATCTAACTCTCTGCAAGACAGCCAAATTAGAGTATTTCCCAAGCTGTTCCTTTACCTGTTCCTCTAACTGTACAACATACAACATACAATGAATCGCCATTTTGGCCGTGCAATATATGTGCAATGCGAAAATATTCTGTTCGGAACAATAAACTTCTCCAGCTTCATTTAGCAGTTAGTTACAACAGCTTTATTTTGGTAAACTATGAGTACTATCAATGTTAGAAAAGAAGAGTATTTCTAGCAGAAGCAGACACCCTTTGGTCACTGATTAACTGGGAAAATTCCACATCCATGTGCTCTCTACAAGAAAAGACTAAAAAAAAGATGCAGTCAAGACATTCCTGTGTGATTCATTGAACATAAATGTACTATAGCACTGATGAGCAGGGGAACTAAAGAGCATAAGAGAGTGTGAGAAACCTCGGCAAAGCAGAAAACCGTGTGTGTGTCTGTACTGGATAGAAGTAGATGTGAATTGAAGCCCATTGTGCACCTCTATGTCAACAATCATTTTCTCACAACTATGACTGAGACTGATGTAAGACAGGGAAGCTTTGGCTGTTCCGCACACACACACACACACACACACACACAGACAGAGTTCAGGAAAGTGAATGGAGCTTGTCAAACCTTCATCACCTGATGCTGGTCCAAACATGCATGCACGCTACAGCGAACGCCTGCATGGTTAACTGAATGCACACACGCACCCTATGCACATGCACACAGCTTACACAGACTATGGGACACATACACACACACTCTTTCATTCACAGACAATCTCACTGTCCCAGCATGTAGGAACAACTCATGGAGACCTGGCCAGTAAACACTTATAATAGCCAGGAATTTGGCATTCCTACAGCCGTTATTATATGGCCCCACACTCTCTCTGCGTATCTCCGCCGTCTCACAGCATGCTCAGTGATGGTTGAATGGAAGCAGGCCAGTGAGACAACATGTGGTTTTGACTAGTCCTACCGAGAGGGGCATGTAAATATTGATTGTTTCAATATATTGGCAGAAATGGAAACAATGTAGAGATGTAATCTTTTATCAAAAACAGGAGCAGCATGTTGCCTGCCAGATGAAATTATTGCTGCTCGGACCAAATAAACAGTCATGAACAAACACCCGCCGAGCTGAAAATGTAAATGTCCAAGGTGCTTACAACTCATACTCTTTTTCATGCTTGGTCCATTTCTCTTTTAGTCAGTCAGTCCTCATGTCTTCCCTCTGTAGGGTCTTCTTAGTCTACATTTTCTGCCAAATTTCATGTTCTCCGTGTAACATAAACAGAGCAAAACTGCATAAATAATTCTAACAGCAGGGGGTTTATGGGGGTTTTAAGCAATGAAAATATAACAACGGCATTAACCTTCCCTTCAATCAGCTATTTAGAGGGCATATGGGAAAATGAGGCATAAAAGTGTGAAATAAGTTTAAACAAAAAGATGCCAAGAGGGAGAACACTGCGTAACTGTTACACAAAATCACAATGTACAGGATCTTTACCCTAAAATAACAAAAAATGATTCTGAAGCTGTTGATAAAGTTGCTATGGAAGTAGTATGTGTGTATGAGTAAGATTGTCATATTTTTTTAGGGTCCCTTACATTTTTTTATTGAAGCTGCACTAAGCAATATCTTGATAGCAATATGAGTAAACTTTAAACTCTCTTCTTGAATAAAGCTTATATTTAGGGAGCGAGGAGTTGCAGAATTCAGGACCAGGCTCCTCTCTCCTTTCTCTCTTAATTATGCTGTAATAGCTTTAGCCTGCCGGGGGACTTCCTTTGACACACTGAGCTAATCTCTCCTCTCCCTTTCCATCTGTGTGCATCCATGTCCCAGAAATGCTTGTTACTAACTTAGCTATGGGGATCTTATTCCCTGAAGTCCTTATGTTTTTTTTGCCCCGCATGTTTTCTTGGATTAGGGTGGCACCGGGTTGTCCTGCTCCGTGCCCTGCTATATACTGTTGCACATTGCTACGCTCTGCAGTGCCCTGCTACATCCTGCAACACCTTGCTATGTCCTGCTACGGTCTGTAATGCCCTGCAGTGCCCTGCTATGCCATGAACTACTACAACTACTATTTCTAGTCATCATTCCATTATCTTTATTGTGAATATTATTGCCACTGTTCATCACACCCCCAACCAGCACCGTCAGATACCGCCTACCAAGAGCCTGGGACTGTCCAAGTTTTCTCCATAAAAGGAAGTTTTTCTCACCACCGAGGTTTCTTCCTGAAAGGAAGTTTTCCTGTCACACTTATGCTTGCTCTTTGGGGAATTACTGGAATTGCTGGGTATTTGTAAATTATAGTGTTGTCTAGACCTACTCTATCTGTAAAGTGTCTTGAGATAACTGTTGTTATAATTTGATACTATAAATACAATTGAATCAAATTGTTTAAATGGAGAATTCACCGATTTGCATTAAGCTAAAAATTATCGATTCTTAGATGTGTCGCGATTCTCTGTAAAACAATTCAATGCTCAATTCAGATTACTGAAAGAAAAAAAAACAAAAAACAGGATGGGACAATGGACAACAACTAAGAGTTTAGGCAAGAGTGCCGAAAAAAACAACACAAAAATGGCCAAAAGGACATTACATTTTGTGATCTAATGAGACATACATAAAATAATTAGGCAAAACACATATAGGCTATTGATCTACTTTATCACATTACATCTGACCACCTCATGTTTCATGTTCTAAGAAGCCAACTCTCCACCTTTAAACACGACTGAGCTTCTGCAATGGAAGATTACTTTGAGAGAAGGTGACTTTCAGAAGCAGTTTAAGTCTTAAGCATGGAATGACTACAAAATAAAAACCTCAGTAGACAAAACATTTCATTACAACTCATGTACATTCAAAAATTATTGCATCGAGATGCATCAATAATTGGTTTAGAATCGAATTGTTGGCCTCTGAATTAGAATCAAAAGGTGCCAAGAAATCCCCACCTGTAAAATATAAGTAGTTTAAAACATTGCAACCGTATTGTCAATTTTGGCAACCACTTTAAAAAGTTAGTATTGAGCCCTGCTAACATGTGCCAGGTTGCCAGAAACATGACTCTAAATGAATGAGAAGGTGACAACTTTATAAGGTGATAATATATCTCCTTGATGTGTTTTTAGCTTGTTCCATGGCCCCCAAGGGACCAAAAACAATTAATTAATGCAAGTTTAAAGAATTGTGACCAAGGTATGTACTACTATGCACTGGCAACACTGTTTACTACCAAAAGCACAGTTAAGTATAACTGCCACTTCTGTACTGCAATTTTTTGTTGATATTTATGTTGATACCATATATCTCTGATAAGCTATTGGAGCGATAAGATAATATTGGTCATGTAGATTTATCAGTCGCCTTTATTCACTACCCAGAAAAAATAAGTAGAACAGTAAAAAGACCTTTGTTGGCCTCCATGGCATACCCCTGTGGAAATAAACTTGGCACCATCCATACAGCACACACAAGCTGGCAGACACTTTATTTTCAATGATGACTTAACCCTAAATTTTATACCTAGTATATCTCCTTCACTATTGTGGATGGTGTGCATGGTTTTGCAGAATTTCATTTATACAATTAATGCGATTTTAACTTGAGCAAAAGGCCTTCTTCATTACTAAGGTAAATACTGCTCACATATTCTTTGTGTCATAGAAAAATTATCAGTCAGAAACATCTATGCATTCAGCAGTGGCCAGGCCTATGTCAGCTTGTGTTTCATCAGTGATGGAGTACCAGGCTCGAACAAAACTCTTCCCACAGATACATCAAAGAGGCGAGTAACCTTGGCCAGTATCTGCATCCACATCAACCTCATCCTTAATTGGAAGGGCTGTAGCACAGATGAAGAGACATTTGTGAAAAGGCGCTATATAATGTTAACTTGGCACACTGTATTAGGCTCTCACAAAAAAGTCCCTTTTTACTAGTTTTTATTACTACACTTGGTGTGTTAACACTCAATCAATTTGTTGAAATGAACTTTAGCTTAATCGATTTCTTCCATTGAATCAAAGGGAGTTCACAAGGCTGCAGTATCTGGGAGAGAAAATTGGTAAGCGGGAGGGCATGATTGAACATTCCCACTTAAAGGTCATCTCATTGCTTATCAGATTTCTTATCAACCTTTATTTTCTATCTAGCCTGGGTTGGGGAAGCCAATATTTGCTGAGCAATGTTTTAAAAGACCAAGAGGAGGGTCTAAGCCATAAAAGCTGGCTTCCTCCTGCTCCAACTTGGCAAGAACATCAGAGGAGGCGCGCTGTGCATTGACAACCAGTGCCTCATTACACAACCCAGGCTGCTCCTTCAACTTCACACAACCAAAGTAGTAAGAGATTCAATGACAACAAGTTCTGTGGCTGTGTGCAACTTCAAATCAATCCATTGTTGAGGACTGAGTTTTTAAACACTTTCTGATTTGCAAGAGAATTAATTGGAAAATCCTGGAGTATTAATCCGCTGATGTGAATGACGGAGAATCAAATGAGTCTTACCGTTCGGCTTCCAGGCGCATCTCCTCCCGTTTCTGCCTCCTCAGCTCCCGGCGACGCTCAAAGTCCATTTCCTCCATGATTGTGCCCTGAGGGATGACATCACCAAACACAGAGATGTTCTTTTACTTAATTTCAGGAAAGAAGAGAGGAAAGAAAGACAAAAACACATTAATTTAGATATCTTGAGAGGGCAGAAATGCATGTTCACTTTCATAAGAGTATATGAAGAGGAATATGTATAGTTATGTTTGCAAGAAAGAATAATGCTAGTTATACTGTTCTTTTGTCTTAAAACGTCTTATTTGATGTAATGTTTTAGGCTTTGTGTGGCACCCCAAGAAGAGTAGCTGATGTACTGCATCAGCTAATGGGGATCCTAATAAAATCAAATAAAACAAGTCAAAAAAGCCTTAGTTTTCTGGATATCAGAGTACTTTGTTGTCAGAATCTTTAAGATTTTTATTAAATTCAACCCTATTTTTTTACTGGATTCAAATTGCCTTTGCAGACAAAGGGGATTCACAAGAAACAAGGCAGCATTGTAATCCGGGGTTACTGTTACAGCCGTGACACAGCTGTATATGTTACTGGTAATGTAAACGGAACATGCTACTGCTGCTGCTTTACATTAAAAGCATTTAAGATGCCAAACGGGGCTTTTATTGTGAAGCAGCCACAGGAAGCACAATGCATTTGTCTCCAGAGTTTGCACTAACAGCAATCGCTCATCAAAACATTTTGATTTTTTGTCATTTTGAGGATGATGTCATCAGCATATTTAAATTTTTGCAAGGAACAAGAATAGGCGAGTAAGTGTAAGTGTTTGCTATGGTATTTACCGCTATTACACTGACGCCAAATCAATCAACCCAATCAATCAACTTGAAGTACAACCCCTCTTGACATGACATGTCAAAAGTGTGTAGCCATATCTTTGTGTTTAAAAGCCTCAGCCTTAGGTGACAACTGCCTTGCTGAAACCTATGCCCCAAAACTTTGGTGGAAAACAGAGAGGTGAGGCAGACAAAGAAGAGCACAGATACAAAGACAGAGGAGGGAGAAGCCAACACAGGATGTTAAGAGCAACTACCACTAAAAATACGCCGCTAGGGTACGTGACTGGATGTGCAGTGAGGACCGAGACCACCCAGGAGCTGCTGAGCCTCCATCATACATCTACGATCCTAGCTAAACCCCCCAGCAACATCTTCAATACACTGGAGCAAAGTAAACAGAACCTAGCTGAGCACAAGAATGATAAAGGTGCATGGCAGTTCGTGGGATAAAAAGACAGCACTGAATATAGTCACACTAAAAACACTTTGTCCTTCGTGGTGAAACAACATGAGTAGGAAAGTGACTGTGGCAGAAAAAAAGTGCAGTAGGACAATCTGGAGAAACAAAGAAAGAATTTTGACTGTCGTACCTTGAATTAGCCTTCAAACAATGTGTTTTCTTCACACCATACCAGCTTTTCACAATGCTCTCTCCAAACAGAGATACAATGCAACAACAAGTAATAGTCTGCAACAGCCCGGCCTCAGCTAACAAAAAAGGCAAATGCCTGTTCCCTTCGCCTTTCTGCTAGTTGTCCCTCCCTTCATCCCTTAGTGACCTCCTTCCTTCTTTCCCTCGGCGTTACCCCCTCCCTCCCTCCTTCCTGTCTCTCCTTCTCTCCCTATCTCTACTGTTAACTTTTCCTGTGTTGTTTACCTACATGTCAGAGCTTGGCTAAACTCAGCTCTAGGACGTGATTTAGCCGTTGAGCCCAGCTTCCTGTGTGCTACAAGCATGCTTGTTTCTTGTATCTGCAGTTGCATACAGTAGGGGTCAAAGAGAGCCTCTTTATACATTGACATATGTATACGAGTAAGCATGCACACAAGCATGTAGGTGCAACATTACAGTGTTTGAGTGCATAGATTGACACTAAGCGTACTAATGAGAATGCACAGATGTACAGGAAACACACAGACGGGAGAGAAGTGCTAAAAGAAACTATGACTCTGAGTGACCCTTCTAACCCTCACGCTCCCCACTCCATCTTCTCCCCCAGTCTCTTCCCCCATGTGAGCCTATACAGTAAACACAGCCTCCCCGCTATTACACTGTAAAAGCCTCTGTGATTAGGAAGAGATATTTTAAATACCACAAAAAGTAACTCTCCTAGATTCACTCTTAGTGTCATTTGTGAAACGAGGAGGAGGGGGGCAATTGGCACTTGGATGTGGGGTTATTCATACAACCGTAATTAAGACAAAATGAGAGAAATAACTAAAACCGACAAGGCCTCCAAACATCAGTCTAATCACATACTTCCTAGAACCAGCGACGCCATGGGAGAATGTATTAGTAACACAAGCATGACAGCATATGAACTTGAAGTTATTGTTGCAAATAATGCGTGATTTATGCAGCTGAGAAGACTGCGTTTTTCATTCAGTGTTCAGTTTTGTATATAAATGAGTTACAGACCATTTAAAAGCATGACATTTACAATGTTAATTAGAATAAAAGTAGGTTTGTCAACAAAATGATTACAAAGTGGACCATGCAAGATTTTACATGAATAATAAACCTGAGATAACTATATTTTTTCAAGCTGATAAATGGTGTAAGAATTGGGCTGCTGACTGAACGCAGCACAGTCACATTGTCTCGTCTCCACATGGGAGAGCACCAGGCGTAGGACAGAAGAGGAAGCCTGTGGCTTGCAGACAAGGCCCTCAGTAAGACATAGAAATGTAACTGTTGTGTATATCACCGGAGGGACCACCCACACTTTGCAAAAGCTAACAGACACAGAACGAGAAAAAGACAGCATTCCAAGTTGAGCAACCTACAGTAACAAGTTTGTGACATTTTCAGACTTTTTACAACAGCCTATCTTAGCCTGTTTGCTAAGAACCTCTTGTTCCTTTCTTTTGCTGCGTCTGTACATTTTCTTCAACCACTTTTATCACTAAAACCTGCATCATCCATCCATCTATCACATCCTCCCTTCTTATTCTGTCTCTTTTCTCTTCTCCTCCCCCTCTTTCTTTTTCCCTGTCTGCACCAACCTTCTACAATGGCTATAATGACACATTTACCAGTCAAATTACTACCTGTCGAGACTGCCAGACCCTGGCACAGAACACAGTGTCTAAGTGCCAGTCTCTTAAAAAGCCTTAAAAGCCAAGTTGATATGATCCTGACAGCCACTGGGATTACAGCACCTTATAATGCCTCTATCTTCTCAAAAAGCCTTGAGTTAAAAGCACCACAACAATGGGCCCCTATTGGCCAAATGAGGCACAAAGTAGACCAAGCAACAGTCTGGCAGTAGCTGAAGAATAAGTATGGGCCAGCAGCACATCTATTTTTGGCTTTGGTGAAATGTTTCTGACGCTAGTTAAGCATTCTGTGAGAAGAGAAGACTGCAGCTTTTTGGTCAGATTTCTTACTGTGATACTCAGAGCAACTATCCCCTCACAGCCTTTGGACAAACACATTAATCTCCACATTATGGCTATGGAGCTATGTAAGGAATGCTCCTATTTAACCTCTCAGAGGGAAACTTGAAAGAGCCTCCAAATTACTCATTCACATGCCAGTTACAGACAACTCCTCCTTCGGTATGTTTTGATGTGCATTGCCTGTTTTGTTTTTTGAATAAAGGGAATCAATTTGAAGATAAACGAGTCAAAACTAGCTTAGCGCACGTTATGTGCTTGCCAGCTGTGAGGTTGGCAAATAAAGGAAATATGATGACTCGTTGCAGCTGGTGATTATACGGCTTAGTCACTAATCACCAGAGGCGGGACCAAGTCCCTTTTTTGCAAGTCTCAAGTAGTCTCAAGTCCCAAACCACGGTCAAGACAGGCTAGTCCAACTTAAGTCCCCAAGTCAAGTCCTAAATTTTGTGATTCCTCCTTAACAAGTCATAACGCAATGGTCACCAAATCTAAACAACAGTAATAAGAAATTACATTTGTGACAAATCATGAAGGCCTTTCCAAATGTGCATTTATTTTAAACAAGCTGTATCAAGTGCTACTGAATTTATTAACACAGACACTGCAGTACCATGTTTATGTCTACATAAATTGACAAGATAAATGTAAAAGGAAAAAAACTCACTTAATGAATAAACTTTCTGTGTATGCAGGTGTGTAAGAGAGAACAAATGCAACAGTTTTATTCACCCACAAGGTTGCACAATTTCTGTTACTTAGAGTTAAGTCCGCGAGAGGGAACCCACAGAACCCACAACACTTTGCTGACATTAGGGGTGGGAAAAAAATGGATTCTCTCTAGATTCAATGCTCGAGTCTGATAAGTTAATAATCAATTATTAAAAGTAAAAAAATAAAATAAGTACATATAATTTATTCATTTGTTGATTTTTATTTAAAAGTTACTGTCTACAGACATGTACAAATCAAAAAATAGGTTTTGTTTATATGCACATGATCTAAAAAGACATGCATAAAATAATTAGGCAAAACACATATAGGCTTATGATCTACTTTATCACATTACATCTGACCACCTCATGTTTCATGTTCTAAGAAGCTAATTCTCCACCTTTAAACATGACTGAGGCTCTGACATGGAAGATTACTGTGAGAGGTGACTTTCACAAGCATGTTTAAGTCATGGAAGCATGGAATGACTACAAAATAAAAGCCTCAGTAGACAAAACATTTCATTACAACTTGTGTGTGACAAATACTGTATATGTCAAAATCTAACAAACTCAGATTTATTTTAAATCACGCATGGAAATGTACATAAACAATCGCAGCCCAGGTGTCACATCCATGGAAAAGAGATGGCAAAATGCTTTGTAATTAACATTAAGGATTTAAAGTTAATTTGTCACTTATGCTAAATACCGAGGCTTTGCGGGCGGACATACTGGTCCCCAGGAAAATAAACAGTAGGGCGCAGATTCTAGATAGTAATTCTGATAAGAAGTAGTCTTCATACACAAACAAATATTATCTTTGGTGTCATCATTTCAAACTGGCACGTTTTGACATAACTTGTTCATGCTTCTCTCCAATCTGCGGTATGTCAGACTGGGAAATGATGCGTTCATGAAGTATTGACTTGTTGGGAATTAATAGCGTTAGTTGATGTAGGAAATGAATAGAGATCAATTTACTACTAAAGCACGTTTTGAAAAACATTCTGTTTAATCTTTGTGTTTGGGGAAAGGTATCAAGTTTTTTCAAATCAAAAGGCTCAGGTCCGAGTGAAGTCACGAGTCATTAGTGTTGAAGAGTCTGACTCGAGTCCAAGTCATGAGACTTGAGTCCACACCTCCAAAACTGTATGCAAATTACATACAGTTTTGGATGACGAATGATTGTCAGAGCTATGCTTTTTATTTTTTATATTTTTTTTTTATTTTTTTTTTTAAAACTGTATGCAAATTGCATACTTTATGACAGACAAAAAACAAACAAACATTGAATTAATTATACATGCTAGACTCACACATGTTGGAGCATGACACCTGAATAATAAAGACAACAATTTCACATGAATCCTCTATTGACGAGCAACATGATCCCACAAGAAAGGTAGTTCAACTAGTAGTTGTTGACAGTTCTTAACAGAACAAGTCAACAGCTATGCTAGCAGCTCTGTAGGCTTTGCCTGTAAGCTAAATGTTAATGTCATAAAGCTAAAATACCAATGCCAACATGCTAATGTATGGAAAAGTTTAATGTTTAACGTTCACCATGTTTACAGTGTGTTAGCATGCAAACATTTTCTAATTAGGACTAAAGAAGTGCAGTTAAGGTTGATGGGAATGCAGTTTTCCAGGTATTTCGTCATGAACTAAATTGTTTTCAAATCCAGGATTAATATACCTTTGATTTTCATCTGTATGAAAAGTGAAAGAGTAGGGCCAGATAACAGTGCCAACACAAACCACAGTCTGCGGTTATCATATCTAGGGGAGGCAAGAGGAGAGAAGAGGGGAGGAGAGGAGAGGAGGATTTATATGTCTAGCAGATATGGAGTCACAGCTGTGCAGGTGTCCAGGTGAAGAGAGGTATTCCAGTAATCTGGAATGTGAAGGCAACACAAGCACAAAGCCTGGCCTTTCTAGTTGTTGCATCAATGAAAGGAAATATTTTGTCCACCTGCTACAGTTGTTGGTATGTTGGAGAACTCATGAACCACTTCTACTCTTTCAGCAGTCGCATGCCATTTGGTTTATCAGAAATAATATACTACCTTGGAGACTACATGACACACAAGATCCAAATGCTACAGTGAAATATGCTATTGTAAAACAATAACTGATTACATAAAAAATAATCATATTAGTATAGTATAATAGTATTTTGACATCAGCTGTCTTCACCTTTCAATATTTAGTCAGCCAGACTACAAATGTAGGGCTTCTAATCAAAAGTTGAAGAAGACAAAAATATTCAATTTCTCCACATTCTGACAAAATAGAGGTTTTTATTGTGACATCCTCTCTTCAAATACTGTCATGGGTCTGCCAGACATGCTTGAAACATGACTCACTTCTCTTTCACAACAGAAATGACTGTCACACAACCTCTTGCTCTGTCTCTGCAAATAGCTTAAAGCTGCTGTATGGAGTTTTCTTGGAAACAAAAAACGTTATGTTTACACTCAGTGTTTCACGAATTTCCTGCCTCATAAAACATTTGCAAAGTTGATTTTTTTTTTGCATTTACATTGGCTAGCTAGCAGTCCTTAGCCCTGGCTGTTGCTGCTGTATTGCTCCATTTTGCTCCATAGCACCACCAGTGGTGCCTTGCTCCAAAAGCACCCCCCCCCCCAATTGCATGTAGCTATAGAACAACCTACTGTGAATTGTCCATTTATGAGAGTAATGGATGCTAACTTGACTGGATATGAACACACTTACACTTAAATACAGAGAAAGAAGTCTATTGGTTTAGTCAAAAGCTAAGATATAATGGTATCTAGTATTTGGTATCTAAGTATTTTGGGCAAAGAAAGTATGATCATTTTATGACCGTTTTATCACACAGATAACGCTTCTGCAGTAAAACAGAGAGAGAGAGAGATAAAGAGAGCGACACTGCATGCCTGTAGGTATTCCACATAAACAGCTGTTTTGGCTGAGGCTCTGGGGACAGTTTGAGTTGGGTAAATCTAACGTTTTCTGCAAGGGTAAGGAGTCTCCTGAGATTAGTCTGACAGGGTGGTTAAAATATGTTCAGCCTGTGTGTGCATCACTATAAACAGTATTTAACAAACAGGATTTACATTTATAAATAAGTTTTGTGTGTAATTATGTAAAAGTGAGCAGAGGCGGTGCATATGAATAAACACATGCTTTTTATTTTGTTTCCACTTTAGATAAGTGTGAGAATGTATGCTTTTTATAAGTGTAATACAGAAAATACGTATGGCCACTGCAAGTGCAGTATGTGTGCATTTATAGTACAGTAAATGTATGTACATGTGTGATATCCATCACCACCTCCAGTGCTGTGTTTGGAAAGCTGGCCTTGTGGTTGTGGTTCTCTGTGCTATGTGTCTCCTCTCACACGTCCAGGCCTCGGCAGCATTAACACGTTTACAGATCCAGGATGCAGAGCGGCTGTGGATGAGCATTCATAAATTCACTGGAGGTTTTTGGCGCACCGAGGCCAAGAATCTCTCTTTTATTTCCATCTCCGCTCATTCGTCCCTCAGCTTCATCTTTCTCTGCCTGCCTTTTAGAGCCTGAACGATACATTGGTGCGGCGATAATATTAACGGCTACTGTGTATTGTTAGATAACAGGACTGTCACTTATCATCAGAAATTTAAATTGCTGTTTGAACTTGGGAAATTATCAAATATTGTTTCTGTAATGACCTTTTGTTTGCATAAGCACAACAGGCTGTAATCCAGCAGGACCTTTGACCATCTGTCCATCTGACCCACTGCAGTAAACCAGGCTAATGTTGTTCTTTTTGCTAGCGCAAAACCAATACTGAGCCCATAATGATGACACCAAACAATCAAAGTAACATGAGGATGCATTTTAGATTTTACACCATAGATGGAAAAATCATGGATAAACATAAAGCTGCTTTCTGACGTTGTAAAAGGCCTTTCAGTAACATTAGCTTATCATGTTAGCGTGTTAAATTTGCTTGTCACTCAAGTGAGGCAGCCAAGGCCCGTTGAATGAATGAACGGAAGCAACATAGTTTAGATTTAGGCTACATTGAGTCGTATTTGAATTCAATTGAACAAATCTGTTCAGGCTGCAGATTCTGTGAGTTCTGATTTGTGCTGTAAAGAAGTTAACATCTCTAGTATGGAGGTAACAAAAATGGCAGTACAGAAATGCCAAAGATGTGTGTGCAGTGAATGAATAAAAAGGCAGCGTTTAAAAAAAAAGTTTAATATATTATCAGGTTTTATAGGCCTAATTTCTATTTTTCGCATATTCAGTATGTTGCTTGAAGTTGCTGATACTATTTGATCCTAATTTAATTTCCAGTTTGCAGTTTCAAATATACTGTTATATTAGCTGTTAATGTTAAAAGTGGTGTCACCGGGTGCCCGGACAGCTCAGTTGGTAGAGCGGGGCGCCCATTTATAGAGGTTTAACCCTCGATGTAGGCCAAAAAATAATCTTAAAAAAAAAGGAAGAATCCTTAACAATACCGTCTGTTGTTACTTTCAAATATGAATATCAGTCTCAAAAATCCATAATTTGGTCGCCTATACTGTGTTTGCTCATGCAGTTTTCTTTTTTTTTTGTTTCTTTTGCTTTCCCTTTTCTCACAGTTTCTAACTCCTCTTGGACCACAATGCAGCAGCTTAGCCAACAGCTGTTCAGCTACAATTTGAGAGATTCAGGGTTGGTTGGGTATGAATTCAGCTTAGTAATTGGTTTAATTTCATAGGATTTACTCGCGTCCATGCAGCCAAGCCTCTTTATGTATCTGTCTGTGTCTGCATTTCATGCCACAGTGTGAATATCAACCACAACAGCTTCTGTTGTCAAAGCTGAAGTCTTCAGCTTCGACTATATATTCTAGGCAACACAATAAGTTGGCCAACTGCATCCAACCCATGCTTAATCTCAATACCATCTGCTTTCCACTCACACTCTACGTCCTCCAAAACAAATTTTTGAAAAGTGTGGCTTCGGCTGAAATTAGGAAAAATTTCACTGAGCATGAGCAGAGGGTTTTCATAGGCAAACCTAAGAAGCTAATGCCACTGTGGCAAGTGAAATACGGTGGAATAATGTGCTGATGGTTTTGGGGGTTGGGGCAAGAAATGGGCTACAGTCCTTGAATGCCTCAGATGCAATGTCATTAGTGACTTTGGATGTGGCGATCAGACACAATCCTCCCTCAAATCGCCTTGCAATCTCCTTTGAGCTGACTTTAGCTTTCCGATAGAAGACAAACCAATGAGGGGAAATTTCACATCGGTGTGGGGAAAAGACCTGAAGGTTAAAGATGTTAAGTTTCCATTTGGTGAAGAAAAAGGAGACTCCTGCATTCCCAGACAATGGTTCACATTCCATAACACGTCTCTGTGCCCTGTGAATCATACACACTGAGACAGACTGACTAAGTTGGGGGCGCGCACGCACACACACATACATACGCACACACACACACACACACACACACACACACACACACACACACACACACACACACACACACACACACACACAACCAAGTAAATCTCAATGGAATACCTTGGATGCATTATAGTTTACAGGGTGGAAGCAGGTTTCACTAAGCACTGCTGGATTTAATCAACCACTGAGTTTATTAAGTCATGACTACAAAACAACAATCAAAGTAGAGAACAAAACATCCTCATTTACTCCGTTAATATTTTAGTCTAAAACTTAAAAAATTAAGCAAATCTGCTTCAGATCAGCACCACAGCTGTCAATAGATGTGGATTAAAATGTTGCAAAATCTGATAGTGACATCACCTGTATCCAGCCGAGCCCCGCCCACTTCAAAGCAGTGTGAAAAGCCAAGACAAAACCCCAAATGAGAAAATAAGTTAGAATAACTTGGATTTGTTTCTTCTTTCAAAAGATACATTTAAAGACCAACTTCCTGGTTGAACTTTGACCCATTGTACTTATAATTGTGCACATACAGTTTTCCTGTGCAATGAGAGTTTATTAGCAACATATTGACCAAGCTTTCAGTTTTGAATCCAATATTAAGTGGTTTAGATAATCTGGCTTCACTCTTTTTTTACTAGTCTGATTGTGTTTCTTGCCCTGTTTTGTAGTGATGACTCCATGTTCCCAGATCTTTGTAATTACTTATCACAGCCAATAAAAAAGATGACGAAACTACAATACGTAATACCATAAAAACTGTACTTATTAAGTTATGTCCGACTCAGGTCTAACCATCATGACACAATCTTATTTTTTTAAACAACATGTTGTGATAGCCTCATGACAATAAATAGCATTTGTTTCAATTATCTTTCAACTTCCAAATCTCTTTTGGAAAGGAAGCCGTAGTTGGATACTTTCTAAACTCTTGTGTTGCCCTGATTAAAACAAATGACTCTTTGTAGCATTCTTCAATCGTGTGTTTTATTTTCCACTGTCAGCCAGATAACCTCACTAAACTTTGAGCACACTGTCATCGATCGAATATATTTAGACTATGACTCACTGTTCTTTTAATAATTTCTCCTCTCATGGTCCCACACAGGGATGGGAGTTTTTTGCCGCCCATTACACAGGCCGCATGAGATCTCAAGGTATTACGACCTTTCACTTCTGTGGAGCGAAAGCAGAAAACACCTGCGCTTCACCAGCGGTGTGTTTATGTCTTTAAACCTCACGCCTGAAGCTAAGTCACACTTAAATTATACTAAAAACATTTCCCCAACATGCAATATCCATCTTCTGAATCTCTCAGCTTTTGGAGAGCAGGTTTTATCACACAGATAGTCCATTTGAATTGAAACATACCATCTGTATTCTCATTTTGGGGAAATCTAACTAAATCCAGATTCAGCTAAAAGTTTACTTGAATCCCTTTAAAGATAACCACTGAAATTAGATGATAAATTACTATATGTCAGCTGCAGATCCAATTTACCAAATTAAATAACTGCCCAAGAGAAGTTCATGTAGCAGTTGACTGAAAAGAATGGTTATAAAACATTGTTCCGACTTTTAAATTGTGGTTTTAAGAGGGACATTTGCATTATAAGTTGGATTCTTGCTGCCCAAATCATAAATAATACTGTAAAAAGGCAACTCATTTGTGAAACAGCAGCAAGAGCCAGCACGATTCCTCTCCGGTCTTTGACTTTTAAAAGGCTTGTGTCCCTTTTAAAGTGCAGTTTTAGATGCTACACCCACAATCAGGCAGAATAGGGAGAAAAAGCATTCCAAAAAGTACAAATCCCACACAAAATAGGGATGTTTGTACGGCATCAAAAGGCTACTGCTCCCTGGCTGTGCTCCACATGACCAAATATGGAAAGAAAAAATGCTGCCTTTTCCCGTAACCAAACTGGGAAAAAAAGGGTGGGGGGGGAGGTTCCTTTGCATGCTGCGTGCACAGCAAGATAGAGCTCTCACACTCACTACACAGTGGTCGCAGAGTTGGCACTCTCTCAGAACAGCATGACTGATGGTGATGTTGGACCTGTCGTGACATCTCAGCGAACACTGTTGGGCAGACACACACAAACAGACACACCTGCACGACTCAGGAGTCATGAAAGAGAGGCACACCAATCCTTTCACTACGCTGACGTTTCATTTTTAAACACACACAAAAGCTTTCTTCACTTTCACATATGAGCTCTATACTGGAGTCTCAGCAGTGCACTTTGAATCAGAGGGAACATTCCTCTTGGTGAAAAAGCAGCCGTCTCAAACGCCACAGTCCTCTGCCTAAGTTAGAAACTGTTTGTTTATCTGCCCCCCTTGCTATATGAAGACTCTGACATTCTCCTGTGAGTGTGTCATTTTGCAAGAAACTTATCAAATTATTAGGGACATTTTTGGAGTGTGTGTGTGAACCGCCAGCAATGGGGGAGAAAAAATGGGGGGAAAAGCCTTTACTCAGCACAAAAACAATAAATAAAGGGACTTGTAGGCCTACTTGATTTTTTTTTTAACAAAACCAACTTAACAAGTCAATGTACTTTGTATTCAATCTTAAAATAATAGTTTGACAATTTGGTAAATATGTTTATCTACTTTCTTGATGAATGTTAGATGACAAGATTGATACCGATCTCATTCTTATACACAGCATATGAAGCTCCAGCTAGCAAGCACTTAGCTTAGCTAGCCCAAAAATTGAAAACATCGGGAAACAGCTAGCCTGGCTCTGTGGGATTGCTTAATCAGTACAAAAATTCAAATGTATAAACTTATATTTATTGTAACAGTTGGTCTTGGTGACGGAGAATGGACAGTACATTTTTTGTAAACTTTTTATATTTTGCAAAAAATATATATCTTTTTACAATCTTAAACAAAAAGATAGCCATTTAGCAAATACACTTCTAGCAGTGAGGTAGATGACAACATTGATACCACTCTCATCTCTGTATGCTACTGTATGAAGCTAAAACCAGCAGGTGATTACCTTAGCTTAAAGACAGGAAGCAGGGCAAAAAAAGTGTATGTAAGTAAAAGAAATCACCTAGCTTAATTTGTTTGTCTAAAACTGTGTGGTTTTAGACAAGTTAGTGTTACCGTTTCTTCCTGCTACCAGTCTTTATGTTAAACCAAGCTAATTACCTGTAGCTGCATCTCCCTGAAGTGAAATAATCTGTTGATTGATGGTACAAGAGTTTCACTAGCATCATGATAATATCAATTGAGTCAAATTTAAATTTGCTGCCCTGCAATGAACAAAGTCATTAACAAGCCATTCCGGCTCTTTCCTATCCTGTTACCTCAGGATCCATGCGGTTTTAGTTTTCACCACTGCAGCGCTCTTATGTAAGCACCTCCTTGCAAAATACATCACATATTCTGGTTGAAGTTATCCTGAATATCAAATAATCTGAATAAACATGCACCCATACACTTGACACACAATGTTAACAGTCTGTTGTGTAATTCCACAAGGAAATTTATAGTCAAAACCTTCATCTTTTTGTCACTCAGAACCAAATGTGATGTCAGAACATACAGTGAGGAAAATAAGTATTTGAACACGCGGCTATTTTGCAAGTTCTCCCACTTAGAAATCATGGAGGGGTCTGAAATTGTCATCGTAGGTGCATGTCCACTGTCAGAGACATAATCTAAAAAAAAAAAATCCAGAAATCACAATGTATGATTTTTTAACTATTTATTTGTATGATACAACTGCAAATAAGTATTTATTTACACCTGTCTATCAGCTAGAATTCTGACCCTCAAAGACCTGTTAGTCTGCCTTCAAAATGTCCACCTCCACTCTATTTATTATCCTAAATTAGATGCACCTGTTTGAGGTCGTTAGCTGCATAAAGACACCTGTCCACCCCATACAATCAGTAAGAATCCAACTACTAACATGGCCAAGACCAAAGAGCTGTCCAAAGACACTAGAGACAAAATTGTCCACCTCCACAAGGCTGGAAAGGGCTACGGGGACATGTCCAAGCAGCTTGGTGAAAAAAGGCCCACTGTTGGAGCAATCATTAGAAAATGGAAGAAGCTAAACATGACTGTCAATCTCCCTCGGACTGGGGCTCCATGCAAGATCTCACCTCGTGGGGTCTCAATGATCCTAAGAGAGGTGAGAAATCAGCCCAGAACTACACGGGAGGAGCTGGTCAATGACCTGAAAAGAGCTGGGACCACCGTTTCCAAGGTTACTGTTGGTAATACACTTAGATGTCATGGTTTGAAGTCATGCATGGCACGGAAGGTTCCCCTGCTTAAACCAGCACATGTCAAGGCCCGTCTTAAGTTTGCCAATGACCATTTGCATGATCCAGAGGAGTCATGGGAGAAAGTCATGTGGTCAGATGAGACCAAAATAGAACTTTTTGGTCATAATTCCACTAACCGTGTTTGGTGGAAGAAGAATGATGAGTACCATCCCAAGAACACCATCCCTACTGTGAAGCATGGGGGGGTAGCATCATGCTTTGGGGGTGTTTTTCCCATGGGACAGGGCGACTGCACTGTATTAAGGAGAGGATGACCGGGGCCATGTATTGTGAGATTTTGGGGAACAACCTCCTTCCCTCAGTTAGAGCATTGAAGATGGGTCGAGGCTGGGTCTTCCAACATGACAATGACCCGAAGCACACAGCCAGGATAACCAAGGAGTGGCTCTGTAAGAAGCATATCAAGGTTCTGGCGTGGCCTAGCCAGTCTCCAGACCTAAACCCAATAGAGAATCTTTGGAGGGAGCTCAAACTCCGTGTTTCTCAGCGACAGCCCAGAAACCTGACTGATCTAGAGAAGATCTGTGTGGAGGAGTGGGCCAAAATCCCTTCTGCAGTGTGTGCAAACCTGGTGAAAAACTACAGGAAACGTTTGACCTCTGGAACTGCAAACAAAGGCTACTGTACCAAATATTAACATTGATTTTCTCACGTGTTCAAATACTTATTTGCAGATGTATACAAATAAATAGTTAAAAAATTATTCATTGTGATTTCTGGATTTTTTTTTTTAGATTATGTCTCTCACAGTGGACATGCACCTACGATGACAATTTCAGACCCCTCCATGATTTCTAAGTGGGAGAACTTGCAAAATAGCAGGGTGTTCAAATACTTCTTTTCCTCACTGTACATGCTATCAAGGGCCAAGACTATATGAAAACCACATTATAATAGTATAAAACAAACCAGGACTACCGAATAAATACATGCAATTTGTCCACATCATTTCCCTGTCATAACAAAGTTATGATGAATACACAAGGACAACATCATTGAGTCTTTCAGTACCTTAGGGCACACTGTGACTTTTAAGTCTATTAAATAGGATTGTAAATAAATAATGAAAGACAGATGCTGTATGAAGCTAATGACAAAGCAGGTGATAGTAATCTCAATGAACAGGTCATTTAATGGTCTTGGAAACCTCTTGCATCATTGGCAGAGTTTTCTCACTTTAGGTATTGCACACCAGAACATGTGACTTGTCGTGAACCCATTCCACATCCTCTCAACTCCATTTCCAAAGGAAAAGCAGGCTCCTCTTGTTTCTTTAGGACATCCCGTCTTGACACCTGCCTTTTGTCAGAGTAAATGAGGCCTGGGCAGGAGTCTGTCTCTCCTCAACAGGACATTAATCTGCTACTAGTAAGCTGACCAGACAGACTAGTGGAACTAGAGTGCTGATATATGGCAGGTTTTAGTCCAAGCACTGCTACTGCCGACACTGCAGCGACAGAACAGTTTATCCAGCTGATGGCAATAAAGCAGAAAAAAAGATAAAACAGGTCGGAACAGAGCAAAAAAAAGACCCCTACCACACTTAAAATCCTTGCTTTCTTTCATATCTGTGAGCTAAAGTTCAGCTCTTATAACCAGAAACTGAAAGCGCGCCTGGCAATAAGGCCCCCAGGCAAGATCCCGAACTTGTACTTTTTTAATAAGTAAAAGTCACTCGGGATATGCACCAAAGCTCAATGACTAAAATGTAAAAGTACACGTGATTAGCATGATTCACAGCAGCCCTCAGCCTCTGGTATACGGGCAATAACATGACATGCTGGAAACATTAAGTGGAACATAAAAAATGTATTTCTCATAAAGCTTGAGAGGTTCCTGATGTGTTTCTCTATGGCAAAAAATGGATCTGCTGAACATTTGTGACATGCTTCCTATAAAAGCCACGTTCTTGTCATGATGGAAGTGTGGCTCTTCGTGGCCGGAGAGAAATTACACTTTGGTGAAAGAAGGAGAAAAAATGTGAGGGATAAAAAAAATAAAAAGGAGAATATAAGCGGCATAGTGATTAATGTGGCTGGCTCAAATCACACTAAGAGAGAACGTCTTCCCATCATACCTTACATGGAAACATATATGAGGTTAGAGTGAGGTTTAAACGCATGATGCAATGCCCCCACATACTGAGAAAACATGACAGCTGAGTGCAAACCCTAACACAAGTTTGCCTTTAGCAGAGCACATATTTATTTAAATCTCTCCAAATGTCAGAAATCTTTATCTGTGTTGCCTTGTTTTAACACACAAGTCAGTAAATCACAGCAGCGGAATGCCAATTTTTTGAAGTGTGCTGCGAGGCTTTTCAAGGGTATTACATGACAAGGTATTTTTTCAAAATAAGGGGCTGCATTCCTGAAGATAGATAGGAGAAGATTAAGGAGCGGGTATAAGCGTAGTAGGGTTGTGGGTGGGGTGGTGGGCAGGCGGGCAAGATGACCTGACCAGGAGGGACTATTCACAACAGTGCTTTCAGTTCATACTGGGAGAAATCGAGGATTCCTTTAGCAAAAGCACAGACAGGACACTTGCAAAAATACACACAGAAATAGGAATGGTAAAAGAGAGATTTTCAGAGCAGACAGCCAGGGATGTTTTGTTTTAATCGTATGACTATCTCGCTCTTTCTCTCTCTCTCTCACTCTCTCGGCGTATTCATGCGACCCTGACATGCTCTCAGAGATTTGATGCGGGGCCAAGCCAGTTAATGGTGGATGTGCTGGGACTCATAGCCAGGTGTGGAAACTGCAAGATATCTCTGATCAGTATACTCAGCAGACAAGTTGATAAACGGGCTTTAATGGCCACTGACTTAGAAAAGAAAATTTGTGGGGGGGGTTATGTTGAGAGGCATTCAACAGAATCAAGTTACAGTGCACACTTAGGTCTATCACTGTTAGGATCCCTTAAAGGTACGTTACACAGTTATGTTTGTAGTCAGTGTTTCTCTCCAAGATGTGTTATGAGTATCCTTAAACCTTTATCAGCATTTAAGCTGTGGTAGGCAATTTGCTTTTGACATCATTGGGAAAAGATTAATAACCTTAGCATATTGTAATTCAAGTGGTCTAAGAGATAACTAGACTTCTACATCTCCTATTTGCTATGTTTTCAGACTTTAGAAAGTCTAGCCTGTGACAGGAGACTTTGGCCAATCACAAGTAGAAAGCATTCTGATTGGCTGTTCTGCACTGGCTGTTCTGCACAGAGAGGGGAGAGCTGAGGGAAGAGATTTCATTCTACTTCAAATCCTGCAGTTTTTTTTTACCTACTGCGGTTTTAATTGATTTTTTTGTGGCCACTTGAAGGCAAAGAGTCGGGAAACAGCACACTATTTACGCGTTCAGCAGATCATGTGTCATGTGTATGGCCAAGTGGAAAATGTAACTCCATAATTCACTTTTCTTTTAGCTAAATGATTAAAGTCGGTACGTTTGGTGTTAGGCAGGTAACGAATACAGCAGCCTGCTCCGACAAAAAACAAAGCTAATCAAAACAGTATACCTGAGGGCTGCAAAAACCAAACCAACAAGCTGAAAACAATTTTTAAGTCCTATGACTGAAACTTAGGTTTTGGCCATGAATGTAGGAGATACTATCTTGTACATATGAGTTAAACTTTTACTTCTTAATTTCTTAAAAGTTGTAAGGGCTAGAAATACGTGCTGAAGGTCTAGTGCATGATACAAATCAAATTGAAAGTTCAGCCAAATACAGCATTAACAAAAGCTTTTACCTTCTTAGTTAACAACAAATGTCTATACCACTTAGTGCTTCAGCACGATTTTCTCACCCTTAAAACAGCCTAACTAAGAAGTAAAAGTTTAACTCATACCTATGAGATAGTATCTCCTACGTAGGAGAAAACCAAGTTTAAGTTGTACATCGGACTCGAACCTAGGTTTTGGCCGACGGGATGCCCGAAAAAAAATTTCAGGGCTTCCATAGGGAAGCTGTCATATGTCAGATGACATATTACTCTGAGCAACACCTTTTACATTACACACAATCATTTGATCCCTAATGAAACTAAGGCTTGAAAGCATTTCCTTTCTGATAAAATGTTTTTAATGTGTTTAATGTGTTTATTTTTTTTTGCTAACAATCATCTGATTTCCTGCCTTTTTGCGCAATGTTCCTTTTTTGCCACATTATCATCACTAACTGTTGAACAGCTTGAAAGCTTTGCATTTGTTTGTCTTCTTCTTTGTGTTTTATGTCTTCCATGCACTACACATTTGCATGAATCTACCACCCTCTACAGTCAGCAGGAATACATTTTGCATTGCATTGATAGGAAAAAGTGCAATACTACGTTTAGGTCTATCTAAGAGATTAAATTCAATACTTCAGGAATTTTACTGTAATGCTTTTCTCCAAGTGTAAGCTGGTACATATCAAGTGTGCAGCCAGCACAGGGAAGAAAACTCTAGTTATAGGAAGGAGGACTGTAATAGAAAAAGGCAGAGCATAGCTCTTGACAAAGGACTGCAGAAGTCAGCACAAAATTCCGTCAAGTAAACCAGTCCTAATCCCAGTCCACCTACAATGGTTGACAGATATGATGCCAGGAACTAGAAATGTAAAGCTCTTTCATTGAGACGAAGATGAAATCCCAACAGATATCATATCTCTGTGGAAAATATGGCATTTTTTCCGATCTTTCAGTGGTCTGTTGAATCAAATTTTACGGTATTAAAGCATTAGCATTGCTTTTGAATGAGCGGATGCACATTCTCTAAGTGACAGAGAGCTCACCTCTCCTTCCAAAAAATACATTCCACTCTCCTCATACCTCAAATCCTTTCAGGGCTCTACAGGGCTAAAGTTCACTAGCTTTACCAGATCTCATTTTCGTGCATGGCTGTGCTGGCTGTTATTATTAGTGTGGCAGCCAGCCAGCTACGTCTACTGTTCCCCCTCGAGGTGAAAGACCCGAGCCGGGGTCTTTAATCTGTAGGTATACAGTAGGTAATGTATGACACCTTATACTCTACACTTTCTGCAGGTGTGTTTGTACTGTTTTCATTGTTTCTGTCAGTCTAATAAAAGGTAAAAGTGACTGCCAGTGCAAACACCAGAAATCTTCTTATCTGCCGTATACAGTGGCAGAGACGCGATTGTCAGTAGAGCGTCTTGAACTGTGTCCTTCAGGAGAGTTACCCCCAGTCTGTCTCTATTTCTTCTCTTTCTGTGGTTATGTGACTTTGGACAGCATTGCCAGAAATTCCAGGAAACCCTAGAGCTTCATGAGACATAACAAAGCTCTCTCTCTCTCTCTTCCTCTGTCTTCGCCTCTTTCATTGAAGATTACACTTTTTTACATGTTTCTCAGTCTGCCTTTTGCCGGCCTGCAACTCATTCTCCCTGGGAGTTAAAAGTAAATGTATTCAGTGGCTGATTAACTCATATCATACTATTTTAATGGTAAAATTTCTTACTTTAAATGCCTGTGCTAATTCTAGACCACAGATTATTTAGACCATGGAAGATGCGATCATTGAATGCCATTAGCATGATGTGGCATTTACCACTAAATTGAGGATAAAATTCAGCTTTAGAGGTTAATATATGTGCGGTACTTAAGCCTCCTAATTCCTAAATTTATTAGAATAACACATATCTCAGACAGCCATGAAATTGTAAATAATTGAGCGGTGCTCTTAGGAGGCTTCTCTGGTTGCTCCGTTGAAGTTGCTGCAAGCTTTTTTTAGCTGATGGCAAAACTGGAAATGAGATTTGGTTCACAAAGCAGAGCTAAATGGGAATACATCCAAAACCACAGCCGTCCCCCCCTGGCAATAATCTGTCCATGGGGGGTTCATCCATCTCCTTGAGCTTGAAAATTGTCTTCTCCATCTGGGTTACTTCTTGTCTCAAACACATAGATGCATGTCTGAATGCCCTCATACACACACCTACAGAAATACCTATTCACCCCACCCACCTTGTGTTTATGTTCAGAGCTTGAGTGACTGGTATTTCATTTCGACCTGCCCGGAGCCCTTTTGCTCAGTTTGGCTTGGCCGGTGTACCATTACTGGTCATTAAGTCTAACCTGAACTAATAGGGTCCTATTTTCCAAGGTGGTCTCCCAGGTGGCTGTCACAGAAGTGAGTGGCACTGCGGGACTCAGGGCTTGACTTAGGCACACTGAGTCTCGTGAAAAATCTGCCGGGATGCAAGCCAGACTCCATCATACACGGGACGCAGACTGGGACGCAGACTCTTTGATAACAAGAACGCATTGTTCTAGGGGGGGCGTCTGGGTGTTTTGTTTCTCATTAAGGCAGGTTTAATGAGGTCAACCAGAACGGGCACCCCATCCCTCTAATGCACTATTTCTGCCTTCTTCAACATGTTATCCAATGAACTATCAACAATCTGCCTAAAAACATTTGCTCAAACCATTTTCTGCTTAAGGTTATGTATAGCCCTTATGAATAAAACCAAAAAACATAAACCAATATATTTAAGCAGCCAAACTGTAAGTTGAGCTTTTACCAATTTTATCTTAATACAGATATATTGGTAAAAGTGAATATATTGGCATTGTAAAAATACAAAAAAAATATTGTTAAAACTGCTGTAAGTGAATGCCATTTTAGATCATTTAGATACAATGTTGCCATTACATAGTTTGTCCACCAGAGATCAATGACAAGTTGTATGCAGTACCATCAATATGCTCATTCTATAAAAAAAAATAATTTAAGAAATATTTATAAACGTTCATTAGTTATGCATTTATGAAAAATATGACTATTTGGAATACATCAGGGTTGTTTTAAACTCTAGATCCTCACATTGTTACTGGTCTCAAAAATGCAGTGTCAGTAAGGTTATTGTAGCCAGTTTCACTTGTTCCTAAATATCATAACTAGTACTAAAATAAAATAAACTAAATTACTTGTTGCACATCCACATACTCATACTTACACCCCATCACACACCACCAAATGATTCCTACACCCGATGTTCATTGCTTTTTATCTGATAATAGAAGGATGGTTACAGCTAAATTCTCCCTATGTCTAGGGAGGACTGTAGGACTTAGTGTTTTCATATAAAGACAATTATATTTAAGTAGTTACAGATATCTAAACAGATATCTCATTTCAAAATAAAATTGTTGATATGTTTTAGCTGTGCCCTCCTTCATATGACATGTGTCATCATTAATCAGAAGAGAAGGAGCCATTAGTCTAAATACGAGAGTAATTAATCCACGCTCACACTTCATTAGACGTCATGCTCAATTTGTGCAGAGAGCTGTGTACTGGGTAAATAAGCAGAGACGATGGGACCCAGAGCTATTATCCCCGCCGAGGTGCTGCTCTAAGAAAGCTTTCATCTAAACACACACATAGTTAAAGTGGATATTACAACTCAAATTGAAAAATGCATTTCGTCTACATCAAATCATTGTCTTTTTAACGTAGGAAATTAGTGAATTCTGCTGTCTGATCAGAGGATAATCGCAGAGGATGGATGCATATGTATCTCAGTCATAAAAGATGTGACTGGACTTCGGCATTAAAGCTGAACCGTAAGCCTTCAACAAGGTTAAACTGCAGCAGGGCATATAATATGAATCAGCCCTTAGTTTAATAAGTACCATTTGGCTGTCACCTCGGCAGCCATAGAGCTGCTCTATTACAGTAAAGGCCCTCCAGTACAGAGCAGGGATTTTTCAATAAAAACCTGACTGAGTGTTTCACCCAATCACCACTGGCAGATCTCTGATGAGGTAAAGATCTCGCCTTTGCCAGCCTCTGTCCCTGCGGAGGACTGTCTGATTAAAATGGTTTTCTAAGGCCATATTTTTGTTCTTCTTGTCCCCTTGCCAGTCCCGAGTTAGAGTACAGAGAGAAAAATTGACAAATTACATAACGCATACTGAAATGAATCCACAAAAACAAATCTAATCTATAAAGGTCTTAAAAGGAACCAAATGAGAGCATTTGATTTTTACTTTTTTGAGAAATAGTTGGTATTGTTGCCTCAAAGACACAAACATAGACACATACACCTACATCTGTTAAGAGAGGAAAAGGCTTGGCATCTTGATCTTTCGCCTAAATCACTTTCACCCCCCCACCCATCCCAACAGGGCAGTGACATGTGAAGTGGAAAGAAATGGCAACAGCGGAGTGGCCCATTAGAGACGGCTTTCTTACTCTCCCGTCCTCTTGCCTTGCATGTAATGCATTCCTGAGCAATCCTCGGAGGCTCATATGTAAATGCCTGAGTATGCTTCTGATTAGGAGGCACAAAGAGTACACTCTATAAATGCACTCTTAAACAATTACTGCTGCTCCCGACTGCAGCTCTGACACAGACCTCAGACTGTGCTGCTGCCTGACGTGCTTAGCTATAAAACCCATATGCAGAGTCTGACTTTAAATATCAGATCAAGAATTGTTTAAGAAACTTCACGATTCAATGACATTTTATTTTAGTGTTCAAACGAGACATTTGTGAATGTCAATAATTGGCTTAAGGTTGCTATTATCAATAATTTTAAATCAACAACATATAACTATGTGTTTTGGGAAAGGTGTTGTTATAAGCGACGAGTCCACAGATCATGGTTATCTGAGCAGCAATTTTAAGGGTTTAGTTCACTCTCACTGCTCTCGTCATTTTCATTTTCAAATGCATCAGGTAGTTTTTTTACCAATGAAGAAATTAAACTGTACAGTACCCAGGCCGACTACTGTATTAGTTTGTGACTAGTTAATAACACCTAGTTGAGTATTTAGCTGCTAAAGAGCCTGATATTTACCTCAGAAGTTGGTGGGGACCAAAAGCAGAGCTACAAGGAGAGCACATGTTAGACTTAGAGTTGTCAGGTGACCAGAACCACAATTCCAAATGAATGATAATGTTGCTGTTTTTGCTAATACATTTGTCATATCAACTCAAAGGGCGATAATATGTCACAAATGTGTTTACCTTAACTGTGAAGAACTTTTTTCTCATTTTTTTTTACTTTTAAATTCTATTTCTTTGGGTTTTGGCCTGGACAAAACAAACCAATTTAAAGATATAGCCTTACTGAACTTGTGACCATGTATAGGCCAGCAGCGCTCAAAATTAAGGATATCCCATTGTCCCTGAGACATTAACAACAGTACCTGGGATGCAAAGATACAGTCTCTTGGACAATTCTGGGACAGTAGAGAAACTTATCATTACGTTTAGTTGTCATAGAACATATATCATTTTAATTATTAGGTGTTCAAAAGGTGTTCCAAATAAAAGCTCAGAGTTTTTATATAAGATATGTTCAAAGTGTATGTAAATTTCCATCGCTACATTTTGCAGTGACACATTTGATCGAATAGCGTAAAATAAACCATTACATTTCTTTTACTTGAAATTTACTAGCCATAGTTTAATTGTACTAGGACAAATTGTATTTGTTAAAGATAGCTATTTGTTTCCCATAAAATTTGAATGTGTCTAAGTTGAAAGTATCTTACTTTGAAATCAAAAATAAATACTGTTCCATTGATATGGAAATGAATGTTGTTTAAATTTATTCGATGGACGTAGGGGTTTATAGGACGAATTTAGACATCATGAGGTTTAGACCTTTGCTGGGAGGACATTTTTTAACTGGATCTCTTTAAGTGAATACTCCTGGTATACACAGTTAAGTTATTTATCAAGAAAAGAATTGGCAGAATCTATGGTGAAATCATCACTAACAGTTGAGTGAGACAATCTGACAACATTGTATTCTCCTTAGATTTGATAACATAACCTAAAAATAAATGTTCAAATACCCAGCACTTGGTTGGAATAAAACCTACTCTCAACTTTGAAGCTTGTCCAAAGAATGAAACAGAATTACAATAGAAGTCTGACTAATGTTAATACCCATGTAAGGACACAGTGATTCTTCATGTGTATGAGGCAAGTCCTCACTTCCATCATCACCACATACAAGCCCAATCTCGCTAGTTCTCACTCCCATGATGGCAGTCATCCAATGTGGACTCTCTAAGCTGTCCTTCACATTCGCCATACGCACTTCAGCATACGCAGTGCCTTTGTAGCCACAAGCAGAAATCCAGCAGGCCTATAACTGACCTGCACACTACCCTGTCTGTTTTCCCCTGTGCGATTGATAGAGTGGTTAACCTTGCTAATTGTGTAAACACATGACCTCACCGGTCATGTGTTTACACTCAATAGTATTTTTCACACGCCGCTGGGATTTACATCATCTTATTACCTCCACGTTCCCTTAATTCCCCATTACCCTAAAATATGGGACTTTAAGAAGGTGATTTGACAGGCTCTTGATTAGCCATGTTTGTTCAGTTTTGCGCCGCTATGGGAGGAAGACGAGAGGCTGAAAGGAGAAGGTAGGCGGGGGAGAGGAGGAGGGGAGGGGAGGTGAAGAGAGGACAGGGAGGAAAGAATGGAAAGCTGGCGAAGAGAACAAATAGGGTAAAGTGAGAATGAACGTTATAGTAATCATTTCTTTTTTGGAGAAAAGGGCTGAGGTAGAATAGATTGGTGGTAAAGGAGAGGAGAGGGGTTAAGGGAAAGTTCAAGTAGCTGTTAGAAGAGAGACAAGTAAGGTGGTTTCTCTGCCACAGGGATACACTGTGCCCGTCTGAGATCCCAATGGGAGGACGCTGAAGAAAAAACACAAGACCAATCAGCCAACAGAGACATTTCCTGTGCTTGTTTTATCAGATAAGAAGAAGCCCAAAGGCTAAATGTCCCTCTTAACAACGTTGTACACTTCTCTGAACAACCCACTTTGGGGAACGTAGGGGAGAACATGCATCTTTGTAGGATGACATCAGAAGCGCTGCTTTGGAGCACTGACCTCACTCTAGCACAATCAATCATCCACAAAAAACATATGAAATGTAAACCACGTGAGTAAAAGAGGTTTTACCTTTTAAGATATGAAGCAAGGCTGTATCATGAATTAAATCATCACCCAGTTAAAAAAACTAAAGATTTAGTAAAAGGGAAAACATACAATAGTCTTGTTTTGTTTTATAGATCTATGCAACTTCTGGCAGAGCTTGGCATCTGGCAACAAGCAGATGGCAGGCCAATGTGCCAATTACCAACACCGACATGCCATGCTGCCTATTAGGCAATCTGGCCTTGAGTGATAGCACTTTAAAGTCAGAAAACGACACGAGTGAAAGGCTGATCTAACAAATCCTCTTCATTAGAGTGTGACTAAAGCCCAGAGGAATTCAAACGCAGGTCTTTCATGCCCACATGACTGCTTCAGACAGGAGAATCAAAGTTTGGGAAATAGTTTGGAAACATACAGATCCTGGGACAAAGGATCACATATAAAATTCTTTACACATGTGTATGTATTGAATCTGTGGTTCTAAAATAGCTTTGTAAATGTGGTTCACTTAAATAGGACTTAATTTGATGGTGAATTTTATATAGGCCGGGGTGTGGGGTCAACTAGAAGGGGGGGGGGTCTCTTGTTAGCTTAAGAGACTGTGCAGCGAACAAACCTGAGAACATCCAAGAGCACCGTGAATATTCCCCTACACTACTGTTACATGTCAGCTTGGCTGCATAACAAGGACAGAGGTTTTGCTTTTTAAAATGGCAAATAAAAGGAATGTTAGATTTATATGACAAACATCTGCAAAACTAACAGCATAATATTCAGGACATAGATATATACAGTATCCTCTAAAGTTGCATGCCTTTGTGTGACTTTACAAGCAATTAAGAAGGGCTCACAGTTTTTTCCTATTACTTGTTGACCCTCGCTACCCAGTGAAAGAGTTAAGAATTATTTTCCAACTCGAGATCTGCCTGTCCGTCCAAGCTCACCATATTATACAACTTAGTGTGTGGTTCTGGATGCAGTGCATTCAAATTACATGCTATCGAATTCAAAAGCGAGGGGGAACAGAACGAGTACGCTGTGGGGCTCTGGTCCAGGGCCAGAGTAGCAGCGCTAGCTGCACAACCATCGCAATCACTTCAAATGAGCTGAAGCATGTCCTACTCCTGCTGTTGTCCAGAAGCCACAACTAACTTTATGCGAGGCAACAATGATGACATGGCCATCGTTGATAAACAGAAACCACTCATTTTGCTTGTGGTTCTGCAGGCATGATGATGAAGCATCTCTGTCTAAAACCATATTGTGAGAACAAACAAATCTGCATAAAAGTAAGCCAAAGACCAGAACACAGGAAACATGCTTGACATAGTTCCACTGGTCTGTTATGAGAAGAAACCAGAAAATAACTCTGGCACCTGCTGTGCAGAAACAATGCATGTTTGGACTGACATGTCAGCATGCCATCACTGGAAACCAAACACATTTGGACTGAACACAGTATAGGTAAACAACTATTTAAAAAAAGAGCAGTACGGTCTAATCATTTGTGTTAGAAAATCGCCTCTGCCAGTTTTCCATTCTATTCAAATTCAGTTTGCCACTTGCTTGGCTGCATTAGCTCAGTGGTGGTAAGAAACCATTGCCTTGCAAGGAAACTCTGGATTCTTGCTTTGGAACTTTATACTGTGGTGAATTGTGAGTATCTAGGGACAAACTATAACAATGCACACACATATACTGCATATATGTTAACACATAACTGCACAGTGATAGATCCATGAATGCCCAATGTTTTAGCACATGTTGAGAATGAGGAACAATAATTACCTGATCCAACATTTAACTTAAATCAAGTGTATGAGAGAAGGGAGGGAGAAGGAGAGGGAGCCAGCATACAGTAACTGGAAGCCTTTACCGCACTGTGCAGTCCAGAGCCAGACTCCGGAAATGCATGGCAGTGTTCCCTACATCCTGCCCGCCCAGCCCTAACCCTGGCCCTCGCCCCACACTGCCAAACCCCTGTTATCACTCTGTGCAATTACCTCTAGATTCTGCTGCACCCATATCATATCGTGCCAATTATAAAATCCCCTTCTATGTTACAAGGCACTGCATGCCTTCTTGTGTAAAGCCCGCAGTTTGCTGTGTGTTTCAGCCCAAAAGTAGCTGAGTGAGAGTATGCGTGTGTGAAAAAAAAAAAAAAAATCCTAGTGTAGTGATTCCCATTAGGGGTGCTTTTTTCTCAGGAAATATGTAGTTGCTATGGAGTATTTGAAAAGATTGAGAGGCTCATCTAAATTGAAAAGAAATCAGGATTTGATTTAAAAAATCTGCATTGAGTCAACTATAACACCTGAACACTTCATGTTGTGATTGAGAGCGCGTGAAAAGTAGTTAGCGTGCAAGCAGTTAAAGGACAAATCCGGCAAAATGAACCTAAGGGTTAATAACACACTGTGTATCGAGTCGTAAAAAGAAATCGCTATATCTATACCACTAACAAGGATCAAAATAGCACCACACTCCATGGTAGCATAATGAGGGTCCCTACATGTAAACCAAAGCATGGATAACTTTGTAAGTATACAGACAGTTTATTAAAAAGATATATTTATATATTTATATTTATAAAGACTGTACCATTGACGTATACAGGCAGGTACCCTCCTGGGAAACGACCAGCCAAACGACGAACGCTATGCTTGAGCTATGTTACTGATTACACTGCGTTCATCGTTCGACTGGTCGTGACTGTTTTTCCCAAGATAGCGCCTACCTGTATATGTATCTTTTTAATAAACTGTCTGTACACTTACAAAGTTATCCGCACTTCGGTTTCCATGTAGGGACCCTCATTATGCTACCGTGGAAGTGTGGTGCTATCTTGAGCCTTGATAATGGTATAGAAATAGCAATTTCTTTTTACTTTACCCAAGCGCCCCGACAACTAGCGTCATAAGCTAATTAGCGGTTTGTGCTAAAACTGGTCACATTCAATTAGCCTGAAAACATATCCCAGAGAATGGTCAACTCTGTACCCATATGTTATTACTATATTATTATAGTGTGCTTGAAATAGTTAACTGAAAGTATTAGTAATATGGTGAAAAGCTAAAAGTTGTGGAAAATAGTGTAAGTACATACATTTCCTGGATAAACTGTTGAAATAGTTAGCTTAAAGAAATTGGTAAACAGTTGAAATTGTTAGCTTAAAATGAAGGTTAAACAGCTGAAATACTTAACTTGAAATAGTAGTAGCTAAAAGCTAAAAGTAGTGGAAAATAGTTGAAGTAGCTAAGTCCTGGATAAACAGCTGAAATAATTAGCTAAAAGTAATGGAAAATTTAAAAGTGGAAAGTTGAAACTGTGAGCCTAAAGTAATAGATAAATGGCTGAAATAATAAGCTAAAAGTAATGAAATAAACATTTGAAATAATTAGCTAAAATGAATGGATACATGGCTGAAATATCCAGCTACTTTGTAGTACAAATGTAAATGTAACAAACCAACAAAATAACCTTTAGCTCAAATTAAAGTTCAAGTTGTTCTCCACTTTTGTATAATACAGTAGAGGTGAAAAACATCCAGTTTGAAATCAATCCAAATGAACACATTTTGAATGTGACGGGAGGTGTCCAAGAAAGTATAGGCCTACTTCAGTTCATCTGACAGGACTGTGGGAATCCATCAGACAAAAAGTGTTGGGAACCACTGTGCTAGAAGACTGTTATGTATTGCATTCCAGAAGCTATTCCAATCACCTGTCACCAGGTTGGGCCTGCACCTTATAAGGAGCGGAGGGCACTCTCCACGTGTTTTCCAAACACTGCACAACTTATCAGATACAGTTTCATGGACAATTACTAGGCTGTCTCTGCCCTGAAAATATTCAAAAAAAGACCTACAGATCTACCCTCTGCAGATCTACCCCCCCCCTTCAATTTTACTTGCTTCCATTTAACAGATACTACAATGTAATAAAGCCGAGATCAAAAGACTTGCTGCCCCAACACAAGTACAATAAGAGTTGAAAAGAGCATTTTTTCCTCAGGGGGTGGTGGGATTGCAAAGAATGTGATACCTCGAAATGATGAGAAGTGGATTTATCTGCAGAGTGAGCAGGCCTTTTGCAAGACTGCCCTATCTGCAGGAGATGCTAGATGTGTTTAAAGCTTATAAACCAAAGGGCAATTAGCTTCTGCATCTCAACATGACATCATGGTCAAATTGGATCTTTTTTTAAGGGGCATGTGGTGTGCTGGTAGCCATAAGGGACCCTTACTTGCCTGTAGCCAACTTTGTAGGCTACACCTTCCACATGTAACATTAGCATTTTACGGTAACTGTCGTGTTGAAAGTTGGCTGGCCGGAGGCCGGGGGTCTGGACACCCCCCCCGGTCGACTGAGCGCACATTGCAGTAGATATGCTTTTCTTTGTGTTGTCCCGCGGTTAACAAAACATTTACATGACAGCGTCACAACTCGGCCCATAGAAAAGTTTATTATAGCTCACAATCATGAGTTTACTTTGCCTTTAGTGAACTGTTGAAGCACAAAGAGGAAGCGGCTTACAGCCAAGATATCCTGAAAAGTATTCAGCAGCAGCCCATGCGCACAGTGATAATGTGATAATCTCCTATCGTCAAAAATGCATTTTCATTAGCTTTAAAGCATCCGGGGCGTCGTGAACTTTCTTCCTACTCACGTCTGTGAAGATGTTAGAGTTAAGTTTGCAGGCAGTTCAAAGTGTTTGCGCTTACCTGTGGATCTTAACGGGACAAAGTAGAGCTCTTTAGTCGAGTGTAAGGAGAGGAGATGGAGCCAGTCTGCAGTCGGTCCTCTACTACACTCAATGATTAAAAAAAAACTGAATAACCGTTCAAGCCCCTCCCTTTTAAGACATAACCGCACATCTACTCTTGGCTGATGTCCGCTCCAATCTGCTCTTAAAAGGTTAAACTACCACTCAGAGTGCTCTCACAAAGTCTGCCTGAGTCCAAAAGTGTCAACTTTGCGAAGAACTTGTGCAGTTAACTCTTACAGTGAAAGTGACTTGAGGCTGAAAAGTGCCCTTTTTGCTTGTCCTTCGGTGGTCCTCTGAAAGAAAATCATCTGTCAAGAGTGATCACATCAAATTTTAATCTTGGGAGAAAAAAGAGGGATGTGTGCTCACAGGAAGGCCTCAAAGCTATAAATAACGTTAATATGGTGGTGACCATACCAGGTTTTGCCTTGAATCTAATTATGCAGATTTTAATGCAAATGCAATTCCATTTATTTACAAACCTAAAAAAAGCTATCTGGATGTATAGATACCACTATATGTTATTAAGAAAATAATAATTTTAGAAGTCATTTGGGTGAACTGGCCCTTTAAATAGAGAAGAGAGGCCTTATGATTTTCTAAATGCTGAAAGTAATTTGTAAAAATAGGTTTATCTAACTACAGTAACTTATTTGCTTAATTGATTATTGAAGAGTATTGTTATCATATGCTCTATTAAAAAATGTCATGAGGGAGAATTACAGCAGCAAAACCTAAAAATCCTTGTAATAAGACATTTGACATGATTTGTTTCTTTTACTCACTATAAACTGAAAAATGCCAGACAGAGGGTGAGAGTTGGTAATCCTGTTTTTTTTTAACAAGTTTGATGTAATGCCAATTGCTCTGTTAGGCTGTACTTAGCTAAAGGCTGACTTAAGCATGCTCACAATGATGATGCTAACAAGCTGATGTTGACCAGGTAATGTTCACCATATTTACCATCTTAGTTTGCATGCTAACATTTGTTGAGTAGCACAAAACACAAAGAAGACACTTTTTAATTTCTAGCTATCTGGATTTGAAATACAGCTGCTGTATAGGAAAATATAAAAATTATCTTTTGTGATCAATTCATTTTTATATAAAACTATTTTTTTATTGTGGAACAGACAATTTTTTTATTTATATATTTTTTCAAAGATTTTTTTTCATTTACAGAAGATTTTGGACATACAGTATCTACAGAACAGCAACAAATGTTGTTAAACAAGCGGATAATCAGATGCCTATACCTCTGTGACTCACACATAATGATGATACTAATGGTACTAATTTAGCCTATAGTCAAATTATAATCAAATACGGGGAATCATCAAACTACTCACCACTGCAGATTTTTTATTATACAATGGTTGGTGACACCCCCAAATTGAAAGAAAATGCAAAGGACATGACCTCAGTGATGTATGATGCATCAAGCACCAAGGATATTGATAAAAGTGTGGTATCATGTTTGGTTCTCTTTACCAAATGCAGCCCTGCAATTTGTGACCTTTTGTCTGTCAGCAATTTTAGTAGGCATGCAGGGAGTTAGGAGGTGACATAAACAATAGCCTCAGTGTTCTACTTTCTGCTATGGAACAGCAGCACGGGGACTCTGCCCGCTTTGTCTTCCCCTTTAAAACAATGATGCTCACAACAAAGAATGGACTTAAGAGCATTAGGCCACTGGTGCAGAAATGAGCACCATATGTGCTACTGCTATTTCACATGTGTTTCTTTAAGATAAAGTAAAATAAATGCATTCTGTTGATTGTGTGCTAATGCAATTGTGTGTGTCTGTGTGTGTGTGTGTGTTTTATGTGTGACAGAATACGAGACAATGCTAGAGGAGAGACAGACAGAGTTGGGTGTGTGTGTGTGTGTGTTTGTGTGTGTGTGTGTGTGTGTGTGTGTGTGGGGGGGGGGGGGGGTTAGAGGGCCATCCTTATCTTCATTCCTTTGAAAAATTATGTATTTTTAGATAAACCTGTCACCCTTCATCTTGCAGGTTTCTTTCAGACTTGCTTTTCCAGTTTGCACACCAACATCTTGGCCCCAAAACCTGTAGCTAATCATTTTGTGGCATAATTTCACTGCCAAAAAAGATGCTGCATGTTTACAGTTAGTGTGAATGCCTTATACTCAGGGCTGATGCCCACTTGCTATATGTACATCATTAGCTCAGGTGTTTAACTTAGTCACATACATTAGTTTACACACGTCTAGTCTGTGGATTTGCATGAGTTTGTTTGATTGGAAAAAAATGAGCCTTACTACAACAGAATGGGCCCAACACTACATATTAGTGTCACTAGAGGTTGCACTGAACATATGGATAATTGTGCATGTTTATCTGCGCACAGACCAAAGAGAAACCAATACAGCTTTTGGCTCTATTGTTTTATATATATATATACTATATATATATATATATATATATATATATATATATATATATATGATTGTATGATTTTTCAAACTATTTATCTGTATGATACAGCTGCAAATAAGTATTTGAACACCTGTCTATCAGCTACAATTCTGACCCTCAAAGACCTGTTAGTCTGCCTTCAAAATGTCCACCTCCACTCCATTTATTATCCTAAATTAGATGTACCTGTTTGAGGTCTTTAGCTGCATAAAGACACCTGGCCACCCCATACAATCAGTATTATGATTGTAAGAATCCAACGACTAACATGGCCAAGACCAAAGAGCTGTCCAAAGACACTAGAGACAAATTTGTACACCTCCACAAGGCTGGAAAGGGCTATGGGGAAATTGCCAAGCAGCTTGGTGAAAAAAGGTCCACTGTTGGAGCAATCATTAGAAAATGGAAGAAGCTAAACATGACTGTCAATCTCCCTTGGACTGGGGCTCCATGCAAGATCTCTCCTTGTGGGGTCTCAATGATCCTAAAGAAAGGTGAGAAATCCGCCCAGAACTACACGGGAGGAGCTGGTCAATGACCTGAAAAGAGCTGGGACCACCATTTCCAAGGTTACTGTTGGTAATACACTAAGACGTCATGGTTTGAAATCATGCATGGCACGGAAGGTTCCCCTACTTAAACCAGCACATGTTAAGGCCCGTCTTAAGTTTGGCAGTGACCATTTGGATGATCCAGAGGAGTCATGGGAGAAAGTCATGTTGTCAGATGAGACCAAACTAGAACTTTTTGGTCATAATTCCACTAACTGAAGATTGGTTGAGGCTGGGTCTTCCAACATGACAATGACCCAAAGCACACAGCCAGGATAACCAAAGAGTGGCTCTGTAAGAAGCATATCAAGGTTCTGGCTAGGCCTAGCCATTCTCCAGACCTTAACCCAATAGAGAATCTTTGGAGGGAGCTCAAACTCCGTGTTTCTCAGCAACAGCCCAGAAACCTGACTGATCTAGAGAAGTGGGCCAAAATCCCTTCTGCAGTGTGATCAAACCTGGTGAAAAACTACAGGAAACGTTTGACCTCTGTAATTGCAAACAAAGGCTACTGTACCAAATATTAACATTGATTTTCTCAGGTGTTCAAATACTTATTTGCAGCTGTATCATACAAATAAATAGTTAAAAAATCATACATTGTGAATTCTGGATTTTTTTTTTAGATTATGTCTCTCACAGTGGACATGCACCTACGATGACAATTTCAGACCCCTCCATGATTTCTAAGTGGGAGAACTTGCAAAATAGCAGGGTGTTCAAATACTTCTTTTCCTCACTGTATATATATATACATATATATACCTTCACAATGTTACATCAGACGAAACCCCTCAGAACCAATTATAAAGGTTTTAACAAAACCTTTGACATTTTTCCATTTCATCATATTGTTTTAAATCAGATGAAAGACTGTGTTGCCATCTTGTGCAAAACTAACATTAAAGGTAAGGTTGGGATTTGCCTTCAAAGTTGTATTCAGTTGTAGAAAAGTGTTCAAATCAATGATGAAAGTCCTAAATGTTATTCTGCAACAGCATTGCTTAGTGCAACAAAAGTTTCCTTAATTAATAACAATGAAAAACTGGAACATTGAGGGGCGCTGCAGCTTTAAATATAATCAGTGTCTAAGAATTAAATTATGTCATTACTATCAGACATTAAAACTGATTACAAGGTACTGCCGGCTTTTATCTCACTGTGTGTATGACAGATGATAGTAGATGTGCATAAAAATTCCTGCAACATCCTGGGTAAAGCCCAGGACTTTCATCATTGTCATCTGTCTCCTGTTCCTTCCTGTATATCGCTACTATGTACTGTCAAAGACAGAAATGCAAAAATGCAGAAATGCAACAAAGGATAGAAACCTGCAGTTGTGAACATCTGGATTATTTCCCTGGTGCATGGTTCACGTTTGACTTTATCACCTACTGGTCTGACACATTCCATGGATGAACAATAAAACATCAATCAAACAACAACAATCATGAGAATATCAAATTCATGTGTCCATCCATGGCACCACCTTTCTACCAAACTAAGATATGAAAGATATGAAACGCCGGTCATGGTAAAGTGAGGATTAGGCCTTTAAGATGCATAGAAATTGTGTGCCATTAATATGACATCAGTGCCACATCTGTGAAAAGGATAAAAGCATATACACTGTCTTGATGACAATTATGTATGTTATGTACATCATTTCAATATATGACAACATTAGATCAAGGTGGATTACATATTTAAGTCACTGAAAGAGTAACTGTTACATATGAAATTTGAGCCTCTTCATGTGCATGATGAACATTGCTTTGGACCCTTACCCTGCCCTAAGCCCTCTGACCCCATTACACGCCTAACTTTCATTATGTAAAATGACTTATAATGATCAATTACACGCAGCATGCAAGAGGGCTCAGGCAGGAATTAAAAGCATTGCTGTGACACACCTGGCTCAAGTTCTAACTGTTTCACATGCTCAGGGGCCCTGAGACAGGTCCCTGGGGAACTCTGTCACACCAGCTATAAGTCTAACTAAAGCAAACACAGAATCCCTTGTTTGTTGACTTTTTAAGAAATGTTGAATCTAGTCAGGAAGATGTGAGTAGGTCAAAAACAATGTGTCTTGATACATTTACATCAAGAATGTGGTTTAAAGGTAAAAACTCTTTCATGTTGCCTTTCATGACATCAAAGTAGTTCTGAACTGAATTACCAAATCATAAAGCTGCACACAAACTTTATGAAGAGAAATTTATGTTTTTACATCATTACTCTAGAGAAGATAAAATTCACCTCTTTTTGAAAGATACATCAATGGAAAATAGATTTCTGGCTTATGACTTTTTGCATTCGTAAGTATCTACAACCTAAACCTACGTTGAGAGCTTTTCAAACACACCAAGTGTACAAAGAAAACACACAAAAACAACATTTGCTTACCGATGAGCTAACAGAGCTGAGTTTTCTCTTTCAGTCTCTCTGTTAACGTCTCTCAACCGGCCCTAACAGTTATCTAGTGCTCTCCCAACCAAAAATCCATTGCTGGCATCCACCTTATTTCCATAAGTGGGACCTCAGCCATGTCAGTGGCTATTTTGCTACCATATAATTTTAAAAGTCCCATATTGTGTGTGTTTTGTTTTATGAAGCACGTTGAAGGGGCTGAATAAATACTGTGAAAGTATCAAATTGCTCAATTCACAGAGAACAATGAAGCCTGTATTCAGAAACAAGCCATCAGGACTTCCATGGTGATGTCACAACTTTAATATATAGGTAGAAAGGGCCATCACAGTGCTGTTTATATAATTGTACGAGGCATATTTTGAATATATTTAAAAGAAAACATCTAAGTTTTCTTAACACTAAAACAGGCTGTAATATAAGTAAACCATGTTAAGAATCAAAAGTGCTATGTACAAACCTGGCTTTGATACACAGTAAAGAAAGAGGGGAGAGTAAGAGAGAGAGGATGTCACTGAGGTTATTAAGTGGGCACCTCCCATCACAGATGTTCAACTGAATCTCTCCCATGACACCTCCGCGAGGCTCCTCAGAATCCCAGCACCGCCACATCAACAAACATAAAAAGATAAATATCTGGATCTCATGGTGGATCTCACTGCCAAGACTTTGGTTGATACATGATAGGTAATTCAAAGCCAATCAAAGACATTTCATGTTGTGCCATTTGACTGTACAGTAATATTGGCAATTGATAGCTATATTAGGGTTCATGTGGCTTATTTCTTGCTTGTTTCAGTTTGAGCTGCACTGACACACATAAGACAGCAGAAGACAATAAAGCTTTGAAATAATTTCTGCTCGGGAGTCAAAGCTGGGGCAAATTTAACATTGTGTGGGATGTTTGATATTGCCACGGAAACCCCATCTGTGCCCAATCACAACAAGGCCATCTGTTTAGCATATAAAAAAGGAGAAATGACATGAGGAAAAGTATGAGAGATCAGGAAACTATATTTTTTATCAAGTGTATATGATATATACTTTATATATACTGCACATGAAAACATGTAGTTCCTCCACCTGCAATCACAACATGTATTTTTAACGATCCACTGAAATTCTACCTGCTCACTCAGTGTAAGTTTCTCTGAACAAGAATACAAACCGAGCACTGATCCAATACTAGTTTAATTACTACACACACATACATCATATTGTTTCTGTGGGCCAGTTCACTTAATATCCCAGTGGGCTGAAGTGTGAGCTTCTTGCCAAAGTATAGTCATTCCTTCAACCCTTTTTCATACATCAGTTAAGAATGAATGGATGAATGGAGGGGTGATGCTTGGACAGCCCCTGGTGGAGATTATGATAAAGTGAACGTTGTAGCTATGAGTCACATCCCTTGTCCCTTGTTATGGTGTCAGCAGTCTGACCTATACTGCCACCAACAGTTCAGAATGTAAAGTAGATATAAATCCTATTTATTAGACAGCTCTGTATGATTAGAATCTGCAGAATCATATGCCAGTGTGTCACACTGAAAATCTCTAAAGATAATATTTCTGTAGGTTCTAAAAATTAATCAATCTATCTATCTATCTATCTATCTATCTATCTATCTATCTATCTATCTATCTATCTATCTATCTATCTATCTATCTATCTATCTATCTATCTATAAGCAGCAGCAGCTAAAAGTACCAGAACTATCATGTGTAGCACTCTCACTATAGTTACACTGCACTGTGAGCTGCTACCTAGAGACATACGGTATGGAGGTTTCTACTCTTTAACTGTAAGATTTCTCTCTCAGTATGATAATTGTGTGAGTCTACTAAGAGCATGGGGATGTCACATACTGATCTAGTTTTTTTGCCACTTATGAAATATAAATTAGTAAAATCTGATCGCAAAAAAAAGAAAGAAACATTAGTCAACTGAGATCTTTAGTTTCCACTGATGAACATGAGATGCTTATACTTGCTTTCATCTCATCTCACATTCACTACTGTAACATACCTTCCTCCTCACTCAGTATGTCTGCTCTCGTCTTTGGTTAATCCAGAATGCTGCTGCAAGGCTATTCACTAGGTCAAAAACAATCTCACATTACCCCTGTTCTTAAGGCTCCCTGTCGCATATACTGTAGGATTAGGTTTAAAATGATCACTGTCAGGCACCTGCATATGTGGCTGAATTACTTCACTGATAATCGCCAGCTTGCTCTTTTTGGTGTAATATGTTTAATTTGCTTTCTGTTCCACGAACCCGGCTTAGAACCCATAGTGATCGATCTTTTGAGTCTGTAGCAACTAAGCATTGGAATGCTCTGCCTCACTTACAGTCTGCTGTTTCTGTGTACTCCTATCATTTGAAATAAAGAAGATAAAGACGTACATTTTTAGACAGCCGTTTGGTTGACCTGTCTGCACTTTATGCATTATTATGTAATTCTATTTGTGCATTTTATTTCAATATGTATTATGTTCTCTTGTATGTTTTTTATGACCTTGTAAAATACTTTGTGATTTTAGCAGTGAAAAGCGCTTTATAAATACATTTTACTTACTTACTTAGAGGTGAATGATCATTAAAAATATATACAGTAGACAAGCATGGTACAAATGGAATGTTCTAATTCTTTCTTTCTTTCTTTTTTTTACAGCCAAATGTGAAAGTCAATAAAGGTGAATGATTTGATGAAATGACTATCTGAAAAAAATTCCATCTAATAGAAAGAAAATGTCATAAAAAGTAGGAAAATCTACTCTAGAAAAAATCTACAGATAGTCAGACAGTAGTCGTGCCAAGCCACATCATGAATGGCCGCGAGCATTTGGGTCACGCTGGCACAGTGAAAGGGTTTTTCCCACTGCCTAGCACAGCAAGGTAAAGTTGTTTACCTTGATGATGTGCTGGAGGTGGGCTAGTCACAAGCCACAGTAAGAGCCGGTCGCCACAGTAAGAGCCGGTCACATGTAGTCTTTTCAGCTCACTGTGGCTGTGGCTGTTTCTGTTTGTATTATTCCTTCCAGCAAAATTTTAAACGGATCTGCTGACCAAATCATCATCATCTAATAGCGTAAAAACTCCTATTCCTTCTCATAGTCATTGTCAAAGCTAAACACAAAGACATGATACACATATTTTTAGATTCAATATGACTGCACCTCCTGAGGGTATCTCTTATCTCGGTTGTGAATAGAGGTCCAGATTAATCTGCTTTAAAATCAGAGCAAAAATATGCTCCTTATAACTTCTTGTCTGAACATTCATGGGTTCGCTACAAACAGGACTACACTGCTAACCATTAGCTATTTTAATGGTGCTGATTTGCCAAACTGTAGACAAATATGGTCTCAAGATTTAGCCGACAGTTAAATAATTCCACTGCAACATTATACTTCCTGTTTAAAACCCCCACCCTCCCTAAAAAATGAAGTATGGGAACTGTAGTTTCAAAACTTAGATGTAAACATAGACTTAGATGTGACTTGTGGTGTTAGTGGGGGTCCAAGTAATCTGTGTGTAGTCACAGTACCTACGCACAAGGATACTAGAATGAACACACATTATAAAGACATAGGTCCTCATGTATTTAACTCTATTTGCACACATGTACTGTATATTAACATAAAAATGAAAGCAACAGTAGGATGGGTTGGCTAGCCAGGAGAAAAAATAAAGATAAAGACAATTCCTCACAGCCTCTGTATGTAGTTTTCTCATTTAGAAAACTACATCCATCACAAAAGGGTTATGGGTTAAGGCCTGCCTATCTCTATGCTATCTCATGACCGAGTTCAATATGACCTGTTGTGAATAATTGTAAAATATTACAATTCAGTATTGTAGGGAAGCTATTGTGTGTTATTGAGGAATGAGTACCTTATTTCACATTATCACTCAATTGCACTGAGACAGTCTTGGGATTTCAAGCAAGGTTCCTCATCCCAGGTCAGGGATCATTAATCCCCAGCGAACACTGATTTGCTGGGTGTTTTTAGTTACACTAACTAACTATGTAATGTACATTTAACAATTACATTGACTGCAAGTATTGCAGGAGTTTCAGACCTCTGCTAACAATTTAGGTTGAGCTTTTTTTATAAAATGATACTTGCTCTCTGCTTTTAAATGACATGGCAGTTGTTTCACTAATTTATTCTGAGCATGTTTGTTTGCAGAAGACATGCTTTTAAGAACATACTGTTTTGCATTCATTCGCAGGCTTTACATATATACAGGGACAAGATACCAATATGAGAATGAAAGATTTCACTATCATTTCCGTCTTAGGTGTCATTTCTATTCAAAATGTAGTTAGGACATCTATTCTGCACATCATCCAACCCTTCATATTGTCCAGTGACTTGGCATGAAAACAAAACCCGCTCCTGAATGTGATGGAAGATGTGACAGCCATTTACATTTTTGTTTCTAAGGGGCCACTTAGGGCACTTAGATTATGTACTTATCTGCATCTTTAAAATGTCAAGCAATAAACCTTACCTCAAATACAAAAATATATGCTTCTATAAAGAAACAAATATATGGAAATATAAATCACAGCCTTACTTTCTCTGTCTCTCTGTCTCTCTTCGTCTTCATGACGTTTGAATTTTATCTCCAGACTGCTTCACACAAACAAACAAAAAAAAGCAGGATAATTTTTTTTTCAATTTCTGCTATTTTTCTCCGCAATCTTCAAAAACGTCTGGTGTGGATATGTTGCAGGCAAATACAGCGTGACTACAGAATGTCTTCTATTCAGTATCCTTTGTGGATTAGAGCAGATCACGAAGGCTGCAGAATACAATCTGACATGACGCATGGCTTTACATACAAGATCATAATTTCACTTTGGTGTGGTTAAAGACATAAATAGATATAATCTTGGGAGGCGGATTAAGATGAGAGTGTCACATTTGATCTTCACAGGACTGGAGGTTATCTCAAGAAAAGAACAAGTGCGGCTAGCTTCCATAAAAAATCTGACACAGAGTTAGACTTGTGTTCATTTCCATTACAAAAACAAGTACCTCTTTCTCATTGTTGGCCACCTCAATTTTGTAGTGCTCATCTTCCTCTGTGTCAATCTGACATTGTAAATCCGTACAGATCCCGGTGAAGAAAACAGACTTCTTTAAACCACAACGGACTGAAGATAGGTAAAAGGGTGAAAAAAATGGATAGAAAAAAGAAAAAAAAGAATGATTCATCATCAAACAGCATGTAAAAGCCACGGCTTTTAAATTTCACTCAGCCGTCAGACTAGACAGGTGGCAGGGTGTTTTTAAAGTGGATTTTCAGAAAGAAAAGTATACTGCAGAGTGAGAGATGTTTATCTTGAAAAACATGGGAACAGTTGTGGCAAAAAAATGTGTGTTTGATCTAATAGACAATTTATTCACATATAAGCTTATTCTAAAACCATTCTTGGTATAAGGACATAATTGAAATTGAGGCATGTAATACATCCCAAGACCTGTAATGAGTTAACTGGTATGGCTATTTCAGCATGTCAAAGGCTCTTTATAATACAAAATAATGTTTGACAGTTGAGTGACAGCAATGACAAATCACAAAAACATGAATTACAAAACCACAACAGGCCAACAATGACACAAGCTAGATTGCCACGAGAATCCCAATTGCCAATTCTAAGTCTACAGTATGAGCAGGACACAGACATATACTGTATGTACTTTACCTTTGGTACCTTTACCCAGCATACTGCTCAAAAAATGAAATTGTTTGGTGCTGAGCATGTAATGTACAACAGGTTTATCAAAGCTTTTTTTCAAATGGCATTACTTAGTATTTGAGACATACAGTATACTGGGATCTGTTGATGGTTCATTATCAACCTGGGAAATACCAATTTGGCAATAAAATCATTCTCTGCACAAGGTTTACATACTTGGCGTTTCCGAAGATTTAACCACATCTCATCATGTTGTTCTATGCAGAACCTATACTGTACAGTAGCTGGTAATCATTTCCATGACAACTGAGCAAACTCCATCCGCTGCAGAAGGCCACAAGATGTGGCTAAAGGCATAAGTAAGTGGACCTTGTGTTAGGAATCTTTTGCCAAACACATTTACTAAATGATAAAGAGGGCTTTTAAAGGGCCCGGCTAATAAAAAGTGCCTTTAAAACGTTTGTAAAAAAAATACTTTATTCACAAGTCTTTATCTTTTCCCTGCACTTGGTGCAGCTTTTCTGTACCTGTAAGGTTGAGAGCTCTTACTCTCTTTTTTATCATTGCCTCTGCAATCTTCACTTCCTGCTTCACAACCAGTAATGCCTCTGCCCTTTTTAGCAGCTTGCCATGTCGATTAGCCATGTATTAAGTTTATAGTGCATAGTGGAGACAGTTCACTCACTCAGCACAGTCTTTGGCACTTTGATTCCAATGCACAAGCCTCCATTAGGCTCATAATACCAGAGGCCGCAGAGTGGATTACCTTTCCGTGATAGCCCGAAGGGATGTCACCCAGAACAGATAGGCTATTTGGATATGAAAAGATTATGTATTCAAAACAGGCATCTGAATTGGAGCAGTAACATATTTTTTATTTTTCTCACAGCATGTGACACAGCATGAACTGTCACAACATTGCGGATAATTGCAAGCAAGAATTTCCCTGGACTTATCTTGCTGTAAGGACAATTCCCCCCAAACACTAGGCAGTGAGTCAGAGCCACAGACTGTATAAAGAGCCTATCGCCAGGCCTGCTGGCACGGGAATGCACACGCACCCACACACACGCACGATCAAGAATGAACTTTTATGCTGAATTTAAGATTAAAAATGAAATAGTCTAAAAACAACATTATTTAATCATGACTGTATCATATGTTTGGTGCCGTTATGTGTGTTATGTGCTGTCAAACTTTTGTGTGTTGGGTGATTGACAGATTGACAGGAACAGACATTATATTTTTTTTAACTGAGAAACAACTTCAGGTTATTAATAGCAAGTGGCTGTAAAAATACCAATTGCAAAACGAAGAAAAAGACACAGACACACAAAATCATTAAAACAACTATCTTAATTCTAAGTGCCTGGGGATTTAATGCCCTGGACAACCCAGGATGACAAAAGAAGCATCGCCGGGAGCAAAAATAACAAATCAAGACCAATAATTGTTTTTACATGCCCCGTGTCAAGGCGGAGATCAACAACAAAACACATCGGGAGCAAGCGTATCATTTCCCAACTGTGATCAATAACAAGGACATGATTAAGGAGATGACTGATTGAGATGCACGGCAGTGTGACAGGCAGACAATCACCCTTCAGACAGGTTGGCCTTGTTTAGATTTCCTGATGGAGATAACCGACACAGTGCAATAAGCAATTGGCTGGCCTACATTCACAGCTGTGGCATGTCATACCGGGCACCATGTAGCAGGTGTTATAAGATTATGACATTTGATTATGTGTTATTAGATTGTGTGTTGGTATTTGCATTTTGATTAATAATAAAAAAAATTGTGAGAACGCAAAGGCTAAATTTTAGTGTTATGTATCATAATGTAAAATTATGTCCACTATGTTAACATAATGTTAACAATACAATGCATTAATCTTTTTCTTTCTTCATGACTAACTATTTAACATAGCATTAATCTTCTTCACACATGCTCAGAAAAAGCAGTCAATTTTATTAGAAAGTCAACCCATAAATGCTATGAGCAGTTCAGATTTAACATACTGTACATCCCACTGATTGAGAAGCCCTTGGCTGAGACAGTACTGATTATCAGGATGTAATTGTGTTAGAATCCCATGCCCATACTAGTCTCCTCTCTTACATGCTGACCTCGGCCCCGGCTGTATTTGGCCCTGCGATTTCTACAGAAAATGCTATTACAGCCACCTCTCCGGGGACCAGATAGACAAGGTCTTTGCGGTCTTGGGTCGGGATAAAAACAGGTGACCCCATCTCCTCATCACACGCAGAGATGAGGGTACACCAGAGGGGGACTAAAGTTCATCCTGCGGGTTAATAGGGTCCTTGGATGAAATTATGTGTATGATACAAAAAAGGAAAGGTGAAGAAGTTTTTAAAAAGATTTTTTGATTTTCTAGCTCTGTGATTTCCCCACCGTCTTCCCTACTTGTGTGGCTGATTGCCCTTCAGATGTTTGGAAGAAGAACATTAACTTGTAGGAGATAAGATTTCATGCTGTAATTGAGGCTTAGGGAACATAATAGTCTTTCAGCTACGGTGTCTGCTGTACCAAAGAACGGCATGAGGCAGCTGAGTAAAGAGGCCGTCGCCTTAATGTCACCAGTGTGATATTACACGCAGGGATTGAACTTGTGACCTTCATTGTGACACATCGTTCTGCCGGTTCTATTGGCCTTATTAGCTCCCATGAGCAAACACCTATTTACAACCACACTCACACACACACACACACACACACACACAAGCTGTGTACTGTATGTCATGGACCAAGATGTGGCCATCTTGTTAGAAGGTTACAATACATTACACAGAGCCTCTTGACAGGAGCTCATTTTTCTCCTTTTCACACACGCACGCGCACAGACACAAAGACACACACAGACACAAAGACACACACAGACACAACAGACACAAACACACACACACACACACACACACACACACACACACACACACACACACACACACACACACACACAGGTAACTCAGGTTGCAAATGAATAAGAATTAGAAGGACAGGAGGGGAATGAAGTCAATGCACCATTTTACAGGCAAACGATCTGACACCAATAAAATGCAGCTTTATAGGGAGAATTTCTCCCTTAAAATATGAGCTGTGGCCTCCAGGAAGACTGAAACACACACACACACACACAAAGCAATCAGCAAAGCACGGAGAAGACTTGACCTGTAGTCATCATCACTCATACGCATTGTTGCACACCCACAAGACAATTAACTCTGATTCAGCTTTGATTATTACAAAGCCTATTGAAACATGAAAACAAAACTCTCAAAGAATAATTGTATCTAGTTTAAGAACACAGAGACAGTTCTGCTTGAAAGGAAGTGTTAAACTGTGAACTGTCAACTACAGAAATGTTAAATGTTTGGGTGATTGATTTATGGGCTGCTGCTGACCTGTACTTAGAAATAGTAGCGAGTACAGCATTATCTGTATCTTTTTACCCCATGAATTATCTGTATCTGTACTCGGACTGGGCGGGGCCTAACCAGGAAGTGGACATAATTTAACCCGGAAGTGGGTCGGGTTGTCTTGAAATGGGCGGGGCTTTAACTGGTATGTTATTTTAAGCATGCAATTAATATGGGTTGATCAGAAATTGTTATATCTATTGCTGATTAGAAAACTATTTACATGACAGCATCAAGCTTCAGATCAGTGGTGTTGTCATGGTAACAAACAAACTATATACTACTATTGCAATTATGAAGTAAAATGTAATGAACAAGAGTTTTCATACTCAAATAACTTTCTTTTTTAAACTTTTCATTTTTCATGATCAGTGTGATTTTATTTGTTGATTTTTTTTATTTCCACAACAGGAATGTGTGAGTGTGTGTGTGTGTGTGAGTAAGAGAGAGACACAGAGAGAGAGAAAGAGAAAGAGAGAGAAAGAGAGAGGGGGGGCGGGGGAGGGGGGGAAGGGGGGAAGGGGGGACTCTATTCTACGGATCAAATAGTCAGATGCTGTTTCTCAGATCTGCACTGACTTTAATGAAGCCAGCTGACGGTTAAAAGGAGCGCTGTTTGCAATGATCTGAGAGTGAGAAGAGCGCGTGTGTGTGTGTGTGGGGGGGGCGCTGTGACTATCACAGAACGCAGAGACGATCAGCTGAGGAGTTTTAATTAATCAAAAATCAAGCAAAAGTGCTTTATCCGTACCGGATACTCGTTCAGGCTCATCCCTAAGAAATAGAAATAGAAAACTGGAAATAGCTGGTAAACAGCTTTGCATTACAATTCTGTTCTTGTGTTTCGATCTATTCTTTTCTGTATTGACCAAGTAATGATTTTTTAAATCTATTTTTGAAATACACATGCATTTAACAGTTGTTCACACTAGAGGTTGTTTGAACGTACATTGTCCTCTTAGATGATATCCCCCGTCTCCTTCATGAAACATTGCACGTATGTTACAAGGTAAATTATTTCTTTAACTTTAAACAGAAATTGTGGCGAATGTAACAATGTCCATAAATTTCAGCAAATGTGAATTAAAAAACAGATGATTAGCATGCTCATAATACTTGATGTGATTTATTATGTTGATTGCTCTTTTTTGTTGCAATGTGTGAATATGTTTTAAGTTGCTTTTGTAAGTATTTCCCCAAACATCCACACAATATAACATGTATATGGTAAAATAAGTGTGCAGTACAAAGTAAGTAATGTATTTTGGTTCAATATGCATCTAGTTTATCTCAATATACCAATACTCCTGGCCATCTTCATGCACAGATATTTACTGTGGGGTATATAGTTCAAATGACAAAAAAAAACAAACAATTGACTTAATTGATCCCACATGGGAAATTCAAGAATAGAAACCAATACCATTTTATTGGAGACTGAATCCCAGTACACAACCAGGCTTCACCCCAAATGTACGTAAGCAATTTGTGTGGTATTATAATTTGGTGACATGTCATTCTCAACTTAGTAAACACTTATGCAACTGATCTCAGCTGGTTTTCTGTCTACAGTGTGCAATGAGTGCAATGGAAATTTCTAAGTGACCCCAAACTTTTGACCAGTAGTGTAGGTTATGACTAGACTAGTTTTAAACAAAGCCAGTGTGACAGGTTGTGTTGATTACCTGGTGATCTGACTTTAGCAAAAACCTACAGGCTACAGGGCTAACGTTGGTAACATTAGCCCAATTAATACAGAGAAACTGAACTTTCAAAGCAGTGTGGCTCCATGCAGGAAACTGTATACATCAGCGTGGTATCATGGCCAGAGCGTAAACAAAAGCCAAAGACAAATCAACAAAAGAATCAAGAATAAAAGATGATTTTCCACAATAATGTAAAATGTGGCACCACTCATATTTGCCACCTGTATAGCTTCACTGTTTCTTTGTGTACAACTCATTATGACATATACTACTAACCTTTTTTTGGACAATATCCAGCTTTTTCAGTTATTGTTACCACATAAAAATAGGTCTAGGAACCAGGGAGATCATGGGTCAATAAATTTGGCGAGGTAATCAGCCTGCACCACATCCCCAGCGAAACCTACCCCCCCCTTTTGCCCACCTCCAAAGACAACATTGGCTGTGGATGTGCTTATGGTCAGGTGGTGCGGTCGTAAAGCCTCATAATTGTTTAATGGTGCGTTTTATGAGGCTACACTGTGAGTCAGTGCAGCCTAAAGGCTCTGAATTCCAGACGATAACACGTTGGGCTCGGTAATGTGAGGTTAATCACAGGTGGATATTGGTTCACTGTGGGCTATGGACAGCTTCTGAAGTGTGTGCAGCCTTGGGTGGAGGAAAAGGTGCATCCAGAGGTTTCTGCCTGTCTGTCTGAGTCAGGCTGACCTTGCTGTCTGAGCACAAACAGACATCCGAGAGGGGATGGGGACATGCTGTTCCCTTGCAAATACAACACACAATTGCAGATGGGTTTGAGAAGACACCCACGCCTCACACATTAACATACGTATTGTGTGTGCACACAAAGGATTTGCTGAGGTAGGAATTAACACAATGCTTTGTTCTATGATCAAAAATAACTTTTCTCCGACTGTCTCTCTGATTCAAGGTAACCCGATACTGTCCCATAGCGCTGTTCTGGTTGAGCTGAACATGGCCCTGTAGACAGTCCCCAAACACATGCCGAGTCTCACACACACACCAATGCAGTTACAAAAACGGAATGAAAAAAATGCATGAACACACACACACACAAAGCTGTGTATCCACAGTAGTAGTATATTTCCTCAACAACACAGCACACAGACGCACACAACTAAATAAAGACTCATGAAAAGAATTTTTACTGAAAAACTAATATCTTTATTTAGTAAACAAGGCTTACTTTATTGGCTGACTCTGAAGATGATTTTTTTTCAGGTTTTGCTGAAATGTGGCTGACTGGTTTTAGAAATTAAAAGCTTCTGTACACTTGGAAAAACTTTTTAGGTGGCCTGATTTTGCACAAACACACACACTTGTAAATCTTTAAACGGTACAGTTTGTGTGCTCACTCATCCGGATTATAGATCATTGGTATCTGTATTGACACAAATAGAAGCCTGTCAAGATGTATGAAACCACACATACACTACGCAGGTGTCCAAATAGCTTGTAACCATCACTTCAGATCACTGGCGTTTGGGAGATCAAAGCAAAGCTTAAATGACCATACTCTTCAAAGGGCTGTTAAGCCACTTTATGGATTTGGCTGTACTGACATCAAATATTTGAGAGCAATCAGATACAAATGTGACTTTCTTTGCTTCAAGAAATCTAAAAAAAATTGAGAACTATCAGAATAGTCTTTTGGGACACCTCTGATATGTAGCTATACGATCTGGTTCTTTTTCCTTATTGTTTCCAATGATTTGTTTGAAATTAATTTCCCAAAATAGAATAGGGTGCGGCATACACAACAAATGAGAAACCTGAGAAGAATACTGCCTTGAAACTATTTCATCAGCTGTCATGTCCCAGTTTGGAAGGTAAAACTCCAAAAAAATTGTCCACCCAACACATAAATTGATTGAATTTTTATCAACTGTTCATAATATTACTACCACACTAGTCATTTGAATTAACTTCTAATTAATTTCTGTTGTGCAAATTGAAAATAAGACAGATATGCTAGAAAGGCTTCTTTGTATTTTGTTTTTGAGTGATGTTTGCTCGATGAGTGTCATCTGTTTTTCTTTATTTTAATTTTAATGTATGTTGTGTTTTACTTGTCATTTGGTTTTCTGAATAAATCATCAGAATAAAAATGTTCATGTCAAGATAATTCCTTTGTTTGTATTCCTGTGTTTACAATGTTTTTAAGGTTTGGTATAACTTATGACACTCTGGAAATGCTTAATATAAAAACCTTGGAGACCCAGTCTGTCTCTCTGTCCAATATGAGTGAAAATGTTAAATAAATGTTTCATTAGAAATAAAACATTATTATAGTTAGAAATAAATGGATATATATTCCCTGTGAGCAGGAAATAAATGCATGACATTTAAAATAGATGACATTACTCTCTCTCATATACAAACATACACATACTGTACATTACTACACCCACACAGGCTCAGCTTTTTCCATGTATCAGAGCAATCTTCCTAATCAGATGACAGAGGCACAACAATCACGTCCTGCATCTTGGCTCTCATGAATATGATCTAATAATTAGGCTAATCCTGACCACGAGGATACATTTGGGGGGAGATTTGACGTGTCATCAGGTGCAACGGCAGCAACTTAAGGCCTCGTTCACATCTCCGCTTCTGCCAGCAATGATTTTCAGTCAATGTGATGCAGCTTTGATAATCTCCCCTTGGTTTTCAGTCAATTGGAGACAATGCCACACATTATCAGGGTAAACTCTGCGTCATGGATGAAGCTGCGAAGAGATAAAAACTTTACTTGAAAACTCTAAACTCCGAAGTGAGATGGGGCTCCATGTAATAACACCCCGCTATATCCGAGCCCAATAACACAGCGTGGTTATTTGTTGGGATTTATTCAGAGATGCAACCAGATATGAGTGTGAAGAGAAATGCTGCATGACGATGAATTAGGTTATGCAAATGAGGCTCAGTAATAATATGATTTAACATCCCCTCTCCCCATTCATACCTTAGACTTGACTAGTGCGGTTCTAATTTTAATTTAATTAGATTTACATAAAGATTTCCAATTAACTGGCTCCCCGGTGATGGTACCAACAGGCCCCCCCCCATGTGCTCACCATTTATTTAAAGTCTACTGCTGAGCAACGCCAGAAGTGTAACTTCTGTGTAAACCAAAGAACAAGTCTGACAAATGCATGAAAATCTTGTCAGCAAATGTCTTTGGGTTGAGACGACTTGTTACGTGGCATTTCAAGAACATGCCGCATGTATCAATTTAAAAGGTCAGGTTAAAAGTATTGGATTAAAGTTTGGCTGTTCCTTCCAATAAATACCTTGATTAAAAGGTGCATTATCAATTTAACCTACTTAATGTGGATGCTTTTGTCTTGATGCACACATTTAAATTATGTTTTGATATTTGATCAAGGATTTAAACTTTATGATGGTATTTGCAAGTAATACTCACATATTAAATTATCCTAAAAAAAAGCAGGTAAATATAGGTGTACAGCTCTTTTATTCATATAGGATACAAACTACCTGACGAGACATAACAGTGGTTCAATACTGTGTGCCATTCTCCAACTCTGGCAAGCATTTTCATATATTGTATGTTTACTCCAAAATCCGAATTAACAAACACCATCTCTCAAGCTGTGACAGGGTTATCTACACTTCCCTGCACCCTCACCGAAGGTGGCATATTGTTTAACATGGATGAAAGCCCTAAATAGGTTGTGTGTACACTGCGGGAGGAAAGCAAGAGGCAGGGGGCCTCCTCCGTTATCTCCTGACACACTTACACATGCGTGCTTGATGCCTTTTCTCTGAACTGGGGAAAATTTCAAACAAAATCTCCTCCGCCTAGCACATCCTGTCCTTTGCAGTTTACACGGGGAGTGAGCAAGGAGGAGGGAGAAAGAGAAGAAGAAGAAGAAGAAGAGGAAGAAGAAGAAAGAAGAAGAAGAAGAGCAGTCTTGGAGCTGACCTAAAAACAACTCCTTGCGGATGTTCTCCATGTCTCAAAGACGCAATGCCAAACTATCAAATATTTACCAAAAAGCTGTACCCGATCACTGTGCGGGGGGTGTTGGTTGGTAAGAAAAGGTCTTTGAAAATGATTCAAAACCATGTGTGAGCAGCAGTTAGGAGGATAGGAGCTCTCTCCCTCTCTGGTCTTTGAATGGTGATGCGGAGAGAAAGAAAAACACTTCCTTTCTTTACAACTTGCCCTCAATTCAACTGAGTGATTATATGGGCCAGTGTAAAGTCTTTCAGTGTGACGGATGCTAGCTGTAATTCTTTCAATGCTCTGGGATCATGAGAGAGCATTTGCATATGTATGATCAGGCTGCACAATAAGTAATCTCGCCAACACATGCAGGGATTCACTACACACACCATTGACTTAAGCCCTCAAACCCAATTTCACATACTTTGCAATTAAGGTGCCTTTTTTTGGGATGTTTTGCTATTTCGGATTACCATTACTCATCATGCGTTTGATAAAGCTGTAAAGGGAACCGTATCATTCATATGAAAATGAGTCAAAGTACTCAGTGGTGCGCAACCAAGCTTTTTCCTGTCATTGAAGCAACCATGTTGCAGTGACATCTTAAATGCATTACTCATCCTGACCACTAGGGGGTAGAGGTCCTCTGCTGTGAGTGGCTTCACAGGCGTTGCAGGGAGAAGAGGTAAACTGGTGCCATGATTTCAAATGAGCGGCCTTGTAAACATGCCACAGACAGGTGTTAAAGATGACAATAAAAATGAGGGGTGTCAGAGTGCATAGCACAATGAATCAATTTTCCAATATGCATAATGAGAAGTGGAAAAAGGGTTCTTGAAAAGGGGAAAATGTTTTAATTTGACATCGTCAAGTAGGAGCTTTTACAGTGGCGTCTTAAATCCTTCAGGCCCCTGACAGCATAATAGCCTCACTCAGTTCTTGTAGGCAATTGTCGTAGCTTTTAATTGCATTGTTGTGGAAAGCGACATCCCTGTCACTCAATTGTGTCTGACTGTGTTCACTCTGTGTATGCTGCTGTCACTCAAATCTGCCAGGTGTTCGTCTGGGACGGTGCGTGTATGTTTTCTTGCCTCTGTATATCCTCTGTATGTGTGTGATTGAGTGGCAGTGACGCATTTGATCAACTTGTGTGTGGAGCTGACAGTGTCTTGGAGGTGACAAGGGGCTAGTGAAAGACGCTGATTTGCCTTTCTACAGGTGACACAGTGTTGTCACCCACAACGTCTGCATCATCTGTGGAGAGACAGAGAAGAGACTTTTCTCTTCCACCCTGATACGATCTTGTGTACTGTCAAGGGAATGCCCTGAATCACTGCGGGTCACTGTCAGTATCGGCCAGCATGTCCATCACAGGTCTGACCTCAGGAAGGGAGGCCTGGACCCGAGGCTAGGGAACCGAGCACAGAGCTGCAGGAAGAAGCTGATGGACAGAGATTGAGCAAAAATAGGCAGCCGGAGAGAAGGATGTACTAAACCAAGGAAGATAATTCTATATGACATGATAAGAAGGAGATAGATATCACTGGACTGTACTGGAGGCAAGAGGACGTAAGTATGAAACAGTAATGTAGAAAAAGATGCTGTATAGATGTATATGTATAGAAAATAAAACACACTAGCAAACAAACAGTAATTGTGGAAATGACATGGTAAACAAAAGAATAACACTTAAACCTACAATAACTGATTATTTTAGGCCACTTGGGGGCAGCGGAAACGGTGGTGAAGATTGATATCACTCTAATGTCCGTACGCTAAAAATGAAGTTACAGCCAGCAGCTGGTTAGCCTAGCTTAACATAAAGACTGGATTTGTTTGAAGGCACCAACCATTTGAGACAGTAGGAAGTTACTGGTCCAGATCAAGAAATAGTAAGTAAATAGGGTAAATGCCTCATAATCCCCAAAAGTAAAGAAAAATACATATTTGAAATTTTCAGTTTCATTTGGGAACAAAAACGAATTGCAAGATAATTAACTTATGACCCTGAACAAATTGCTGTGTGCCGACTCCAGATCTTCCAGATTAAAAATACAGCTTTTGCTGAATCATAGTGGTGATGGAGGTGCAAAGACTTAGAGCTGATTAATTGATTTGCAATTGGCTTAGGCGACATTGCGGCTACAGGGCCCAGCATAATGGCCTTAATTGAGAGGTAGCAACTCGATGCTCGAGCAGGATAATCATTGGGACTATGCATAGGCTCCCCGGCCCAAAAATCCTTTGCTGCCGGGAGTTCTTTGGGGCTTAGCTGGTGTTGGGGACCTTTTTAATTTCTCAGCTCCACTCTGACAGGGCAGCCAGTTAAACTTGCCTTTATTATACAAACTCCCAATATACCCTAAAATAAAGTCTGGGAAGACTATCAAAGATGCTGTTGGTCTTATTTCCACATTAATAACATGTAGCCCGCACAGCGCAACATCTCGTAGCTGTATCTTATGAACTGTTACCATTCTTACGTTGTTATCCGCTCATCACACACCTGCAAAAGCAAGTGCACATACAAACAATGTAACTAAACATCCTTTACAATAAAATTTTCTCAGCACTTCATCTTCTGAGTTTAGAAGTCAAATTTGGATATATGAAACCTCCCTGAATGCGAGATGCCGTGTTTGGATGAGGTAATTGCAAAATGAAATGTGATTGAGTATGGCTCACTATCTGATAACCCCAAGCCTCTTCACAGAGAGAAGCAGCGTTATAACTTTGAGGAGGAGCTCCTATGTGTTGAGGTAATCTCTGAGGTAAACATGAATTTGAGACATGCTGGTGAAAGCGATGATTCATCGAGGAGACGTGGGACTTACTGTAAAGGCAGTTATCAGCATACAAAACAGACAATGCTGAAACACTAGCTGAAGTGCACTTTGCAGAAGGGAGTTTATTAGCATTAGTCATTGTACCTGAAGCGTTAGGCCTGCTCATATACAGGAAGTTGGCTAGTAATGGAGAAAGAAAAGCGTCTTTTGTTGAGGGAGCTATTCAAGAAGCTGTCCCACTACATGTAGTTGCATTCATTGCTGAGCACATTATGTTGATAAGGTAACAATATAAGAATATCACATATTCGGCTAACATATTACAGTTTGAGTGTCTTGATACTGTCTGCTATTTACACTGTGCATCTACTGTGAATAACTGACAGTTTTACATATTGTCCACGGCCAGCTTTATCCGTTCTGTTACTTTACTGAGATCGAGAACATCGGCTGAAAAAATAATTACATTTCCACTCAGCTGCTTCGCTGGACGTCCGCTGTGAAGCAGCAGCAGAGTGAAGGAGGCCGGATGCCTCTCAGCATTAACTGTCTCTATGTGAATTTTTGTAAATGAGGAGAATTTCAGCATTGCCAGAAACTAAACGGGTTGAAGAAAATCACCATGGTCAATCATCCTGACTTAATGGAGTAACTAAACCCCACTGACATACCTGCTCACACCCACTGATTTTCCTCTGATTCCGGCTCCTCCGGATTCAGTATTAGATCCTGTGCTGTTTAAAAAAATAAGCTTTCTTCTGGGTGAATATCAAGTTGAAAATGATTTTTCTCTGTAGCATATTTTGCCTCTACCAGGAACCTTTTTGTACCTCCATATTGTAGCAGCTTTCTAATCTCCAAGGAGAGATATACATTTAGGACACATTCTCATTTTCTGCATTGCTTATCATATCAATTAGAACTTAATGTGAAAGTTACATTGAAGCATGACGGCGCGGATCAGGAATACTAATAACGTTGTAACTCCAACTCCTTGCATTTCTTTGACCATGTAATTGTTAGCATTCAACTCATAACACAACTGAAAAATCCCAACAGTCAACAGGTGTTTTAAAAGCTTCAGTTTCCACTTCCCCACTCGGCAATCAGTATCTTTAGAACTTTCTTGATTTCCATTTTTTTCTCCATGAGTGGGTTCAATATTCATTTTGTTTTTGGTGGTGAATATGTATTGGCATTAATCACAGATGATAGAATTTTGCAAGTTTAATTGTGCCCTCTAAAATCTCAGCTGCACACTGGCTGCTTATGAATAGTGTTTTTTTACCCGCACAAACATTTGCAATAAAAAATGATTACAGACTGATAAAAAGCCTTGATGATAACTCAGTGATTTCAAGTGCACTTAATGGTCTATTGTCTAAATTTGTCAAGTGCTAAGAGTTGTTTTGTTGTCTGTTAGAGTGGTTATTAGCCAAGTGCAGTCTGTCCTCAAACGCCATATCTACATGACTCAGCTATTCCAGCCAATTTATCTCCAGGCTGTCACAACAATGGAAGCTAACTCACGATGCTGCACCCTTTGTACCATCAAACTGCTCTCCATGACAGCTTTCGTCAACTTCACTATAACTCCACTTGTTTATGTTTAATGTATTATTTGAAAAATGAAGTCCTCTAGCACAGCAACCTTTGTCTGTGTCCCCACAGCCCTGTCAGATTACTTTTAGCTCACTATTTACTGTTTATATACTGTTTACCCATTATTTTTAGTGATCTATTTAAACTGTTTATCCATTACTTTTTGCTCACTATAATAAATGCTAATGCATTACTTTTAGCAATCTATTGTAACTGTTTATGCATTAGTTTTAGCTCACTATTTCAACTGTTTATTCATTACTTTATGGAAAGTATTTTAACTGTTTATCTATTACTTTAAGCTAACTGTTAAGACTAATCTGCTTGTTTGCTGGCTGCTTTTCACAGTCAACACACATCGTTTTAACTGACTCAATATGCGATTCAAACTGAATTAAAGCATAATTTTGCTTCTGTCAAATTAGCAACAGTACTCCACAATGTTGCTATGTAGCCTACCCGTGGCCACTACAGGAGATACCCTCTGGGACAAATACCCCTGGTTGAGAAACCCTGCTCTGTGCTATCTATGGTATACCCAGGGATGGAAAGAGTAGAACATCTTTTCTCTAGTAAAAGCAATGCCACTTAATGGACAATGGGATATGGGGTAACTTCCTGTCTCCTCAAAGTAGTTAAAAAAAATAAGCAATACTGTAGGTTCACCATCTCTCCTACTGTTTTCATTCTCCTTGTTAGATGATCTCCCTCTTGCTCACTGGTGTATGTGCCACAGAATGATAATAGAGTCCCATCATAGTAAGGACATTGTGTCCTGAAAAAGGAAGCAGCGGCAGCCTAGTCCTTTGGATCATCTCTCCACAGATTAAAAGCTTATTCAAATTATATTTCTCCCTCTCTTATAAACAAGGAAAGCTTTGCATTCCCTGCAGAGAAGTGCTGGTAAGTGGCTTTGCAAACATTTGGGTCCAGAAGTGCACAAATTGAAGCTTGAATGAGCTACTCCTTGTTTGTGAAATGAATGCCCAAAGACGTAAATGGATTATAAGTCATTTAACAATATTGTAGAAAACAAATGTGGTAATTGTTTTTTGTAATCTGATATTGACTTAAGTAGATTGTTTCATCATTGTTAGAGAAAGGGAAAAAAACTCCTGGTGCATCTGTACTGCAACATGAAATGAATTTAGTAAACAACTGTTCCTTGAGCATTTCTAAACATGTTTAGAAAACAATCAATATGAAGTTAAATATGATCTTCCAAAATTAAATTTTTCAGGCACAGTAAAGCCCCTACCGAGTCCTATTAGAAAATGTGTTTATCATTAAGTAATAAAACACAACAATTGGCAGAGCAGAATGCAGTGCTGTAAATAGCAGAATTTCTTTGATCGCTATATTTGTAAGTACTCAACTTGATGTAAAAAATAAATCACGTGTACCTTCAGTAGAAGAAGCTTTGATCTCAACAATGGCGATGGGCTGTGTTGTCCCAGTTCTGCTCTACTCCAGCTTTTGGCAGCTTGGCAGTCCCAATGCTTTGCATATTCATGTGAAACTATGCATGACGAGGAAACTGCAAAGCCTTGACACCTTGTTGCAAACACAGTTGATAGTAGTAAGATGCTGGCCCTTAGTACCGGGGTGCAGATATATTTCTTGTCAGCCAGGTGTCTGCGTCTCACCGCAGTGTTTCTTCAAGTCATAAGCATTTAGGTGACGGGGAGAATCTAGGCTTTGTTGGGCTTCAACAATGGCTGGTGACGAAAATGAAACAGCACATCAACTCAGCACACTTAAGAGATGGAAATTGTTTTAATGAGGTGGCGTTATCCTCTCTTTGTCTAAAAATCAAATGCACAAAATACTGCAGAGAAATCACAACAATCTTTGAAATATTTCTATTGGTTTTATTGTCAAACTAAAGAAGAAGTTTTATGCCTAAAGTAGTACTTCCAAGGTAAGAACGTACACAGATGCTACTTTTCTAAGTAACCCACTCTGTTTTCAGAGAACTCTCTTTGCACCCTTGACTCCTTATCACATGTTACATCCTGACAAATGTAATTATTCATATATTCTTAAAGCCATTCAGCCAGATGATGGCTTACTCAAGCCCAAACGACATGGCTGTTGTGTTTTGGCCTTTAGAAATTCTGAGCACATTTACTCTAATACTATGGTGCTAAATTTCCAGTAAGCATTTACATTATACAGTCAGGCCGTATTCAGATCTGTCTAAATGAATGATGTGCAATTACTGTCACTGCTCCCCTCCTAACCCTGTGCTTTGTGCATGCACAAGTGCTGCCACGGCACACTGCCTCGACAATTCAGGCTGCGATGTCATATCGCATTATAAAGAATGACCTTTGTCTTTGCTGTATCACAAGCCTGGAGTCTGTACTTAATCAAAGATGATTAGTTCAATTTACTAAGTCTGCGCGGTAATGGGTGCACAGAGGACCAGTGGCACTAGGGGGAGGTCAGACTGAATGGAATGTAACCCCTCTTGTCACTTGAATGACGTGTGTGGGTAAACATTAACGGTGGCAGCCCCTTTATCTGCAGCATTCTTGGTTTACACATTTTGCTTTTGATTTAGATTTTGTCTTATATGCATTGTTATATGTGTTGCTAGTATACTTATGGCTAATTTGTCTAGACAATCTGTCCTTTAGAATGGAAGCACCAGTACGAGTATGGTGTCATCTGTATAGTCCAATCTGTCCTTCCTCTACATGGTTTGGATGCTTTCAGATGCATTTTGTCATAGCATAACACTGCTGGTATTTTTTTGTATATGCATAATAGCAAAATACAAAATATCAAGCAGCAAGTCTAACGGAGAACCATCAGCCAGTTGGTGATCAATCTACTGTAATAGGATCCATTTTATTTCATCTTACATAATGTTGGCAAGGATGAGGATTCATATTAAACAGGATTGGTGTGTGTGTGTGTTTGTGTGTGTGTGTGTGTGTGTGTGTGTGTGTGTGTGTGTGTGTGTGTGTGTGTGTGCACATGAATAGCTTATGTGTTCACCGTTTATTGTTTTACATGTATGGTTGTGGTCCTCTGTGCTCCCCTTAGACATGTACTGTAGGTCCTGCATTTGCCTTTTGAGGGCCCCCGTCCTGTGACACTCTATTTGCAAAATGTGACTGAATGCAGATAAACTGTGCCATGCGTTAGATTTGACAACTCCTGATAAAATGCTCATAAATGAATTGTCCTCATAAAACTAGAAAAAATAGTAAAAAACCCTAACCCTCCTTCTACTCCCCCCGGTTTCTCTCCAGTGTTGGACATGTGCCGGGCACATTAACAATTCTCCTATGTTTTGTAACAGCACGTGCGCCCGTCTTTTTTTCCAGTTTCACTCAGCTCCTGATGTGCAGACTGTAAAAAGGACATTGTCAGATTCCTGCCTCAGCTCTAAGGTTGCGAGAGCCTTGCCCCGGGCATTTACTCCTTCTACCAATTAAAAGAAAGCTAATTAAAGCCATTTAAGCTAAATGAAACAATTCAACACAGGTTGCTTGTCAAATGCTATAGAAGTCAGTGGTAAGACATGCTTATCCAGTAGGGAGGGTGCTACATCTGACATCTATGTGGTAATAGCTATAAATGAAAAACATCACACTTATAATACATTTTACTTTTAACATGAGAGAGCTAAATATAAACACCCATGTGCTGCATTCCAACGTTAACATTTTTTGAATTATATTCATGTTTTCTGCAATAGCCATTTAAAGTACGTACATTCAGTAATTACCTCCTTATGTAGTAGTTTTATTGTCAGTGGTGGAGTCCAGCATTCTTGCACAAATGAACTCAAATTGCCTTCTACACATGTAAAATGGCCTTAGTCAGAGCTCTCCCTCGGTCTAATTTGTTAAATGATGGAAACTTGCTCAACTCTGGGATGCGAGAGCCTTGCCCTGGGCGTCGGCTCCCTCTACCAATTAAATGAAAACTAATAAGCAAAATAAAACAAGACAACACAGGTTTTGTGTACATATTCAAGGGACAGTGCCTATGTTTCCTTTGTTTCCACCAAACACCAAACCCTTGATGTGACCATGACATTTTGCCACTAAGGCAAACAAAATGTCTTGAAGTTCAAATTAAAAGTGCAGTCACATTTACTGTGAACTGTTTGATTGTGTGATTTTTTTTAATGTGTGTGTGTGTGTGCATATCTTTGTGGAAAGGTTGACTTTGTTTTAATTTGCGTTGTGAGGCTTAAATAGCCTAAGAGAACCAGGGCCTGCAAATAAAGGTCTTGTAGTTGCATGTAGAAATGTTTACATAGTTACCTGCTCTGCTGCAAGTTTAAAGATTTTTGTGGATTTGTTGTTGTTGGTGAAGTATATTTGATTCTAGACCAGATAAGTTCAGTTAACTATTTAATATTTAGGCATTTTAGCATGCAATTTGGTGCCACCCATGTTCAAATCGCATTACTGATGAAGCAAATCGAGCCGAAACTACTCCATAAACTTCTCCAAACATACGCTAAGAAAGGAAAAAAAGTAAAAGTATCATTCATTCTTTCAAGCATCCTGAAAAAAGATTATGGTAATATAGCACACACCAGTAGTAATTTGATTCCCTATAGCAGTCAACAGGCAGACTCCTACCACTAAATGTAAATGGACTGTTCATGTATAGCACTTTTCTAGTCTTAACTTCTGCTCAAAGCGCTTTTACATAGTACAGGAACCATTCACACGCTGTGGCCAAGGCTGCCGTACAAGGTGCCACCTGCTTATCATATAAACACTCACACACATTTACACTCCGATGACACAGCATCAGGGGCAACTTGGGGGACAGTGTCTTGCCCAAGGACACATCAACATAGGACTGCAGGGCCAGGAATTGAACCACCAACCTTCCAATTAGCAGGCGACCGCTGTACCACTGCCCCACAGCCACCCGCACTACACAGTTTCAGATTCAATAATGCATCTCAGTTGTGTTAGTGCATGCAAAAACACATGCACTTATGTTCCTGTATGTTGCTTTAGATGACATGTAATTGCCAAATGACTGCAATTCTGTATGTTTAGCCTTTTAGGTGCAGCTTCTTGCTACAGAAAGAATATTTATAGGGAACACAAAGGCTGCTTTGTGTCATATTTGCATTCAAGATGTTGTGGTACTTTGTATTGCTTATACTGTATACTGTGACAATATGGGCACCTATGGGCAGGAATTAGCATGTGAACTTTGTGAAAAAGGACGATTTAAAAAAAAAAAGGGAAGAGCAAATGATACATGGCAGATGAAGATGAAAGAGATATATATAGAAGAAGAGATATTCTGGTAGTTCTAGCAGAGCGGCTGCTCCAGCCTGCTATCCAATCTGAGCAGTATGAGACTGCAAAATACATTAATGCCTATTGAAAATATCCTCACTGCCTGATGGAATCCCATAGGAGATATGAACAGTCTTACCTCAATATCAGCCTCTGATCTAATTTGACAAATGGATACCTATTATACAATTTCCTGTGATAGGTGTGCTCGGCAGTGGAGTGGGGTGCTGCCACTTTGAATTTAGAAATAAAATGTCCCCATCTGAATTCCTCCTCTCCTTTACCTGATCCTCTACATCTGCCTCGAATTTTATGTTATCTTTAGGATGCACTGTAAAAAGTCCTTCAACGGAACTGTCCATACAACTTTGTTTTAAAATGTAGATTTCTTTCAATAAATTAATTTCCTTTATTTTGCTTTCAGATTAAGTTACAGAAAAATGAAAAGTGTGAATGTTGTGGGAACGTGCACATTTCTACCATAAAATTGATTTTGTTGTATTTTACAATAAACTGCCTTCCCAAAACTCAGTTTTAGGACTTAAGGCAAAATGAATTGTCAGGACACGCCCACAGTAAGAGATGAACGTGTCTGGGCGAGTCTCAGCGCGGCTGTACGTGACTGATCTGCTGCTGGCCATGTGTTATTTCTCCGTGCTTTTGGAGGGCATTTTCTTCTCAAAACATGTGTAAGTAACCATTTTTTATTAGTGAAAGTTAAGTTGTACTCCCAATTGAACGTCTATTTTCTCTATCTCATGCTAAAATAGCTCTCAGTTTCCGTTTGTCTACCGTTAACTTTACCATTTGTGAGGATGCCACGAGGCGTTTTTCAAATGTGCACGAACGTTAAGCTCAAATGAGACGTTAAACGGTCTATTTTAGTCAAATGCGGTTTCTACATCAAAGGTACACCCTGTTTAGTAGATTTCAATAATCAAATCCATAATTACTAGCTTTGACTAAACTGTTGTAAGTTATGTGCAGGATTGCTGCTTGTGCCTCTTCCCACTCGTTAGATTAGCATTATTACTATTAGCATTATTACTGCATGCTAATGCTAGTGTGAGCAACCTGCGGCGTGAAAACAACTCTAACTGAAAGAATGTCCGTTTACAGAAGAAACGGAGGCAATGCAAGTTTTTCTGTTTCAGAATATTGTTTTTTGGCTTTCAGCATCAGCAAACAGATTGTACTATGTCGTGCAAATTTTTGTCGGAGCATTTATGAATTCATATAAGTTTCTAAAGTAACATTACAAACTGGAACATTTTTCTTTTAGTCATAACAGGTTTGGTAAATAAAGTAGTAGTAGTTACTTAACTCTGGCTTTCTGTTACATTTTTTGGTAAATTGTTTTCCTTATGGTTATATTAACCTTTGATTTTGTTTCTCAAGGAGACCATCACATCTACTCCAGGGAGCATTGCCACCCCACAACACTCTGTCTCATTCAGATACATATTATGTAAGTAATCAAGGTTTTTGCAATACATGTTTTTGTGTCAAACTGTTATCATGAGAAATTATGTAATCCAAAACAGTTTAATTGTGTGTGTGGGGGGATCTTCTTGCAGATAGTGAGGAGTTTGGAAGGTGCAGTTCCACTGAAATCAACGTGTATGTCTCAGCTGGACAAGGACACTCCAAAGCTCCTGGAGCTGTTTACTTTGAACAGAGGAGAGGGGTTGGTCAGTGCATCAACAACTTGTTGATGGAGCTGATACAGGTGAGGTAAAACTTTGTTTTACAAAAAGTTACAACTGGTTTACAGCTTATAACACATTTTAAGGTTAAAAAAAGCTACCAGTTCAGTCCCAAATAAATACACAGTCCTAAATACATACACTGTCTTATACAGACAGTTTTGGAAGTAAGTTTGCATCAACTTTTAAAGCTTCATTTACTTATTACACTTCCACTAATATCCAGCATCATTGGTGGGTCTAGAGACTGAGAAAGGTCTCAAAAAGCCACGAGCTAATGTAACCTCACACATGTGTCAGGTTATACTTGCACGCACATTTAACAATCTGTAAACCAAGGCAAAATAAAAGTCAAGGTAAAAATCTTAAGTTCAAAATAGGACTATCAAATTTTTATATTGATTAAAATGACAATAAATGAGTTTATTAATATTCTGTTTGTCTGTCATACAGGAAACTGCAGATAGCAGTGTGCATGAGGACCTGACGTTCTGTGCTTGCCATGAACCAGATGCAGTGGAGAAGAGAGAGAAACCCGGTGCTTACACATCTCTGCAGTCTGGCCAGAGCATGCTGCTTTGTTCTCAGGGTGACACGCATGCTGAATCTCCAGGATCCATGCAAAGTTTGAGAACTTATGAGGTATTTCAAAGACTTTTTGTGGGACTTGATGCACTGCGCCCAAAACCAACCTACAAGTTCACAAGCCTCAAAAACCTGTTTCTTGAAGTGAAACATGATCGTTGGCCTTGCACTGAAGACTGTTTCATTTTTTTCTGGTCAAGAATGTTAAATTTTTCTGGGCCTAATGAGCGGATTCTGGAGTTTTACTTGAAGGCCTTTCAAGCACTTTTTTATTTTTGTTTAAATATTTGTTATTTTAAAATGATTTAACTGATGTACTCACTGAAAGACAAGCTATTGTATCAAGCTGCAGTCAGTAAGCTGAGATCACATGTTCTAATATGTAAACTAGTATGTTTAAAAAGGAAAATCTGCCAATTTAAAACAATGATGTCAAATGATGCATTGACTGTTAAGCCATGATGTTTCAAATGGTCAAATGTGTCAAGATTATAGTAATATTAACAATATATGTTTAATAAATGCTGGAATCAAATACCTCTCGTTTCTTTGTTAAATGTATTCCAATACTAACTAATTATTTTAAGTAAATTGCACCTTCTAAACAGAAATAAAGAATTTGTCAACATTAAAAAAAATAAGTGCAGGATTTAATTTAAATCAAATTTTTAATTTTTCTTTTAAATGCAACCTAATTAAATTAGGTGTTTGTGGTTAAAATGCTCTCTATTTTGACAATGGTTAAACTTAATTTCTTTGTTTTTTTGGTAGACTTTACATAATAATTTAGCATATACAAAAATGTTTATTACTGAGTTTTACGTACTTAAAAAAAACAAGATGTTCACTAAACTAACAAAAAGTGGTTGGAAAATGTTGTCTTAATTTTATTAAGTTATAACCAAGTAACAGTTTTTACAGTGTGTATTCTGATTGAATTCACTGGAATGCTGGCTATGCTAAAAACACATTAACTACACCTTCAATATCTCTTCATCAAGCTGTGCAGCAGACAGAGTGAAAGCTAGCGTTCAACATGCGGTTCCCTTTCTCCTTTGAACACAGTGTTTGACCTTTTTATGTACTCAATGCAATTAGAAGTGTGCAAACACATAATTTATGCAGTGTGGACAGACATGACTCACATTAATAATTTGTACCGCCATACCCCTCCCCCACCTCTACCACCACCACAAAAACACCCACCCACACACTCTTTGCTCACATCCTCACACATATCTCCTTCCAAAGTCCTAATTATCAATTCATAGTCTAGAGTTGTGTCATGCGTGTGACAGGGTCTCACTGTACAGAGTGTACTTTCTTTTTCATCTCTTTCAATGTGAATTTACCTGAATGATGATGCATCTGCTGCTCTCAGATACTTAATTAGACTAACCCTCTCAGTGAATCTGTGACATCACAGGAGACTGAGACGGAACCAATTGCTGGTATACACCTAGAGAGCTGGGCAAGGACTTCATTATCGAGTAATCTTAATGAGCCGATTTTCTAAAACTGACATTAAGGTTGAAACTGGGGTAAGTATAACTTGATTTTAACTGGCAACTTTCTATTTAACAATTAAAACATTGAAATTGGGTCTATTTTATTTCAAATTACTGCCTCAGAGACTAAATTAAACATAGTGTGATGTACTATATGTAGCTTGTTTGATTGTTAAAAATATAACATTATGTTCCCTTTTCAGAGCAGCAGCTACAGGGATGAATCCATTCAGAATGATGACTTAGTTCTGCAGTACCAATTGTTTTTGAGTTGCACGACCTGCAACTTAACGGTTTTGCTTTACTCTCATGGCTCTCATCAGTGTTGTTTTTTGGACACTTTACTCTACCTGCCCAGCCCCAGAGCAAAAGGACAAAGGCAATTAGCAGCCATTTCACTATCAACCTAACATACACACATAACAAGGTATCCCTATTATAACGAGATACACATACCCTGTAACGAGACAGCATTCTTGTTTTGTCTCATTATGTGTGTAATAGGATACACAGAACATTTTCTTTTTTATAACAAAAAACAGTTAAAGCAGTGCTGCCATCACTGGAACTGCCAAGATGGATAAGCAGGAAGATTTGAACAAACTAGTTCTACATTTTAATATTTTTAAAAGCACACAATGGAAATCACTCGGATGCTGTACTAACCTCTGATTTACTAAAGAGACCTTTTAGCATTTCTTACAAGACATCTTGTTCTGTCAATCAGTAGCTCCGTTTCCATCCCCTTGTCAATCAAATTATCTGATGTTCGCTAAAAACATTCATGTGAATAAAGCCGGTGAAAGTGTGGTTTCATCCAATGGCTTTTAAGCGAATAAAAACCTGTGTGTAATGACGTCACATGCTGTTTGGTGGTCAAATTGATATAAATAAATTTGAGACTTTTTAAGGTTTCCATTAAATTTTGCACTGAATTGCACAAAATCCAAGCTAACATTTGCGAACAAAGTTACCTAGCCAAAATACATCTCATCAATAACAAGCTGTAATAATAATAATAATAATTTATACTTTATTAATCCCGCAAGGGAAATTACTATGTGTTTCACTCTGTTGTTAGAATACACATTACACACAGGCCTGAAATACACGCACACATGTTCAGTACCTACATGCACTAATGGAGAGATGTCAGAGTGAGGGGGCTGCAGCTGTCGATGGACAAGCGACCCGAGCAGTTGGGAGTTGGGTGCCTTGCTCAAAAGCACAATGGTATTGCCCAGGAGGTGAACTGGCACCTCTCCAGCAACCAGTCCAACACCATGCTGTGGTCTGAATGGGGACTGGAACCCTCCGGTTCCCAACCCAACTCCCTACAGACTAAGCTACTGCCGCCCCAAATAAATGTGCCAGCTGATTGACATATAAAGCTATAAAAAGACAACAGATGCAGAGACACGTAAATGCCAGATGGCAACTAACTAAAATAGTTATATTTTGCTCATAAATAAATTCAAAAATGGTCTCGTCCAGTTCTGTCTTTGTTGACACCCACCACGTCTGCAAAAAAGCGTAAATGACCTAGAACGTTGTCTTCTTTGATTCATGGCGAGATGCATCCATACATTTACCTAAAACACAATCACAATTTATTATTTTAGGTGAATGATGTTTCCATCAGCGTTTGTTGCATAAGCTGTTTACTGATTAAGAGAAAATCCAATGAGATCAAAACGAACAAACTTTGTGTCGAGATTCATGAAATTCAATCCAATTGTACTGTTTTCATTTGATATTACTTAATTCGCATAGAAACATGTGGATGGAAACATGGCTATTGTTCTTCTATGAAGCATTCAGCCGGCAGTGCAGTTTGTGGGTTTTATTATAACCGTAACCAAGTTTTAAGTAACATAAAACGTTGTTTTTTGTCAAAATGAGCAAATATTCTTCTTTGACAATGTTTGCCTTCCAGTCATAACAGAAAACAACCCATTTCCTTTCATAACAGGATTCAGTGAGAATTATTTGATCTCAGTGTAGAAACTCTGCATTGCTGCACTCAGTGTTGATATCAAACTTAAAAGGAAATGGGTTTATTTATACATAAAACCTTCTATTATGCAGCGTTACCAATCATATAAAAGCAAATATTATGAAAATAAGTAATGAAAGTAATGTAATAGTAAACTAAACATAAAAGCATGTCCATAATTGTTTGTAAAAAAAAAAAAAAAAGTGCTAAAATAATGATGAGCCTGCTGGCCTGAGCGCCAATAACGCAGGTCATTTTAAAGCTTTGGGTCCCTGATGGCAAAAGCTTCTGGTCCTAAACCCCGATTCTGGAAAATCCAGAAGAGTTCTGGCTGCGGATCTGAGGCTGGCACTGGCTCATAGGAAGTTAAAAAGTTTGAAATACAGCTTTGAGCCAAACCCAATTGAAGATTTTTTTTTCTGTGTGTACTACTTGAGATCACAGCTGCAGCATAAGACAAACCACAGTAGAATAGCTAAAACATTAAGGGATATAAGCATGAATGACTACATACAGATCACTAAATGGTAAAAATGGCCATTTCTGATAATGTCAAATTTGGCTTCTTTCAAACGGAACTAATCAGAATAGTCAACACTTAAACTGATAAATGTCTTGTGTGTCCCAAAACTGATTCACAGCCCTCTCATTCATCAGGATGATAAGGGATTAGATGTGAGAATGGCATGAGTCTGGTTGATGGCTTTACACTGTTCATAACCATTCTGAAGATAGCTTCTCTCTTACTGCTAACACTACATTTTCAGGAGTGTTCCTGTGCCAGAAGCTCTGACTAATGCAGGAGTTGTTAGAAAGATTATCATTGGCTTTAATGTAAGTAGTTGAACCAACACTGAATCTTGATAACTGTGGCAGACAAATAAAACTTCAGATTCTGCCCTTCCCCTGCTGCTGATGGTGCTGTTTCACAGGGTACAGTGTAGGGAGATGTTTTTTATATTCAAAAATGATTCTGGTTGCTCACATCTTCACACTGTACCAATGGAGATAAAGTGGACTGTTTATTTGCTCAGTATGTATGGTCTTTCATTTTTAATCTGAATTTCAATCAGCTTTCTTTTCTAATCTGTATGGAGGAAATATCCAATGCTATTGAGTGACAGATGAGAACTATTCAGTTAAAGTCCGAGCCAATATTTTTTTTTTTTAATAATTTCTCAGATAAATTAAAAGTATGCATCTGCTGCTTCCTCTCTTCTGGGAGCTTTATAACAAGTTTCAGCTCAATGTTTAGCTGTACAATACGCAACTTGAAAGATCAGAAATCTGTCTTTCTGTATTGGTTTACTGACAAACTTAAGTCCTTGACACACCAACCAGATGGCCGACCCTCGGCAGAAAATGCAGTTGGACTGATCAGTCTCCCCGAGTTGGTTGGTCAAAAAGTGCCTCTGTATTGTTGCCCAAAAATGAAAACCGGCAGCTGATTGGACGAACATGTTGCGTGGGTCTCTCCAGAAATTCAAAGCCAGACTGTCATGGCGCCTTGCTCAGAATACAATCTCATATTTTACTATATTTTACTCACCGAAATGTGTTTCTGAAAACATTTTAAGCAAGAAATAGGCCATGCAGTTGCTGAATCTGTCTTCATCTCAGATCAACAAAGGTCAGTTTAAAAGATTGGCGTCAGATTTTGAGAGACCCTAGTCCCACTCGTCCCGCTCCTCGTTTCCGGATGATTTGCCCTCCACCAATCAGATTGGTCATTTGAGTCCGACTGTCGGCAGTGCTCGCCTTCCGACCGAGCATGGCAGGTCGGCCAAAATGAAGGCCGACGGCCCTTCCGGACCACTCCAAACAGACGACGGCACTGAACACACTGAACAAACTCATGTCACCGACCTCGCCTGACTGTCCGACGGACAATTATTGGGTTGGTGCGTCTCTGCCCTTAGACGTTTACCCAGATGTTTCATCGTGTGAAAATGCTCATACAGGTGGTTTTGGAAGGCAAGGGCAACCAGTTTTTTTTGTTTTGTTTTGTTTTTTGTTTGGAAGACTTGCAATAACGTTTCACCTGTCCATCTGGCTTGTTGAGAAAGAGAATTAACGTATAGGATTTTGGTAACACCTGCAGGGGCAGAAGTGGTTAGATCAGTAGCTAAATGAAATGTATGGTCCCTGTTTCCCTCCATTGCTTCCACAGTGAAGAGATGACAGTTGGCAGCCAGTTGTTAGCACTTCCACAGTATGTTATAATGATCGGTTTTATGGCATTTACGGCAGAGCTCTCCAGAAAGAGCTGCTTTGTGGCTCAGTCGTGCTACTGAAGTCCCTCTGTGATCGCGCTCTGATGCAGACTGTTAATAAGCAGCATCTTTGAGATAATGCCTTTCCCCCCCCGATATCGGCTACAGCATCGGCACATCAAGCCATTTTATAATATTGCCACGAGCTTCTTGTACTGTATGTGATGATGTGTGTTCTAACCTGACATCTGATACTACAAATGGCTCACCACGCCAAGCTCTTTAACATGAAAACATTAAAGCAACTTTTAACCAAAAGCCTCACACTCTAAGTATCAAAAAAATATTTTACAGAGGAGTTTGGAAGTTTAGAAGTATAACCCCCCCCCCCGAAAATTTTGTTAAATCTACCCTTGGGTGCTTCCTTCAGTGGCAATGTCATTGCCAAGGTTTTAAATATTTATCAGAGCTATCGGTTAATTAAAACAGAGAGGGGCTGCAGATATCCTGCACTCTAATCCATTTTAACGAACATCTGCCAGCAATGCATACGAGAACATGTCATTAAATTTAGCTGCGAAATTACAGTGCTTTATAATCTCCTCCCAACCAAAACAGGGTAGCCTTCTGAATTATTGAATTCATTATGATATACATTTACTTATAAGAAAATCTACTGAATAATCTTTGCCCTCGGCATCTGACCATTTTGTAGTAATCAACTACCAATGTGTTTCTTATTGTCAAGTGTCTAAAGTACAAATCATGATATGTCATGTTGTTTTTAAAGTGCAATCACAATTTCTGAATTAAAGCCGAATGATGACAAACGAGCAGAGAATCCTCTTACGGTCCCCATTGATACCACAAACCTGCAGTAAATCCAGTGTGATTTTTGCTTTTTGGTTTTCCTTTTAAGCCAAGCAACTGAAAGATTTACCAGCCTAACCTTTTCCCACATAATTCATGAAAAGCAATTATAGATTGGAACAATACATAAAAGAGAGCCATCACCACATTGCAAGACTTCCTTCTTTTTCAATAATGGAGCAGATAACCCTATCAAAAGTGAAATGCACTAACATTCCTGAGGTCAAGCCCTCAGACTAGAAACAAGCAAAGGCATTTTCTCTGCCGCATTCACAAGAGACAGCGGACATGTCGAGACCAGTACCAGCTGTGCATTTCCATTAATTCCCAAAATGTTGAATTGCTATTGCATGGGCTGTCGGGTTTTGGATGTTCTTGAAATTTGAAAACACTTCATGTTCATTCTTTTCAACCAACCAAACACAGCAGGTGACACAACAATGCTCAGCCCAAACCTTTAAACTCACAATCCATTTTTCAGTATTGCAACAACACTGTGATTCTGAAACAATAAAATATCAACTAAGAATGCAATACGTGAGCGCTGTGTTTTTCACATAATTCATGAGGCTGCAGGATGTGCTGCTCCCAGCTTATGATAACAGAAGCAAGGTTTAACAAACGAGAGGGAGTGAAGAAGATATGAAGACAGAAAAAAATCCTCTAACTTTGATTTACAACTGGAATGGAGAGCAAAATCAATGTGAGGCTGTGAAGCTGAGGCCTCCCATCTGCTGTGCTGTAGGACAGAGGCAGAGCAGCCATCTGTGCCTGAATCCGTTTTAACATTTACATTTAGCAGTGAAAAATAGGCAATCTAGATAACAGGCTTAAGATTATACAAACTGCTATCTGAGGTATACTATATCTTAATATACAAGAAACAGCTCACTCCACCATATCTGTGTAAGGGAATTTCTGCCAGTGGGAAGAGGTAATTTCATTTTTCATTTCCAATGCTCAACTTATCAATTATCTCAAAATAAATGTAGTGCAGGCCCTTTCATGATATCGGTCATGACCATGATTCCAGCCCATTTATTTTAAATATTAGCATTATTAGCAAATCCGTTCAATTGCAAGAACTAATGCTCTTTCAGTTTGGCATAGTCATTTCCCAAGAATCAAATGTCGTGACTCTACTTTGAAAATCAAATCACATCTTTCCTGTCTCCTCAACTCCACTGGACCTTGGGTCTAGGCCTTTTTGAACACCTGCCAGACATCACTCTCAGATTCCGTCTTGGGTTTCACAAATTACAAGGTCAAAGAGGAATTGAAGCAGATAGTTACATAGATTAGCTAGGATAGATAGACAGAACTTTAAAACAACTTTGAATTGTGCTGCTTCAAATTATCTTTGAGATGTTTTTGTGTGCCTTTGATCCATTATAGGCCAACTAAGTACACCTTAAATAAGTCAAATATTCAAATATTTGTTTTAAAGCACAAAACACAACATTCACAAATCTTAGATTATAATTAAAGATATATAGCTAAATAGATAGCTACACGGATAGCTAGTTATCTACATCAATGCATTAGCTTTATTATTATCTTTGACTTTATATTTTATATTTTTTATATTTTATATTGTTATCTTATATTCTTACATTTTTTGTTTCAACGCTGTAAAGGGATTGCTTTAATCTCGTTGCACAAGTACCGTGTACTTGTGTATAATGACAAATAAAGGCATTCTGTTCTATTCTAGCTAGTTTGCTAGTGATAGATAGATAGATAGATAGATAGATAGATAGATAGATAGATAGATAGATAGATAGATAGATAAAATATTTATTTAAATAGCTAAGGCTAGATAGCTAATAAGCTACGGTACATTAATAAATTGATATAAACAGCCAATAACTTCAAAAAGGACAGACAAAAAAAATCTGAATTGGGTATCTGCAGTGAGTGCACGAGAAGGACAGGGAACGACAGGGAGGCAGTGAGACTTCAATGCCACATATCACCCCGTCCCGGGGTTCAGAGCAAGCCACCCCACGCAGATGATTCACATTGTGAGACGCAATTACCAGCGTGACATTTCCTTTTAATTGGGTTACCAATGACTCCTTTCTGAGGCAAAGGTCATTTTCTGGCACATGTCAGAGTCTTCTCCCGCCTATATTTCAACGGACTGACTGAAGTATAGGTCTAGTGAACGGCAAATTCACACTGGTGCTGAAAGTGATATTTACATATAATTTACAAGCTATTTGGTGAGTGGAATTACAAAGACCATGTGGTATATCATATATCAATCTCTATGGAGACAACATCACTGTTATGTGCATGTGTTATGGTAAACAGATTAAAAACTAATGGATGATTGTTAATCAGAAGAATATACAAACCAAATCACACTTTAAAGTTCTTTAAAGAAGCAGAATTCTTCAAAAACAGTCATGCTTTCTAAAGGGAACCGTTCAGGATTCATGTATCTGGATATCACAATATCTACAATTCAAGCTAAAACCTCATTTGAGATTGATAGGAGGTCCTAAATGATTTGACCTCTTGACCTTGTTAATAAAGTTAAAGGAAATACTATTTAGGTAAAAGGTATGTTGCGTGTTTTTGGTATGAAAGTCAACTGTCAAGGCAGACAAGAGGCCCTTTAAGGAGACAGTGATGAAATTGTATGTGTGTACCTTAATACATTATGGATAATATGGGTTTAATGCCGCTTTAAGCCCCATTAAGATCAATTATAAGAGTTGGTTTGATCCTACTGTAATCTACATTTTGGAAATAGCAGTTAGCCAATTGTTTTTTTCTTTTATTGAAAGCAAGTTTTCTTGAACTTCATTTACATGTAGAGAACAATATGATGTTGTTTAAATAAAGAAAAGGTTTGGTATATTGTAATATTATATAATATTTATCATATAATATTGCTAATTAGTGTATCATTGTAGCCACAATTCAGTCCCAGACACCCTTTAGATATTTTTAATGAATTTGTGTCAGTCATGATTGAAAATCTAAAATTCCTTTAACATTATGAGCGCTTTAATTTGGTTTCAGTGTCAGGCACCCGGGTAGATTTAATACTTCTTCCTGACAATAATCCACTGTTGATTCAATCATATTTTGCTATCTGGGTAGTTTTTTGACATTATTAGACACAGGGCAATGAAAAGACTCTTCCTTTTTAAATGACACACTCACTTTCTGTCTTGAGTTAATGAGAAGATTGATACCACTCTCTGTCATTGAAAATAAAGCTGGAGTCAGCTGTTGGTTAGCTTATCTTAGCATAAAGACTGGAAATGCTGAAAATTGGGGGAGGTCCTATTAAACAGACAGAGTAGTACAGTTTCTAATTCTGTCTCTTAGTGTGTTAAGTAAGGGATAATGTAGAACGAGGCGGTTGTTAGAGTGAATACAACCCCAACAGTGTGATCAAGGACCCCAACACGTCGGATGGTTCTTGCCTCACCGTCGTCCATTAATACCTGGCAATGGACACCTCGTCGGGCATTAACCCTTACCTAACTAAGGAGGTTGTTTTAAACAGCCGCCCCCTGCTAAATACTGTTGAGTTGCAACCTGAGTAAGTCGATGACTACGACTTGCTCACTTTTTGCAATTAACTAATCAGGTCATATACTGAGGGAGCTGGCCCCAAGGTGTTTCCTAGCAACCATGCCGCGGTGGACGACAGCAGTGTTGGTGTGTGTGTTTCTGTGAAGAGAGAGAGTTACTGCCGCAGTAAAACTGTCTCTCAGCCCATTAGTGATTTGTGACTTTCCTCTCACTGCTATGCCAATGTAGTGGAAGGCACGTACCATCTTTTGTTTGAGCAAGCACACTTTTATTACAAGGAAGAAATTGGCAGGTGGTGCAGGATCCTACTTACAGTATAGACATGCTTCATCCAAAGGACAGTGCAGCTCCTTCTCACTATAAAATAAAGAAGTTTGATGCATTTCAAGTTGGCCTACCCACTACGTTTTTATTTTCTTTGGCAAATGAACGTATGTGGTTAACACCTTGCAGGGGTGTAATATCACAATATGTCAGATTAGAATGCTGGTAAACAAAATAACAGATGTGCATATTCAGATACCACTATCCTCTTATATGAGATCCAAATCATGGTGTTATTGGTTTTCATGAATAATATTTTAGCTCAGCTGTGGCAAGCTGAAATCTGAAGTGGAATCATCTGGAGGATCCACCTGAACAGCATGAGTTACACTTTTGTTTTGACATCAATATCTCCATCTTTAGAAAGTATTGCTATTCAAATTTTGACATTCATGTTCCCCTGAGTTTGAACCCTAAAGACTTTGATGAGCCCCTGACATTTCCCTCTACCATGAGGTTTTGAGTGACATATCTTTTTATATTATTGGATATATGGTAATGATGCAAGCATTCATGTCCTTCCTGTATTATAATCTTTTGGGTGATCCTCTAACTTTTTATTGAGCGCCAATGTCAGATCAAAAAATTTAAAATCGGTCCAATACTTTAGTTTATGATCAAATACCTGTCAAACTAGCATTAGCCTATTAGCTGTACTTCCTGTTTAGTGCTAATTCGTATAGTAGAAAGGTATCAATTAATTTTACATTATATTGTGCACAGGCTTTAAAGCTTACTCCATTTCAGGGTCTACATTTATAGCACATGTAATCAAAAGAACAAAATGGAACATTTAAATTGGATTTCATATCATTACTGCAATATTTAATAGGCCTAACATATACACACATAGCATATTTTTCCATATTTGAAAGATTGTTTCTGTACAGGCTGAAAGATAATTGACTTTTTCTCTGAACAAGAATTATACCAACACTATAAGTGTAGCAGTCTTGTAAACTAAGCCATCAAGCCACTGTGTAAAATTATGCAATACAAGGCATGAAGTGTTTCAATGGCCTCTCTGCATGTGCCGTAATGAATGCTGATCAACCTTAGATTAATGGACAATTACAGCTGTATTTTATTGCACATTAACAATATGGCCAAGTGGACTGCTGGGGGTGGCAGGTTGGCAGCTTTGAGGCATTAGAGTACAGAACATGTGGGAGAGGGATTTTATGTACACTTCTACATGTGACATTTCTTAGAACTGAAAGAGAACTGGAGGAATTAAATGATCCAAAAATATGGGAACATTGATTATCCTTGACATGCTTGTTCTCGTGAAATCATTTCCCTCTTTTTCATTTCCCGCCGCGCTGTTAGGCTTTTTACAGTAATACTGTAACAGTGTTGTTCTTAGAATGTGCTGTGAACAACACAAAAACACTGTCAACATCATTATCTGCTGCCGACTTCATTAGCCAGTATATACTGTTCATTAGCTTAAGAAGTAGAAAAGTGATCCTGACTTGGGACAAAGCTTTGCTTTGATCAAATTCAGTCATCCCGCGAGGAGGCTGCCTCTTTGTCTTTATGATATCTTGACAACAAACCCCACAAGCCTGTCCTCTGTCGTATGAATGTGAACACGCACGTTTGTGCCTGAAAAGGAATGTGTCTTTGGGGGTATGTGTGTATTGGTGTGTTTCTTACGAGAGCAGGGAGAGGAGCAGTGTGTGCCTGTGCCTGTTTGTGTGTATGTGAACTGACAAATCTGAAGTTGCCTTGTATCTCCCATTTGGCACTGGCTCCCTCTAGCAACTGTCTGTCTCCGTTGTGTTTGTAGATTACAGGGGCTGTTGATTTTGGAATGTTTCTGTTTCTAACTTCAAAGTTGGACTGATCGTGCTTGCAGTAAGGGACTGCGCCACTTAAAACTTTCATTATTACTTTCCTTCCTGACTCTTTACTGAACCCCACACACAAACATGAACACGCACGCACACACGCGCGCACACAAAATGTACATATTTCTACTTTCTTCCACAATAACACTGGAGTTCATACGATGGTAACCATATCATAAATTACACCCACTAATTTCCCCTTGCCAGCGTGGAAAACGTTGAATAAATTGTGGTAAGATGGACTGCTCATGAGGCTCACTACAGCTTTAAAGCAATCGTAATGTGAAGCAGCGAGTGCTAAGGCATTTGAGTCGCCACTGCAAAGCAGAGACATTAAAAATCCTGCTGAAATCAAACACAACAACTTGAAAGCCTTTTAAAGCTCAAGAGAGTTGATAGAGTGCATTACAGTGTGCACATTAGTAAGTAAGGGTGGTTAGCGGTAAATGACATTAATCGTGCACCCAGTCAGTGTGTTGTGGAACCTTTTGAAATGTTACTGAGTTAATGTTCAGGAGACCTGGAGAGGATATGAATAACACCTCATGTCAATCACAGACTCAATCCCTATACATATTATTTAAGATTACCTTTATTAAATTGGAAACATTGGTGATCATTCCTTTTTCCATTCATAAATGGAAATTAGTTAATTTTTAATCAGAGGATCCATTTGTACTATGTCCTTTATCTGTAGGGGTGTGCTCGACTTATCATGCTTATATTGTATATTAATTAATCCTATGTGAGTGCTGTTATGTAACTATGGTCTTTTGTTGTTTAGAAACAACAAAAATGCATTACAGATCTCGGTGAAGCTACTAATTTAGCATAATTGATACATTTCAGTTGTATGATTATTTAGACTTGATTCAAAAACATTACTGGGGGTAAATGTGGCAGATTTTTACATGAAGTGATTGAATTAACAGCCTTACGTTGTTGTGTAATCACGCTCATTATTTACGTAATCCTATTGGTCCTCTAGATTAGAATCATGCTCCTCTGATCAGTCAGAAAATCAAAGTGGGATTACTCCGGCCGTATCATGGATTTCTAAGAAGATTAAGAGCTGAAAACACTCATTATAATCTAAGAATATCGTTTATTTCCTGATTAATTGTTGATAAAGATGATATAATTTTATACTTCACACTGGCAGTGTCCATGGCAACAAAGCTCTGCATGTAATGTACTTGACAGCTGATAGGTGTTAACATTTTGATTTCAGTCTGCCTGTCTATTATCCATCTCTGGAGAACAATCTGCTTTGAGATGATCAGATTTTAAGCTATTATGTCAATTTGACGAGAGGGAGGTGGAAAGCAGACAAAAGAAACTGCAATATGTGAATGAAGCAGATCTGTGTTTGCATTTGTCTTGTATTACATATGTACATCTCATTTCCTCCACCCTTAGAACTAGTCTCCCGGCAAAGTTGAATCAAATTAGCTTAAGAAATCAGTGTAGAACATCCTACAGAACTTGTAAAACATCCTTCCCAACCAACTTGGCTGTGTAATTAATCATGTGGAAATTAAAGTAACAGGAGAGGGTTTGACCTTGTCCTCAGAGAGTTAACCCATGTCCTCAGAACACGACTATTTTTACATTATTTTCAATTATCGTCTGAAACGGACAGGGACCCTTGAGGAAGGTAGCCTAATTTTTGCCAAGTCCCTGTCATTGAGTCACATTACCACGTTCTTTATATAGCTGAGCTGTGGAAACACGGTCAGCTGGTCCACACACTGTCCTTCTCTTCCATCCCGCTTTAGATTCAAGGCTTGATTTGACAGAAATGTTAGATTTCCTACATGCTCTCTCTGAGAAAAAGCAAAACTAGTTTTTAACACTATAGACAAAAGATGTTAACGAATGAATGAATTAATGAATTAAGTATTACATACCTCAACTCATTAAGATATACAGCAGTACAAAGACTAGTGTTGACAGGTACATTCACAGCATAAAACGACTCAGCATTAAAATGTCAAAGAAATATTTAAAAAAATGTCACTTGAGTAGTAACATAAAAGCATTGTGATACTCACATAGTGTCCAGGATAATGACTTTAGAGATACTGTCTTGTTATGCACCAAATACTTCTTTGTTCAGTGCGACAGCAACTTAATTAATACACACTCTGGGGGTGCTGGAGTGGACTGGGTGCCTATGGTGATTGGCAGATAGATTAATATTGTCAGACCCTGGAGACATGTGTCACATTCCACTCAAAGCCATTGTTACTTGTTTCAAGGACAATTTTCCGAGCTCGACTTCTTCTCTATTCCACAGTTGCTGCAATAAGAAAGGGACTGTGAGAGCCAGTAGCATTGAAACCAAAGTCTTATTAGACCAATGCAGGCGTGACACCCATGGGAGAAGGAGCTCTTTGTACAAAACATACTGACACCTCTCTTTTATGTGAATACTGCTTCTACAACACGAAGAAAAAAATCTGTGGTATGAAATGCAGGAAGAACCCTCACCAGCTGTTCTGCTAACTACCCTCTACAAAATGCTGTGTAATGAAGCTCAGCACAAATTCTTTCAGGAAGACTATTCAATAACTTCAATTATTCAATTATGCTTAGGTACAATGCATCTTTACATATCTGCAACAAAGTCTTTCCTGATTGAATTACTGTTAATGAATTAATCATACACTAAACCCATCCCCCAAACATAGCTTAGCAACTGTAACTAGGGTTGGCAGGCCTGTCAAGCTTTGGATTTGTCCACACGGAAGAAAGGCATGCATGGGGCTGTAGTAACACAGATATTCAGCATCTACAGTTAGGGTGCCGTCTTTTTTTTTTTAGCATTTCTAAAATAAGCATTATAAGCATTAAAAACATAAGCATTAAAACAAGATAATGTTAGATTACCACCTTGCTATTGTATGCCTCCACCAACCACACAATTTGCAGATTTTGATCCATGTCTGTTTAGACTGATCTGAAATACGTAGTGAAGACTTTAATATTTGATTTAATAAAAGGTATTAAGTGTATTTTTTGGCAAAATGTGAATGTTTCACAAAAATCTTCAACCCAGCAGCGCAGATCTATAAAATCCCCACAGTCTCAAGGTGAGAACCTTAGATTAGTGTCACCATTTTGGTAACTGAGCAAATATCTCCCCTTCTGTTGCTGAGTTATGGCCAAAAATGGTTTTGTGCGGTCACAGTGACTTTGATCATCAAAATCTAATCTGTTCATCTGTCCAAGTGGACATTTAAATTTCCATAAGATGTTCCTGAGATATTGAGTTCACGAGTATAGGACGGACAGACGAACAATCTGAAAACATGCTGATGTCTCCGGTTACGCCTGTTGCCAGTGTGGGGGCATACAAATTGTCTAATCTAGAGTAATTTCTACTTGGCTAAGTAGCTTTAGCTTCAGTCTTTTAGCATGATCAATTGCCTATTTCCTACAGCCGTCAAGTGCATATTCAAAACACCTTTTACTGGAAACACTCAAATGGAGAATAAGTTTTCAAACAACTAATGGAGCTTGTGTATGGTTAAGTAGCTAATTAGCTACAGGAATCTGTCAGCGGCAGTTGTCATTTTAGCCAGAAAAATGTGCGATTGGTCAGACTGCTTTTGTCTACTTCACTCATAAGTCAGAGATTGATTAAAAAAATGACTATTACTAGAAGTTTAAGTGGTAAATCTGCCACCGTTAACATTGTGAACTGTGTATGTGGCGTGCTAGAATGAAAAGCAAGAGTCATATAAAAAAAAGACACTGACATTTATTAGTATTGAAGGTCAGAGCATTGCTTTAGTATTATAGACACACTGTAAATACTGTGTGACAGAATTTTAGTGCTTGCAGCCAATCTGCATTCATGAATTTTTTCTCATGTTGCAGCTTTTAGACAAAAGTGATGAATTGATTCACCATTGATAAGTAGGTCTCTTCATTCTTGAGGCATCCTTCATGTTGTCATTTGTTCCTGCTGTGTTTTTTAGGTCATCAAATAAATCAAATCAAAGACATGTCTGAAAGCCAGAGGTATTTCACACACAGCTATAACTCCACCGGGGGGCTATGTTTCACTTCACGGACTCCACATTTAATTTCATATTTTTCCTTCACCTAGTTCCTTTCCCATATGGGTTCTTCTTTATGTTTGTACTCTGCTTCAACTCTGCCTAAAGGCTCAACTTTGGAATGAGTCTGTCTCTGCAAAATGATTGGCGGTTGGGCTGCAGCCAGGGACAGCTGGGCTTTAAGAAACTGTCCTGGTGTTTGGAATACATTAACGGTCAGCACACTCAAGGTGCCTTGATGAAGTCAAAAAAAGTCAAGCTACCTTTGACATTCATCTTCTTTCAATATCTTGTATAACTTTTAGGATGTAGGTTTATTTCTTTTAGCATTTTCAGAAATTAATTTATTCCATCTAGTTTTTTTTCCCCCCATGCCTCTGCTGTGCATTAGAATCATATTAGCACATGGCTCTGTCACTCCCAGGCAACTGCATTTTTCTTGTTAAAAGTGCCTGCTTATGCTTTCGTTGAAAGCACATTTACTAAGCATCCCCCACAGTCAATCTCAACATATTATTTATCAGGGACTGACAGAATATGCCCCAGAGTTTTAATGCCGCATTTGTTATCATCACTTAATTGCAGACTACATGTTTAACTCTCCACTGGGCCATGGATGATTCAGAATTGCTTCATTTAAAATGACTGCATTGCCAGTCAGTATGGGAAGCCAATTCTCTTCTAAAGTACTGTCAAAATTCAAAATGCCCAGAGAGTGTGAAGGGAGGATATCATTAGCAAAGACTTTCTTCCTGAAGATCACTGCATCTCCCTTAGTGTCATAGATAATTAACATGCATGAATGTATTTACAGTTGATCTGATACCAACAGTGTTGAGCAGTAATGCATTAATGTGTTACAATAATGGGATTACTTCAGTAATTAATAGTATAAGGGATTACAATTCAGTAACTGCTTTACTACTAATTGTTACTTCTTCGCGGTGTTACTAGAAGTTTGATAAAGCATTAATATCAGGTTGGTCTCCCTGAGGCTGGTGGTTAAGGAGGTGGTTAGCCTCTACCAGAAGAATAAATCAGTGTTGACTACTTTTATTGTAGAAATAACAGAAGAGCACACATTTACGGCTCATTTATGTTTCTACTTGATGGGGTATTAGTCAACTGAACATCACTAAATGTCACTAAGGGGGACTTTAAAGTCACCAGATTAAGAGAGTCACTAAATTGGCAACCCTGGGAGAAACACGCACAAAATGGTCTATGTATAGGTTTTATCTTCTTAGCTAGCTTGCTAGTGTTAGCCATTGGTAAGCCAACATTAAGGAATCATGGTTTTGTTCAGAATCATATAGACATTTTTGAGTGCTAATAGTCGTGGGGGAACGTTAAGCTTGGTGTTGATGGACACTAAATATGTCTGAACCTTAGACTGGCTGCTTGTTGAGACACAATAAATGTCTTATATACAATAAATGTGTTCTATTTCTACATGTGTTAAATTAAGAATATGTGATATGGGGTAAGTAAGTAAGTGAGTAAGTAATGTAACGAGGGATGTAATTAAGTATTTCTTTTTCTAGTCATTGATTTGAAGTAACTTGCCTGGACACTGGATACCATCAAGGAGAGAGCTAAAGTGAAATACATCAGATTGGTGGTCAGCTGCCATAGTGTGACTTTGTGAAACTCATCTGCCTGATCTTACATTGTCAGTTTGTTTTGGAGAGGGCAAATTGTTTTTTGTAAGGTTTGCCCATGTGAATAGCATTTCACAACTGTAGTTAGAGTTATATGTATCTGTCTGTTGTGAAGATGACATTGTTGAATGCATTGCAGCCAAGGACAGCCCTCCTCCTGCCTTTTGTAGCCATGTGTTGCCCATCTATTGAAGTTTCCTTTGCTGCTTGGCAGGTGAGATTGTATGTGTGGCCAAGTCCCACAGTGAATGACCTCTATGTCCTCAACCTGGCTAGAGCTGCCATCTCTGTAATGGCTATCATATCTCAGCCCCACTGTTCACACTCTCCAATTCTGCCTTACTTTCTCTTTTTCACTCTCTCTGCCTCAAGTTACTGTGTAATTGTTGTTATTAGACGTCAGCCTGTTGAGGAAGATATATGAATTTACAGATTTCTTTCCACACCAAACACATCCAATTTACACTGTAAACTCAGTGAAATGTATGTGCTTTAACAAGTGGACTCACTTAAAGAAATTTAATGGTGACAAATAGGCAATATTACTGCTGATCTTTTGTCTCTGTAAAATAACCACGTATTATTTGCTGAAGATTGCTGCAGTGATAATAGAGTTAGTGTGCTGAAAGATAGCTTGGCCCAACAGTGGAGGCACACAATCGCCCGAGGCAGTCTCGTCAAGCCAAATAATGTATTTACGAAATATTTTGTTCTTTACAGTACATTAGGCAATTCAGTTTTCCTACCCGTTTTGTGAAAATCCTAAAACAATAACAGGCACAGCGAACAACTGGAGCAAAAGCATGCACATTAATGCAAATCAGGTTAAGTGACCACTGTGTTTGGAAAAGATACTGGGCCGTAACAGTGGGCTGTATCTGATATTTTGAGACAAATTCCTATTTCCATTAGGAATATAAAGTTCTTTTCTGCATGGTTGTGCAAATGCTTTAACCATGCTGTGAGCTTAAAGTCTAAAATATAAAATGAGGGGTTATGTGCCTTCCAACTGATTCATGATGGTGCTGGGCATTACTCATGTTTGATTTGTCCTTTTCAAAGCTTTAATGTGTGTTAATGCAAAAATGTGAATGTCCTGTATATTTTTTCTTTGAATAAGACACCTTGACTCTCTTGCGATTTATGTTACATTTCATGTTAAAATAACACACCAGATGCATAAAAAATGGCCAAAAGTGTGCTACATTTCCAGTAACAGATGTTTGCTGCAACCCTCCCTTGACATGTTTTACACACAAGATAATTTGAATGTGAAATCCAGATTGGGCTCCTTTCCCAAAAAAGAAAAAGGTGAGTGGTGCTGGAGCTCAGAATGTGGTTGACCTCTTGAAACAACATATTCAGTTCACTGTTTGTGTCTGGCTTTTGAGTAATTCAACTACACTTGCCGCATCAGAGCATAACTGAAACAAATTTTGCATTGTAGGCTTGGTAAATTTTGATGCAGTGTATATTCATAATACAGACCAGTAATAATGTAGAGATGGGAGTTTTGTGGTGCAATGACTTATTCATTCTTTAATGTTTTTACAATCTATTCAAAGAAAAAATGTATACGTTATACAATCTGAATATAATTCAAAAATGTAAAGGAATACATATTATGTATTACTGGGAAATAAGAAAAACAACTGCCAATTGCCTGCAGCACACTACAGTGGGTAGTGTAGTAGGTAATTATGATGCTAAGATTTTGTGGTGTCCAATATAAAATGATATCACAGAACATCATAGGATATATAGTAATCATGGCCACTCAAGTCAACCAGCGGTGTTGCAGACTGGCAGACCACTTAAGGACAAATTATCAAAAAAACAAGATGCTATATTTATACAGTTACTTATTGACGAGAAGTATATATACAGTTTGCATATATTAATAGTTACAGTTTGTATATATATTGCATTATATACAGTGTAGTCCAGTTTTTTGTAGTGAGTATACTGTAATTTTTTCCTCTCAGCAATATACTCGCCCATCCCAGAGCGACAACCTCATACGTTTTTTGTAACGCTACAGCATATAGCATCAGTCTCATCTGGCTACTTTTGTGTAGTTTCTGTAACGTTAACATTTGCTGCACTGGCAATCAAAGCTGCAGTAGCTTCAGGGGCAGGCTTACAAAAACACAGAAAGAGTAAAGTTTAAATTGCTTTTGTTTTATATATCTCCTTTAGTGTTTCACATTAGTTACTTTCAAATTTGTGCAGAGAATGACCGCCAAGCAACTGTGTTGTTGTTCCTTGGCAACTTGCAACACAGACGGGATGAATTCATGAATAAAAGTGTGAAAGTTCTATCACTGGGGGACACACATGCTGGCGACAACAACGGGACAGACTGCCACACGCGTGACGTGCTTCAACAACAGGACGGTTGTGAAAAAAAAAAAAAAAAGAACAACAGGGAAAGAAACCGTCACACGCATGAGACGGCGACAACAACAGGACGGTTGTGGTTAGAAGAAGAAGAACGCGGAAAGGAACTACCACACAGGGGACACGACCCCCAGTCTCCGGGGTAAAAGTCCTTATGCAGATTTTTTGCTTTTCAATACTACTCGCTACCGTAATCGTGCTGTTATCATGTAAGATGCTTACCATTCAAATGCATTAGTTTATAATTCGTGCTCACCACCGCAGAAAAAAATGAAAAACACAAATCAATAGATTGTCACCATTTCACGAACTGCGATGATACTGGGCAAGAATATTAGATTCTGATCTACATTTTTACATATCGTAATAATAATACTAGGACTAACTAGCGCTACACTGCAATACAAGCTCAATACTGCCACTTTATTTTCATGTCTTTCACACAAATTATCAACTAGTGAAAATGCTAACATTTTCCTTGGAGCATAGCTTTAGCCTCGGTCCTTTGGCATGATAGAATGTACGTCATCAAGGGCAATTTCAAGACCTCTTTTACAGAGAAAAGAAAAGAAAGTAAAGCTGGAAAGAAAGTCAGCTGGAAACATTAAAGGTCCGATATATAAAGCAGCAAACAACTATTTGCTATGCAAAGATATAGTGGAAGCGTCCTGAGCAATGTACAAAGTCGCACTCTTGTATGTTATGTGTTGTAATTCAAGCTTCTCCCTTCTTTGTTTTGTGAACCAACTGTGCTTGAAAGTTAGTACATGTTAATCCCTTTGAAAGTAGTGGCCCTTCCTGTAGTGTAATGCACACCCTCCAACTCCCCCCCAGGTCGCCCCGGTGAGTGTGATTTAACTCCCATCAACACTGTTAGCTCTGTCAGCACTGTTGACACTGTAAGTACTGTTAGGCACATTCATGTGAGTGCCCGTCGCCTTTCGACACAGCCACCTCCATGTTTGCTTGTGACATCAGAGGTGGGAGGTGTTTCAAATAAGTCACAGATAACAGTTCGCTTGATCATCAGTGAACGGTCAAGTAAGCCTGAAGATGGATCGTTGTGTCACAATGACATACAGTAGTAGATATTCATTAAATGCCCATTTTGACGATTACTTATGTTACCATGTGATAGTGTTGTTTTGCATCAGCCACTGTAAATATCCTCACTTGACACTGTACTCCATTTGTGCTTGTGAAGTGTTTTGTATACACTTACGTTGACTATATGACCAAAGTCTTCATAAAAATATAGCATGTGGAAGTCTGGAATACCTCAGAAGCACTACCACCACACTGCCTATTCAGCATCCACAACCCCTGACCAGTCAACATTTTTAAGTGCATCAGTATCCCGTGCACTCCAAAATGCACAAATTACTCCCTTACTCCTAAAAGGGTCTAAATGATATGCTTTTAAGAATAATTATCCTCAAAAGGCACACTGATGAAGCAGAGCAAAAGAGAATAGCAAAGTGCCTGTATGTCTCTGACCTTAGCTGTGATTAGCATAATTGAATTTCAAACAATCAGGGGAGTATCGAGGAAAAGGGAAGCCATTGAAAGTGTGTAAATGGTCCACAGTTTGCACACCTCCGTTATATCATCATAGAGAGCGGGGATGTGGTTGACTGGAGGGTTGTTGTGTCAGGCTGAATAAAGTACACTAAGTGAAGACATGTGAAAGGGTCAAAAAGTCATGTAGGTATTCTGTTTAAATCACTCTGTTTTGTTACTGCCACTGAAACTCTTCACGTTCATATGAGGTATTGGCATTACATCTTTACCATGGTTTTTCTCAATCCACACTAATTTGTACTCTCTGATTAGATTAGAGTCAGACGTTACTGCAGTGTTTTTATTTTACATACACTCTTGGTCGCCAATGTTAAAGGTGCAATATGTAATCCCGACAGCTAGCGTTTAAAATGGTTACTGTAGTCCAAATTTTAAATACTGGAAAGTCGTCACCCGGGGCCCTTCTTCCCCAGACTCACAGAGGTTGCCAGGTTGGAACTCAGCATCCCACAATGTCATTGTTATCTAGATGCTAGTCTCACATAGCCCGACATTACTCCACAGTGCAGCGGAGTAGCTTACCGTATGTTAGATGCTGGCTATGTTGACATAAAAAGCCTGTACTCTTGCGGAGCTCAGTAACCCACTGACAGCCACACTTTCTCGCCTTAAAATTACGGCAACAACCTCCAAAAACACTGCATCGTCGCGGTCCTCTCTACCCAATTTACAGCCACCCTTTCTCAGCTTAAAATTACTCACCGGTTGTTGGCAACGGCCGCCAAACAGGCTACACTGTTTCAAAATGCACAGACAAATGATTTTGTCCTTGCCCATGAAGAAGTCAGACCTGAAATTTGTGTCGTTAATTTGGAGGGCTTGTTGGGTATTTTGCTTTTACCTTCAAAGTACTTGTCAAACGTCAACCTTTCTCCATTTCAGTGGCTTAATTTCCCCCATTAGCGTTCAATTAAGCTATGCTGTCTTTAATTCTTCCGACCTGTCAGTGATCTGCAGAAATGATGTACCCCTCCATGTAAGCACAGAGGATATGATGATATAGAGATATTCTCCCCTCTCTGTGTCATTATGATGAATGTCCAGAGAGGTGTGGCAGTGGGTAGGGCAGGTTTCTCCCTGTGGAGCGGTGAGCTATCCCTCAAACAGGGTCTCTAGAGCCGAGGTGTCCATAAACATGCACATAAAATCAGGTCCCTCAGCAGGTGGTATTCTGTCCTTGGCAGAAGAATGAAAAGTCAAATTGGTATACATTAGAATGATGGCTGCTGCCCCTGAGGACAGACTGTTTTTAGCTATCTGTCACTAGTCGTAAGTCAGACCCTGCCTAAGAGCAGTCTGATAGGGTTTGATTTCTGCCTCAGAGTAGACAAAATGTAATCGTAGCACTTAAAACAGCTGCTGCCCACCTCCCAATGCAGAGGAAATGAATCCCATGCCACTCATTCAGGAACAGGAAGATCAAACTACAGGTAAGACAACTGAAATCATAGTTTTGTCCAAAATGTGCAATTTAATTTTGTTCTTTATTTTCTATAGTTTATTAAAGAACAAAGTGCATCATGCATACAAATGGATAATTGATCTTATTGATTAACCATTTTTTTTAAAACAACCCCAGGATCTTTGACGTCTTCCTGCAGCTCTCTATCTCCTATCTTTGTCGCCCAGGCAATGCATGAGCAGAAAAGCCTAAAATAATGCTCTCTCTCTGAAATGACCTGTGATTGACCTAAGTCTCCCGTCACGGGCTAGATTATCTGAAAAAAAGAGAAAAGAAAAAAGAAAGAGAAGGTGCAGAAGTCTAGTATTCTTTCAGACCACTGACATATTATTATATAATTCTTTTATTAATTAGGGCTGTCAAAATTGACTAAAGATGATGTTTGAATATTCCTTTAAATAAAACACAGGTTCAGATATATTAGAATATCTATTTTTTGTGCATTATAGCCACAAGAATGCAAACCAATACAATGGGTGACATAACTACTTGTATTGGTATCATTATTTAAACATGTATTTTAGAAGATCAACATACCTAAACATTACAAAATAAATGTTATTTAAAAAGCAGCAGACAGGACATGACATGGATTACACCATGATACAGAACTGGTTTATAATTTGGTCATGAACTGAGTCTCTTGTCATTTCCTGAATTTGTCTGCCAATTTCGGCGTTGTCCCTTACAGACAGAGGTTCCTGAATCGTCTCTCCAGTTGAACATTTTTGTTGCCATCTGCATGTAAATCACCATTCTTTTTCCCCCTTGGATGTTTGTCTTCTTTTGGTTTCATGCTAGCCACAAGACAGAAAAGTCTTCAACACGCCCAATTGCTCCATGTGAATTCTCTGGACTGCCCACTGGGCTCAATCGGACATTACACATACTTTGTAATAGGGAGCTGAGAGTTTAGGGAGCAGCTTTCCAGGTGAGTACTGCTTTTATTGTTTTCACAATTTAATATTCCTTTGAATGTCTGTCTTTACAATTGGAAAATATATATTTATCATCTTTATATCCAGGTCTTATTTTAAAAGCTCCAGCTTAGCTCATAAACAACATATGCTCACAACAATTATGGTTACCCTGGAGGCAAATTTAACCTTGAGTCCACACAGCAGATGTTGGCAGAAATAAGATTGTAACAGCTTCATATGCATGATTCATTGGCATTGATGACTACTTATATTTAAATAATAAATATCACCAGTGTCTGCTGCTGTGCAACTTCTAAAACTTTACACTATATGAAAGACAATTTCACACTTGGTTTTGCTATTGTCCACCCACACTTTAAATTTGAAAGATGCAAATGTGGATGTAGATCAAATAGAGTATGCTCCTGGCTAGTTGGAGAATGCTAAAGCAGAGGTGGCACCTCTCAATTTTATAGCACGAGACTGTTGGGTAAGTTGGATACTTTATTATTGTCTGTCTCACACTGTAAAACAGGAATAATAATAAGGAATATTAGTCACTGCCGGAGAAAACGTTTTTTCCATCAGCAATTCTGCAGTGCAACAAAAGGCAGGTGATCATGAGTTACATGTTGAAAGGTATTAAACTCCGGATCTGTATATTAAACAAACATCAAGACATTATGCTTATTATTTTTTAAATTTAAAATGGCATGTATTTTGTGGTGTATATAGCTTTTAATTTGGAATAGGGCTGTTTCAGGCTTGGCTTTTATCAACTTCCTTTAGACCTGATTTGTCTCAAACTCAGCTGGATATGGTCCTAATTGACTCGGATATGATGCGGTCTGGGCTACAGCCCTGTCCTGGGGTTTGCGTATTCGTCAGGGGATTAAAGTGCATCTGCAGTCTTAATTATATATAAACCCATGGAACTCTGGGAGGGTTTTACCAATAAAATGGTTGTGTTACCAACATGGCCAAAGAAAGAAAGAAGAAATACATTGCATTGTTTGAGCCTTTGCAGTTCCATCCCTCTATGCAGTTGAGATTAGACATCCCAACAAATCCCTACCTCTTTGTGAACGGTCTACTGTTTTGATGAAACAAAAAAGCATATTTTGTTTTTATTGAACCACAACCTGCCATCAGTCTACAGTCTACACCCTCCAACAAGACTGCAGCCACGCTAGCAGCGAGGCGAGGCTGTGCATTGAGATAAATGCTGATGTTAGCATGCTATCAATTATCAGGCTAACAAGCTGATTTAACAGGTATAATGTTTACCATCTTAGTTTAATATTTTAGCATTCCATTAATTAGTACTAAACACAAAGTACAACTGAGGCTGATGGGAATAATTCTGCTTTAAAACATGCATTCTGATAAAAGTACCCATGGTAGTAGATTGTTTGTAAAAAGTGAGATTTCCATGTCTTTTTTTATTATAAAGCAGGTCAAGGTGCTATATAAATACTGTGAAAGTATCAAAATGCTTAATCCACCGAGAAATGCACAGAGCCCCTAATTTTGAAGCTGTGCCTTTAAACGATCCGTTTGGGCTTCTGTATTGTTGTGATGTCAGAACTGTACTATATATAGGTAGAAAGTGAATACAAGTATATTCAGGCAGACAGTATGAGAAAAATAATGTTTTTTCAACATTAAAGTATGTAAACATGTTCTAGTAGAAACCCAAAATATAAGTAAAAGAATATACCACCACCAATGTGTACATCCCACCTGGGTGATGCACGGCAGCCTTACGACGCCAGACGCTCACCACACATCAGCTCAGTGGAGATAACCTTGAGCAAAATACCTGTCTGCTCATTTTCATCTTAAAGTGAGTGCAATCTCTCATTGTCCCAGCAGTCACATCAGAACGCTACATTATACATGCATGTGAGCTTTCATTGTTCTCTTCAGTGTAAGATCAATGCCAAAAGAGGGTATAAAATGGTAATCAAGTCTCATTATTTTTTCATGAGTAAGTCAATTTTAAAACACATGGTGCACCAGGTTGACTGAGTCTTGGGAATCTTTTTTCTTTATGTCAAAAAGTCACCACTTAGTGTCTTACTGTAAGTTGTTTCTCTTATTTGCTTTAACCATTATAAAATCAATTATATTTAATTAAGAAGTGTATCATGAATATTGGCCGAAAGCCCATTTTCGGAATAGGCTGGACCTAAGATTAGCCTTGAGAGCAAAGTTGGTGACATGTTGCATTCCCATTCCCATTAGCTATGCACCCTCCCGCCCACACACGCTAATGGTGAAAGGAAGATTGATTACACAAAGTGATACAGAGTAAAATTGTAAGTTGTTTTTAACTACCTGCTTACATTTAGCTATGTTTTGTTGAGGTAAAGGAAAGGGGATATTTTGGATTTCTATGGAAAACTATAGTCTAGCTAGAGTGAACAAACAAATTACAAGAAATGGTTAACTTAGCAAGCTAATCACAACTCTTTATTCTTTGCCAATATTATAGTCTATCTCTAGTAGGCCTATTCTAAAACAATATCAATCCCCATAGAATGTTGTTTTCACTGAAAACTAAATGCCATAGGGTCCCTGTTAATGCTATTGTATTGTTGTATCCTTCAATTCATTGATATTTCAGCAGAGAGAAAGAGAAGCAGGAGATTGAGGTCAGTAGTGGTCTATAGGTCTGAGGATTGTTTTGTTTTCTTCTAACAAGCATTTCTTGGCAGGTCTAGGCACTCTGCATAGCCTAAACTAAATTATTTAATTATATTTATTATACACTGTATGCTAGCTATATTCTAACCAATTTAACTTTCTGCATTCATCTGGCTGTGATAAATTAACTAAATATGTAGATGTTACTTAAATGTAAGCTAAAGTTGAGCACATGCAAATAGATACATATGTGAAAATAAAATGAAAGCAATCCTACATACAATACATATTCAGTATCACTAAACGTTATTCCAAATCTTTTTTTCCTTCTGCCATCAGGTTATTGTCTTTACACAGTAGCCTATGTTTTGTTTTTGGAGCAACTTAAAAAAAATGCTAGCATGCCAACATGCTAAACTAAGATAAACTTGTTAATCGTTATACCGGCTAACGTAGCATTTAGCTCAAATCACCATTGTGCAGTACAGAATAAAAGCTTAAGACTCAAGAAATGATGTGATATGACGAACCCCTCTTTTGGTACACCCTTTCCACAGGGGATCAGATAACACTTTAACATATCGATGTAGTACACCTTCAAAAAATGGAGATGTTATGAGAGCAGAGCTTTCAAAGTTCTCCTGATGCAGCAGTTCCACACTGAGCCACCATTTCTACTCACAAATCTTTCACAGTATGACACGTTTCAGCCTCAGGACTTATACATTATTAAGTCTAACTACTTTATGCATCACTTGTCACCATTCCTACTCTACAGCTGCAACCAGACTCTACAACATGCAAGCTGAATGTTGTATTTATGTTTCATCTAAACAATTCAGTGTCAACAGTGATACATATGTAAACCCCCAGGTCAGCCACATTTATTTGGGAAAGAAAAATAAGATGAATCTGTTATTTTACCAAACTAGCACCAATGCATGCTAATATGCTTAATGATAATTTAAACTCGCTGATGTTAATTAGTATTTACAATGGTCACCATCTTAGTTCAGGATGTAAACATTTAGCAATTATTATAGCAACAAAACATTTGTTGCGATCACGAACATTATCATTCTGTGGGGAACATGAATGTCTGTACCAAATTTAATGGCAATTTATCCAATAGTTGTTACCTTATTAAGACTTTAGCTTATTGAACGTATCCCCTAGAGTTTAATGAGTTCATACATACCCTTCTCATCCGTGTGTGTCCTAACGCTGTCTGATGCACCCACCACTAGCCTAGCTTACCACATACAGTATCATGGAGTTAACTGGTTCCAACTAGCCTACTGCTCCCAATAAGTGACAAAGTAACGCCAACATTTTCCTATTTAAATGTTGTGATTTGTATAGTCACAGTGTGTACAAATAACAAGGTCACATGAGACACAGCCCTACTAACCGTATATTGCTACTTAGGCGGAGTGATTTGTTTGCAGCACTTGAGCCCCGTGGTGAGGAGCAGAGAGTAGCAACAGTGCTTTTCAGGTGTTGCGCTAATCACTCTGCCCAAGTACCAGTGCTTCGCCTTCTGTGGAGAATAGTTCCCAGTATATAATAGTTCCCGCTAAAGTCTCAATAAGTCTGTTGGGACTTTAGCTTATTCACTGTATCCCCCAGAGTTAGACAAGTCGATACATACCCTTCTCATCTCCGTACATGCTGTAACTCTGTCTGAAGCCCCCAGCATTAACTAAGCCTAGCAAAGATCCTGCAGGTAACTAACAACAACAATAACAAGGTCCCGTGAGACACAGCCATATTCGAACCGCATACTTACTGGGAACTATATTCTTAGGAAGGCGAAGCACTGGTATTTCTGCTACTTGGGTGGAGTGATTTGCTCGCAGCACCTGAGAAGCTTGGTCACGGAGCAGAGTTCGCTTGGAGTTTGCTCAGAGTTGGAGTAATAGAGTCAACAATTACTAGATACTAAAAGCATAGTTTACAATCATAGGTGTTCTCTGTATTGTTAAGAGCTGCAACAATTAACAGGGGAGACCAGGTAATACCATGATGTTTCATAGAAGTCCAACAAAACACTGACCGCTGAATCTATGGCTATACTTGCTCTGGATAAGGATCAAAATACACCTGTAGCCACCTTCAAGAACCATCGTGTTTGCTCAGAACATTTCACTGAGGATTATTATTATGAAAAATCGAATTAGTCACACGGACCATGAAACGTGTGCTGAAGGATGCGGCCATCCCATCAATAGTACACACCGGACAAAGTGGTTCCCCTGCAGCTATGGTAAGTGTTCCGTTATGTTTTCAGAGGACTAACTACTGTAACAGTGGTAACGTTAGTAACACTATTACATGAATAGGGTGGTCACTACTATTGCAGTTGTTCTCGGGCTACATTTATCCCCTGTAATGTTACTGTGTTGTCACAAATGCGCTTTTTCACCCCAGAATAAAATGAGCAGTGCTAGAGCTAACACTCATGACTGTAGCCTTTACCTTATGGGGCGCCGTTTGTAAAGCGGCTCACGCTGAAAATAACAGCAACATTTTGTCACATTTAGCTTTAAATAATGTTTAAAAAACTGGTCTGAAATTTTGAGGGTCACTTTCTTGCACATTTACAACAATATTTGTCAACTTGGAAATATTTTAAATAGTTAAATCCAAATATTAAATGTTACACCTAAATGTTAAATCTTAAATCTAAATGCTAAATCTAAATGTTAAATCTAAATCTAAATGTTAAATCTAAATGTTAAATCTAAATATTAAATCTAAATCTAAATGTTAAATCTAAATGTTAAATCTAAATCTAAATGTTAAATCTAAATATTAAATCTAAATGTTAAATCTAAATCTAAATGTTAAATCTAAATATTAAATCTAAATGTTAAATCTAAATCTAAATGTTAAATCTAAATGTTTTGAGTGAAACTAAATATTTAGCTAATATGCAAATGAAATGCCGGTTACCGGAAGTAACAAAATAAAAGCTTGAGGAGGTCAGTGTATGTTTATATTGTCAAATAACGAATAAAAACCATCTCATCCCATCCTCACGACTTTCTACAAAAGCACCATAGAGAGCATTCTGACCAGCTGTCTCTCTGTGTGGTGTGGAGGCTGCAGAGCCTTTGACTGGAAGAACGTGAGGAGGGTGGTGAGAACAGCAGAAGGGATCATTGGGGCTCTTCTTCCCTCCATTAAGGACACCTCATCACAGCGCTGTGTGTCCCGAGCCCAAAATATAATCAAAGACCCCACACATCCCCACCATGGACTGTTTACCCTGCTGCCCTCTGGAAAGAGGTTCCGCAGCATCCGCTGCAGGTCCACCAGGTTCTGTAACAGCTTTTTTCCCACCGCCATCAGACTGTTGAACTTCTGATCCATAAAGTGAACTCTGCACCTATTGCATGTCATCGGGCATTAAAATGCTGCTGAATTTTTAACTTTTTAGCTATTTCAGTTCCTCTCTTTCTCTTAAGCTGTATGCAACGCAATTTCGTTTTTGTATGCACTCTGTACATATAAAATGACAAATAAATAAAGTTGAGTTGAGTTGAGTTGATTAAATGGGAATTACCTTTTTTAATCTATGCACCATTGCAACCAAAGCACACTCTTACATTTACATGATATACTCAGATTCTTTGCCAAACCAACCTTAAGTTATTGGTCTCAGTGATGCTACAGTAATATGCATATTGAATCATATCAGTACACTGATGGCCATATCCCAGGAATGAAAGGTCTTCATGCAGCGTCTGATACATATTTTTTCTACATATAGTTTTCTATCTCTTGGTCACAAGAGATAGAGACAGCTCTCAGAGGGGTACTGTGTTTTTGTAATCACTGATTGCCCATGCGTAAATTAAGAGTTTCCTGCTTCTCTATGTTCCAAGTACAGTTTGATGGATGAAGGCTGGTTTGAACCCTGCTGCACCACAATGCCAAATTGCAGCTATCTGCTGATGTGTTTAAAAAATAACATTCTCCATCTCGCCGTGTCGAGATGCCAGGCTGTTTGGCCTGGCGGCGATGTATTAAATGGTATATTGATAATTGAAATGTTCGAGGCCCTTGCAATGCCTTTCTGCTGACTGTGATCTTTTAGGCAGATGTCTCTATTACTCATGTGCAATTGAATAACAGAGAGGAGAGGTGGGTAAGGGGGGGAATCAGATAGGGCCTATGGTAAACTCTGAATTTATTATATCGCCATGTGTCAAGATTCCAAAAGACATACAGAATACATCAACACCTGATTGCACAAGCAAATTTGACAGCATATTATCTTTATGAATGCAGTATATTTCATCCTTGTATTTCCTCTTCTCTATTTGGTAAAGCACTTAATATTCCAAACATACTTAACAAATGATTAATGTGGACTTTACAGGTTCCCGCTGACTATGTGCATCAGACCCATAACCAGATCACTGCAGCAAAAATGAGAGACATCTTTTCATTTCCATAGCCTCCGAAATATCACATTGAAGGGTAATAGCCCATTTCGTTTCGATTCCAATGGACATCATGAGTGTATTTTCACCCATGGCGCTCAGCTAAAATAGAAATAGAACAGAGTGTTGACAGTAACCAATGTCACATAATCTCCCCCTGAAGGACAAGCATCAAAGATCAATTTATTTTCCTAAATGCTATTCATATATCCATTTCTGCCGAGCGCCCAGGGACATTGCATATCACAGTTTAAATCTAATGTTGCATGAATGGATTCTACGGAGGGGCAAAGGACAATACAGTGACATAGACGGCAGACATGAGAGAGAGAGAGAGGTGACAAAACAATGAAATAGATTGAATAGCTAAATGGAAAGTGACGTGGGAAATATTTCTGTTTCTCTAGAAAGCTATTTGCGCTGCGCCTAGAGAGGACATTATCCCTGACGCAAGACATGGCTGATATATTGTGCAATATTATGTAAATATGTATTAAAAAAGTACTTATTAGATATATCTGCAATGCATAATTAAATCTAATCGAAAGTGTTTTCCTGCAACTTTTCTGCTCCAACTGTTTTTAGTCTTTTTATAGTTCATGCAAAACCTGCTTCTTCTTGCACTTCATAATTGCTCAGCACACATGGGACAGGGAGGCTTTGTTTACTGTACCGCGAGCCGGCAGATCAATTTCTCTCCCACTCTGCCCTCTTTGATAATTGCTGAGCAGAAGAAGTGTGTTTCACAGTTACAATTCTGCCAGCTCTGAAATACTTTGGACAGGAATAAAAGCGTAAGACTGCGAGGTGGATGAGAATGAGAGAGAATAAAAATCTGGCAGCAACTTTTCGAAAATGCAAGGTCTGATATTATCTGTGAAAAATCAATACTATTAAAAATGAGGGATGGGCCAGAAGAAAGTCTTTCAAAGTGTCAGATTCAATAAAAGATGGATCTGGGATAATTAGCTAGTGTGAAGAAGCCACAGATCTCCTATGTGACCTTGTGAAGAATTAATATCCGAAAGATACACTATCAGAGTGAAAGGAATGGACAGATTTGCAGTCATTCTGAGTAAGACAACGGTTTTACGGGTTCTTCCTGGCGAAGAATGAACCAGGTGGGGGGGATGGACAATAATGAGCAGGGGTCTGGGGTTCCTTCCCCAGAAAATGTCTAGCGCCAAACACATTTTCTGCATTCTAATAAAGCCAAAAAATCCTCAAAACCTCAGATATTTATGTTTCATTGTTGTGCAATGTGGTTGTAGTAATTATGACAGGATTAGAGTAGGTACAGTATGTATCGTGATATTAAGACAAAGAAATTCCATAAAGGATGGGTGGAAAGGGTGGTGGAAAGGTCAAATAAAAACACAGAACTGTCACCCAGGAGACAGGTGTTTCGTGTCCCGTGTGAAACAATAAAAGGTAAATGGCGAGTCATTTTAACTTTACTTAGCAAACGGAACTGATGTAAAGTAATGTACTGATTTAAATCCAAACCACAATCTTTTTCTAAAGTTTTTTATTTTGCCTAAACCATCCACACTGCGACTCTTTCACAAAGTTAACAATTTTGTTTAAAACCCCAACTGTTAGGTTTAGGTATGAAGATGGAAAAGATGGAACACGCTCCTGCGGGATGTATTTCCTGCCACTGTTATGGGTGCTAATTTATGAAACACTCCTATGCGTTTTATTAGAGGGTAGGAACAAGCAAGGTTTGGAGAAACATTTATTTAGAAAATCAGTTTGGCACATAGATTTTTGATTAATTTTTAAGTTAGTTTCGAGACATGCCTAGAGACATGCCTATTAGGCAGCCTGACTGAGGGTTAGGGTTAGGAAATAAGTGGGATTGGGCCCACAAGCAGAAAACTACAAATTTGACTCGTGGTGAGGCAAGACTGACGCCTTGTATCTTTTATTCTTTTTGATAAAAGGGCTGAACTGTTTATCTGTGACATGCTAAAACACAGGACTCATAGACCTAGTAAACTGACTCAGTAATGTTTGTATAGATATCAGATTCGGTTGTTTCTGCCAGCAGACAATTGGTGACAAGGTGGACATTGCTTGGTTTTAAGAAGTGTCAGACAAACTACTTTTCATACATCCTTTCTAAAGTTTCACTCTCCTTATGATAAACTAGCTATCTTTGGATGAAATGGTTTAACTTTTGCACACCAACATACTGCAAGCTTCACAATAAAAAGTCAAAGTTATTGCCTGACTGCAGGTATGTTTGCAGAGAGCAAAATGGTCTCTCACAGATAGATTCAACATTTTTACAAATGGGAGTTTAAGTAGCACCCAGCTTTCATGTTGTATTGGAAGCCAAACATCCCCAGCTACGAGGGGTGGAAAAAGGTCTAGGAAAGGAAAATATTATTTCCCTTTATATCTGTGAGGAGGCAGGCGTCCAATCCAGTCCTATCCTTGAGATATTGCAGAGTCTGGTTGTTTATGGGGCCCCCGAGTGTCACCACCAAAGTGACACTGCAAAGGGATCTGCAGGCATGGCAGTGAACTGTGTACTTCTTCAGAGAGAGGGGTAAAGAGAGGCAATTTCTGGAATGATGGGTGCCGGGGATGATGCCCAATATGCTTCAGCTCTTTAGAATTTACAGCTTCTGCAGCACTGTGTAAACAGCTGGGGAGCAAAACAGGGTGCTCTGCAATTTCCTCCTCCCTTTTCCGTCGCGCCCTGCCCCCCCCTTCTTTTTTGTGCTCGGTCGGCAATGTCCTTGAGAGAACATAATTTTAGATTTCTCTGGAGGAATGCTTAACTATAGTGCCTTGCCTATTGTTTGGATGCCAATATTGCAGTTTTTACTGGTGCATCTATCACTGGTGACAGAGCAGAATTGTTCTAAATGTTTACAGGAGGGCATTCTCGCCTGTATAAGCATGCAGGGGTTAAGAATGCTATTATGAGCAGGTGTTTAATGGATAGTTTGGGATACGACAACAAGAATTCACTGCTATCTTGATGAAAGGCCATTATTGTGAATCTTTTTTACGATGCCTGTCGGCTAAAAGAGTCCTTTCGAAGATAGAGAGTCTTTGCTTTTCAAGCTATATAGTACATCGAATATATCAAATACTAGGACCAACTTCATAATACTGAGCTGTATAATCCATATCTCAGGCTCACTGTCGAGGTTGTGCATCCTTTTTGTCTATACCTCAATTTCATAATGGAAGTAGGCTCATCTAGGGCTATCACCCTGAATCACAAGTCAGTTGTCATCACTTCACATTAGTTCTTTACTGTGGATTTTTGTGTAACTGCCTTCTTACCTTCACTAAGGAAGTTATGTATTCGGATCACATTGTTAGATTGTTTGTCAGCAGGATTAAGGAAAACAATTTGGTGGCTCATCACATTTTGGAGTGGATCTAAAACACAGGGCAGATGCACAAATTATTCATTTCACCATCGTCAAGATTGTGAGAGAGCATGGCCTTGGCCGAGTTCTACACTCTCCAAGTGCCCTTCTAGTTTTAAATAGGTTCTCTTGTGCTCCCTCGCATTTTTTCGCAGATGCCCTAGCAACTCCGCTGAACACTGACCTTGGTGTTTAAACTTCTTTTACAAGAAATATACAGAGCTTTGTATTATTCTGCTTAATAAAAAATTATAAAAATTATAATTATAACTGTTGAAAAAGTGAAGACACAGCTCATGAAGGTAACAAAGACATTTAAAACCCTTAGCCACATATTGTTGTAATTCGAACAATTTCTGCCCATACAAATCTGAACAGATACACATTTTTTTGGGGGGATACAGGGTAATTTACACTTACACTAATAATAATTTCATAATCACAAATTGTAACCGTAAATAAAAAATATGCGAGAACTTGCCAGAGAATCATCACATTTTTCATTTTCTTCAGGGCCATCCCCTGATGCACCCAACAGTGTAACATCACTTACTGGAATATCTTTTTCTTTTCTTTTTTTTCAAAAAGGTTCTTTTTTGGGGCATTTTAGGCCTTCATTTGTACAGGACAGCTGAAGACATGAAAGGGAACGGAGTCGAACATGCTTCATTGAGGAGTAAACCTCTATATACACTAGGTGAGCTACCCAGGTCCCCTATTGTATAATATTCTATAGACCTTTTTCAAGCAGATACTTTGGCATGGCCGGTGTAATTGATAACATTGAAAATTATGGCATTCCACGGAGGTGAGCAGGTCCCAGGGTCCTGGTATTGTGCATGCTGGCTCACTTGCATGGCTTACTAGGATACCTAATGGCACTCTGCCATCATTTACAAATTGTGTGCAAAATGTGTGTTTTTCTTGCTAGGACAAGTTATACGACATGTATCAGACTAGCAATTTATGACATATATATACATATATACACAAATATATTGTCCTGTTTGAAGCCCAGTTACAATTTATGTCTCATGCCTAACAGACCTCTGCAGCTATCCAACTTATTCATAACTGCAAACTGTAAGGCTATCTAAAATACATTTCCAACCCTTTGTTTTACATATGTAATTTAAATCAAAAGTATACATTGTGGCAAAAATAGCTGTGTGCCAATGTACTGTATTTCAAAAAGTTGTACTTTTATGAATATCTATTTCCTTTCTTATTTATAAGTGTTGTGGATATTACATTCCTTGGGGGTTTGCACAAATGCCAGAGGTCAAAAGAGCTCAAACAGTCTCAAGCCTTGTAGGTCAAGGTACTCCCTGTCGGAAACGGCAAGACAGCTTGTGCCAAATCATCGTGAGCTCTGACCTCGAGAGAAATGTACCGCACACTCTGGCCTGCTCGTCTGACTGGAAACTTTTTCAGACCTACATGCACGTCTATTGTGGTGGTAGCTGCAGGGTTCCTCGCCTGCTGGTGCTAGCTCTTAGGTCTGAGGGCCAAGTCAACACACACTCAGACTGTGGTGGGCTGTGGGTTTGCTCTGAAGAAGTCCTGTTGTTGCTGCGTTTGTGACTGCTGCCTGTACCCTAAGCAGTGCAGAGAGGCATTATGCAAGGTAGTGTGGATAAGAAGTGGTTCTGTCCACCCACAGAGACAGATCTCAATAGTGTGTGCGAGCAGGGGGAGAATTAAATGTGGTGGTATATTGCAATGTTTTTTTATCATCCCCCGCTGCTGTAGAAGGCTCTTGCCCATTTTGCCCAGTGCACAGCGGATGTCCACTCAATGACCCCAACCTTTCATGTAATGCACAGTAAAATGTTTAAGTGGCATAGCAGCACCATTGAACTCTGGATAAATTGCCTCATATTTTCTGTGGAGCTCTTCATTGTTAAAGATTAATACACCATTCTAGACAACAGTACAATGGTTAAACTACAAGACTGAAAAACATATTACAGCAGCTTTACGGTGTAAACAAAGTTTAAGCAATATTATCATTGCTTTTATTTACAGTATATCTCCAAACTGTGACTGTGTGACTCACGATTTTCAGTACAGGATCTCTTTTTGGAAATGAATCCTACACAGATAAATATCTATATTACACCCTTGTGTCCTCACTTCATTGTGAATTTACTGTTTGCTCACTTCCAGCATTGTCACATGAGTGAGAGCAGAAAAAAGGAAAAGGAAAACGCATTGCCTATTACAGCCTGAGAAGTGAATGTGATGGAAATGCACGAGGATGATGATTCATGCATATAATGGGTCTGGCATCCCAAATGAATGACTCCGTTGCGTAACCCTTCAGACTTGTGTCGAGATGCAGCATTAAACTCTCACCCATGGCTTTTAATTTCCCATAGTGCCTTGAGGCATGTCGGGATACTGTTTGCATCTAAGACACCCAGCAATTTAACATAAAAGTTGAACTTATGAACTGGCTTGTTCTACCTTACTTTTTTTGTTATGATACATAAAAGTGCGGATAAAAAATATCTTAACCCAATGGACTGCTTTGTACGAGACCTGCATAAATGGACATGCTGAGGGGGTTTGCAAATGGGCCATCTGTTTTCTAGTTTAGTGGTTCGACTATTAAAAAAAAAGATTTTTTTTTTTAATTACAGCTTTGAAAAGGTTGACCTGGGCTGAATAAATCTGAGCGAGCACTAAAACTAAAACTGCCCATAATCCTAAATGCTTGTTTAAAGGTGGAGTGAAATAAACAAGGCATGGAACAAGGTGCAGCCATGCAGTTTGTATGAATCTGTGCACATGTCAGCCCTGGGTATCCCTGCAGGGGAACACCCAATGCCTTCACATCGACACTTTTGCAGTCTGCTCACGGAGAAATTACCATGATAAACATGTCTCCTGGGGAAGGGTAAGTAACAGGGTAAGATGGACACACAGTATTGGATGCTTCCCAGGTCTGCAGAGCATGTACTTCAGTGTCATTTCATATTCATATCACACACAGCAGCAGCGAGCACTGCAATTGGCAGCCACTGCTGTTTTAATTAGATTTTAAAATACACACATGCTGACAGATTTTCAATAAATAAATAACTGGAAAAGGGGTACATTTGTCTAAAATAAACTTTTCACATACATATTTTACATTCTAAGAGTGATATAAACAGATTGGACTATTGTGAACAGTAAAAAGAGGAAATATGTGATTACTAAGACACAACATGACAACAAATAATATTTTTGTGAGCTGTTTAAGTATTTATAATGCCAGTTGTGACTGCATTTGGAAGAATTGCAGGGGTAAATGATGTACAAGTGAAAGTGCAAGATTAATAAGAAGTTTATCCCAGAAGGGGCAACAGCTCCTGCATCTTAAAGTATTAACTCTCTTTCTTTGTGAAAATAAATACATGCACAGACACACACAAACCTCCAGCATAACAAAAGCATAGACGTACATATTAAGATATTACGTCCACAAAAACATACTATCCTTACTTGATAAAATCCTTTACTCATCTTTTGAATAGGAGATTACATATTTGATGTGTAAATACATTACATTAGGTCTCATGAATAATCTAACCCTAATTGTCACTTTTTTTGTAAAAGGGTGGATTGTTTAAACTTCATTTATTGTTTCTGTTGACTATCTGCTATTAGAAGTTACTGTTCACTGCATTTTACAGCAAATGATGTCCTTTTGCAAAAAGCACAGCTTAGAAAAAAAAAGAGAAAACACAAATGAGCTTCACAATGTGCAGTCTCTCAAAGTAATTGAAAAAAGGGGGGAAAACAGCAATTACCAGAAACAATGTCCTGGTTACTCCACAGTCCTCAGCATTAATATTTTTTTTACAGGGGCTATTTCTTCAGTTTAGAAGAAAACCAGAGGTCTGTGGATTACCAGGGACTGTTTTCCTGGAATGACACACTGCTGAGTCTTTTCAAATGACATTTTTAAATGCTTTAAGCTCCATGAACAACATTAGATTCACCATTATTGTATTGTGCTGGCAGCAGAGGTGGATATCTCAAAAGCCAAGCAGATAAAACCAAGTCTATCAGCATGGCTAGATATCTTAACTGGTGGGTGAGAAAAATGTGTTTATGATGCTAAAGATGCTTTGAAATATAAAAATCAAAAATGTTAAAAAGTTGTAATAATGACAAAAAATACATTTTCTGTTGTCTCTAAGAAATTCCTCAAATAGAATTGCATTTTTTTTTAAATTCAATTCTATTATATATAAAACACAGCAAAGTAAAACATTTCACTTCAAGACACTTCAAGCTTAGAACAAAATGTACTGCATAAACTCACATATTCATGTTTAGAAGATCCTTTAAGGGTGAGCTGTTGGTAATTATCAATTATATTTATACCAGTCTGACTCAACAGATGTACAATTAAGTGCTGGGATAAAGCCTGGCATCCAGCAATGCCCCTTGCCTATTGCTATCTATCTTGCAAGGCCATCAACGTGGCATCCTGGGCTAAGTTGTCTATATCCACGACGTTCCACTTCGGGATTGCTTCGGTGCCTCAGGAAATTCTGCCCGGATACATGTCATTTTGCCAATGTCTGTTTCCCTACTCTTTCTTTGTGTTGAAATTTAAATTTTTACTATGGCTAACTGTTCCTCAGATCTCTGCAGGGTAAATTGAGACAGATAGCTAGACTATCTGTCCAATCAGAGTTTTCTCTGGCACAACTATTTTCAGCTGCTCCATGCAGAGTTTAGTGGCACCCATGATGATTGTGATTGGTTTAAAGAAATGCCAATGAACCAGAGCATGTTTTTTTCCTATCCCAGAATGCTGTGTGGGCTAGCCAGACCCTCTTCTGCTCCACAGCGTGTGGATGGTCTGGCAAAGTGAGACTATGGGCTAAGTGCCACACAGGACAGTTGTGATTGGTTTAAAAGAAAGTCAAACAACCAGCTCTGGAGATAGGTCTGATAATGTTTATATAATGAGACTATATCTAAAAATATATACCAATTTGCACCACATACAGGAAAGGAAAATAACACCAGCAGAGGTTTAAAGTTGCAGGTGTAGCCATGTCGATGTATCCTCCATAGCTGCATAAACTTTAAGACTGTTACCACCTTTAAGCATGCCTACCTTTGCAGCTCTAAAGGGGAGCTGCTGTTACTTCTCCTGCCAGTAGGTAGCACATGTTGGATTGCCTGGTTTTGAAAACTTTGGATCAATGACAGTGTATATCCTTGTTATTTTGTGATTGTGCAGAACATTCTATTGGCTGTCCTTCACCTAATTTGTATTTTTAGAATCTAAAATTATCCACTGAGATTTCTTGAATTTCTGTTACCCTTTTCCAAGAAAATTGTTTGATGTGTTTGGAAATTTGCAACCGGCTCTGAATGAATATTTTGGCCATATTTTGGAAGGGGCAGTACTGCATGGCGGTGCCAGCAGCCACCAACTGTCTCCTCTTTGAAAATGTCCTGGAAAAGAAGGCCCTTAATAGTGTCTCATTTCCCAGCCTGGAAATATTGTACCTCCTCTGTGACTCACACCACACACGGTGAGTGCACCCAGAGGTGCGTGTGTCACTGATTTGTTCATCACCAGTGACTATTCCTGTTTGAAGATAATTCAACATGCTTCCACAACACCTGACTCTGCCTCAGCATCCATTTCCCCCTCACTTGCCACTGTAGATCCCACTGCAAGCCTCACATCATATGGTGCCAGACTGCTCAGCTGTCCATCATGTGGCAGCCTTTAGCATCTCAGACAGTAATTGGATGTGTGCTGCACACAAGCAGTCTACTTCATTTACATTAAGCTGTGAATATCTAAGCAGACGATAAGGGGAAGTTGTGTGGATATGGTTCTATGTCTACATCAACTGATATACTGTAGATGGAAATGTACATATAGATCAGTCTTAAAAGGAACAGAAAGATGAGTTATGGGAAGCGAAGAAAAGGAAAAAGTGAACACCCCACTTTTGCTGGTTGTCAGCTAGGCTGACCATAATTGGAATAGGAATAGGGGGGAGAACTCAAGTCAGCTGCTCCCATTAAATTAGAAAAATTGCACAGAAAGTGAATTATGCTCTAAATCAACTTTGGTTCCTGGCCCACCGCGTGCCCACAATTATACTCAATGGATCATATGTTCCACACACTTGTTGTTTATGATTCATATAAGTGTCAAAAGTCAATTGGCATGCCCACCATATTCCATTTATATCATGCTACATTGATACCAACATACTTGTTTGTTCAAACATGAATATAATTATGTAAAACTGGGAAAACATGATTAAGTTTGCAGCTATTTTACTTGAATATACAATTTTTCATGGTATGGCTCCCCCTCCACTCAACAAATCCATTCAACAAAATCTTAAGTTCCCCACCAGAGCATCTACAAGAAGGGATTGTAAAATACCATGTAGAAAAAGGACAGTCAGGTTTTGCCTTTCATCATCATCACATCTATCAAATCCTTCTCCAAATCCATAAAACATTGGTTATTGACTAATCAAACATGCTGCCATAATACAGAATATTGTGTTTGTCTTTGTTGCTACAGTAGTGTCTCTGTGTGTGCTTATGTGTTGTTGATGCGTTCCAATGTGTGTTGCTGCACTTTTAGTGTGTCTACTTCAATTCAATTCAATTCAATTCAATTTTATTTTATTTATAGTATCAATTCATAACAAGAGTTATCTCAAGACACTTTACAGACAGAGTAGGTCTAGACCATACTCCAGAATTTACAAGGACCCAACTGTTCTAGTAGTTTCCTCCAGAGCAAGCAACAGTGGCAAGGAAAAACTCCCCTTTGGGAAGAAACCTCGGACAGACCCAGGCTCTTGGTAGGCGGTGTCTGATGACCGGTTGGGGTTAGAATGAAGAGTGGCAATAACAGTCCCAAAAAAATAGTAGTTTGTAGTAGTTCTTTGTAGTAGTTTGTGGCATAGCAGGGCACTGTGCGGCATTACAAGGCACAGCAGGACGTAGCTGGGCACCGCAGATCGTGGCAGGATGTAACATGACATAGCATATCTACTGTGTATGATACTTGTGTTATGTTTTTCTAATGCCATCAACTTGCCAGCTGTGATGATCTGGATTAGCGGTTGTGTCATTTTACTTGTCTATGCCTATGTCTTTCTTATTTTATGTTAATGTATTGTAGTGTTGTAGTTTAGCTATTATTTTTAAGCCATTAAACTGCTTCGGACTGCAGATGAAAATTAGCCTTTCTGGCTAAATCTGGCATATTTACATGTTGGACTCATGTTGATTAATCTGCATTGTCCCTTTTAAATAAAGAAATCTAAAAAAAACATGAATGAAAACACTTATGACAATGACACTTTGCATGCCACTTTTTCCGTGTCAGATATAAATATTATTGCTTACAAAGCAGTTGCTTCTTTATTTTGGCATTAGTTGTGAACCTGACAAAGATTTTAGGGGTTGTTAAAATCTCCCCATCATGAAATATTTACCACCGCCTAATTATTTGAGGCTTGGCAGCCATTTTAAAAAGCACCTCAGTGGACGAGCCAATTTCCAAATCTAAAAACTCCTGTGAGGTTAACCATGGCCCCTATTAATATTCCTCTATGTAAATGCCAGATGATCTTCCCACACGTTTAACAGTTGGGCCTTTCTGCAATTCACATGCTGACTCACAGCCCAAAAGGAAATGCCTTTATTTTTAATACAGTATAGAAGAAGGGAGCTGAGGATGCAGTAGAAAAACATGAACAATAAAGAATGATTACAAAGTTCATATCTCAGCTTAAAATGGATCTTTTGAAGTGACTTGTTTCTCTGATAGAATGCATTACATTAACTGCAGAGAGAAAAGTGCTACCACTCCACTCCTAATGTTCGTTCTGCTTTTGTTGTTTCGGACGTGTGAGCAACATGCAGATAGTACAGTTGGTGCTTTAAGATGTCAAAAATACTTAAATGGAAGCACTTTGCACTATTTTGTTTAGCCTTGGTTAATCTATAAATGTATAGTTTGGAATTAACATTGATGTCAAAAACCAAAGAGCACTTCAAAATATTGGAACCCATCAAATTTTATCTTTAATTCCAGCTTCCTTCTATAGACAGCTCCAAACTTTTAACATTTGATTTTAGAATCAACCAGCTGATCTTACCCAGAGGGCCTTTTAGAAAAAATATGAAAAGTAGAAAAGATTAAAGCATCTAAAGTTAATAACGACTGAGCAAACTACATCTGCTGATGAAGAATTGAGCATAACATTAGTTCAGGCAGCATACTAAAGCACTGAAGCTTGCATCAGCGGTTTTATTCATGCTTCACAATCACTGGCTCATTCGCAGCTGTGTGGGTACAATCATATTCATAGAGGTGTACACAGCATGGCCATTATAACCTGACACGTCTCACCGTTACATTGACGAGGAGCTAATGCTATTTTGTGCCACAGCTCCTCCACCACGCCAACCTCATTATGTGCTACATTTTTAGTAGATTTAATGTTCATGAAAGGAATTTAAGGGGACTATAAATTATCCATGCCTTAACATAGGTGATTGAAAACCATATGATCAAAAGCAAGTGGACCTTGAGTTGAGATGCTGTTACCAAATTATACCAAAAAATGCCTGGAATGCCTCAAAGTTACAGTGTTTCATATTTATTTTGATGCAAGAAGAACAGCACAACAGTTCGGCCCTTGTCCTCACCAGAGGGGTAGGTTCAAGCCCTCAATGAGCTCTCTACCTTGAGACAGCATTTAGCCTGAGGCAGAATAAACGGCCTTTCACAGGGCTACTACAGGCTTCAAAGAAGCAGATGGCAAGCACAGGCAATTTGCCATAAAAAAAGCAGTACTGATGCTCTCCCATATTTTTGAGCTTGTCTTGTCAGTGTGTTTGACTGCTCATTTATTACTTACTGGAAACTGCCATTTCATTCCTGTTGCTGTGCCTATTTCCACTGCCAAAACCCCTCCACTTTACAATTTCATAAGTCATAGAATATGCACCATCTTATCTGCTCAACTGCACTTACACTCAAGTGACTCTTGTAACCAGAAAAACAAAGGTAAGCTAAAAGAAAAGGTTTATTAAAAGGAAATGTTTGAAAGGACACAGGGGTTTCAGTAATTATGTTCAGTAAACACTATATTATACTATCACACACTATGATCCATCTTAAGTAGCGCCACAATGTTTTTTTAAAACACACACTAGGCAAGCAACAAAGTCCTTATTCAAACTCAAACCCAATCTAAATCTTAGACCTAAACTTAATTCTTAACTGTTAACCCTCACTTTGGAGGATTTCTTGTAGCTTTCTGTGCTTGTGAGGATATTTCATGTTCTAGATTATAGAAATACTCAACCCGGTCTCAGGGCAGTTTGTGAAATGGTCACGTTATTTTGATCTATTGATTCGTCAACAGGGAAACGATTTTCTCTTTTATTTCTCTGCTGCTCCGTCATTGGGAGAACTTTGGTCCAGACTGAAATACCTCATCAACCATTGGATGGTAGCCACAACATTTGGTACAGATATCCATGGTGCCTACAGGATGATTCCTCAATACTTTATGATACCCTGACTTATTTTGTAGCAAATGGTAAACATTTCCTCACCTCTATAGCTCCAACATTATTTAGATGTTTATGGTTTTGAGAGAAATGTCTCTACAACCTTTAGATGGATTGTCATGAAATTTGGTACAGACATATACATGCCCCCCCTCAGGATGAATTGTAATAATTTCAGTGACCCCACTTTTCAGGGGGCACCATCATCAGGTCAAACTTTGAATTGGTCTACTACTCATACTGATGGATATCTATAAAACTAATCATTCTCATCAGCCTTTAGCTGTGCTTAAGTGATAATCGGCAAATGTTAGCATGCTAAGACACTAAAATAAATTGGTGAACATAGAAAACAGTACACCTGCTAAATGTCTGCAAGTTATTGCCATTGTGACCATGTTAGCTAAAATGAACCACTGTGTCTATGTACAGCCTCACCGAGCCCTTAGCATTGCTGTAGTCTCTAAGTCTTCAATTTTATGTTTGTTGCAATATTAAAGGCACTAAATTTAAGTGGCTTAGAAAGAAAAAAATGAAGGTACAAAGCCCCCAAAGTTGCATGCAGACAGGAACACAGAAAGAACACATGCCTCTTTTGGTCTATCCTACAACCCCAAGAGTCTTCTGAAAACTTCTGAGGCCTTGTTCCTGACAGTATTTGGCAGACAGCACGAGTGATACAACACTGGGGGTTGTTTGCTAGCCAGTTGTAGCTCGGTTCCACATTGTTCCATACTTTGTGAAGTCTTGCTTCACAGCTCAGAGTGAGGATGAACGTCTCCCTGGCAACTGAATAGATGCTGTGCAGGAGACATTACTGTTCTGGTCATCTGACCCAACCACAGCATACACACATACTGTACATCCTACTATTTATGATGTTCACCATTCACTTGGCCCTCGGGAGGACCAACGGACCAAGGAGGCTTCAGTGTTTCATGCACTGTTAGTTTAGCTAGGGGCTTTTTATAGCTGACTCCTGTGTTGCCCAGAGTCCATGTGTAGATAATTCTACTGTCCATGGAGATCTCATAACTTCCAAAGGGAATGTGACAGAAAATGATGCTTACTGATGTATAACCACTGAAGAGAGATGGCTAATCAGTCTCAATGCAGACTTAGTGTGATTGCATATAAGCAAGATATAGGAAATAATTCTGTTACTGATGTTAATTTTGTTGCAGCACTCTTTGTTTTTGACATACCTTTGTGGGAACTGAGTTGATGGAGCAGAAAAACAAACAAGCGGTGACGTTTTTTTGCATTCTATGTGTCACCACAGCTTGGCTTGTAGCCCCAGAGAGCAAAAAGGGTTTTGGAAATGAACAGGTCCAGATTGAGTTTTCTATTATCTCATGCCTGATCACCTCTCAAATTGCAATATTTTCGCCAAGACAAATCTGTTCCTTTATGCTTTGTGAGTTTCAGGGTGGATTGTTTCATTTTGTGTCTAACTGGAAAAGTCATTTTATGGGTTGTTTTAGCAAATTGTGTTATTCAGAAATGAGCCATTACTTATACTAATATGACACAAAGCTCATTCTGACCAAAGGCCCCATATTTCCCTGTGTCACTGAAGCAAGTCATATTTACATGATAAAGACTTCTTCATCTAGCAGATCTCCTTATATGTGCAGTCCCCTTCAAGCCTTTTATCAGTTGGAATGTAATATTGTGCTGCCGTTCCCCCTCCTCCATGCAATGTTCCTCAGATTCAAGACACCACTGGCAGGGCACAATCATCTCATTATGCCAAACACTGAATTTTTAATGGGTCATTATGGTCGGCCATTTTCCGGCAGCAGTCCTGTCAGTGCAAACAGGTGGAATAGGGTTCTGTCAGGTCATTGTCTGCACAGGCAACATATCTCCACTGATCCCCATCTATATCCTGTCTGCCAAATGAAAAGAACGTCAGGGAATAAAAGCTTGCTGCTGCCATCTCAGAGCCAGATCTTCACCCCTAATGTCCTTGTGGAGTGAATGCGAGAGCGATGGTACCTTTCAAAAGCCATTGGTTGAGGCTAAAGCTAATTTCAACAGCCCTCATAGGATTTGCTGATATAATAGATTACACAGAGCAGCATTATAACTCCACCATGCTCCTGTATGCCATTAGACTTGTTTGTACTACAGTACGGATTCAATCTTATTTAAATGTACTCTGGTAATTAGGCCCTACAGTAATTATAGGGAATAGTTGTATTAATGCAGACTTTAAAATTGAGAATTGACAAATGCAGGCTTATTAACTGAATTCTTTCAAGGTGGTTCGCTGTACATCAGAGAGACAAGCACCAGTGTTCCAGACCGAGCGCCAAGAGCAAGAGACCATTAAGTCTTAAGAGACTTGCAGTAGATGTCGGTAAAGAAAAAGAGAGCGAGAGAGAGTGAGGGTAAGAGAAAGAGAGAGTGCAGATGCCGATCAATATTCAAACTGCAAAATGAATTTGACTGGAGCGAGAACTTCTCATCAAATGGGAAAAGAAATTGGATATGAAAGATGACCTGCCATAAAATCCGATATCCCACAATGCCATCTGTCAGACAGCGGCTGGGGAATAATGACAACGGCTAATGAAAGCTGAGCCCTGGTTCGGTGGTGGTTTAAATCAGCTCCTTGCTGCGGCCGCCTCGTTGTGCTGACTCAGTGCATGTCCTCTATCCAAATGCAACTGGGTGCCACAGAACAAAACAGCGGGAAACCCTCAAAATTCTCTGAAACTGTTTTAAACACCAACAGAAAATGGATCAGGTAGTTTGTGATATTTATCAGGTCATGGAGTAGTTGCCTCAGACAAAAGGGGAGGTCAGAGGTTGGGATCAGTTACAAGACAGCAGTAGTGGAGTTAAGCTGGTGGAAATGAAGGGGTCTTTAGCAGGGCAGAGTCTTTCTGCCATGGATGCTTCAACTTAGACCTTCTAGTTGAAGGACAGTCCCTCTGCCGTCCAAAAAGTACCCAATGTGCCAGGTGAAATATGGTGGCTGCATTATGCTTAAAGGCCACAACGTCCTATAAACCTTATTGCTGTTCTTTATGTTCTAAAACAAACATACTGTACATACACAGATGGAAATATGTAAGCTTTCAAAATCATTGACAAAAGTAAAAATGAATTAAAGATAATAATAATAGTTAAGCTGTAATGGAAATTAATACAAAAAAGTACAGAATCTTTTAAAGGTTGCCAGTCTCTTTCTACAAATGTGTTGTATGATTATTACACGTCTACATCAAAGTAAATTGTTTCATTAAATGATAGACATTAAAGTACAAAAATTCTAAAGTTAAAACTACAAGAAAGAAAGAAATTCCAAAGTGCAACCATCTCTGTCATGTATTTTTTTTATGTCAGATCCTTTTTTAAACAGGGTCATTTCTTCTCTTCCCTCCAAATGATTTTTCTTAAAACACAATTAAAGAAATGAACATTTCTTTATTCTAAGATCTAAGAGCAACTATTAAGACACTGGACTGACTTTGTCGTTGGCTTTTTCCCTCTACGTCTATCTTTCTCATTTGTTCCAGCATTTATGTGCATTTCTTAGTGATTTACCTTCATAAGAGCAACATGAAATTCAAAAGGTCAAGCTGTCATGCTCTCCGTATTTCTCCCCGTTCTATTAGCAGAACAACATGAGATTTACGGAAATAGCTCCCATTCTTGAAATGTGTTCATTAGAGAAGTGTTTGCCTTAATCTGGTATGTTTTTGACATCCTGGATGCTGGGAAACCTTGGGGCCTTAAACTGCAATGCAAGTGTCTGTCATTTTTAAGCAACGTATGTAAAGTTAATGGCCTCTTAAATAAACTGTCAATCATGCCACTGCTTGGCTTGTTGTTTTTTTTACCCACCCAAGTACATAATTCTTAATTTTTTTTTCCAGCGATGAAAGTTATTACTGCACACTGGTAAAGCTTTCTTTACTTTTCCTCTCCTCCTCGGCTCTCCTCTGGAAGCGATGACGCTGTCTTACCACAGATTGCTAGGGTGCAAGGTGACTGATGTCAGGAGAAGGGGGTCTTATATCTTACTGTCTAATTCAAATATACACTCTGTTGTTGGGCTGTCAGCCTAAATCATGGCGCACTGGTTTCTCTGGGCCAGAAGGGGAATTAGCAATATTGAATCCGTCATTGAATATTGAACAGCCCACAGTTTGGCAACTTTGGAATGGCATTGAAAGCCAGCACGAAAAAGTATGGAAAAGGGAAAAACAGAGGATTCAGCTTTTCCATTAGGAGTATTAGTAGTGTATGGAGGATTTATAGCAGTAAAGTGTATGACGTTCTCAAACACTAGATAAATCATGGTGACATAACACTTTTCTGTGGCTTCTGAATTTCAAAAGGGAAAAATATACCTCCAGCACTACATTTAATGCCCTGACATGCTATTTATTCCGTCAGGGCCCATGAATATCCAGAAGACAACTTCGAGGTGACTGTAGGGCAGCTGGATGCCTGTTCTTTGTCCTAGTCTCATCAGTTAAGGACATTTAGACCAGCCGTGCCCTTTTTTAGTTGTTCCCTGCGAGTATCTAAAAGCAGTTTCATTGTTAAATATTCATGCTGCACTTCTCTTTCAGGCAGGCTTAGATTTTTTTGAAGCACATAAGTGCTGTATTGGTGTTTCGATGGCGGGGCGTAAATGGAGCGTGAGGACATTGGCAGATGTGCAGCCCAGGATTCAGCTGATAACAGCCGTGTCCGTTACATGAAGGGAGAACACAGAGGCGTGCATCTGACGACAGAAATGAGGTGTCTACTTTTGTTTGTGTGGAGGAGACAGAGAGAGGGCGGCAAAGAGGGATATGAGGAGGGAAATCGAGGAGGTGGGAGATAATCTTGAGGGACCAGTCCTCGATAGAGGAGCTATATAACATGTAAGAAAAGGTTCCTCCTTTTCTGTCCCTGCACTAACCCACCCAGCCACACCTTACTTAAAAGACAGAACTTGCATGTCCTTGAGAATAACCTGCTTGTAATGAATGCTTTGTAATCTTCCGTAGGACTTACTTTTAATTGACAAAAGAACCATCAAAGGCAACTTCATAGCTGGGACTAAGCGTAAATTATGTTTTAATTAAGGAGGATATAAGGATTCCTTTCTTGCCTCAGCGAGAAAGTCTTTCCCAACGGACTGCCTTCAAATTCCTCTGTAACGTTACTCCAAATAGCTTAACTAGATGCTAATTGGAGGCTGTGCTAGCCAAGACGAGGCTACATTCTTTCTTTAATCAATCTTTCAGGCAAAGGGGCTACAGTGTTGCTTTTTTCTTTTAAAGGAGCCAAGTCGACTGTCCCTAAAACAGCACTTCTTTTTAGGCGATGGATTTTGCAAATATGACAGAACAAGAAAGGTGTAGAGTATACTGCGTCAGCAAACTGTTCGTGGCTTTGCCCTGTGATTCTTCCCTCAGAACTTACATTTGAATAACAACTGAATTTAATTAGCTGTGCAATGTGAACAAAATGTAAGGAAGACATGAAAAATGCTGTTATGTCTGACAGAAGGAGAGCCTAAAACAACTTAAAAGTTTTTGTTGAGCAACAAACAAGTCGCATATAGAAGAATGATTCACAGATAACCATGAGGTATTAACGAAGCCAACAAATCATCGCCCATAGAAGCCATTATCAGTGTCTGACTCATTAACATGTCATTTATGTATATTGGGGCGTGGGGGGGGACAATAGGCCATCAGAGGGCCAGGTGAAGGAATTAAACTCGCAAATCACTTATGATTTGCCATTTCTTCTGGCAACACGTTAGCAATAAACACAAACTCATTATTGCAGAGCGTTCCTTGGCCTATAAATGTCTCCAAAGCTGAGAAAGGTAATAGTGATGAGTAAAGCCTTACATCACTGTTTGGACTGATAGGCCAGAAGGGAGCCCACCCAGCATCTGTGTGTGTTCCTCTGAAATGGCTGAAATGGCAGCTGCAATGGCCTGCGACTTATTTGATTAGTGCTCCCTGCGGACCAATCATGCTAGTAGAGAAAAAGAGGAGAGAGGAGGAATGTGCTGTTCGTTTACATGAACCACCAATACAAACAAAAAAAAATCACAGTTGTTAAAGGAATAGTTCAACTTTTTGGGAAACACACATACCCCTATTGCTGTAAGCTTCATTAGCAGATTGATGCCCATTTCTGTGTATTTAATAAGAAACTGGAGACAGGGGACAATTAATTTAGCTTAGAAGAGCATACCGACTAAAATCAAGGGGTATCTGCTAGCCTGGCTCCATCCAGCATCACTTTTTTATGCTCTGGGTCAGGACGTACGTTTAACTGACATGCAGCACAAGAATGGGACAGCTGGATTTAGGAAAAGATTGTGGGTGAGGTTTCAAAATGTACCTTTCAGTGACATGCAGGACAAGAATGGGACACAACCCTGGTCTCTTGGGGTGAAAGTCCTAAGTTGTTTGGCCTAGCCATCACCCCAAACCAACCTCCATTCACAGATTTTCAGTCTTTCATACTACACGCTAGTGTTGTTGCTCTAAATACTACGTCATCTTACAGTGCCAAAGTCAAGCTGCAAGGGGGACTTTTGCGTTGGTAAGATGACAAACTATTACTCTAATTTATGACAGTAAGTGACAGTTTGTTTCAGACATTCAGATTAAATGTAGCCATGCATCCGACAGTGATGACAAAGCCCATTTTTTGCTGTTGTTATAATGTTGAAGGGGATAAAAAGTAGCTGCAAATGCAAAGTGTCCCATCAACTGGCAAACAATCTCATCTAGCCAGGCCTTTAACCTTGAAAGCTGGCATCAGATGCAAAGGCAAGTTTTATGATTCAAAGCTGGATGCACTGGAAGAAAACAGTGAGTCACTATTCATTTACATCTGTAGTAGCATGCCCTCTGGTGATATCTAAACAAATGACTCTACCTAATTTGTGACTCTTACAGTTTTTTTAACTAGGCCAAGACCTACAGTACATGTACTCACACTAGCTTACAGCTCATTCACCACATCAGAGCAACACTCACATTTCGCCAGCCCACCCAAGCACACATCATAAGCAGTTGCTAATGAATGGCACCGATAATTAGCCTCCTTCCTTTCTTCTGCCTCCCACTCCCTTAATACAGGATCACAGCGTGTGGGTCGGTCGTTCTCAGTGTAGAGGGCAGACTATTCACTAGAGAGCCCTTTATTGCCGAAATCACCAAGATGCCGGTGAGCAGCTTGTCTGATTAGCCCTGATTACTCTCTAATTGGACTTCTCCAAAACACGATGACCTCTGCTTTGTTTACTGATGGGACTAATCACAGTCTGGCAGAATTAGAAATCCCAACTGAATTCATTCCTTCCACATTATTTGAAGGATGCATAACTCAGCCCACCTGCCCCTCACCACCCTGTCTCCGTTCTTGTTGGATGCTGAGTGGCCGGCTAACTATTTTTGTGCATTTTCTGCGCAAGCATTGTGTGAAGACCAGGGTGAACCTAGGCCCAGTCACTGTTGCCTTTCTTGATTTTCAGGTTCAACCCGACTATTGGTGCCTTTGCTAACTCTGAGTCAAAGAGGATGGATTGGTTTCACATGTGTGCCTGTGAGTGTGCAGTGGGTAAGGCAATTACACATAAGATGATCAGGGATGCTGATGTCAAGGATTTTTATTTATGTAGTGCATTATAGATCAGCAATCAAGGATTAAGGTGTCCCCTGACAGAGGGTTCTGCCCATCCATCCTATCTGGGAGTTATTACTATGCAGCCAAAAACCTGTAGTATGGTATGGTATAGAGGTGTATCAGTTCTTGGTGATATCTGGCCACTTTGGCCTTCCTATTGAGAGGATCTGGGTACGTGATTGCCCAGGACTGTGTATTGATCATGGCATGTGTATGGTCTAACATTCCAAAAGTATCACACAATCCACAAGCAGATTCACTACAATTTCATTCATAGGACATATCTCACCCCTGTGAACCACCTAATGACTTGTCTATTGGTACTTGGACCCTTTCCTTTCTGGATGTCGTGTATATGGAGCTCTCCATGGCTCGCATAGGTGGAGTCCCGGGAAAGACTGTGGACACTTGGCTCAACATTGCTGGATCCTTGAAGTCCATGCTATAGATTTGTGCTACAGCCTTCTCACTTCTGTCTGTGTGTGTGTGTTTGGTCACTTTTGTCTTGTGCCGGTCTCCCTGTCAATGCCTCTTGTTTGTTTGTGTGTTTGTCTGTGTCTGTTTCTGTGTGTCTTGTTTGTGAGCTACAGACATTGTTTGTGCTGTTGTGTTGTTGTTGTGTTTCCCTCCTTCCCGTATTTCCTCTCTTTGTTTTGGAGTGAAACATTTGATTGCAAGGAAGGATTGTGGAAAAGGTGCACTTTGCCTTTTTGGTGTGTGTAGAGTACTTTTCTGAATATTGTCCTCTTGAGCAATGTTTTGCATTTTTGTTTGGCTGTTTAAATAGAAAAATGTGATCACAAAAAAATATCTTGCTATATAGTATGAAAACTCATCATTTTGAGACAGATATGACATTTTATTTTACTACACAAACGTAACTGGCCAAGAGATGCTTATGTGCTTTATGTCCAGCAGAACTTGTAAGGGGCTAAGGACATTGGAATTAACCAATTTTAATCAACATACTTTTCAAATAATTAATATTTTGGTGAGGAGCCATGATGAGCAGGAAAATGAACAAGAAGCCAGTAATTATTGCAAATTGGGTCTTTTTATGTGATCAAGAGACTCCACTTCACAACAGGATCTGCCTGGGCTTGTTTGGAAATATTGACAGCTCTTTACAAAACCAGTGATTTATTATCAGCTGCAAACCCCCAATTAGGGAGATTTTGGCGTTTTCTCGAACGACTTACTTTACTGATTTTCAATCTTATCTTAATGTTCTTGTTTATATACACCATTAGCCCTATCAATAATCTTTGTATAGCAGAGGCTCTGTTCACACCTAAACTTGGCACAGTCACAGGCTGAGAAAAAAACTGCAGTTCTTTGGGTGTTTTTGCAGTCTCTCTGTTGTATCTGATAAAAAGAATAATCAGGGATCTTTGGGATGAAATTGAGTTGTTCTTGCTACTACTCATCCTGTGCTAGCATTGTAAGGTTAAGGATTTGGGCATAAGTCTTTTACATCATTCACATATTGTAGTTTTGACAAACTAAAAGTTGAATATACAGCATGTATGGCTATTACAGAGATCTACAGGAATGGTTGAAAATGAGCAAACCTCTTAGTATTGGCAGTACAGCTGATGGCAAAGCGCAGCAGAACTGCAAACAAAGTATGACAAAGTGTTGAAACAAATAACCATTGAGTGACCACTTCAGACAAGGAAAGTAACATAACATAACAAGAATCCTCAGGAGAGCCTAAAAGACAGAAGCTGTTACATATGTAGACAGGTACAGAGACAGAAACACAAACGCATGTTGATAGTTCTGGTGTGACAGGCAGAATACCAGCCAGCAAGGGAGAGGACAGAACAGATGCTCGGGGACGGGCCTAGGCTCATAGCCGTCACAACCACAGAGTGTGTTGTCAGCGCGGAGTGGTTGATGGCAACATCACGGATTCCACTTATGAGCCAGCTTGGGAATGTCTGCTGATCATGAGGAGAACATCACGCAGCCGGCATTGCCGTGTCGCTGGCACTGGTAGGAAATGGCCAGGTTTTCAATGACCTCACTGACATCTGTCACCACCCAAACTCTCCATGGCCAGTGCTTCTCAAATTGGATGCGTACTAGTACGCCTAGTGTTACTCTGGAGTACTGCAAGGGGTACATGATATTTTCTTATGCTAATTCCTAAAATAATATGATATACTATGATAACACATTAATTTAGTGATGGAATTTAAACATTTAGACATGGTTTGGATTGATACAATTCTCATGTCTATCCATTAAATTTGAAGCTAGTGATGGTGATTAGTTTAGCTTAGCATAAAGACTGAAAACGGAGAAACAGCTAGCCTGGCCCTCTTTTTGGAGATCAAAAGTGTATACTAAGACCTCTAAAGTTTTACAAGGAGTTATGTGGACAGACAGTAAATTTCTAATTGACACCAGGAAGTTGCAAATAGCATAAACTACAGGAGGTGACTGCCCCCGGACACTGTATGTCAAGACATATCTACCCCTGTAAAACCACAACTCGTCATTTTCACATTTCTGTTTGTGAACAGATTAAACAATTGACATGCAACATGTTAATAAGTGAGTTGAGAGGTGTTGGTACAGTGTAGGTGTACTTTTCAAACTTGAAACAGAGCCATGCCAGCTGTTTCCTTCTGCTTCCAGTCTTTATGCTAAGCTACACTAATGTCTCCTGGCTCCAGCTCAACACTTAACACGCAGAAACAAGAATGGTATCGATCCTCGTATCATCCTCTTATTATAACTCTTGTCATATAACATTATTCCTTTAAGGTAATTCTTTGTATGATATAACTTGCAATGTTTCCTATATCTTGAGAATAGGCCACATTAAGGCACTTATGCTTTAGTAGTCTTTTATTTGTCACAACTAAATATATCAGTATCAGCCACAATCTACAATAGTGCCCATCCATTTGAGCTGTTTCAGTAGCATCTCCATTAACATGGACAGATTTAAGCATTTGAGAGAGCCTGCATGCCACAATCAACTGACATAAATACATTATGGAGAGCTTAATGGAGCATGTTTTTTACTGCTTTACAATCTGAGGACATTTTCCATTAGGCCAATTTTAAAATGCCACGGAATAGTCAATAGTTATGGGTTTTAGCCACTAAGTTCCCGCCATCTGAAAAGTGTTTTCCTCTCTCGACGCTCATGTGTGCAACAAAAAAACACCTTAGGATCCATTAAGCTTGTGAAGCACATAATCCCAAAGATGTAACCAAGGACAATTATGCCAAATATGTACTCCTCTAGATTCACCATAGGAAAAAAAACACAAAAAGAAAAAAGATCCCCCATCTATCAAAGTGAGTGTGACAGTTTGTGATGAGCGAACAATGCACTTGTCATTTGAACATCATCAAAGATGCATCCGCTCTGAATAAATACAGAACAGCTCCTTCACATCACACAAGGCTCTGCTGAGCACACCTTGCAGCCTGGCCCAAATTGCCTCATCGTGTGTAGAAAACGATAAAGCTGCTATTACCAACAGGGATACTAAAACATTTAACCGACAGCTTCCAATTACACACCTATTGATTACAGTAGATTTCTCGATCACCCTCTCACCTCTCCTATACCTATCATCTGTATCTTTCTTTGCTCTTCTTCAGATGACAAGATAGTGAGGCAGAACTGCCCCATAGATCAAAACTTCAAGTCCTGTTTTTAGAGCGTAAAAAAGAAGAAGAGAAATTTCACAGCAGAGCAGAGTGTAGTACCCAAAGAGCCTGGCTGACAATAATTGCAGCAAAGAGTGGTAATGGCTCACAATTGCACTTGTACGCTTTGTACCCTGTGATCAAAAAGGCTGTGAAGACTGTGGACATTTTAACAGTACCGTTTCACAGCACAATGGCACACACACAGGTCTTTTGTAGCTTTTAGGTTGCACGTCAATGTCTTTTTTATTACATTTTTTATCTGCCTATCCAGTGCCTTTTCATGAAATAGCTTGATTCTCTCTTATTTTCCTCAACACAAAAATTAGCTATAAAAGTTAAACAAGAGGAAACAATTATTCACTCTGGCCTGCGCTCTTTGAATTGCCCTGATATTTTACTTCCGTAAATATAGTACCACAGCCTGGTCAGCCGACCAATCTCCCCCTGACAGAACGGTGAACGGCTGAAGCCGAATGCAAACGACATAATTGGCTATTTAAAACTCTTGCTCTATTAGACGAGGGAAGCATGGTGCCTGATAGCCTTCATCACCACTAAAGCTCTTCATTAATCTCCATCCACAAGGTCAAGGATTTGCCCTGTACAAGACAAATGAATTAAAGCTCTGCTATTACGACATGAACCTTGCGTGACCGAACGACAGTGGTGAACCGCAGATTTTGTAGGAGACTTTATCGCAGTAAGCTAAAATGTACCTTTTTGTTTTTCTAGGTACAAAGAAGACAATGATTTGTCCTTGAGTTGCGTGCAGATGCATTCAGCTTAATCTTTTGGGCTTTGAAGACCCTTAAAGCTTCAAACCCCCAAGAAAACTTAACTGCCCTATCCAAATGCAGTTAACAACAACTCTGGACATTACCAGAGCTTTTATGTGCACAGCGTCTGACCCTGAAATAATCCCCCCTTCCACAAAACCAAGATTCTACTCAGACGTAAAGGTTAGCCTCCAAGCCAGCATTTAATGTAGAGGAAAAATATTGTGCGCCTACACAAATAAATCAAATGCATTTTAGGACAGGCCTGCACTTATTCATAACCCCCAGGGTTTCAACACACACACACACACACACACACCTATGAGTATTGTAAGCTGCTAACACAAAGCTGCATTGATCTTTCCAGAAATTTATTCTTTCATTACCTCTCATATCCTCCGAGGTCCCCTTCACTTCCTTGTTCATGCATGCAGGTGTGGAAGTGTAGGTGTGTGCCCTTTTCCTACCACTTTTATTAGTTTGTTAACGGCAGATGAAATTAACAGATTTCATTGGCCAACTCTTGTTTTTTTAAAAGGTCCAGGTCAGGACGTGATCGGTTGGACAGAGATGGTGGCTTAAAGTGTAGCTCCTGGCCCAGTTACTTTAAGCAGAATGGCAAACAAGAGCACAACGCAGTGATACTGATGCCATTGCAGTGGCACTACTGGAGAAACAAAAGTTTCTTCGAACCGGTGGGAATCGACGACAACGAAAAGCTAACTGCTATTCATGCCCAACTACCATCTCTGACTGCAAGACATGGGTCTATACAGTGGAAAGCAACTCAAGTATTGTTGACAGCCATGGCCACGCTATAAAAGATGGAGGCAAAGCTAGCAGATGTGGAGGACAGAAACAAAAGATGCAATATCCACATGGTTGGGCTAAAGAGGGGGTGGAAGGCTCTAATGCTTTTTAGTATCTCTTGCGCTCCCTGCCTAAGTGGTTCCTAAATTTATGTCCAGATCCAGATTATGAGAGCCCACCGAATTTACAGTGATAGCCCAAAGAAGAACGCCACTACTAATTGCATGTTGATTTTCAACATGCTTTGCTACACAACTAGGCAGGCAATTCTACAGGCTGCGTGGAAATTTCCTCTTGTTGTCGGAGGTTGGAGGGTTTGCTTCTCCCCAGACTACAGTAACTACACAATCAAACGACGCCAAGCTTTATATCAAATCATGGATTCAGTACAAGTCAAGGGTCTGGATTGTTTCCTGCTTTACCCAGCAACCCTGAAGATCAAGGAAGGTGTCCAGTGTAGAGCATTCACTTCCGCTGAGGATGCTGAAGATTCTGTCACTGAGGGCGCCATGGAGGAGCGATGACCATGTAGCCTTAGTTTGTCTTGGTGTCTTGACGCATACTGGTTTTATTGCACTCTTATATGATGACAGAGACTGTGCTTCTGAATGATATTTCAATCTATTGCCCACCCACCACAGGTTAGCCGGACCACTGCCAGGCTAGGGTTCCCTTTCCAGTGTGCTTGCTATTTTGTGCATTATGTTTTTTTTGATGAGAAATGCATTTATTATTATTATTAAAATTGTTGTGAAAATGAAATCTCCTGGTTAAAGTTTTGTCCTGTCGTTCTTGGTCAGATGATATAGGCAGAAATAACAAATATTGATCGGTTGAACGCAAAGGCAACTGGGGTTCAGGCTCAGGCTACAAATGCTGTGAAATCATGGGCCAACAGCTTGTGACTTATAGATATTTGATGTGCAGTTAATCCCACCTGTAAGGATCATTCCTTTTTCTCAGGTAGACATAAATCTTTCTCTATAGACTTTATTTTTGCATCCCCTCAATTATTTCATTCTATTGATAACGTGCCGTTACTTCCAATGTGTATAACTCAGTTTATTGCAGAATTCCAGACATTTGCAGAAATCAATGTTGGCTCTGTAGAAGACCCCAGGAAAATGTGGGATGCGATAAAAGGTTTAATTAGAAGCAATACCATATTATTATGCTCTAATGCGTGCAAAGCCAGGTCATTTCAACTGCAAAACCTTGAAGATGAATTCATCAGATTAGACTCACTGTTGCAAACAAATTGTACTGACCAAATAGCATTAGAACGATCACTAGTCAAGAAAGAAAGAAACAACATTCTGAAACAGAAATCTGAATTTCCAATTCATAGAACAAGACAGCGCTATTACTTTACCTTACTCGGGGTGCTAGACCTTGTCATTTACTTGCCATGACATTAAGGTCCAGTGACCATATTACTGCTATTAAATCTTCAGATGGTAATTTCAGAACTGACCCTATTGAAATAAATAAATCCTTTCAGACATTTTATTCCAATTTGTATGAATAAGAGGTTACTTTGGATAAAACCCACTGTGAACGCTGATTGAATCACCTTGACTTGCTTAAATTTTCAGCAGAGGAATCAGCTATCTTGATCACTTTAGAATTAAATGGCAGTACAGCATATGCAGAAGGGAAAATCCCCGGGCTTTGATGAGATCCCCCTGAATTGTATACAACTTTTTGGGAACAACTGGGCCCATTCCTTCTGGACATGATTAACTTCTCTATTGAGAAGGACAAATTTTCAAGGGATGTTAACACAGCCTTACTTTTCTTACTCTTGAAAAAGGATAAGGATCCTAGAGAGTTCTCTATCGACCTCTGACCCTGCTTACCTCTGATTTAAAAATCTTTGCAAAGCTCTTAGCCCGTCATTTGGAGTCCCATATGTCAAAATTAGTATAGTCCGACCAAAAAAAGAGTCATAAAAACAAGACTGGCAGCAGATAATGTTAGACGCCTTCTCCACATTATTGATGCAGCAGAAGACAGCAAGACCCTAACGCCACTGCTTTCTCTTGACACAATGAAAGCCTTTGACAGACTTGAGTGGTCATTTCTATGGCCAGGGTTAGAGGTGATGGGCTTTGGTAACACTTTCATTGGTATGATTAAAGTTCTGTATTCTAACTCCTCAGCCCGAGTCTTAACCGGATGCACCCCCTGCTCTCTTCCTCACCTTATATCACTATGCAAGGCGTATGGAAGTTTATCGGGCTTTAAAATTAACTGTAGTTAAAAATAACTATTCTGTTGCTCTGACCAACGCTTTGAAAGATATGGAAAGACGGATGGGTCTTCCCATGTCTGTTGGCAGACATTTTCTCCATTATTCAATAATACAGCTCTCCTGATTGTTGGGAGGCCAATAACAGCGGCCAATAATTTTACCTTCAATTAAGATCAGCACACAAGGCAAACAATGTGCCCTGGCAGAGGTCTTTGCCCATCCATCCTATCCGGAAGTTATTTACTATGCAGCCAAAAACCTGTGGTATGGTATCAAGGCTTGATCAGTTCTTGGTGACACCTGGCCACTTTGCTGGACTTACAGCGGCCAAGAGAATGATTGCAACCCGTTGGAAACCACCTCATGACTTGTCTATTTGGACTTGGACCCTTTCCTTTTTGGATGTCATATATATGGAGCTCTCCACAACTTGCATAAATAGAGCGCCAGGAAAGACTTTGGACACTTGGCTCAGCATTGCTTGATCCTTGAAATCCATGCTGTAGACTTGTGCTATGGCCTTCTTGTTTCTATCTGCACATGTGTTTGGTCCCTTTTGTCTTATGCCGGTCTCCCTTTCAATGCCTCTTGTTTGTTTGTGTTTGTCTGTGTCTGTTTCTGTATGTCTTGTTTTGGTGTGGAAACATGTGATCGCAAGGAAGGATTGTGGAAAAAGGTGCACTGTGCCTTCTTCAACATGAGTAGTGTACTTTTCTGTATACTGTCATCTAGACCAATGTTTTGTACTTTTGCTTATTTGTTTAAATATAAAACAAATGTATCGCTAAAAAAATGTTCAGGTCAGCTGCAGGGCACTTACCCCTGAAAGACACTCATTACGTCCTGTGATCAAAAGTACTTTTTCTGATGATACGATGGAGTTATATTCTTGAAACACGCCTCTTTATTAAATCCTCTCCCATCTACATAAATAGATGCTTTTGAGCTATTACATCTTGTCCTCAGAGGACAAGGGGAATCAAAAACTTAATGGGGCTGGATTACCGCTGTGGTCGTCGGGAGGGTTTAATGACAGACATTTGCTGGATAAATGACCAGAGAAAAATTGGTGAGACTTGACTGGAGTAAAATGGCTGAGAAGCAAGTGGCCTGACCCCAATTACATGTGCGCCCCTCGAGCAGCGACTTTGCCCAAGTTTGTACTGCACTTGCACATGTGCTTCTGCATGTAGTAGGTCCTCACTCTGTGCTACATGCTTGTTCACATTCACACACTTGCAAAATAAATATGATCACATTGAGGAATATCAGAAGATCTTTATGTCTGTTAAAGTTAGCCATTTTATTTTTTAATTAGTTTTTTTTAATCTAAACTGTATTTGGTTTCCTAAACAAACAGTTTACTACTCAGGTAAAATATGTATGTAAGTGTATTTATTGAGTTCAGTAAAAAATGTTCCTTATGGTTTGTTGATGTTTATATTGAATTATAAACACATTGTCAAATAAAAAACAACCACAATGTAGAGCCATGTAAAGCGAACTGTCACAAAGTTAGCAATGCACATTAGCAATAGAGAAATGCAGGTTTGATGGAAAATAAAGACTTGAGAAGACATGAAAAGTACAATGTTATTTTCATGATGATTTAAAGATATATTTTCTTATATATGTTTACATTAATTGCATCACTCATATCACTAAAATGCACTTTTTACTGTGGTCTAACAAAAACGTGTTGAGTGCATTTCCTTCCTTATAAAACATCTGCAAAGCCATTTTTAAATGGCATGCTAGTGTGCTCTTGCATGTTGTGTCTTCATGCGCGAGCACGACACAAAACAAAAACGTTGAGCCACACGTAAAATCAAATACTCTGCAGGGTACCTTGAGTTATTTTAAAGGGCTAAACCCTTTAATAAAATGTCCTTTATCTCTGATAAGTTCCTGATGATTATAAAAGACTTCTTTTAGACAATTCTGAGAGTTTGATAGGGGAGACCAAATATTTGTTTATAATGTAATGTCATATTTTAGAAGTCATGTTCACAACAGCAACAGTATTTATAAGTCCATCGGCTGTGCACTTGTATGTGCATAACACAATACCTAGTAAGTTATCCTTTACTTACTAACTGCTTCGCAAATGTCTTACATGGGTCTTGAGGATCTTGGAAAATAATTCCTGATGATGTCATTAGGATTATTTTGATTTGGGTTTAAAGACTACAGGTTTGTTTTTGACAGAAAGCTTGGGTTACAGTGCTTGCAGTTTGAAACAGCCGAAAATAAAGTTGCATTAAGGGAAGTGTAGGATCAAGCAGTTTTTAGAGCTTGGCCCATATTAAGGAAAAAGTCTCTCACAAGTTGTTAAACTTTATCAACATGCAATACTAACTTGATTACTCATTTAACAGACTTGCCTAAATAATTTAAATAAAAAGGGTACAAACATAGCAGTAAAGGTATTGGTGTGTAGGAACCAGAGGGGGGACATTTTTTATACTACGCAGGCAGCTATTCCATCTCGGGGTTACACAAGTATGAACACATACCACATGCTGTACTCATTCATGCTCAAATATATAGAAGGCAGAAGCAATAATGGAGGTGAAAACATGGTCAAGGCCATCTGGGCAACTTCTCTCCATCACACACCAAATGGAGGGTCCACTGTTCTATTCAATAGTGTATATCAGCAAGAGCACATAATATGCTTACATGTACTTTCACAAGCAGTCGCGCAAACAGCCTTAAAGCACTGACACACTTTGGTGTAATAATTCTAGTTCTGCGTAGCACATGCTGTGTCATTCTGATGCCTCTCGTGCTTACTAAATGAGCAACATCATTTGTTCTGGTACAACTGCTTGTGGTACATGTAAAACGTGGCTCCCCATAGCTAAAAATCATTACAAGTCTATTTATGTGTGTGCGTGTGTTAATACCCAGCGGGAGGACCAAGGATCCTTTGAACCAAGGATGTTTGCCCCAAGTACTTATAAGACAAGTGGCTGTTATGTTCCTTACACGCACTGCATGGTACTGTATGCAAAGTAACAAAACTGGGTTGCAAAAAGGTTAGATTTATTTCACGTAGACCAGACATCACACAGGGAAATATGTTGTATAATAATATTAAAAAGTCTGTAAAAAAATAAATAATTTTTGTCTATATAAACACTGCATGTATATCAGTCTTGATTTGTTTCTTCATATGAACTACTGCTACATAATACTGCTGTCTTTACTTCCTTGAAATACCCATTTTTATTAATATTTTAAACGATTGCACTGCCTCTTAGCCGCTGCTATGCGAGATGTCAAGCCTGGCCGCACCAAGCACCACTTAACAGCTGCAGCCCAGAAAAGACATTCCAGATAAGTTGAGCTCAGTGGGTGAAAGCTCCCGTAGTGCACCCGGCAACCCTGGTTTATTGTCCCAACAACCGGCGGTAATGTCACACCTCAATGTGCAACTTAGCCTTGACACCTCACACACTGGCTTGATGCCCTGTGGTGGTTTAAGAACACCACTGGGCCCAGTTACCGTGTCCCGGCGATTGACACTCACTAGCAAGGTGACTCGGTGCTTGCCCTGCTGTAAATGGCACTACTTCACATCGGAGTGATAGTAGTGGTGCGTGTGTTTTTCTGTGCAATAGTGTGTGCATCCTTACCTGCATCAGTCTCTCTCTCTCTGTTTAATTGGTTAATGGGATGCATGACATCAGCCTGAGGAAGAGATCATCAGCAGAAATAAGACGGCAGCACTGTATTCATGGCTTGTCACAACAACAAGAGCTTTGGTGAAGTTGATGGCATGAGAAAATCAAACTAAACATTGCTATCTCAATTATACAAAGGGGCCATCTTTACCTGTGTGATGCATAACACAGGATCAGCAGTTAATTGATTTAGCATGTCATGATAAATGTGCATGTAATTTAAAAACAAACCACCAATTGTAACAATACAAATACAGGCGAATTTCACTAGGCTGAAATGCAGCTTTCATAGGGTGAAGTCTGCAAACTGCTTTCATTCTGCCGTTACACTCACATGGCATACAGTAATCCTTTCCTGTCTGCTGCAGCACTGGTCAGCTGAACACTGCACACTGTTGCTTTCTGATCCAGCTGCTAGTGCTGTAGGGTGTGCATCAGGGTGTCCAAAACCAAACCGCATACTTATTCTTAGCAGTTTTTGGTAAATAGTGTTTTTACACTGGAATAGTATGTTTACTGAAACCAGAAAGAATGCATACTAAATTCGGTCAAATATTCTCCCACAGTGCAATGCAAAGTTCCTGAAAGATCTTGGAAAACAAAAAAACAATCAAAGAAAGACATTGTGCTTTCTGTTTGTAAAGTTTAACTGGTGGTGACATTTCAAAGCTGCATTTTCATGTACGTCTGATCACAACATACCATATCACTTCATGTTACAAGTACAAGGCAGTATTAGGACTTCTTCCTCCTTATCTGAACAACTACATCCTTCCAAGGTCTGCAGGGACATATTACCTGCGCTCACAGGATCTGGTTTTATTGACAGTCCCTAAAGCCCGCACTGACTTTGGCAAAAAGGCTTTTAATTTTGCAGCACCATCTGCATGGAATCAGCTTCAAGATGAACTCCAGTTGAAGGAGTTGGTCTCATTTCATTCTTTTAAAGGTTTTTTTAAAGGACCTTGCAGAAAGGCAGTCTGTATGTCACTGTTTTTAAATTGATTTAGGACCCAGGTTTTTATGATGACGTTGTTTGAACATGAGTGAAAGTGTGTTTATGTATTTACATGTAAGTGTCTCTGTGTCTATTTGAAACGTGCTGCTGCCACTTGCCAGGACACTCTTGTAAAAGAGATTTTTAATCTCAAGGAGTTTTTTTATCCTGGTTAAATAAAGGTTTGAATGAATGAATGAACAAAGCGATAAAGTATGGTGTTTTTTTGTGATGAAATATTTTTCTTTATTTAATAGTATGTTCATTTTTTGTTTGTACAAATTGCTAAAACAGTCATTATTACAATTAGTATGTGGTGTATATTGTATGGATTGCAAATTATTCTTATCATTCCCCATTCAGCAGAGCTGGATTTTTCTGTCCGGGGAGAGGTGAAGTCAGAACCTTGATGCCAAACATCAACTTTGTATTCTATGTAAATTAGCTGAAACTGTATTTCCTCCCAGGTAGATTTTCTCTAATTTTCACCTTGGAAAGAATATGCCCAGCCTGTCACAATAATTAGTGCCATACATTTTAACATGCCAAGCAGCAATGTATCAAAACAAGGATCAAACTTTATTCTTAACTGTCACATACACACAGTACAATGTAGTGAAATTCTATTACTACCTTTTTACCCATCTTAAGTATTAGGATGGGTTAAAATTGTGGTCAGTGCTCAGGGCCACATTGACATGTGGCCAGATGACCTGGGATTGATCCGCCAACCTTGTGATTGGGGGGCAACCGTTTCACCTCTGGGACACAAGCCACGACAACATCAGTAACAAGTAACAATATATCTCACAGCAGTCAATGTTCTTTTAAAAATGTACGCAGGTATTGGCACTTAGCAGTTAATGGGAACACTTGCTCTTATAAATAGATGCAGGCCACAATTTACATGATTAAAGACTCAAGCAGCTGTTGGTTTGCAACATCCTTTGTCACTGTGGATTTCATGATGTCAGAGTCATTTTATACTAAGTTTGGGCTAGTCTCTCTTCTGTTCACTGGCATAAGTTAGTAGTGAAAGTAGTAGTTTCCAAAATAGGCACTGCTTTTTTGGTGTAGGAAAACTTTATTGAAATAACTGTGAGAATGTCTTTCATTTGTGTTGCAGTATGGAAATACTTTGGATGATTGACTTTGACAAATTTGATTAAACAAATCCCTTTTTCAGACATCTTTTTCATGCGTTTTTACATGAAGTACAATTTTTAACATAATACATATTTATTTTGCAAGGACAGCAATTAGTAATAAACAAAAAAGGGTGGACCTTGCAAAAAGAGGTATTGTAAATCTGGGCATGCCTATCACACATCCAAATACACATACACTTAAGTGCATACACAGAAACACAGCCTTTATCTTGTAGATAAAAACAGCTCCATTTGGGCATTGGCTCTGAGCACTAGACGATAACACTGGAAATTAAAGCGTATAAAAGCTTCCCCACTGGGAGTGCCATCAATGGGTTTACTGGCAAATTTTACAGTATGTATTTGTACTCAGTGTGTTCATATGTGATTATAATGTACTGTATGTACTGTATGTATGTGTTGTGCATGCAGCATATACTTGCTCTTAACAAGTGCACATGTGATGTGCAAGTGTATGTGGCTTTTGTCTAAGTGGGAGAGTGGAAGCATCTGGACACTTTTTAGCCTAACCCCCCCTTCTACGCATCTCTCTCTTTTACTTCTTCTTACTCCTGTTTGCTGTTTCTCATGGTTTGATTTGAGGCAAAACTCAATTCCTAGAATTCCACACCCTGAGTGTTGTTGATAAGGGTCCTGCTTGCTGCAGTCGGGCTTCAGAGAGGGACACAGTGTGCACTCAGAATGGCAGAAAATCGAATTCCTCAAGACAATGAGGTCCATTTGTAGAGTTAAGCTGGATGAAAGGCCCATATTTAGCCAGTCACTGTTTCAGCAGCCATCTCCCTGTGTCCCCATTGTTGGCCAGAGTAAAATAAAAGCTTATTTAAGAGAAAGCAAAGTTGTGTTTTGGCTCTTATAATTAGCTGAGAAGCCAGCTGGACTGCTGTTGTTTCATTCTACAAGCTTTCTCTTTCTATTTTAACATATTTATGCATTTTATTCTATGGCTGATTGACAGACCGCTTTCACCCCATTGACACAAAATAACAAAAAACAAATTATCATAGAGTGGCTTACTGTATCAGGCTTAATGCATTGGTTGAATGGAACAACTGTTAAAAAATGAACAAGGAATGATGTGTTCTTTTTAAATGTATGCTGCAGGAATAGTTGTCTTTTGTTGGTGACAATCAACACAGTTAAGTTAAAGTGCAACATTTTGTTAGCAGCAACCATTCAGCTTTCAATGTGAGAAATAGTATATTATATACAACATTGCAAAATGTATTACAGTTGTGCCATTTCTAATAAACAATCATATTCTATAAAATCTACTGTAAATACAATAAAAGATAAAGTTGCTAATTGACAACATGAGCAGCTTAATGCAAGATAATAAGCATAAATGGGATGTTCGGCCCATGAGTGTTCACTGAAGCATACAACCATTAGGTCCAGTCCTCATTAACTGTATGTTCCATTGATTCCTCCAATGGTGCGGTAAATGGAACAGCGTCAGTCACAGTCGATAATCTGCCTGCAAACAATCTCTTTGATTAGGAAGTGACATCATCCACAAATAACACAGTGCCAGCTGTTGAATTGAGTTCTTTTTTTAAACAAGCTTTAATTTCACTTACACTTGATTTTGTTACGAAAAGGAACCAGATATTTTTCTAGTGAAGTTGTTGAATCCTTTGGACTGTCTATTCAACCAGGAGAAATAAATGTCATGTAATACTGTCTTTAGGAAACATAAATGGAACTTTTAATTCCAGAACCAGGGGCGTTTTAAATAACTTTTTCTTTTTCCACATTTATAAGGTTTTTTTTTAGAATAGAGCTGTAGATCTAAATATTATATAATAATATCATCAGGATTGCTTTCATATCTAGCTTATAATCTAAAAAGTATAATTTCAAGTAGGCTGCATTTACAAGAATCTGACAGATTGAACATTTGGAAGAGGTTAAACGAATTTGGGTCAAGGTACTGACATATGAGCCGATAACATTTTTTATAAGAAACTGAGAAGTGATAATAATTTCCACCTCGAACTAACAAAAAATCACCAGGAAACGTGCCCAAAGAAGGCTATTGGTGATTACTGATTAATTAATTTTGCTATAAAATGTCTGTACGATGCAGAGAGAAGGAAAGTGACGCAAAGATAAACAAAATGTGGAAGACTAACCAACACAATGCAGTAACAACTTCTTATTTCCTTGTCAATGTGTTTCCTGCAGTGTGAAGCAAGTCAAGGCAAATGAGCATCAATTGCCTGACTCTTCACCTCCATTCAATCAACTCTTCCTCCCCCTCCCATAGGAACTGCAGCTGAGACATTCCTGTAATGGTGATTTTGGGGCAGCTGTGGCTCAGCGGTAGAGCGGTTGCCTGCCAATTGGAAGGCTGGTGGTTCAATCCCTGGCCCTGCAGTCCCATGTCGAAGTGTCCTTGGGCAAGACACTGAACCCCGAGTTGCCCCCGATGCGCATCGGAGTGTGAATGTGTGTGAGTGTTTATCTGCTGAGCAGGTGGCACCTTGTACGGCAGCCTCAGCCTTCAGTGTGTGAATGGTGAATGTATCCTGTATGATGTAAAAAGCTGTATGTATGATGAAAAATGATGTATAAATACAGCACATTTACATTTTTAACGGCCCTTAGACCTGCTGCGATCCACGCAGGCTTCTACATGCATTGCTGCCGTTTTCCTCTGATGCATGCTCGCTGCCCTTCTGACAGACTCCCACAGAGTGATGGGAGGAGAGGAAGAAGAGACAGACATGGAAAGAAAGGCCGACAGAGGAGGTACTACCATGACAGCAGAGACAAAGGAGAAATGCATGTTCTCAATGCGAATCATGGTGCTACTTTCTTTCTTCCTTCTCGTGTCTTTGTTGTCTATTTGTTGCAGGGGACTTCTTGACGATAAAACGGAGGGCAGGTGATGAAGAGCAAACACAGACTTGATGACTTGTGTGTTTTTGGCATGGCCAATAGGAGGAAGGAGTACAGTTTTATTGGCATTGATTGGAGCATTATATTGTGCATTGTTGCAAGATTATTGCATTAACTGGCCTGACTTAATCACATTAGGAATGCGAGAGAAGAGAATGGAGTATGTCATACCCTTGCAGATACACACATCATAGCCTGGGCCTTTCTGCTTGGTTTGGTGTATTTGGCAGCATGCCAGGCAGCTACAAGAACTGTGGGAAGTTTGCTGACTTCACTGACAAATGGACTTTTATGTCTTGAAAGGGGAACTTTTTCGGGGTGATGATTTATGTTGTGTTTCTGTCCTGAATGCCTGCTGCGATCTATCCTACCAGAGTCCGTCAGATTTTAGATTGGACCTATTGTTCTGATCGCTTGGAGATGACATGCCTTTGTTCTCTAAAACAATGAAAATAGATCAAATGAAAATACAATTTCTGTGGTAACCTACCTTTTTTTTTTGCTGTGAGCAAAATTCCTTCAAAAGTTATCTCAAAACCTAACCCTGCTAGAGGTAGTGTACATGAGAGGAAGTGACATGGCCGACCAATGCAAGGATCATTTTTAATTGGTGTGCCTTCTACGCCTCATTGCCTCATGACCTGCTTTATGCAACCACCAGTTCGAGGAGAGAAATTGTGCCTCGTCAGTATCTATAAAAACCAGTGTTCCCTAGAGCCCGGCTCGGGCTGCACTAGAGGTTAATTGACCCCAGGCAGTCTACCTCCCTTCACCCCAGTCAGGGGGCCACTCAGCTTGAGTACTAAAGCTCTCAAAGCTGGCCTCTCATGTGGAAGTCTGCTCCGTTTCCATATCCTTCTGAACCACAGGCTTTTAACTTTGTTTTCTCTGTTTCCGCTCTCATTCGTCTGTCTCAGTCTATCTCTGTGTTTCTTTCACTTAATCTGTGGATAGCTTGCCACACAGAATGAAAGATTTCACTCCTCAGAGATGTGCTGAGGTCTGCTGCCAGGGCCCCACCTGTTCACCACAGGCCCCTGCACCTCCAAGCTGCCCTCATTAGTGCTGGGGTGAATACTGATGCTCTGCATGTGTCTGTCTCCATGTTGATCACAGCCAGAGTATATCAGGTGTCAATTACGGATGCATGCAGGTAGGCTTGGTCGGTCTCAAGGTATTACGGTATACCAGGGCATTTACAAACTCAACCTGAAGATAAGTGACGGGCAGGCCTTGCAAGAAGCTCTAACGTAGAGCTAACGAGAGATGAAACAGCTGGATAAAAATGGCTTTTGTGGGATAAAATAAACTTCTTTAAAGTTACCAAATTCCCTACACAACTTTCTGTGCAGATGGAGTTATTCTAACTCACAATGCGGGAACCTCACAAAAACCCCCACAGGTTTGGTAAGCATCACCATGGCCACAATATCAAAGCCCCCAGCTGGCCGAAACTGATAAATAAGCAACCTCACACATACTGAAAACCCATGGTTTTCTCTTCGGCAGTCAGAGAATTTCAAAAAGCCCCATTCTCTGCTGTGATAATTACCCATGCTGCTCTCTGATGGAACATTTGCATAATCATCATCAGCCATTCACAGAGGACACACAAAGGATTATAATGAGGCAACAGAGAAACAAGAAGCATTTCAGGGAGCCATTGAAGAGTAGAAACTAAGAGGGCAGTCATTGTCACTCAATATTGTGCAGAGAACGCCACCAAACAGAAAGAGAGATGTAATGATCGTCTGTTTAGGGGAAAATCAATCACAAATATGCTTTGGCCAATGTGTCCCCAAAGTGTTTTTGTTGCATAACTCAGTTGCAGTAGTCTTCCTAGGTTACTGAGATGCTGTATTTGTGGAGTTGGTGGAGAGGTGAGCCAGAGAATGGGGAGTGAAAAAAGCCTCTTATTCTGAACAAACTTGCTGTTTCAACAATCACAGAAGGTGGCTGTCGCAGCAGGAGCTCTCAGATACACCTACCTTTAAATCCACAGTTATTTCTCCAAACTTTGTTCTAACTTGCTAAAGCATGAGTTGTTGTGCAAAGCAGCAGATATCAGGTAAACCCTTTTTCTTTACTGCAAAATGTAGTTTAGCATAAAGATGCTGTTTACTCACATATTTTAATGAATTCCTATGCATGGGAAATTAAATGAAAGGAATAAACCACTTCAACAAATAACGCAAATGAGCCAATTCTAGGTTTTGAGAGATGTGAGCATATTTTAAAAACAGATGATTTGTTTCCACCTTCAACAGCTGCGTGCAGGGGCTCAGGTGTGTTTTAGTATTTCTGCAGGGTCTCGATATCTCTGCTGGATCTTATGCAACCTTTTCATGAAACCTTCATCCCTACAGCTTTATAGTCCTGTCAATTTAACTATAAGGAAGCTGGAAAGTAACATGTGCAAGGACATTAACATTATTACAAATTATTTTTCTGTTAAGAACAGGATTTTCAGGTCAGGCTTTTTTTTTTTAAATCTTTTTTGGAAGCTTTTATCCAATCCAAATTTATTTATAAAGTACATTTAAAAACAGTTGACCAAAGTGCTGCATACAAATAATAAAACCCCTTAAACAACACAAATACATACACAAACCCCAGGTTTATGGTGTGTTTTAACTGTGCTTCAACATTGATCTTGGGACCACCAGTAACAAGAGGTCAGCGGACCTGAGTGACGTTGAAGGAACGCACGGTTGTAGAAGGTCAACCACACGTCCCATTAAAGTGCATCATCCTTCATTAACCATTTTAATGCTGGGATCAGGATGCACAATATTCTTTGTGTTTTGGGAGGCTCACGGTGGTAGATAAATTCTTGCTGTGACTTGGCGGATTACACGTTGCACTGAAATAGATGACAGCTTATTGTGTTTCAAGGCCTGGGTGAGGTACAAACATAACCAATGTCTCTAGTCCCCTGCCAGCACATACATAATTTCTCTCCTTTTTTCTATATTTGGAAGATTGTCATAGAACACGTCACAGTAGTAGTTGATGGGTGTATGATTTCCTTCTACTGCAATTGTTGCGCCACTTATCGAGCTGATACTGTGTAGCCCCTTTTCCACTGACCTGTTTTGGAACTCCCCAAATCTCCAGGTTAAATTTGTTCCATTGAAAGAGTGGTGACACAGATACTTTTGTTTGTCTCAATAGGAGAAGAAAAGTAATTGATCTTTTTGTGCAGTTTCTTAGGGACAAACACAAATCGTCTGTAGAGCTTTATTCCACCACAGTCCACAGTTTGGGATTACTTCACTAGAAAACGGATGTGTGCACATCAAAGAGAAAACATTTGCACTTTGATGTGAAAAAACTATATTTATTAGATGTTGGGACAGGGAACTGAAAACTATATGGGTAAGGCATATCAAGGGGGCAACTATCATCCAATTCAGGGAATGACTTATGAAGGCTCCATACCGCGCTGGCTTAAACATTATTGTTAAACTAACAACAAAGCACTGTGAATCAATGATTTAGGGTATAATGATCATGATTCTTGCTGAGTTAAAAGGTATCAAAACATCAGCCTTACATGGCTACACCACACATTAGGTTAAACCACCACATGGGAAGTTAATGCACACGGCTGCCTTTGTCTCACTGACTGGATAAATTCATGTTGCATAAAGCTGCGTGTACAATATGCTTTTAGCCATTGAGCCGGATGTGAGCAACATCTGCCCACTGTACTGTGCAGTCGGCTAGCTTATTCAAGGAGCGCTGGCAGAACAGCCAACCTGTGGGGAGAAGTGCCATCCTTGAGCTGTTTCTCCTCAAAAAACATCCTGCATGCCTGCCTGTGTCCCCCTCCCTTCCTTCCCATCTCTCTCGTTCTCCCTTTCTGCAGCTCCCTCACCTCATCAAACTCCCCTATGAAGGGACTTGTCATCTGTACACCTCCTCCTTGTCATGTTCCCCCCCACCCCCACCGCACACACATACTCCCTCCTCTCTGTAACTTTCACTTGCTCTGCCTCGTCTTCCTCGGAGCCAGTCCATAGTGACAGTGCTGCCTCTTCCTCTGGATGCTACTGGGTTGACAGGAAGAGGGGAGGCCCAGAAAGAACAGAGAGACCTGCTTGCACTCTCGCCAAGATAGGCAAAGAGGGGAAAAAAAGAAACAGAAAAAGAGCAGTGTGAAGGAGAAGGAAAGGCATGCATAAAGAAAGAAGGAAGGGAAGAGAAGTTAAAAAGAATTAGGAGGGAGAAAAGAGGCAGGTTGGTCTCAAAGAGACAAAGCAGGAGAAAAAAGGGAGAGATATAGAGCGAAAAGATGAGTGATTAAGAAAAATAGATAAAGAAGGGAGCAGAGAGTATGCAGTCAGGGCTATGGGGATATGAAACATCCTCAGGCAATATTCCTTAGCCTCAGCTCTCTCACGGTGAAAAGACAAAAACTCTGCTTTTATGCCGTAAACTTTGCTACGTTGTAGACAGGGCTTAGAGGTAAGTGCAGCACAGCGAGGATGATGAGGAATACAAATGTTAACTCTCCTGACTGCATAATATAGGGACTTTGGTAGAGCATTAAGTTGTTACTTGTGAGGTGCAATCTTTTTGACAAGGGGATTGGAGCAACCACCGGGCTGCCAGAGAGGTTGAGGAAAATGACGAGCTGACCCATACTTATTACAGTGCAGCCACACTTAGTAATAAATCTTCTGTTTTTTTTGCTACTACATATTTAACACAGATGATAGCTATTTCTTTCGTAGGCGAGATGAATTGACCGTTTGCTAAACCGCCCCTGAACAGCAATTTTCCAATCTTGGCTTAGCAGCTATAACTAGGCTACGGCAAGTCTGTCAAGCTCTAGAGTTCTTATGAGCCTTTTATTTATTTATTTATTTTAAATAACTGCACATTACTTCCAAGGCCAGGAGATAGCATATCACTAATAACACGTAAGTCCTTGTCCACTATTAGCACATCCACTGTGTAGCATTTCCCCCCCTGTGTCCAGTTACCCGAGATGATGTTTGACATTTGCCAAACAATTCAATATAAGAACAATGCGGTTTCTTGATCTTTGTGTATTCTATATCTTGTATAAACTGCTGGCTTTTTGCCTGGGACAAGCAGCTTTAGTCTCAGTCTTTTAGCATGATGTCATGTATGAAGCCAAATATTTAAGAGTAAACTGGAAATGTTAAAAACTCAGTTGGACACTGCTGGTCCTTGGTTGAATAAAGGACCCATTGTTACGAAATTATAAAGATTTTTGTGGGAATTGTATTTGATTATATAGTAATAGTAGACAGAAAAAGGGGGAGAGAGGGGACAACACACAGCAAAGGACCCCAGGTCAGATTCAAACCTGGACCGCTGCCAGAAACTCAGCCTACATGGGGAGCACTCTCTACCAGAGGAGCTAGAGGTCGCCCCCGAAACTACAAAGAACTTTGTTATCACTGTTAACTTCATATGTGTTGTGCCAGAAAACAAGACAGGCATAGCAACCGTAACTAAGAGGAAGGCGTTGCTTAGCGAATGGTCAATGGACTAAGACATTGCCACATATTTGAGTTCTTGAACAAGCTGCTTTATTTCAAATTCATTTAAAAATCTCCTGCATATTAATAAGCACTTAGCAACCTTTTTGTCTGACCACACATGGAGATTGTGCCTAAGGCTGTGAAGTCTGTATGCAGCTGTGTGTGCATGTGTGTAGGAGGTTCAGAGAGTTGTGTGGGTGCAACTGAAGTATTATGAATGCTTTAGAAGAACAATAGCATTGGAGGTAGCATGACAAGTCTTGCACTCTCACCCTCATTCTTGTGCTCCCTGTCACTCTCTTTCTTTCTCTGTCATCATTATGAAGTAAATTTGCCTGCCGCACAACAGCCACATAATCTTTTAATTTGAAGCAGGCGCGTAGTCAGTAATGGGCCATGTCGGCACTGACCTGCCCACTGTACTTGCTGGTCCGTCCAGCTGTCAAAATATGTTTTTTATCAAAAATATTCAAATGTATGTAAAAGAAAAGTAACATAAGTACTGTAGTTGTGTGTTTGTAATGTTTTCTCTGCTGATTAAAACGAAACTGTTTAAACGATAGAATAGCGTTAAGGAACAATAGGACGCCTTCGAAACGTAGTTGGTTGCTATGGTAACAGCGGGCCGTCTTTCGGGGCTACCTTCAGCAGCTGACAGTATAGACAGCGTACCATGGTATGTGTTAAGCAACGTTGCCTACTGTGAAATGTTACCGCGACAAAAATGGCTTCTTTTTAAAGTGGTACGGACACTTTTCTTGGATGGAATACAGTGTAAAAAAGGACGAGCTTTTCTGCAGCATGTGCAGACATTTCACCAGACAGCCCATCAGCGACAGATCAAAGAAAACTAAAAACAAACCGCTACGTCACTCACAGATCAGTTATATTCTTATTTAATGTGGGCAAAACACAAACTCCTCGAGGAGGCCCTCACAGATGAAATATTAAATCAAACGGGTTTCATATTTCTTGCGTTATTTAAGTAGGCTAACCTAGGTACCTTTTTAGTAAGAAATGGTGAACACTGATAGGGTGACCATGACGTCCCCGGTTTCCGGGGACAGTCCACAAATCTTCGGTGACTTAATTGTCCCCGGCTGGATCTGTCCCTGGAAATGTCCCCGGTTTTCACTGTGACTGACAGACCCAAAATTGGAATGAAAGAAAGAAAACTCTGACCAAACGGAGCCGATCGATCAGCGCTGCTCAGAGCTCAGAGATGTTTTAGAAAGCCGTATTTTACGATGATAAAATTATTGATTATTTACATGGAGTCTGGTGGGTTTAGCGAACACAATCTCGCGGACTTTTATGTTTTAAAAAATGATCTTAATCTTTAACAGGTCAGCCTCCTTAGAAATCCTTTCCATAATGTCATCAGACACTAGATCTGAGTCTGTCAGCGGCAAAACCAGCACTTTATGAACGTAAATACAAACTGGACAATTATCTTAACTTCCATTGTAGTTTGTTTCTCTGCTGCCGACTGCAGCGATCTCGTGTCTGCATCAATGTCAAAGGAAAATCTTTCCACAATACTTTATATTGTATCCGATTATCAGCTCTAGGTCTAGTGTCCCCGTTTTAAGTCTTACAAAAATTAAAAACATGACGCTTCTGAGCTGAAAATGTCCCCGGATTTTGTCTGAGAAATCTGGTCATCTTATTCTAGCTGAAAAGCGTTTGTGTTTTGCCCACATTAAATAAGAAGACAACTGATCTGTGAGTGACGTCCCAGCTAACAATTATTTGGTTCCCAGAACATTCTGGGAACGTTCGTTTTTGGTTGCGGGAACGTTCCCTGAAGGTTTGTTTTGGTTGTATTTCGGTTGTCTGTTGGTTAATTGGAAGGTTTTCCTAACGTTCTGGGAACGTTCGTTTTTTGGTTACAGCAAACGTTCTCGGAACGTTCCCCTAACATTCTCTAAAGGTTACAACCTTTAGAGAACGTTCGGCGAACGTTCCGAGAACGTTGCAACCTTTAGCAAACGTTAGGGGAACGTTCCCTTAACATTGCAACCTTTAGAAAAACGTTAGGGGAACGTTCCCTTAGCGTTGCAACCTTTAGTGAACGTTACGGAACGGTCCCTTAACATTGCAACCTCTATAGAACGTTAGGGGAACGTTTGTTGTAACCATAAACGAACGTTCCCAGAACGTTAACAAAAGATTAAATTCCCCCAACCTTTAAAAAAACTAACACCCATACCATTTGTGTGTATGTACTGTATATACAGACACACACACACACACACACGTACATACATGTGTTTTCCAAGTTTTTTCCATTTTATTATTACAGATGTCTACTTGCATGTAGCTGATTGTGAACGTAAATCAATAAAGTATGTGGTGTTTTCCTGTTTCATCGCTATGGGAGGTAAAGCAAATAGTCCTATTTTCTATATTATATATCTCAAAATATATTTTACATCACAGATAGCATGCTGTGTAACATCAAAGATAGCATGCTGTTTTTTAAAACCATTCAGGGTCATTACTTGTGTGGATATTCTTATTTGATCCATCACAGAAGTATGATTATCAAGAAGAAAATACCATATCCCTCAGTTGTTTATAAAGGGCAGCAAGTGTACTTCAAGATATATTATATATCTGTATTTTTGTCTTATTTTATTCTTGGCACATGCAAGGCAAATATCAAGGGAATAAAGAGCATAATTGGAATTTTGAAACTGAGTTTTGGAGTCTGGCTACAATCAGGTTTGTCATTTCTTCAGGGCTTTAACCAAAGCACAGGCTGCATGTTCTGTCTTGGACAGATGAGCCCAAACCTGCACTGAGTCTTAACTATTATTTAAAGAAGCACCCATGAGGGCTAATGTTTGACGTCACTGCTATTGTAGTGGGTGACATTAGCTAGAAATAGCATTGGAATCAGAGCTAAGTATGGCATCTCCAAGGGAACGTGATTGGTGTGAACCTGAAAGGCTTCCAGCACTAGAGAATATTGATAAATTACAATTTAGCGGTTACATATTTTTTTATTTCCGCTACTGATAACTCAGTAGACAGAAGTGACTCAATGTAAATCAAGCTGTTACATTTGCTCTTCTAAACAACCATCGTCCAGCAGGTTTTTGGTGCACAGGAAATGGTTTGCTTTAAATAAGTCTTGCTTTCACCGCTGCGGAGGAGGGTCTGGCTAGTCCACACAGCATTCTGGGATGGGAGAATGCTTTCTTTAAACCAATGACAACAGTCATGGGCGACACTAAGTTCTGCACGGAGCCTCTGCAAAATAGCCTTGAAGAGGAACTTGTTTTGGTGGAACATGTGCACGTTCAAAGGTTGTATATGTGCAACAGAAAACTCAGATTGGACAGATAGTCTAGCTGTCTGGATTTACCCTGCAGAGATCTGATGAGCAGTTACTCATAATCCTCAAAAATACAACGGAGTTTAAAGTTCCAACCCAATGAAAGTGTAAGGAAACAGACATCGGCGAAAAGACATGCATCCGGCAGAATATCCTGCAGCACCGGAGCAATCCTGGAAGTAGAACGTCGTGGATATAGACTAGCAACTATACATTTTGAAAAGTATCCTTCCCAACACTGTACATATTAGCCTATATCTTTAGGTATGTTTGGCTGATAATATGCCTGTATTTTCGCTTTAAAATTTGAAGGCAGGAATTTTACTTGTAATGTTTACATCTTCCACCACTTTTCTTTTTCTGGTAAAACAAAATTTTTCATTTGGGTGACGCAAAATCTCTTTCTTCCTGTAGTAAGCAACCTCTTTCCTTGAATTCTCTTCAACAATTGTACTTTACTTTGAAGAAAAAAATAGTGATCTGTCTCATTCAAATATTCTGTCTCCCCCCTTTACCAGCAGGGGGGTTTATTTGCTGAAAAATCCTTCCAATTCTGAGGAAAACAAAACATGTAAGACAAAATTGCTTTCTAAAACAGTGCTGCATTTGCAGCATGCAGTACAGCTGTATTTTCAGACCACAGCAGTCTGAGGAAAGACATCGAAGCCTCCGGGTGGTTTTCTGAGGGATATGTATTGTTTGAGTAAAACTGTGCGGCGCAGACAGTGTCTCTTTGTATACAGTTTTTCTCTAGAGATGATTATTCTTCAGGAGATCTCCTAATAGACTTATAGAATTTTTACAAAAAGTATATGACAATGATAGTGAACATAGTTTGAACTACATACGATAAAATACAAATTAAGGCTGTTCATACAGTGCCTTAAGAGAATGAACATATTGCTTGGAGACAATAAGGGATTCTGTGCAAGAAACTATTCAGGTTCTTTAAATACTTTGCCATCATTTTTGAGTCTATGCACTAGGGCTGCACAATTAATCAAATTTTAATCACGAACACGATTATGACTTCCCACAATAAAATTTGCGTAATCAAGCGATATTTTAAATGCGTCATTCCGTTCATAGACCGCTCCGGTTCATCTACCGCTCCATAAACCACTGTCTGATCATGTGCCAGTCAGAGTTGTTCCCTGCACCGTGCAGCTTAGTTTCTAGATGTAGACAGTCACAGAGGATAGAGTAACGTGAGGAAAATTCCACAACAGATAGCAGTTGGTCATACGCAGAGGTGGGTAGAGTAGCCAAAAATTGTACTCAAGTAAAAGTACTGTTACTTCACAATAATATGACTCAAGTAAAAGTAAAAGTAGTCATCCAAATAATTACTTGAGTAAGAGTAAAAAAGTCCTTGATGAAAAAACTACTCAAGTAGTGAGTAACTGTTGAGTAACGTCTGATCTATTTCTTAACACAAGCATCAATCAGACCGACAAAAATACAAAATAATCATCTTTAGGCAAATTATAGTTCATCCAATCAATAGAATAAATTAAAATTAATGTATTAATTACAAAATACATCAAATTTTGATGGATAATATATATATATATATATATATATATATATATATATATATATATATATATATATATATATATATATATATATAGGAAATGTTCAAAACGTGTAAAAGACAAACATTCGCCTATCCACAGCAAAAACAAAAACGACTGCTACATGTTTTCTCAAGTTAGATGTTGAGTTTTTGAAAGCTGAAATGTCTGTTTGTTTTGGTCGACACAGAAGGCACCGCATAATGTAGCTGCTGTTTCGCACTTTTATTAAAAGGTAACCATGCTTTCACTATGAGACCGGGGGAGGGGGGAGGGTCCTCCTCGTCTGTGTCTGCATTGGCGACGAATGATTTGTTTTGCTACGACTGTCAAGCTAACACGTCCTGCCGCCGCCGCTGAGATCGAGTATGGTTGCGTGACGAGACTGCACAACGCCGTTTGATTGGTGAAACACAGTCACGTGGTAGAGCCTTTAGCGGAAGTCTCTCTCTCTGTCAAAATAAAACATTAAAATGAGACGTACGTTGGGGTAAAAACAATGACGTGTAGAATACTACAGAGGTAAAAAGAAAACTAACGAGCTCATTGTAGCCTAATGTATCAGAGTAAGAGTACAGTTTCTTCTTCACAAATCTACTCAAGTAAAAGTAAAAGTATAGTGATTTAAAACTACTCCTAGAAGTATCTTTTTTTTTTTAATTTACTCAAGTAAATGTAACGGTGTAAATGTAACTCGTTACTACCCACCTCTGGTCATACGTCGGTCACAAGTTTTACCAGTTTACCAGTAAACGCAACATTTTGTCCCGTCTGTGTTGTTTTTCAGACAACAGCAGTGACCCGTGCTAGTTAGTGTCTGTTAGCTCACAGGGCTCTAGGGCTCTAGACTAACATTTTTCCTAGGTAACACCAGTGAACGTCCTAATGTCCTCGCATCCGGTGCCTCTCCACAAACAAAGGAATGTTGTTTATATCGATATGGTTTAATTTTGCGTTACATGACCGATTTCTTCTGTAAAGCCGTGCCTGTGTTTGGATCTCTCCTCTTACCCCCATTCACTCAAACACGGCTCCCAGCAACATGGAGAGACACGGCGGCGACAGCGCCGGTCCACACTTTTGTCCGCCGTTGTAATGGTTATTAACACAGCTGTTTATTGTTAAGCATGAGAGCAAAACCTGTATTTGTACCAGTGTTTCCTCTGGTAATTCTGCTATTGTGGCGGCCTTGGCTAAAAAACAAAGAAGAAGTTATAGAATGCCACTATCTTCAGTTTGTAGAGTAATAATGTATGAGACGGAGCCTGCTGGACCTGCAAGAGATGTGACCCATGGCCAGAATATCATAGTTCATAAAAATGCAGCGCAGTGACGATACAGACATTTCATACACACAATGTGTGCCATTCGACCCGTGCTGGACCCATTTGTAATGAGTCAGCTGTCACTCTGTGAGTAGCATACGTCCATCACACTCCCCCTCTCTCCCTAGCTCTTTTAATCAGTTATTGTCGAAAACAAGTAAAGGAGATTTCTCAAAGATACATTTCTTTAAAAATATATATCCTAGGCTATTTATTTCAGATAATGTGTTGTTGTTGTGTATGTACAACATACAACTTCAACATAAGAGGAATGTAGCACAATATGGATGTGAAAGCAGTTTTAAATAGCCTATGTGACTATAAAAATTGTTTTGGTTAAAATCAACAAATAATTGTGATAATTAATCGTGATCTCAATAATGACCAAAATAATCATGATGATCATTTTGGCCATAATCGTGCAGCCCTACTATGCACAATATTGATGAAAAGCAAAGTTATAGTCTATTGAATGAATACAAGTGGCATGACTGCTAGCAGTACACAGAACAAGTTTACAGATCTCCACCTCTGCTGAGAAGAGATCATTTTCTTTATGTCACTTGTAAAAGACCCATTTATAACTGTGAAATTCAGTCAATAAATTCTACTGCCCTCTGCGGCCTTTTCTCCCCCTGTGGAACACATCCCAAAATGTCACTATGAAACTCCTTCTGAATATCCCCCCAAACTCCGCAATAAACAAGGATGAGCGGGAACATAACTTACACTGTAAACACCTCAGGCATTTTCAGAGGTAGCTCCCTCCAAAGTAAAGTTTTATTGCATCAAATATGATGCAGATTTGTCACGGTGGGATTATATCCTGTTTCTTTTGTCTATGGAAGAGCCTAACTCCTCCTTGACACTGCCAAGCTGTGTTGGAGGGGTTTTATGAGGCACTGAGTGTACCCTTGACTGGCTTCATGAGGTATTAAGTCACCACGGTCAACTTATACATTAAAGGGTATAAGTTGGCAAAATTGCAGAATCAGCTCTGGGTATAGTGCCATCCCAGCCCAAGTCGCCTTGAACATTCAGAAAAGGTTTTGCTCTTTGATTTTTTTAATATATAGTACACATTATGGCTAAACTCTGGTTTTCAGGAACAAAAAGCAAGACTTAGACACTTTCTCTCTGTCTCTCTCTGTGATCAAGCCAGTCCGCCAGATTTCTTTTCGTAATATTAAAAACATAAATACAGACATCCTATCCTCCCACATTGACAATTTGCCTATCCCTGATCTTTCCTCTCCAGACCACCTTGTCACCCATTATAACTCTGGACTTTGCAATATTCTCAACTTCCTTGCCCCTATCAAAACCCGATCTGTGTCCTTTTCCCGCTCTGCCCCTTGGTTTTCACCTGAGCTCCGCCTCATGAAAGCCAAAGGTCGCCAACTTGAATGCCTCTATAAAAAAACTGGTCTCTCCATTCACAAAGAAATGCATACATCTCATCTTCTTCATTACTCAATCTCAATAGCCATAACTAAATCAAACTACTATTCTGACCTCATCTGCTCCAACGAAGGAAACTCCAGGTCTCTTTCTCACATGTATTCAGTTGAGACTTGTAATTCATTGGTTGTCTTTTTTTAATGAAAACATCAACTCCATTCACCAGCAATTACATTTGACCCTCTTGCCTCCCCCTCCCCCTTTGCCCCTCCCCAATAGCCAGTCATTTTGCTGCTTTCTACTGCCCACCCCCTCCGAAATTTCTGATTTCATTCGTAAATCCAAGTCCTCAACCTGTTCTCTTGACCCCCTCCCCACAGCTCTGGTCAAAACCTGTCTCACTTCCCTCCTCTCCTTCATAACTTCCATTGTTCATTCCTCTCTCTCCTCTGGTATTGTCCCCTCACTTTTCAAAACAGCATCTGTCTTCTGAAAAAACCTGGCTCAGATCCCACTAACTATAATAATCTTCGTCCATCTCAAATCTTCCCTTTATTTCTAAAATACTTGAAAAAATACTGTCTGTTCAACTCCATGCTTTTCTTACCCTTAACAGTCTTTACAAACCTTTCCAGTCTGGTTTTTGCCCCTCCCATAGTACTGAAACTGCCCTAATAAAAATCACCAATGATCTCCTCACAGCTGCTGATTCCGGGATTCATCTCTATCCTCATCCTACTCGGTCTTAGTGTATACTCCATTCTCCTCAATCTCTCTCGGCATCTCTCACACCCTTCTTGACTGGTTCCGCTCATATCTCTCCAACTGCACTCAGTTTATTCAACTCAAGTCTTTCACATCCCACCTTTCCCCTGTTACTACTGGCGTCCCTCAAGGTTCAGTTCTAGACCCCCTCCTTTTCATCACCTACCTACTTCCCCTTGGCAATATCTTCCGCAAATTCAACATTCATTTTCATTGTTACGCAGACGACACCCAGCTCTACTTATCCAGCAAACCCACCTCCTCGCTCCCCCCTTGTTCCTTACTAACTGCTTACTTGAAATTAAAGACTGGTTCACCTCAAACTTCCTTAAACTAAACAGTGATAAAACCAAACTCCTCCTCGTAGCCACCAAATCAACCCTGTCCAAAATCAATAGTTTCACTCTTCCTATTGACAACTCCTTGGTCTCCCCTTCCCCTCAGGTCAAGAGTCTGGGCGTCATCCTCAACTCCTCCCTCTCCTTTCAGTCACATATAAATAATATCTGCCGGTCTGCATACTTCCACGTACGCAACATTAACCGCCTCCGTCCGTCCCTTACCACTCACACTGCCTTCATCCTTATCCACAGCCTCATCACCTCCCGCCTTGACTACTGTAACTCCCTTCTTTTTGGCCTTCCTCAAAAATCCCTCCATAAACTTCAACTTCTTCAGAACTCAGGAGCTCGTGTCATCACCTGAACCCCCTCTTTTCATCATATAACCCCTGTCCTTCAGCAGCTCCTCCATATCTATCAGAACTCCTTCACATCGCCGTTCCCTCCCGCTCCCTCAGATCCTCCTCCTCTATCCACCTCACTGTACCCCCAGCTCGACTTGTCACCATGGGGAACAGAGCCTTCAGCCGCTCTGCTCCCCAGCTCTGGAGCTCACTCCCACCTGACCTCCGCAATATCGACTCTCTCCCCCTGTTCAAAACTAGACTCAAAACCCATCTGTTCCAGCTTGCTTATTTGTAAATACACTGTCCCTGTAATTTTTGTTTTGTTTTGTTTTGTTATAACTGCTTTCACTTTTCTGTTCCCTGTATCTGCCTTTTATTGTCTGTAAAGCGACCTTGAGTGATTAGAAAGGTGCTGTTAAATAAAAAGTATTACTTTAAATATTCAGAGCCTATTTTTTCCAAGCATTGCAAAATCTTGTGTAAGACAGAAGTCACTGTGCAGAAGGTTAAACACACAGACAGTCCACTTGCTAAAGTGTTTTTCCATGTCCCTGTCAGTAACAATATTCCATACTTGAATACAATGAAGCAATGACTAATATTCCAGATGTGTACCTTATCTGACAGAAGAAAATAAACAATAATGTTGACACCTAAAATTAATTATCCAACTGGATACTCAAACAAACAGAATTTCCTGTTTGGTAATGGGTCAAGTTATTTGACACACTTTACTCATTCACCACAAACGTACAGTAATAGGAATACCAAACGAGACAGAAGGTTGTTTATTGCAACTTCACAGGATAGAACTGCAGTTAATGGATTCTCTTTTCATAGGCTACTCACCCAACAATGTTTTTTAAAGATGTAATTAACAAATATGAGGTGCTTTAGTCTGTGTACTCAGTAGTGTGACACTTGGTAAGAGCTTTCCCACCCCACTATGGTTTGAAAATAACTGGAGCATCATTACCTTGTCTTGTTGTACCTTGGCTGGTATTGTTATATTGTGCCTACCAAAATGTTCCTTTACCATGGCAAATACAGTATATGACCACTTCGGAAGGCAGATATGTCCATAGCTGTTCTGTAACGACCACACGTTATAAAGAAGGGCAGGATGCGATACTGTTTAAATATCGGGACAATGGCGTTAAATGTTGGACAATCTATAGTTTCATAAAGCTACAAAAGAAGTCAAACTCAGACAAACAGGAGGGGATATACAGTGCCTTGCGAAAGTATTCGGCCCCCTTGAACTTTTCAAACTTTTGACACATTTCAGGCTTCAAACATAAAGATATAAAATTTTTATTTTTTGTGAAGAATCACCAACAAGTGGGACACAATTGTGAAGTGGAACGAAATCTATTGGATATTTTAAACTTTTTAGCAAATAAAAAACTGAAAAGTGGTGCGTGCAAAATTATTCGGCCCCTTTACTTTCAGTGCAGCAAACTCACTCCAGAAGTTCAGCGAGGATCTCTGAATGATCCAATATTGTCCTAAATGACTGATGGTGATAAATAGAATCCACCTGTGTGTAATCAAGTCTCTGTATAAATGCATCTGCTCTGTGATAGTCTCAGGGTTCTGTTGAAAGCGCAGAGAGCATCATGAAGACCAAGGAACACACCATGCAGGTCCGTAGTACTGTTGTGGAGAAGTTTAAAGCCGGATTTGGATACAAAAAGATTTCCCAAACTTTAAACATCCCAAGGAGCACTGTGCAAGCGATCATTTTGAAATGGAAGGAGTATCAGACCACTGCAAATCTAGCAAGACCTGGCCGTCCCTCTAAACTTTCAGCTCAGACAAGGAGAAGAATGATCAGAGATGCAGCCAAGAGGCCCATGATCACTCTGGATGAACTGCAGAGAACTACAGCTGAGGTGGGAGAGTCTGTCCATAGGACAACAATCAGTCGTACACTGCACAATTCTGGCCTTTATGGAAGAGTGGCAAGAAGAAAGCCATTTCTCAAAGATATCCATAAAAAGTCTCGTCTAAAGTTTGCCACAAGCCACGTGGGAGACACACCAAACATGTGGAAGAAGGTGCTCTGGTCAGATGAAACCAAAATCGAACTTTTTGGCCACAATGCAAAACGATATGTTTGGCGTAAAAGCAACACAGCTCATCACCATCAACACACCATCCCCACTGTCAAACATGGCGGTGGCAGCATCATGGTTTGGGCCTGCTTTTCTTCAGCAGGGACAGGGAAGATGGTTAAAATTGAGGGGAAGATGGATGCAGCCAAACACAGGACCATTCTGGATGAAAACCTGTTGGAGTCTGCAAAAGACCTGAAACTGGGACAGAGATTTTTCTTCCAACAAGACAATGATCCCAAACATACAGCAAAATCCACAAAGGAATGGTTCACAAATAAACGTATCCAGGTGTTAGAATGGCCAAGTCAAAGTCCAGACCTGAATCCAATCGAGTATCTGTGGAAAGAGCTGAAAACTGCTGTTCACAAACGCTCTCCATCCAACTTCACTGAGCTCGAGCTGTTTTGCAAGGAAGAATGGGCAAGAATGTCAGTCTCTCGATGTGCAAAACTGATAGAGACATACCCCAAGCGACTTGCAGCTGTAATCGCAGCAAAAGGTGGCTCTACAAAGTATTAACGCAAGGGGACCGAATAATTTTGCACGCACCACTTTTCCGTTTTTTATTTGCTAAAAAAGTTTAAAATATCCAATAGATTTCGTTCCACTTCACAATTGTGTCCCACTTGTTGGTGATTCTTCACAAAAAATAAAAATTGTATATCTTTATTTTTGAAGCCTGAAATGTGTCAAAAGGTTGAAAACTTCAAGGGGGCCGAATACTTTCGCAAGGCACTGTATATCTCATGGAACCTCTGTCCTGGTATTGGCTCCAGACAGCTGAATAGGAGCTTATCAAATGTGTAACTTGATCCTATAATACTGTACCAAAGGGTCGTCAACATGGTATGATAAGTCATTAAAACATATTAAAAGTTCTATCACGTGGGAAAATTGGATGAGAGCAGGAATAATGTTAATGGCAGACCTGATTGATGGGAAACATTTTACTCTCTTTTGAACAGCTGGTGTCTAAATATAATACACCCAAAACATTTTTCTGGAAGTTTCTTCAAATAAGGAGTTGTACAGTATATCAACGGCAGATAGAAAGAAAAATGTTGCCCCTGTCACTTGCAATCAGGAGTTATGGCGATCAAGTTGAAAGCTTAGATGGGGAACATCCAAGTTGTATAATGAGTTTAGGAGATATCAATTCCCAAATGATGGGGGTGTTAGGCTCACATGTGAAAAAGGTTGGGGTTTAGGGAGGGGGATAGCTGTTGGAGATGCAACAAAGAGAAGGCAACATAGTGGAACCGGAGTTCATTGAGGGTCCGACATTATGCATATTGGGTATATTACCAACCTGGGCTCACAAGTGTGTTCTTGTGTGAAACTAGCCATCGTAATGGGAAGCAGGGTAGTGCTGAGATATTGAAAGTTAAAAGTGAATATTAGTTTCAAAGACTAGAGAGACAAGCTGGAATAGCTTCTTTTGAGCATCTTATCCACATAGTTAATAACAGTAAAGGTTTTCAGAATACCTATGGAATCTACCTGGACATAATAGGTAGAGATGATCACCATACCACTTTATACATGAGGTGTGTCCCATCCTTGTTTTCTGTGCATTAAATATTTTAGGTTTATGCTCATTAGATGAAATCTGAGGCGTAATATTGTAATAATACAGTCAATATTAGATATTGCAAGTCTTTTTATTCTTCTCCTTGTTTAATGTGTATATTGTTTGTAAATTAGTAATATGTGTTAACAAGCTGAAATGGCCATAAAAACAGTTTAATCATGAAAAAGGCCCACCTAAAAAAATCAAAATCACTAATTCATTTATGCTTTCTTTAAAGCCAGACTCCAAAATCAAACAATAAGACAAACAAACTAACTGATTGAGGCAGCCGTAGACCAGAAACTCCAGTGTTCTGCAACGTAAAGTTATTTTTTTTGTCAAAGGAGTCTGGTGGCTTCGAAGAATGCATAGATGGATACAGCTGCTTCAGTTTCCCGTTGGAATGTGCAAGGTAAAGCGGTCAACATTTTCTTAATATAATCTTCACTTAAACTGATACTGATTTTTTTAGGTCGGTCTTCTTTAGGTGGCTTAAATACATTTTGCTGCTTCCTGAACCGCCCATGTCCTCAGCAATACATCGCTTAGCTTCTGTGTCGATACTCCTGCCTGCTTCCGAACTAGCCCTTTAAATTTGCCAACATCAGTGAACATACAAATGTATAATGACATAACTGTATGATGAAAAGGAGAACGTACAAACTACAGCTTCTGACTAGCTTCGCATTGTTGTCCCATTATGACAGACAGATGGCAGTTTGCAAATTCAGACAACAAAAATCTTAATTGGCATAATATAAAATGCAGAATAAGCAAAGGAAGAGGAAAATATGGAAATTATTTGAAACATTGCATAATTATGTAAGTTTGAGTGAGCAGCACCTGAGGCATGGCAAAATCCTCCACATCTAATTAAAGAAAACTGTCTAAATAGTTTTGTGGCATTATATTTATTCATAAAGGTCATCCATTAATAAGGATTTTCAAAACAAATTATTTTGTGCAGTTTACATGAAATTCGAATAATTTCTACTGGAGATTCAAAGGGGAACTTATGGGGATATTGACCCAGCAAAACTTGAGGCTTTACAGAAATGTGAATGACACCAAAGAGATAAAAGAACACCATCATGTATGGTAAGGTTGTATATTAAGACTTCCACTCAGCCTAACAGCCTCAGGTAGTACAGTCTTTGGATTAGAACCCTTTGGGCTGTCGGATGAGGTAATTCTCTTTCTCCGAGAATGCGGATAACCCTTCCCGACCTCCAGGAACATCAGTTTGTAGAACATTGTGTTAGAAAACCTCCTGGGATCTGAATCGGGAGCTGTGGAGCTAATAGGTACAGATATCCATTTTCTTCCCTGTCTGCGCCTTCTTTCTCATTGCCCCTGCACTGCAAAAGATGTCCATCTCAAATGTACTTGCACACGGAAAGTGGCAGCTGCTCGGTCAGACTGCACAATATAGTAGTACCTAGGTCTGATAGTATTTATACCTTTACTTAATTTCAGAAACAGCTTGCACAGCTATAGTGTCTACAAGTGTGTATCAAAGTCCCCCTCAGTTCAAACAGGTTAGGTTATTGTTAGTTTATTTAGATGTTTCATCTTCACTGTGCACAATGATGTTTGTGCGATTTTACACCAGAAAGCTATTTCCACATTCATCTGCTGAAGAAGAAGAGCTTCTCTGTGCTCACATTAAATCTGAGTTCAACCCTATGGACCAGTAGCCTATGCAACTTAAACAAGTGTGATGTGGAAACATCACCTCAAGCGCACATACACCGAGAATGGATTTAGGAGACATTATGTATCCAGTAGTTAAACTTGGAAACAAAAATATGTCTGTATATTTATAGATTCTGGGGGTCTCATTGAGAAGGAGTAGATGTCTTTTTGAGATTTTTGTATTATGTAATTAAAATGTTTGTGGGAAAAACACATCATTATTATCATTATAATATTATCATATGAGTTGTATTAACAAATAGTTCAAATTAGCTCCACCTTGACCAACTACAACAGTAAAATGCAACAATGCTAAAGGATCTAAATACTGATCCTTATCAAATATGCTGACATCTTTTTTGTTGGAAACCCTGTGGTGAGAGCACTCAGAAATAAGTATTAATTCTTTCTGTTATAATAACAGAAATAATGCCAGATACTGTCCATTGGGCACTAGACCAAAAAAAGTGACAGATCTTTACAGATAAAATGCTCCCTACTAATTTCCAGCAGACAATCAAATAGCACCTACCTGCCACTTGTTTTTTTATTTCAACATTTTTAACAACTCGTAACTAGAATGACTAACTTGTTAATATGGATATTTTTTGCAGCGTGCTTCACCTCCAACAGAAGAAGACATAGATGAGAACAGGCTTCTGGGATATGAATGACGGCTCCTCTCAGCCAACCAGAGCAGGGATGCTGCGAGCACCTCACCCGCTTCTCTGACGCTATTGGCTGTTCTCTGGAGAGTCGGGGTTTGTTCTGATATTAATGACTGCTGGGGAGACGGCGGCGCATCTATGTGGTCCGCCTGACACTTGATCGAGGGCAGAAAGGCGCCTTTAACAGCCGCTGCTAAGACGGGAAAGGGAAGGGCACAGGGAACACGTGAATCTCTCACCACACTCTCGCCAACCTGCTTTTGGACTTCGCTGCTTTTGTTTCCCCTCATGCAGAAGTCGCGCATCTGCCGTGGAAGAAGCCAGAACTGAATTCTCATCAACTGCGTAAAAATAAGAAGACCACACATTGTTGACTGGCTTTATGTTGCGCGCGGAGGCTCGCTCGTCGTTGGAGCGGCGCACTTGATGGAAATATAGACAACACATAACCTACTGCTTCGAGGGCTATCACGCTTACATCGGGTAAGTTTACTCCTGAAATGTATTTCTGTCATTTGAGAACGGGTGCGTCTGCGCAACGCAATTTTCCAAGTTAATAAAAAAACGCCTAAATTCAGTGATTCGGGAATGTTTAACTGGACATAGTCTTGTGATTTAAATAACGTATCATCTCGTTTGTCAAACAGTCACTCGTGCGTGATCGCATAAATTAGTGGAAAGATTGCAGGATAATTATACTGATGACTAGACTCGAACCCTCACTTGACGTGGAGACGCGCTTTTGTGCAACTATGTAGGATGCAATGGCTACACAAAAGGCTAATTAATTAGGAACATTCGAGGCTTTTGTGTGTGTGTGTGTGTGTGTGTGTGTGTGTGTGTTTGTGTGTGTGTGGAGTGACTGACTGGCAGTTTAATGTCCTTGGGTCCTCGCTCTCTCCGTTCTCCATTAAACCGATCTGTTGCAAACAGAAAAGTCGTTAGTTTATCGACACATGCCGCGAAGTACGTTAGAACGCGTGTACCCAGGGTTAATCTAAACACATAACACAAGCACACACACTCGAACTGTGGACTAAAATGCTCCTTTGCTTTCACCGCCATCTCGGCACGTTGCATCCAAGGCTTTTTATGTAATTAACACAGCCACCGAGAGGCATCTTCGAGCGCCTTCACAATCATCACTTCACCTCGCTTGTGCCTATACACCCACACACTCGGAGATCCGGCTTTAGAGAGACAGGGACAGAATGTATTCACTAATCCCTTAACTGCATTGGGGCGTCTCTCTACCCTCTCTCCCTCTCTCTCTCTCTCACACCCTCCCATTTTATCTCTAACACCATCCCCTCTGTCCAAAATGTATGTCATCCTGTAGATGTAACTACTCATGAATATTCCAAAGGCAGATAAACAAATAATGGCCGATAATGAGAAATGTGTGCCTGTAATCTTCTGAGCAGATATATTCTGTGTATTCATGCATGCGTGTGCGTCCGTGTGCTTGTTTCCGGTGATGATTACAATAGATTTTGGCCTCCACAGTAGGAATGACTCACCCAAAGCAGCTGCTCAATATGAAACACAGTCAAATGCCACACGAGAGCCATCATGCCCTCACCAACAGACACCGCTGAGAAACCCCGGCCCACACAATAATGTTCCCACTTAGAAATATGTGAGTACCTGCTGATTGAGCCAAGGCCATTGTAATACCCAGCCGTCAGCTTTTCACAAGTGATCCTTGAGCGCAATTGTTTTCCTGCTTACATTGAACACTGCCAGTTGTGACTTCATGTTATGCAAAATAATCCAAAACCGTATCTGAGAGGGGAAGAAGACGCTTGTATGATAACATTGTTACCATGTTGCAGTTCTTCCCCAAAGGTAATAAAAACAGTAAAGCAAAATATTAATGGTTGTTTTATTAATGTAGGCACATTTGTTCTAAACAAATCAATATTACATGTCCACACTAAGTCATACACTTAAAGTGAGTGGCTTTGCGAATTGCCTATTGATCTGCACGTGAAACAGAAGCAGTGTGTGTGTGTGTGTGTGTGTGTGTGTGTGTGTGTGTGTGTGTGTGTGTGTGTGTGTGTGTGCGTGTGTGTGTGGCCTTGTGGAGGCTTGGAGAGTATGATAGGCAGCACAGTGTGGGTGTTCCATATTCATTTTTCTATAGACAGAGGGCAGCAGGTTCCTGTAAGGTGAGAGGACGTGTGGGTGCCAACGCTGCTACCCGTTCACAGTGGGTGAATGTGGAGGTTAAGAAGACTATTCTATTGCGGCATCAAAATCAAATTAATCTCAAAATCTTTTCCCATAACGGTGGTAACAAGATGCTTTAGGATCTATCGAGGCTTCTGAGTGAAATGTATGTAAACATATTCACAAGACGGCTGCAGGGGATCAGCCTGTGCAACCAAGCATAGGCTCTCTGATAGCATCCTGTTCCCAAGCAAACACAGGCACCCATTAAAATAGAATAAGCACAGACAGAAGGCAAAAGAAACAAGGGGGTGCTATGCATGTTTTTTTACCCTCTGGATGTGGTAGATGGACTGTAGCATCCCAAATTAAATCAAAGGACAAAGAGAAACCAAACAAAAAAAAATGAGGATGAAAACATGGTTTGCTAGCAACATACATGACATTTTGCTGTTGCAGTCCATATCAAAAGGTCAGAATGGGATGTGACACCTTTGTATCCAATGACATTTGCTTTCACATTAGCATTTTAAGTATTTGGCCAGCACGCGTTTCAAAAAACAACAATCAAAGCTATTAATCTCTAATTAGTCTGCAGATTCAAATCAGAGTTGGACGTGATAGGGACACATGCCTGTATTCTGGTTTCAAACATGAGCTGAGAAAGAGGACATCTATGGGCCACTGCTGGGCCGTCCATCTGTTCTGCATTCGGATTGATACATATAGGCCCTCAATGCCCTAAAGAAAAGCTTGGAGGATGCTGTATCATGAGAACAAACCAAGTGTTCATGTATTGATGAAGCTGCAGTAATTCATCCATAGAGATGTGTGCATGGACAAATATTTAAACATACATGTGCAGAAATATGCACTTATATATATAAAGTGATTACTGTCTCCAAATCAGCCAGATATTGTGCTGCCAAGCCTTTGAATAGACACAGCCATGGTGCCATATCTTTCATCTATTTTAGCTGAGGTAGAGTAGCAGAGAATGAAAACAGAAAGAGAAAGCCCATAACAAACCCCATGAAATCATAATAAAGAGATCCAAGCCAGCGATAAATGCATTTCAGTGGCATATAATGATTGATTCCGTCTGCCGTAGAAACCTATTCCCTGCAGGCTTGTGACCCCTTGACCAGCCATATATTATTCATATAAATATAGATAGCTGCGCATCTTAGAGGCAGCACACATGCCACATTTGCACCTGCAGATTCAATTTGGCTTTGACTTTGAGGGATATGCCGCTGGCTCCATTCCCCTGCCAGTCCCTGGCTGCCCCCCCCTCTTCACACCTCTCTCTTTCATTCTGGCTAGCAGAAATACATGGAACATTATGCAGATTTTTGTCAAGAGTGAGTGTGATTATGTTAAGGGAGAAATAAGTGTTGGAATGTTCGCGATGCCTTTGACCTTATCAGTGGCAGCCTTAAGCTGGATACCTTGGCTTAATTTTAATAGATGCAGCACTATGCGAATTAGACAAGGGGACCTAGCTGTGCTCTTTTACTTTGTGGTGTGTTACGCATGCATTATGCGAATGAGCTTGGGAATGTGTGCTTTTTTTATTTTCTCTGCGAGTACACTGTCGGCAAAGTTACGTGTGCTTGTCTCTGCAAATGCATGTATCTTTCTATATATGAGTGCAGGTGGGTGTGCTGTAGCGTTGGATAGTGCAGCATTTTTGTTCTCCCTCACTCATCCCCAAGGGCATGTCTTGTCCAGAAAGGGGCTGAAAAACCAGAGTTCCTGTGGTTAATTTGGAACATTGATTTTACATTAACAGTTGACTTGCCGCTGATTCATAGCCATACAAGTGCAGATGTAAGGGGAAAGGTTTCCATCCGCTCCCACGCACAAACGCACACACAGATATACATTAAGCTTCATTATGCATAGACACTGAATACAAGGTTCCCTTTAATGGACTCTGCCTTACCTTAGAGAACATATAATAGCAAATCAATGAGGGGAAGGGCAGGGGGAGGGTCAGTAAAGCCTTTCAGAGGCACCCGCCCACTAAGGGGCTTACTCAGAATGTTTATCGGAAGAGGCTTGGTTGTGTCATGGCTGTGCTACATGTCCACTGTGGGTCAAGTGTCCACCATCTTCTCTCACTTTGGTTTCTTTGCTTTCAAATTATAATAAAACTATTAACCATGGAAAGAGAGATACAAGCTCTATAAAAAGCTTTGAAACACCAAAGGTAGTTTGTATTTATAGCGAGAAGGATATTAGCAGAAATAAAAATACTTACTGGTCTACGAAAACAGATAGACCAGGATCACCGCTCGTGTGTCTTGTGGACAATGAGGCACTGGGTGTAATGCAATTGGCTGTGGACCAAACCACATTCTGCGGACTTTTACCAAAATAATAGCAGCTACTGAGACAAACAGACGGTATTGCAGATAGACTAGATATGGCACAGGAGGTGTTATGAGTTTTAAGAAGGCAATTAGGCCGGTAGCAACTTAACGAGACAGTAGGATGCCCAGGAAGCAAGACAGGGTGCTGAGACATGCAGGGAGACTACATTAAAAGTCTACTTTCTAAATAGTCCATGGCTTGTGTGCATCGTGATGCAAGTGTGGGAACATAAGGAGAAATGTTCACTATAAGGGGTTTGAAGAGCGAAGACAAATGTGAGAGTGCAGGATGAAAAGGACAAGGTTTATGAAAAGAGATGTGAGGCTTGCAATATCATGAGAAAAGGGAGGAAGAAGAAAGAGCAGCCTGAGAGAGAGGGGGTGACTTAAAGAAGAAAGCCTTGTGAGGCTTATTACCAGTGGATCAACATTCCCAGTGAAAAACTTCTAACAATGCACAGGGTATTCTCCTGAAAGAGGAGGCAATTCGGCAGTGCCCTACTTTCCACTTACGTCTGACCTTTATGTCTTCCTACCAGTTTTACCACAGCGAGTGTAATGAACACCTCTCATCAGAGGCAATACTGCCTTGTTACAACTTAAACCGTGCAGGCCCCATAATCATCTCCCCAAAGGCCAATATGATCCCCACCTACATCTAGACTTGTTCCACAGCTCATATATCACAAATGCTCTTTTTCATGCCTGACATAACCCTCACAGAGCTTGGTTTTTGTATAATAAATGATTTCATTTTTACACGAACTGTAGGTCAACCTGTCGCCACACAGGGCATTCATGAGCACCCAACCTGCCACAAAGCAATCATCTTTACTTCCCTGCTCCGCTAAACCTTATCCAAACCCTGTGAAGCGACAGGAAGGATTTATAACTCATTTCAATAAACAGCATAAACCAAACTGTTCCGCCCGGCTGTTTGGCGGCCTGGCCGACTTGAGACATGCTTGTCTGAATTTGCACCGCAGAGCCACCAGGACCAAGGTTTTCTGCCCCCTACTGTGCTTATTAATTTAAAGTGGAAATACCTCAATCAATTTTAATCAAACTGTATTTGTGCCATTACTGTCCAGAAGAGCCACAGTGTTAGTATAATGGAGGTGACCCGGTGGGAAAGTAAGTGTGAGGTGTTGCCAAGATCTGAATGGAAAAGTTTTTCACCTTGACAGTGGCTGAACCTCTTAAATGTAGCCTCGTCCCAATTAGTCTGGTGTCATTTACAGATGAGAGCAAATGGTTTCCAAAAAGTACATTTTGGGCATGTGTCATAAAATCCACTCAACAAAAAATATGTGCGTGTGTGTCAATTACCGAAGATTTTTTACCTTACAACAAAAGCCAAACTAAATGTGCTGCATTTTAATGAGAGTCCAGGTTTTTCAGTAATGCCAAATGTCATGCTAATTAAGAGTGAATTCTGTGACTTACGAGGACTAAAGACATATTGTTTTCTGAACAGCTACTTAGTTGAAATATGTCAAAAAATACACAGATATAGTAGCTCCCAACTCTTAGTAGTGATGCAAAAACACTTTTTTGCTTCAATGACAGATTGATTACAATATCATGAAAATCTGGACGATATTGGCCCAGGGTACAGAAGCCTAGGAAATCATCTAGTCTGAATCTGCATTGCTATTTGTACTCGTTGTGAATACACATGCCACAAGAAGTAATTAAGTTGTTTTTTTGGCTCACTTTCATGGATGGCAACATAGGATTCCATTCACTACGCTAAGCTAACTAGCGATAGCAATGCTACGTTTTGTTGTTTTGTTGCATGCACCGAGACAAAAAATGCATTGGACCACCTATCTACAGCTAGGGGAGACTGTATAATCCCTATTTCAACAAACAGTGGCATAGTCCTTTAAAGTGTATTTCAGTTTATAGTGTCTTTTTTAGCCGTAGCAGGCAGCTGTTTTCAATGAAAAAGCTCTAAAAACCCACCATACCCTGCCTGTCGAGCACCAAACAGCAGACAGGCAAAGTTAGCAACTAGCTGGTGAACACAGTGGAGTATTTAGCAGCTAAAGAGCCAGCTATTTCTCTTAGGAGGTTAGGAATGTTGTATTCAAAGATGGTGACCAAAATATCAGTTATTGCAGGTTCAACCTTTTTGATTTTTGTTGTAACGGCTGTATTCATTACTGTTAAGACAGTCCTGAACAGGCCAGACACAATAAGCTTGTTTGCTTTAATGTTCACAGTCAGGATTAACACTGGTGAATGTGAAAAGCCCATGGTCCAGACTTTCAGCCTGCTACTATAATGAAGGAGCTTTAGAGACCATGGCTTGAATGATTGCTGCCCCCCACACCTTCCTCTGACTCCTGGGAACTTGTGTTAGCTCCATAAGTGAACACCTTAGCCTGACCTACAATAGGCTTATATTACCAGCTGTTGATTATATATTTCGCTACAAAGAATTTCCAAAGGTTTTTTCAGGCACAGATTACAAGCATCCATCTTTTAATTCTATTGGCCCCAGCCATGTTAGCCTCATCAATCTTTGCGTAGCCAAATGCCACTTCCTTCCCAATACACCACAACATTTTCGCTTGTTTTCTGACCAATCTTTGACTGGCTAATTCTTTTGCTGTGGGGTCTTGCTAAAGTTAATTTTGATTTCCTGCAATGACAGCATTCTCAAGGTGACCAGAGCTCAACACACCACTAATAATACCATGACAAGTGTGTGGACTCACAGCAGTCACGGTGCAAAGCCCCAAGAATATAGACTGCCTCTTCATTCTTCTTCACATAATGCAGACATACAATACCAATTTACCTGTTCAACTGCCTTTGCATGATTAGGATCAGTTGACTTATGATGATGCAGTCTGCTACAATATTTAAACTTCATAAGTGATATAAAATGCAGTTTCTGTACCCTAAACAAGCCCAATCTCTCCAGCCAAACAAGCATTCTTAATTGATGCTCTATCGTTAAAAGCTTTTCACATTTGCTGATGTGTTAACACATCTTGGTTAACTACACCAAGCTCTGTGGATGTTACACTTGTCATCAACATTAAGCTAATCTGAAAGCATGTATTGTATAAACATTTTCTTAGTTGTGTTACATAGCCGTCTTGCCTCGATTGTCTTTATTCCAAACTATTTGATTACATAATTAAGTCATTGACTCAACACTATTTCGCTCAGACAGCAAGTATGCCTGAAGACTCAGTACATTTGCCACATTAGACACATTGCTACCAAGATGTCACCTCGGATTCAGTCAGCTTCTTCTTCCAAATGACTCCCAATGTTTCCCTTCAGCAGCCCTTCACTGGGACCTCAGCGGATATCCAGGACTGTTAATTAAGCCAGATTTACATTGATTTTTTAAAACTTTATTTTTGGGGCAGTGAAATACATGCTATATTATATTAATAATAATAATAATAATATATTTTATTTATACCGCACTTTTCATTCAAATCTCAAAGTGCAAACATATAAATTAGAAAGTAGCATTAATAATAATAATAATAATAATTTAAGAGTGAATCACCATTTCAAACGTGTTGATTGAGTCTATTTAACTCATTGTAAGGGCTGGAGCCTGAATTCTAAATCTGCCCTTGCCTGGAGTATATATTAAATCCATTAAATATCTACATTTTTGGATACAATGGAAGAGAATTGCAAAATGAGCCATTTTAATATTATTGTCTTATTTAATCTGATTTTTTTCAAACATGGTATAATGACTAGTGACATCACATGAGGCAATTTATCAGATTTTACGCAGCTATAAAAGGCTTTTTCCAACTATTTTCTCACGACTTCTCCATATATTGATGCTCAGTCTGTTGCCATCAGAGCGAGCGAGGACGTGAGGAGACGTCTTGACTTCCTGCTTCAGTCTCCGCTTAAAAGGGACAGTTGAGAGGGCTATTTTACCTCAAAATGAATGGTTAAAATATTAATTTGATACTAACTAAAACAAGTTGTTGGTTAATTGATTAGTGGATCATTAGAAAATTAATCTGTCACAATTTTGGTAATTGCTAAATCGTTTAAGTAAAAATTCACCTGAATTTCTTTTCTTAGTCTTCCATAACAGTAAAGTAAGATTATGTTTGGGTCTAGGACTGTTGGCCAGACAAAAAACAACAATAATAGGTCAGGTAGGTGTCTGTTGTGTTTTAGAACATTTCTAGACCCAACAATCAATTACTAATCAAAATAATTATCTGCCCAGTAATAACATTCCAAGCTTTGACAGTAACTGTAATTCTGCTGTCACAGTGAAGTGGTGGCATTTGGAAAACAGTACACACAGTCCTAAAATCTATATTTTCACAAAACAAGTGTTGGAATATGAGAATTATATACCCATTAGTTAGCAGGGAAATATGTTACGTTTACTGGCCACACCATCTTGCAAATTGTCCTGTAAATCCTTACTAATCCCATCCTAGATTTTTGCCAATGTGTGACAACAGACATTAACATTAAAATAAAGACAATAATTATTCTCTTTCTCAATCTGTCTCTTTCTACCTCTCCTTACAATCACTGATTTCCTCCTCAGATCCATCATCAAGCTGAATCTAAAAATGTAATGAAGAAAAACCTGATTTTATGTGTTGTGAAAATAGGGCAGTGCTATTTCGTAAACCACACAAACACTTCACATTCATTTTTAATGCTGGAAAGCCTTTAACAGAAAATACCAATCATAAAACAGAAGCCATAGCCTAAAAATGTCCACACAATTAACATCGGTAAAACAAATAACACACCTCCCTTTAGAGCCACCTGCAGTGATTGCACAATAAAGCTTTGCAATAATAGTTAACCTGACCACATTACACTGCTGGTAATTGTGATTACTTAAGAGAGAAGGAAGAGCGAGCAGAGGTAAGATGAAAACACTGTCGGCTAAATTACAGATTCTGGCCTGTGTTTCCAGGGCACGGATCAACTGCATAGCCCACAATGAATAGCCAGTGCTGAGGGAGAGAAGCTAAACCCTGTTTATCAGAATGCTCAGGGTGTTGCAGCTTATTAAAGTGCCAGGTGCTTTTGAAAAATAATGCTGCCCCTCTCTCTTTCTGTCTAACTCTCCTTCCACTAGCTCCATGTCTGCCTTCTCTCCTTACCCACCCCCTCCAAAACTTGATTTCAGCGTTGGCATTCCTCTGTTCATTCCTCAACAGAGGTTGAGGAATAAACCCGTGCAGCATTTTTGCTGCCTACAGATTTCTTTATTTAATATTTTTTTTATATTCCCCCCAACACACACACACATACATCTCCCTTGTGGCCACTGAGGTGGAGACGACAAGGGTGATGAAATGACACCATTTCTCTCCTTTCTTGTTCTTACTTTCCAGCAGCTGTCACACTTCTTCTCTTGATTCTTCCCATTTCATCCCTTCTCTCTCAACGTTTTTCCCCACCCTCTTGTGGTCCCGAAATATTACAAGCACCATCAAACTGTTCAGTAAAAGGCAGTTACAAACGACAAATTACATGGTACAGTCTCTACCATAGCAAGAGAGGATAGAACATAATGTGATGGTAAAAGAGACACTACATAAAAAAGACATAGCGGACTCGCGTGCAAGAGGATGCAGCGGAGTTTTGTTTCTAATACACAGCATGTGATTATTTTTTCAACTTGTTTCATATTTATATGAATATATTTATGGACAATTCAATTAATATTTGCTACTGGAATAACTGCCACACCAAATGTGTATATACTGTATACATACACATATATATACACACACATATATATACACACACACACATATACACACATATATATACTGTATATCTTTCAGCTTTCACTCTTAAACCGCCACCATTTTATTTGAGTTTTAAAACTGAGTAAAAAATGTATTCACTAATATAGTCCCATCAATAATTTCCCCCAATAGAATGAAATAGCCAATGCCATGTAAACTACTTTCTGCAAAGTATCCCATTATTGTTTTATATGATAGATGGGAAAGTTAGTGTTGCACCCTAAAAGTGATGATGTAAAATTATGATTCATACTAGTTGAGAATAGTGAGTGAGTAAGACATTTTTTTTTATGTGTCATTTTGAAATCTTTAAATGTTAAGTAACAAAGCCACACATTCCTTGTGTTAATCTCTTTTGGATCTTAGATTAATGTAAACATGTGTGTCCAAGACCCTAATTAATTCATTATTTTTTTGCCATTAGGCATCCTTGTGTGTACAGTATACACCTTAACATACTGTAGCTGTTTGCAATATATAGTCAATGATTTCCTGCATGAGCTGTATTTTCCATCCTATTAGCAAACAAACAAACAGCTGGAAACTGCATCTGTGTCAAATACTTCGTCTGCATGTACGGCCAAACTGTCTCCCTGTGGTGTGTGCTGATGGCTGCCCGTTTACTTGTTGCCATAGTGACTGACATATTCCAGTGTCTTTTAAGCTGCTGGCCCTTAAGGCTAATTCTTAAGTCCTAGGATGTCTGCCATTTAAGAATTTTAATAAAGCCTTCTCTTTAACCAATAATAGACTCGCACAGCTGACATCAGTATTAAATGCCATATTGTGAAGGCACATTGGTACATCCCCAGAATGAAGTCTAGAAGGTCAAGCAGATATAAATCCACGGCTCTATATCTTGAATTGAGCATGTACAAATGTCAACATGCATCAGTGTGCCTATAACAAATGTCAATATGACCAAATCCTTCTCTTTATGAATATCCCTGACCATGTCCAGTACCATGTAATACTTACACTGCGTCTCTCTGTCTTATTTGTCTTACACAGGTAGGAATGGACTGGGCTGTGGACTCAGGAAGCTAGTGACGACAATCAATGAGGACACCCATCTTTAAAGAAAGAGCAGAATTTTAATGGATATCTATGAATGTTCTTAACACAAGTCCTTTGAGATATAATATCAGTCCCTTCTTTTTTTCAACCCCCCCTCCCACATTCTCGGGTCTGCCTGAAATGCATCCTTGGCCCAAGACCCTGACACCCGTGAGCAACATTGAGTGATTGCTCATTACATTCAAGGGCGTCTACACAGCAAAAAAAAAAAAAAAAACAGGAACAACAACAGGAAGCCCTGCTGCAGTTGGTGGTGGCGGTGGCAGGGGCAGTGAGTCAATCGCCTCAGCAGCTGCAGCAAATGATTCATTATTTGTGAAGTTAACAGCTCAGACCACTTAATCTACAAGGACCAATTTCTTACTGGAGGGAATCGGTCCAATATGAGGGACGTGTCATTCGTGGATCGTCTCTTTGTTGGCTTGGCCATGGCCTCTTTTGTTGTGGCCACAGAGGAGAGGCCTGATTGCCCAAAGCTTTGTGTATGTGAGATTCGACCTTGGTTTTCTCCGAGTTCGGTGTACATGGAAGCGCAGACAGTTGACTGTAATGACTTGGGACTCTTTAGCCTACCGGAACAATTACCGGTGGGCACACAAGTACTATTACTGCAAACAAACAATGTTGCCAAGATTGACAGACCCTTGGATTACCTGGCCAACATCACCGAGATTGATTTATCACAAAACAACTTATCCTCTATCAGTGACATCCACCTGGGGAATCTTCCTCAGCTGCTGTCCCTTCATATGGAGGAAAATTGGATACGAGAGTTGCCTGAGCGAAGTCTTGCTGAGGTGGCTAACCTTCAGGAGCTCTACATGAATCACAACCTCATCTCATCCATTTCCCCAATGGCTTTCCAGGGTCTCAGCAACCTTGCGCGGCTCCACCTCAATTCTAACAGGCTGAAGGCCATTAAAAGAGAGTGGTTCGACCCAATGCCAAATCTGGAAATCCTGATGATAGGTGAGAATCCTATTCTTTCTCTTGATGATATGAACTTCAAACCTCTCAGCAATCTCCGCAGTCTTGTTCTCACTAGAATGAACCTGTCTCAGCTTCCTGACGATGCATTGGCTGGTCTTGATAACTTAGAGAGCATCTCATTCTATGATAATATTTTTCCTGAGGTGCCTCATTCTGCCCTGAAAAATGCAAAAAATCTTAAATTCTTGGACCTAAATAAAAACCCAATTGCAAGAATACAGAGAGGGGACTTTGTGGATATGCTCCATCTGAAAGAACTGGGGATTAACAGCATGCCAGAGCTAGTTTCCATTGACAGCTTTGCCCTTAATAACCTTCCTGAGCTGACCAAAATAGAAGCCACCAACAATCCTAAACTCTCCTACATCCATCCTAATGCTTTCTACAAACTACCACGGCTGGAAACCCTAATGCTAAATGGCAATGCTCTCAGTGCCCTCCACAGGATTACTGTTGAGTCCCTCCCAAATCTCAGAGAGGTTAGTATGCACAGCAACCCCATCCGCTGTGACTGCGTAGTCCGCTGGATGAACATGAACAAGACCAACCTTCGCTTCATGGAGCCTGATTCACTGTACTGTGTGGAGCCCCCGGAGTACGAAGGCCAGCATGTCCGACAGGTGCACTTCAGGGAGATGATGGAGATTTGTCTGCCACTCATCTCTCCCGAAAGCATGCCTGGGCATATTAAAGCACAGAATGGGAGCTCGGTGTCACTCCATTGTCGGGCCTTCGCTGAACCAGAGCCAGACATCTACTGGATCACCCCGTCTGGTACCAGGGTACTGCCTAACACCGTTTCTGACAAGTTCTACATGCACCCAGAGGGAACTTTTGACATCTATGATATAACAGAAAATGAAGCTGGTCTTTACACTTGTGTTGCCCATAATCTGGTTGGAGCTGATCTTAAATCTGTTTCAGTAGAAGTGAATGGGTATTTTCCCCAACCTGCAAATAAGTCTCTGAATGTCATGATTAAATCAGTGGAGACAAACTCCATCCTGGTTTCGTGGAAGGCCAGCCGTGGCAACCTGGCTCCCAACATTAAATGGTACACAGGGTCAGATGCTAACCATCCCACCATGGCGTTTACCACCCGGGTTCCCTCTGATGTCCAGGTCTACAACCTCACGCATCTCAGCCCCGCCACTCTGTACAAAGTCTGTGTGGATGTCGGCAGCATCCACTACAACCATGACACCAAATGTGTCAATGTCACCACTAAGGGATTAGAGCTGGCAGCCAAGGACATAGAAAAATGGGACGCAGCACTAATCACTATCTTCGGTGTGCTCTTGGCTGTGATTTCAGTGGCATGTCTGCTTATTTATGTGTCTCTGAGGAACCACCACCTTTATGGGGATATAAGGAGATGCGACTCCAAAGCTTCGCTGACACAAGTGGAAGCTACCAGTACGCACTCGCCTTTCTTTACAAAGCTGTGGGTTTCGGGTAAGGGATTGCCAAGTGGAGTCAAAGTGAAAGCCACAGTCATAAATGTATCTGACAATGCCTTTTAAGAAGCGCAGCTTTGTAGAGCACCACACACCAACAACACTGAATGGACAAGGCCATGGGCAGGGGCGGACAAATCTATTATACTGTTTGAAAGGCATACCCATTGCTGGTCCCTGGCTCAGATACACTGGCAAAACTATTATCGGACTGGGATGGAACAGTTTAAAATAGACTACATGCTCTCCCAGTGTCAACCCCAACCCCAGGTGGTGGCTTTTGGTAATCATTACATCAAGCCAAGCTAACATCATCAGAAAGGGGTATTTACTGCAAAACAATATATTTCAGTACCATTCATAAACAGATGCAGGCAGAGTAAAGAAAGTAAAGATAATGATGGTCAACTATCTTGTAATTGACTGTTAAATGTGTTCTGAGTTGTGGAACTATTTGTGTGGTCCCAAGCAATACCGTCTGTGCTTTGTCAAACATCCATAGACGAGTTAGAGAAACAGTAATAACACCTGTCTATTGTGGGAAGGGAGATTTAGTAGAGTAGACAAATTACAGTGACTATGGTGTAAGCCTTTTGATGAAATATAGACCCCCCCCTTTTCTATTTAAAATGGATTCTTGATTTTTCATGGAAATATTGTTATATATTCTATTATGTTGATGTAATGACAAATCCTCTGTATCTGAACAGTTTGAATAGGTTTTAAATTAAGGTAAGGAGCAGACTACTTTTGATTACAATGTCACATTAAGCTTAATGAAATTCAGCTACTAAATGAGTATCTTGAGAGGACATTTTCCAAATGGCTGTTTATAATGTGTACTATAGTTCTCATTGCAACGGTGACTAGGAAAAAATTGCGTTGGACTAAAACAAATATAACAGGTTGATTAAAACTGAGGTGATTGATGTGTTGTCTCCTCATGAAGCGGTCTGTCATGCCCTGGTAAGTGCCTACAACCAGAACTACATGAGGTAAACAGAAAAGAAATAGAAGGAACAGCAAAACATGGCCATGTCATCATTGCAGAATCACAAGCTATTCTCCGGTACTTTTGTGAAAATACTTTCTCAGTATTTTAGCATACATATTTTAAGGAAATATTCATTTGTTGTTGCTTTGGGTGTAAAGTTAAAAAGCCATTTTTATATTAACTGTACTATATGTGATCAATGGGCACAACAGACTTATTAAGAAAAGTGCTAAGAAAAAATAAATGTCATTGTTCCTTTTACAAACAATTGCCTACTTTTTCTCATTTGCTTTCTTGTCATATTTGACATAATGCACCTAGTTTATTTCAAACCAATATGCATGGTATTATACTGCTTATATTATTTCCGCCATCATCCAACCATGGAGTAACATCAACTGTGTAATGACTTTTACATATAACCTTTCAACTGAAAGCATTTAAAAAAGAAATATCTATAATGACCAAGAAGTACAAAGGGAGTCTTTTGAGTGAGACCATGGGATGGGGGAACAGTCAGGCGACTTCAGCTGAATGGTTGACTGGTTGTCCTAACCACGGGAAGACGAAAATTAAACAGCAACAAAGAAAAGAACTCATTAGCCGCCTCATTAAGAACATGTTTGTCCTTCAGCTGGTCTGAATATAGTCACTGTGTTACAGCTACGTGTGCTTAAACAGGGACACAGCGTCCCCATGACAGAGAGATAAAGTACAGTACTGAAAAGTCAAAGCAGGGTGGAACAGAGCCAAGTTTAAGCTTTACACTCCCATTTTATTTGTTTGACTACATTATCCAGCACAAAAAAACATTCACATGAAAAAGCCAAGCATGATGAATGACTGTCAGTGGCAGAAAGGCATGGTGGATTTATCAAATGGGGCCCAATGCTCATACATCAGGCCAGCCTTCAGCACCATGGACAGAGGCTTTTAGAGCTGAGCCATCTGTCAAAGACAAAGGGAGTTAAAATATGATGCTCTGTGCTCCTCAGGTAATGCTCAGGTCAGGTGAGTCTGTCTCTTTGCAAATACAGCCACAAAGAACGGATGCCAAACAAGCCTGGCAGAGCTGAGAATGCTCTGCAAGGCATGCGCACACACACAAAATCAGCCAACTTTCTATACTGCTCTAACTTTCACTACAGCTAAGAAAGCCTTTAAGTTTAAAGCCCCCTCAGATTGGAATAATCTACTTGTAAACATTTGAGCCATTCTATCTCTCCACTCCTTTAAAAATGCCCTGTTTTCCTATTGTAATACCAACTGTACTTGTCCATAATCCTCTACGATACCATAACACAATATTATTCATATCCAGTTTAATTCTTACTCTGCCTCAAACTTGATTATGACTGCCTGATGAGGTTTGTGTGTGTTTTTGTGTCTGTTTTCATTTTGCTTACTGTTGAGTCTAATTATGATTCTACTGTTTGTTTATTTATTGTTAAGGACACCCTCGAAAACGAGATGCTGCATTTCAAGGGGTTACTCCTAATAAAGAAATTTTCAACTTTCTACACTCCAAGGTGTAGCAGCTTCGGTCTCTATCAGACTGTGTGCTCGGGGAAACACAACATGACAGCCAAATAAGCCACTAAATGAGTTCACAGACCAAACGTGTTCTTTGAGATTAAAGCAGCCCATATTGTTCTTCCTATTTATTTATTTTTACCTCATGATTTGATTTCATACTTGAGTGAATAAGATGAATATTATCCAGAAACTCATCTCTCCTGCTGTCTGTCCCAATATCAAGCATTTCCTCGATCTTGTTATTTTATCTGGCTCTCTCGCCGTTGACACTCTCCCTCCACTTGAGTTTGGGCGATAGCGTTTATTTTTTATTTGTACATTCAAAGCAACCTATATTAGAGAAAAACCCTCTGGATTTAATTTAAATCCCACCTGAAAAGAACCAGTGAGCTGTCACCATTTAATCCGCAGTGAAGAAGAAAAAATTATGTTTCTCGCTGAATCTTCAAATATTTCAAATATTAAAACCACCTTGTTCTATTAAAAAAATGCCATCTGCTCCGAGGCAGATATTAAAGCACGCTCAGTGAAGGCTTATATATGGGTGGTTACATATTAATTTTAATTTTGCGAGGATCATTGTCAGGGGGCCGGAGATTTGCAGGTGCAATCCACCAATGGGAGGTGCAATTTTTATTTATTTCATTTTGACAAAAAGTAGTCATTAAGTCAGTAGCTGGCAGGTCATTTTCCTTTTTCATTTTTACATGAAAAGAATTATAGGAAATGTAAATTTGTAAGCCTGCTTACATTTTATAGTATAACTCAGCTGATTTAGTCTTCTACCTCTCCATTTCCTGTCGCGTTCAGACAACAGCCGGATTTATTTTTTCCTCACTTTTTTAAAGCTGCAATTAAATATTAAATTGCCTTTCTATCTGAGATACAATCCTATACTATAGCACTGCAAGAGCTGCAGATAGCCAACCATGTTCAAGCTACTACAGACACTTTTATATGTTTGAATTATCAGCTTATTAAAGTTACAAACTTCAACCTAGATCAGCCAGTGTAGCTACAGGCAGCTACGGTACATTCAAATGAAAAGTGAAATGTCAACATGCATTTACAATCTTGCTGCTAGCACTAAGTTTAATGCCATTGCTTGCTTTAGGAGGCCTTTATAGCCAGCTATTGGAAGAACAAACGGATGACCTATAAATTGCAATAACAAAGTAGGGATTGCTTTCATGATAGAAGAAAAATGGATCTGCCTCTTGACAGAAAAAATATTACATATGATGGTGAACCTTTTTCAATTAAACAATTTTGCTGCAGCGGTGTAGGCTGTTTCCTTTCATATCACCTTTGGTGTAACTTCTGATGACAGGTGAATTTTTCATACACACCACATTTAATTTGTAAGCCAGAATGTGACTAGCACATCACCATTCTGAACATGCATTGCTGTGTATTTCCTGAAAAGTACATACATAATGTCACAGCAGATTTGTTACGACTTGTCAAAGAGCAACCAGTCAAAAGCCATTTGTGTATGTGCATTTCTGCTCTGCCTGGTCTCTACTGTCTCAATTTCCATCAATCCCAAGGCGTCTCCAGCATGCAGTTAAAAATGACCCCCCCCAGTCTCTGAAGTGTATAGCCATAATAACAAACCACATGAGCATGCATACACATCCAAAACCATTAAGATAAAACAAAATAAACCAGTGTGCACCAATACAGTTCAGCTTTTTTCACATTTACATATTCCCTCTGATTCACAGCTTGCATGACATTACTGAAATTCCACATTTAGAGGAGGAAGTTGATTAATTGATTCATCCCAAGGAACCCAACATAGTAATAAATATGGATCCATAAGTCTTTTAGAACACAATAAGAAATCAACCTGGATTGAATGTGGAAATATTACACCACAGAGGGCTTCTCCACTAATTAGAAGACCCATTAGGAAATAGATGATTGGTTTCCTGGGCTACTGATTGATTACTGCCTCCCTTTGTCTGTTTCTTCTATGAAGTGGGCATGCAGCCGATCAATGCAAGAATTTATGAGTTCTTCACATGTATGTGCTCACATTAATGATGGATTGGGATTAGGGTAGAAAAAGGGGGAGAGTGCGAGCCTAACAAGCAAGGACATGGAGGAAACCCCATCATTCTTAGGTTTTATAAAGCATCGTCAAACCGAAGACACAGATACACCATTGCACCCATCAGAATCATTAGCGCTACAGAGGCCATCAATATTCATGGCAGTCCGCATAAATTCATTACCAAACAAGTATAGTCCCTGTGTAAGTACCACCTTTTTTTTTTTTTTTACTGCAGGCTAATTCTTCAAAAAGACCTGCTGCTGGCAGATGGAAGGTTTGAAGACGAGATGGGTAATAGTTCAGGTTCACCCAAGTCCGTTTCCAAGGTGTTTTTAATTGAAATAATGAATGCCTCTACCACTCATATTTGCAAAAACCTTGTATACATGCTAATTTACTAATTGGTACTGGCCAAATTAATAGAGCATCTGTGCCTACTGTCACAATGTTTCATATTGGAGACAGTTGGAGAGGAGGACATGTAAAATGATGGGACATTATAATACTTTAACCTCAATGAGTCAATGTTTTCTGATTTTATGTAAAAGTGCAAGTGTTCAGTATAGAATACAGAAACATGCAGGAAGAAAGATTAAAAATCTATAACCACTTAAATTTTACTCTTTGCAGCACATACAATACTACAACTTGCAGTTTTTCAGAATAATTAAATTCTTAATTCAAAATTAAGCAAATTGGTAATAACAGGCAGCAACATTGAAATACAACAGGGATAGCACAACATGACGCTCAAACGCAGCACAAAACATAAAAGTAATGTTAATAATAAAAGCAAACACAAAAGAATTTAATCTGTTTTTATTGCAGATTTCTGGCACATCTAAATGCTTTTGTGTTTCTGTTGACCTGTGTTAACAAGGCTGACCACAATTAAGCCTAGAATAAGGAAAGAATAAAAGTTGTGATGAAAAAACTATGAAATACTACTGCACCAGTAATCGGGCACCCTTTTAATGTGAAGATATTTTAATCATAAAACCTTGTAATTTTCTGTCAGATGGAAGGGCGTGGGCGCCATTCTACATTTGTGGGTTGACTAATTCAACTAAACAATCCTGTTGATTATCATCCATCTAACCAAATTGTCTAAAAATAAAATGGATGGTTCCATAACAAGTTTTTTAAGTAACATTACTTTCATTGAATTTTAGGTGTTTATATCAATTTCATAGAAGTTGTAAAAATGTTTAAATGGCTGCAAAACAGTATCCAGACTAAACTTTGACATATACCCGTCTGTGATCCACTCAACATCCTCTGATCATAACTATTAGTCAAAATAATTGATCATTTCTGCTTTTCAAACTAAAAATGTAAGTATAATTTCATATAAATGAGGTTTGTTGACCATGAATTCCAAGAATATTTGTAAAACAAGGGTAACTCCTGGTTGAAGTGATCTAGAACAACAGTGTCCTCTTACTTTCAAATGAAGGCAATATGAGTAAAATGAGAGTAAAACCATGAGCAACACTCATATGGCTGGCGTGTGCACTATGGGTACAAACAGCTTTTCATGGCTGGTGTACAGTAGTTAATTTATACCTGAGAACCACCTTAAACATATGGTTACATAATGAAACCTGACAAAACCCCTCATAAAGCAGATTTAAGCCTCTCTAAAATTAAGATTAAATTGAGAGATTAAATTGTATGACCAGTTCCCAGCAAAGTAGTGATGTCAATAATTTGTCTTTCCTTTGAATACTGACCTCAGTGACTAAAACGGATTGCTTCAATCTTAATGTATACAGTTTATACTTCTAATATAAGACTGTGTAATACATGTTAGTGTTTAAATAATAAATCCCCGTTATAATGTGATTAATTACGTAAATGTCAGAAATGTTTCATTCAATTGACCTCTTTCCTTATTATATGAATGCATTATTTTCTTATTGTGTTAAGAAAATAGGCCCAGCCCAGATTACAGGACACCATTATAACATAAATTATATATTTTAAACAAATTCACCTGCTTGTCGTTTTTGCCGTGCTTTAGAGACAAAGGTCACCAACTTATACACATTCAATTTAAACAACCACTCTATCAGTTCACCAAAACATTTCAGGATTTTGAACTGACATTTCATTTAAGATGGGTATTCTTAAGTCATCATGATAAGGGCAATATAAAAGAAAATGAGTCATTCTCAACATCTCCTAGTTCACACAACCTTTATCATCTTTGATGTTTTTACATCTACCAGCTTCAAGGGCAAGAGAAAAGATTCTTGTTAGGGCCACTAACAACCTCTGACTCCTATAATATAATAGTCCATTAATTTGTGTTTTCTTATGTCTCCTTATTGAATCCGGAATCCAACCCAAATCAACTTGAACAGCCAAAATAGGAGCAAACTTATGAACTCCTAAAACAATTCCATATTCCAAAATAGATTTGAATTGGTTGTTTGTAAGTTTGGTTCTTCTTTTATTTTGTCATGTTTATTTTGAACGTACACTGCAAAGCTGACAGCAAAATCATACAATCTGGTAATTATTTAACATGAATAACCAAAGATAGTGTTTTGCAGGAAATCTATGAGGGCTAAATTGGATTAAAAACAACTTGCCCCTTTTTATAATCCTCCTCAATGTATAACTATACTTAGGTTATTGGTATTCTTTATCGCTTCTTAATCTCAGAAAATGCAATGTTGTCAGTTATCTGAACTGCATGTTAGCATCACAGTCCTTTAGCTCCAGATAATTTGTGTACTATAGGACTGTGGCAGCAACAGGGGCCTATGGCCTAAATAAAGTGTCTGTGTGAGTCTATTTTATCATAACGGGTGGCCTTATTCTGTGATGTAATGATGGCAGCGTTGGGTGGAGAGAACGGTGGATTTTATGAGATGGGGGGTCAAGGCTCACAAGGACCATTTAGCGGAGGAACATATCAGTGAAGATAAAGTGCCCCACTTCTCTCCCCCGTATGTTTCAAATTACTGTTCACACCTGAGCACACGGCAATCACATTTATGCACACGATACTCATCAGTTTAGTCCCTTGCTCAGGCGTTAATGCTAATCAAGCTGAAGGAAGAAAAATATGTCTTTGTATGTATCATCGTCCTGAAGTCTGTCAGAGCGGGTTAAACTGATATTTTAAACTTAGCTCTCAAAATGAACACACAAATGGCTGTGGCGTACCATCAATCATCCTCCAACCCCCCGGTATGTGTGGATGGTGGCTCTGTGTGATTCCATTCACTGTGGAGCAGCATGCGGCTCGCAGTTAAGGTTACACAAAACAACCATATTCCTTCAGTTCATTACACGCTTCCCTGGAATAACCAAACCCCTGTGCTTGATCTTCATTATCTTTCTGATAGATTCCTTTTCTCTTTCGGCCTTTGCTCTCTGTTGATATTTGTGCCTCTGTCTCCTGTTTCCTCTCATCTCCAGATAAGACCATCCAGTTTAGATTAGATCACGGCAAAAGTGAATGACTGTTTCATATTGATGATAATCGTGTTTTACATAAATGATCTATCCAGATTATTTGCAATTGAAATGAAGGGAGCGGGGTAGTTAACAATCTGGCAATCTCTTCTTCTCCATAATGTATGCATCCAGAATGATGTTTCTACTGACTGAAAGCTGTTCATCTATGAAATAAAAGAAACTGAGTGACCTATTAAATTGGTTTATGTTAATGGTGGAATTAGCAGCAGACTGTGGGATACCATCACATTCATTATTGTCCCAATAACAAATTTTTCTCTCTTGAGGCCATGTTAAAACATGTTCACTCGGGAATGATAAGCAACTGCGCAGTTTTGTGAGGGTTGTTGAGATCAGTAAAGAAAAATGTGTCAAGAAAAAGGCTCAAAAAAAGATACATATATGACTATAGCCCTATTTATGTACTTTCTGTGTGAATAGCTGTAGAGATTTGAGCCATTTGTAAGCCCTTTCTCTTCTGTTAGAAGATAAAACTTTTCTCAGTCCTCTGAAGTGCATCTAAAAGAACACGGGTGGTAACGAGGGCCTGGTTCCTCTCTCTTAATCCTGAAGGCCATTAGTGGGGAAGGCTCTTCGCTGCATCTTGACTCTAAGAAATCCCAGCCGGGAGATGCTTGTTGCCCAGGCCTTACCCTGTGGGCTTGATGAGAAAATGTTACAATGTTTTGTTATGCTCCTTGACAACACTCTAAAAACACTCTGATTAGGCCACTTATATAACTTGTTTTTATCATTGTTTTATCAGTCTTTCTAAGTAGGTCAGTTGTATAATTTGTTTTGGTCACATATCGAGCTCATGTTTTGAGAGCGGCTTTCCTGTTTCGAAAACATGCTTTCGAAGCAGGACGTCGGACTCACCAAGGGATAGGCTGAGAGCAAGGACTGGCCCTCCTATGCTCGCACACTATCCTTTGTTTGTTAGAGAATAAAAGACGGGGAAGTCCCTCGGCAAAGCAGAGTCTGCTGCGGGTTGCGTTGGGACGCCCAGCTACGTTGATGCTGCTCTGCCCGGGCTGACGGCTCTCCAGTCCTGTGTCACGGTAAGAGCTCTGATGATAGGTTTCATTAGCATCACGTGTTGAATGTAATATATGCTTGCTGATTTGCTGTATTCTGTGGCGGAATAAAAACACACATTTGTTCTAGCAGATACAGTGTCTGTGTGTTTTGTGGCCAACCACTCCCGATCCTGTATAAAGATTTCATAAAACAAGGCTTCTGACAAAAAGTGTAAAGGTTGAGCCGGTCACAGTTTGTAACTCTGCCGCAGGATAAGCAAGGTGAAAATATGAGAGAGGGGTTTGTAGAGCCTGATCCGAATCTAATCTAAACTGAGGTAATGAGTGGGGATTCAATCAAAGGAATGGGACTGCTTTTAGAACAAAGAGGTCTTAAGCCCAAAGCAGTCAGGAGACAGACAGACAGACAGACAGACATACTCTAATATAACTCAACCAAAGCCACATTAAGTGATTCAGGGGGCCATCCAAGTACACAGATACCTTAATTACAACTTAGATCGACGACACACTGATTCCCCTTTTATTTTTCCCTTTAGTTTAAACCATCATGTTTTTTTTCAGTTTTACCCCATAACCAATGCTTTTACTCATCACTCATACAGCTGGTTGATTTTTAGTCATCTCCCTCCTCCCGCTCGTGCAGTGTATTTTCATAGTTCAATAGTCCAAATTGGATATTGTTTATGGTGCATGATATTGAAAGCAGACAGACTCCTGAGGGACCGGCAGCAGTCTTGTCGACTGACTGAACAAGCTAACAAACAGATCCAAGTGATTTTTGTTGATGCTTGAAGGCATGTAGCTCCCCAAGCACAACAAAGGGATATTCATTCTATATTTATGCCACCACTGAAGTGTCAGAAATATTGATGACCCTGGGCAGAAATTAGCCTGCTTGTCAAAATAGAATAGTGCAAATGCCGTTTTTTTTCTTTTCTTTTCATCCCGCGCAGCATTGCAGTTTTTGCTAAACTCATCAAGTAACCAGAAATTGTGACTGAACAAGCACAAAGCCCCGAAACACTGCATCATTGTCAGTCTAAATTTAAACTAAACACATCTGTCATTTTGTACACAAAAGCGCTTCAAGGTTATGAAAGTAACTTGCTTAATTGAAGTGAGACAACTTGTTTTCTGTTACTGCCATCAGGGAATTTCAGAATCAGTGTGTATCTCTCATTGAAGAGAAATGCGAAAATAAATGAGACGTTTTTAATTGTGATCCACGCAGAGGCAAATTCTTCAGGGGCCGGCACGCCCTTTTTTGTTTCTGTTTACTTGGCTAACAGAGTTAGTGAACTCTAATCCAAAATCCCCTTTCACAGGCCCAGACCTGTAAGTAACAGATGAAAGCATTGATTCTTGTCTTAGATCGATTCCTTTATTTCCTTGACTCAAAGTTCAACATCAAACTCTTAACTGCAAAAAGCCAGGCCAGCCGGAGAAAACCATAAAAACATAACAACGAAAAACATCAGCGCCCGGACGAGACAATGGCAATTGATCAAGCATTCGGCAAGAGAGGTGGCATCTCTCCTATCAGATTCATTAGTTTTCCGGCCGCTCTGACATTTCCATTTGCACACTCCAATTGACAAAATAAAATACCCGTTCGGCTCTCATCCCTCAGCTCCCTGCCGGGTAATCACTCCTCCACTGCACCATACACTCTCTCCCCCTGTATTCCTCCATCCCTGCAGCTTCATCATGACGGAGTATGAAACATAAACAAAATGTAAGCCTTTTTTTTGCTGAGGAGTATGCATGCCACTGAGCATCCCTTCAATATGGGGTCACTTGTACAAATCCCCTCAGGGAAGGGTACACTTCAACTTTTCATTTTCCTCCCATCACCACCTCTTGTCTCTTTCCCTCTCTGTCGGCCTCTCTTGCCTATGCTGCATACCTAAACAAGTCCTCCGAAGTGCAGCCATCTCCTAGAATCACCATCAGCATCTCCCTGCCAGACTATTGACTGGCCACACACACTTGCAGGGAGTCTCTTAGCCATCCATTTCATTTAGACACAACTTTTTGACTCCTCCACATTAGGGGTCAAACAGGCTCTTTTCAAAAGAGACTTGGAGTCGAGGTAAATTATACAAATTGAGTGGCAGGAGGGAAGGGAGTGAGGCCGAGCATGGGCGGCTCAGTGAACCCAGACGACCTCAGGTTTTCTTAATGATGTCTTTGCCAAGCCAGATGGAGACACATTGGATGATTATGCTGCAGATCGGGCAGAAATGTCTCGGTCTTGCTTTTTCTTTCTACACCCCTCCATCGCCACCACATTCTCCCAAACATCCATCACCTCTGTCTCACTGTTTCCTTCTTTCTCCATTCCACTATACATTCATCCTCCTCACTTTCCCCCCCTCTCTCTCTCCAGTCCCATACTTTCTTAGAACTCCACCCATTTAGAGCAGTGGCAACATGCTGGGAGACTTTGGTCAAATCTGCTGATGCTCCCTTCCAACTGTGGCATTTAATCAATTGAAATCTAATTTTGGGGATGAGCAGAGAGGAAGTTGTTTTTTTCATGAGCGGCTCTATAATACAATAACACAGCCAGAAGGGCAGGTCCTTCATCACCAGGGACTCCATAGATTGAGGTGATCGAGTTGCTGGAAGATTAATTTTGAATGTTGCCTACGCTGGCTGGCAGGCTGTGTTCAACTCCAACTCACTTAAAATTTTGTAAAACATATAAAAATGTCAATTAGAAATGTAAATTAGCATGGAAAATGCTAATATTGCTTTGAAACCGGTCTGATTTGCATTAAACATGTTTAGGGAAATTTAAGGGCTTGTCTTTCTTAGTGTGAGTAACAGTAAACGGTAACAGCTTTCCTGGCATTTTTATTACGTTTTAAAGCAAGATGTCTTTCAAATTCTAGCATAGCTAGAACCAACATGGGCACGTTGTGTGGAAGTGGAAAGCATAAAAATATAAACAGCACTAACAGACTAAGACTACTCTCACAACAAAGGAGTAATGACAATGTCTAGTGCAGATGCATAATAGTAACAGTTGTTTGTAATCGCTATCCTCAGCAACATGCTTTGCCTGGGCAACAGCCAAATCTGCAAGCTCATGTTTTATTTGCTCTGGCAGATACATTTGGTCACACTCTGCTTTAGACAGATTACCATTGTCCTGAGACCTGCTGGGGTCCTTTTACAACCATTTATCTAATGTGGTGCATGTTTGAGACAAAGTCCAAAAGATGAGCGCCGTCAAGGCATTTACAAACAAAACCAAGATGGGGTGTCCTCTAGCTTACCAAGTAAGAGTGTTCGCCCGTGTTGGCCAAGTCCTGCAGCAGCGCGGGTTCGAGTCTGACCTGCGGCCCTTTGCTGTGTCTCATTCCCCCATCTCTCTTCCCCTTTCATGTCTATCCACTGTCACTAAAATAAAGGGAAAAGCCCCCAAAAAAATAATCAAAAAAAAATAAATAAATAAAAAAATGTCTGCAGCCAAACACTATCAAGTTAGTGTTTAACGAACTGGACGGTATATTTTGGCTAAAAGAAGCACAATCAAATGCACTTTTTTTTTAAGAAAGAAATCCATACGCATTTTTTTTCCTTCCATCCACTTTGCGCCAAGTCCAGCCCTAATGTGCTGTGATTGACTTGTACTACTGTGATATGATGGGCTATCTACTCTGGACGGACCAGATCACTGGTCTCTCAGCACTACGTCACATGTTGATACCCGTTTATAACGGCCCTTGGGAAATGGAAAATTACCTGTAAGGTTGCAGATCAATTTGCACTTGTGATTTTGTCTGGCAATGTCAGGCTAACATTTACTAGTAAGCGTCTTCTTATGCAACACCTCAATAAGCCGGACCACATAATTTATCAGACTGTTACCATCTTTGTACAGATATAAATAAAATCTGACAACTGTACGGTTACGCTAGTTAGGTTCAAGCACAAAAACAAATGGGGAAACATCAAGGTTTAGGTTCAAAATACTACTTCACTAAAGTTAGATTGTTGTAATGGTTAAAATAGAAAGCACTATTAACAACCATAAAAAAAAAATGTCAGGAACAATTGTGCCTTGGTTGAATGTCAGTAAGAAAAAAATGTCAAAGTCTGACATTTTGTTTACCCATCCAGCCACTTTGTAGCTCTATAATGTCTTGCTACTTCCTTCTTTTCTACCAATGTCAAATTCCTTAAGGCTATCAAAGGGATTTGTAACTTAAATGTAAACAATAGGTTTTGGCCATTTGCTAAAAAAAGAATGTCTTTTTTCAACACAAACCATTTCAAATAGTTGGCAACTTCATAACAGTCAGTGACATTTTCATGTAAATAAAGATCTGTATTTAGCACTAATTGCCCATTGATGTAACACAATATTGATTAAACCTACACACAGTTCATTAAAGCTTTGACATTTGCGGTCTTAAAAATTCAGTCAGGTTGTCTGTGCTTCTGGCCTTGAAGATACATTATAAAATATAAATTATACATTTTGAACTTAAAATAATAAAGTTCATTTTATTTCAAACAGAAGTCTTTATAGAGCAAATATGCCCTTCGTTCATCATGTACAATTTGATTTCTTTCATATGTAAAGCAATTGTGGCTCCACAAAGTGGCATTGGAGAAGTACCAAGTGTCCAGTATTTTTCACTGACGTCACTCTAAGGTCATATAGAGTATACATTTATATAACTGAGTGTATATATTCTTGGAACATTTATGTACTGTATATGTATATTTTATTATAACAACATAAGTGCACAAATCCTATTTACAGTAGTTTTAAGCAGCATTTTAATCTTTAAGTTGGTTGAGGTGGATTAGTCAGATCACCTCATTTATGACCCACAGCAACTGTGCGGAGTTGTCTGTATCTGCAGAGACCCTCCCCTCTGCCTGCTTTCACCTGCTTATTAAAGAATAACTTGACACACATAACACCTGAAGTGCAATCATGCATGTAAACAATGCACAGGAAGCTATGCACAATTGCTTGGCACGCACACACAGATTCACACAGAAACTGATGCAGGCATGACTGATGGTGATGATGATGACATGGCATTTGGCAGGTCATGCACACAGATGGTGGACACCTAGCGATTTCATTGGCTTGCTGTGGCGTGTTAAATTTGGAGCTGATGCCTGACATTCCTGCTGCTTCCTTAGAAATGGCAAGTTGATTAACAGAACAGATGTTCTCACCTCCTCCATCACTGACAGCCAAATACATGATGACCAAAACTGACTGCAGAGAAAAGTTGATTCAAGTTTGGACTTGCCTGGGAGCTGTACAATGACTAAAGTTGGTCTGTGATTTATCCATCCAATACAGAAGTAGCCTTTATCTTGATAGAGTTACTTTTTATTCTGGGTCTCAATTTAGCAGCATTTACTCTCGGGAGGGGATCTTTCTTACTGGGAGACACCCACCCAATAAACACCAAACCATTATATTGCACACTCAAATTATCATTTAATGCATCAAACTATGGTAAATAAATATATGCATAATATGATCATTGATATAATGCCATAGAGAGAGTATTAAGAGTGCCTGTATTTTCTTGAGACAGAGCGCATACAGTAAACACAGAGACAACGCCTGGCTATGATTGGAATAGCAATGACCTTTGTATTACGTATTGATTGTGGCTGGGTTTGCTCTAGGACGGGCTCAGGCATAGGCTTGGGTCTGTCTTCAAGTGGCACTAAAATGTGTGGCTTGGCCTTTTCTTGAAATACATACATAAATACAAACATAGTCATAATGCCACAATTAGGGTGAGAATAAATATCTGACAGACAAGTCTGAGAGCTGCTCAGGAGTGCGCTGTCTTTCCATGTTCCTACCAACTGTAAGCAATGGAAGAGAGAGATACAGTGCACCTATATATACAGTGCATAAACAGTATGCTGTGCCATACATTGCAGCAGAGCCTTTATTGATCACTTGAACAAACCACTGGGAATGTTTGAATGTTTTGCTAAAAAAAAAACACCACTTTCAAATACAAATCACAGGCTATACTAGCTTTCTCTCTTTTTTCCATCCATCCATCCATCCATCCCTCACAGTATGTATTCAGCTCTTCATTTAAATATCTATCCATCTAGCAACCCTCCAACTATCCATCCGATTTTAATCGTGTACTGTAGGTCTGGAGACTGGCTAGGCCACGCCAGAACCTTGATATGCTTCTTACAGAGCCACTCCTTGGTTATCCTTGCTGTGTGCTTCGGGTCATTGTCATGTTGGACGACCTAGCCTCGACCCATCTTCAATGCTCCAACTGAGGGAAGGAGGTTGTTCCCCAAAATCTCGCAATACATGGCCCCGGTCATCCTCTCCTTAATACAGTGCAGTGGCCCTGTCCCATGTGCAGAAAAACCCCCCAAAGCATGATGCTACCACCCCCATGCTTCACAGTAGGTATGGTGTTCTTGGGATGGTACTCATCATTCTTCTTCCTCCAAACACGGTTAGTGGAGTTATGACCAAAAAGTTCTATTTTGGTCTCATCTGACCACATGACTTTCTCCCATGACTCCTTTGGATCATCCAAATGCTCATTGGCAAACTTAAGACGGGCCTTGACATGTGCTGGTTTAAGTGCCATGCATGATTTCAAACCATGACGTCTTAGTGTATTACCAACAGTAACCTTGGAAACGGTGGTCCCAGCTCTTTTCAGGTCATTGACCAGCTCCTCCCGTGTAGTTCTGGGCTGATTACTCACCTTTCTTAGGATCATTGAGACCCCACGAGGTGAGATCTTGCATGGAGCCCCAGTCCGAGGGACAATGACAGTCATGTTTAGCTTCTTCCATGTTCTAATGATTGCTCCAATAGTGGACCTTTTTTCACCAAGAAGCTAGGCAATTTCCCCATAGCCCTTTCCAGCCTTGTGGAGGTGTACAATGTAGTCTCTAGTGTCTTTGGACAGCTCTTCTGGTCCTGGCCATGTTAGTAGTTGGATTCTTACTGATTGCATGGGGTGGACAGGTGTCTTTATGCAACTAAGGACCTCAAACAGGTACATCTAATTTAGGATAATAAATGGAGTGGAGGTGGACATTTTGAAGGCAGACTAACAGGTCTTTGAGGGTCAGAATTCTAGCTGATAGACAGGTGTTTAAATACCTTATTTGCAGCTGTATCATACAAATAAATAGTTAAAAATCATACATTGTGATTTCTGGATTTTTTTTTTTTAGATTATGTCTCTCACAGTGGACATGCACCTACGATGATCATTTCAGACCCCTCCATGATTTCTAAGTGGGAGAACTTGCAAAATAGCAGGGTGTTCAAATACTTATTTTCCTCACTGTATATATATATATATATATATATATATATATATATATATATATATATATACATATACACCATTTACAACAACTTGACCATCTCCCTGCTTCTTCAACCACTACACCTGCCTCCCCCCCACACTCAATCCTCATAGTCACTCATTTATCTCTGTTTTCCCCTGTGGAACTTTCAAATTTCATCACAGGTATGAACAGCTCCACCTGCAGCCTTGAACCCGTCCCATCAGCTTTCATTAAGACCTGTCTACCATCCATTGCCCTGCTCATCACTGCAATCATCAATCATTCCTCTCTCAGTTCCGGATCAGTCCCCACAACACTCAAGCTTGTATCAATCACCCTCATCCTCAAGAAACCAGGTCTAAACCCCGACACCAAGACTTCTTACCAATATCCAACCTCCCCTTCCTATCAAAAATTGCCCAAATTAAAACCCACCTCTCCTCCAATAAACAGTTTGAACCATGTCAATCTAGATTCCACTCACAACACAGCACTGAAACAGCCCTCTTCAATGTCAATAATGTCCTCCTCCTCTTCTCTGGCTCTGGCCACCTCACCTTTCTAATTATGCTTGACCTGCAGCCTTCAACTAGATCAACCACTCCATCCTCATGTCACCTCTTGTCCTGGAAACCTACTGCAACATCAGTGGCACTGCACTCTCCTGGCTCTGTTCCTATCTCACCAACAGACAACAGTTCATACACATCAACAACTGCACCAGCATTGCTCTTCTGTCACAAGGCATCCCCCAAGGTTCGGTGCTTGGTCCTCTCCTTTTTAATCTGCCACTCGAAAGTTTCATACACACATGGTCTTCACTTCCACTGCTACGCTGATGATGTCCAGATCTACATCTCTACCAAATCCATCACCATAGCTATATCCTCCACCCTGCCTCTACCTGGGGTGACCAGGTAGCGTTCACCATTGCAGCCCCCTCCCTCTGGAACTCTGTGCCCATACACATACATGACTGTACTGACCCTAAAACACTCATCAAAACACACCTCATAAGATTAGCTTTCCACCTACAATAGTCTTACATTTCTCACTTGATAGCTACTGGTTTTACTGGTTTTAATTGCATTTAATATGCTTGTTTTTTGTGTTGGTTATATTGCTTATCTGTGATATATGTGCTGGTTTTTACTGTGTCTTTGAGTACCATGAAATGTGCTATATAAATTAAAAAATGTATTATAAGGACAATTTAAGGAAAATGAAAAAAGCCCAATGAGAAAACCAAGAACATTTCAGTGCAAATTAAGAGTCAATCAAGCCCATTACATTGCTACTTCACTGTTCTGTTATTAGGCTGTGGTGTCTTTGGAAATAAATTTACTGTGGGGAGCAGGAAAGCAACAGAATACTGGGAAAGGAGGCACAAGGGGGAGGGGGCTTTAAAGGGCTTCTCAGCTGACAAACTAATGGTCCCAGGGACTCCGCTGCTAATTAGTTTGATTCACCAGGCATGCTTAAAGGTTTTGGTTTGTTGTTTTTCTATTATTATTTTCTATCTTGTGTTGGCGTCCACTCTTTGAGTCTCCACTTAGTGTGCCATCTGAGGCCCTACGGAAAGAAATAATCAGAGTGGGGCCCACCCTGAAGTCACACAAAAACAATGTTGTTTTCTTTTCTTCATGGTGTTAAAATATTTCAGAAACCAGAGTAGCCTGAAATTAACTTTACTGTAAGATAGAAGAAAAAGTTAACTGAGATAAAGGGAATAAACACAGTACAGCAATTGCCACCAGATACTTTCAGATGAGTAGGATGTTGCAGTATAATCTCCTCATAAAAGGACCCTTTCGAAGCAGACACATTGTCCCTAAGGCTCCGTGTGATGGCAGCGCTCAAACGGCAACAAAAATTTCCGAAAGAGAAAAGGTAGGGGGAGGGGAGTTGTGAGGAGGGGAGAAGATACAGAAGCAGAGGATTAAAACTATCATTTACCTTAAAAACTGGAAACTAAAGTTCCGCCATGTGAACGAGTTCAATAGAATTCATCACCTTTTCTCTAAAAGCAGCCTGGAAAATCAATGGAGTTTGGGCTCCAAGAGAATAGTAGTGGTTAAATACTAATCAATAATGTAATAACATTCGCAAGGGTATGTCACCACAATGAATCCTAATCCTGAAATCCTGCCTTTACATTTGTTTGGTATGACATATTGTGGCTTTTGGAAGGTATACACAATGCAATAATTGAATTTCTATTATTACTTTAGATATGACAGTTGTGTACTAGAGTGTTAAACATGCATGAAGATGACACTACTTTCTAATTATGGTGTCGCTACACATTTTGCAGAATTACTGTGCAAGACATAAAAGCTGTATTTAAAGTATTTGGCTGTAATGCAGTAATGTAACGCAATGATAACTCAGTAATCACATTACAGTTCTTTTTCAAATAATTATTGCGTTACAGGTTCATCAACTTTCTGCATAACATGAGGGGAGAATAACAAATCAAACGTCCGTTTTCGTGCAAGCTTTCGTAACACCATAAAACCCGAGTAGACAAAACTAAAATGTCAGAGTCACCACTTAACACGTCTTTTGAGGGGTGGAGGTATGCCCATTACTTAAAATTAGTTGCGCAAAAGGACAAAAACTTGATTGTAAAGTGTAAATTGTGCCCAGGCAACAAACACCTCTCGCCCGGCACAAACAAAATCCAGTCCAAGCTAGTTGCTAAAGTCCCCCGGACTCTAAGCTGATAAGAGCATGTTGCCGAGACTTGATTACGTGCAGGTAAACAAAATAAATAAGCTTGTGGCAGCATACATAGTGGAGGAAATTTTGCCTGTTTCGACAGTGGAATTGTCATCTTTGCGAAACATACTGGGCAAAATACAGATATTGAGGAGCGGACGACCACCAGTACTTCTTGACAACCTTTGTGCTAATGTTCACAACTTTTTGTCAGCTTTGTGGTATTACAGAGTGTTAAAGAGAAATATGTGTCCTCCTTATAATAAGGGGTTGTGTTAATCTGGGCATACATGAGGTTTAACTTTATATTGTTATTTGGCAAGTAAGTTACGGTGCATCTCATTTGATGTTATAGAGCGATCCAAAAGTAATGTAACCACTAATGTAACTAATTACTTTCAGCATTGAGTGATGTAGTAAAGTAAGGCACAGTAATGTGTAATCTATTACTTTTTTACTACCCCAACATTGATGCTTAGCCTGTCTTCTAATAGAACTGATACTACATATATGTCAAAAATGCATTTTGAGGTGTGCTGGTTGCTTAAGCAGTACAGTCAACAAACCATGTTCTAAACATTTTAACATTTTACTCTTCTGCTGACTTTGGAGTGTAACTTCCATTAGCAACTTACGTGAAGAGAAAAAAAATGCTTGGTTAACTTTCTAACAAAATGACAACAACTTATTGATGTCAGCGCCAGTGTTAGCCCCAGAGTCCATATTTACCAACAAGAAAATACAGAATTGGAATTCTGATGATTTGACAATCAGATAAAGAAAACGCGGCGCACGTCTCCGGCAATGACGGGTGCCTGCAAAATAAGTGCTGTGCAGAGCCTTGCTGGTAATGTATTGACTTCTGCGGTGCATCAAGAAAACACATTCAGAAAATAACTGCTGCCTATGCATATGTTTTCAGTATTCTGCAGGAATGGAGTTGGGTTAAAAAACAGATGTGGCACCTGCATGTGAATAGGAAGTTGCAGTCAAAGTTGTGAGGGAGAAAACATGCGTGCCCTGTGTGCATCGTTTCACTGAACAGTGAACTCCAAGAGTCTGCAGGAAAAAAACAGAATAATAAAAAAAATAGTTTGGCGCAGTCACTGCAGAACAGCTTGTATGCATTAATTACACAAAAAACTTTAAATTAAAGATTGGTGCTTTTTCTTCCTTCACCAGTTGTGTAGGGAAAGACCCAGAGTCACACTTTATGAAAAGAAAAGAAAAATTTGGCGATGAGAAGACTATTACCGAGTGACAAGATGATGAATCATGGGGTTTTATTGTGGCGCCATGTGTTTTTGTATTACTTGTCGCGCATGACACAAAAGCAGTGTAATAAAATATGTGGCAGATGGTTGCAGCGATCAGCAGGTGACAGCATTGGTTGGACAGTTTTTGATGGTGTAAATGAATGGCGAGCAATTTCAATGATTACAACTGTTTCGGAATTAGAAGTAAAGTAAATGTAATTAGTATAACAAATATTTTCTCAAATTCTAATTTGTTGCATTAGGGAAAGCTACACAGACTAGCAAACAAATTAGCTCTTAGCTCATTAAGTTATTTAAAAAAAAATTATTTGTGGATTTCTTTTCAAGAATGCCAGCTCTTCTACCTTTCCTGGCTTCCTATGCAGCGAGGAATGAATGATATTTTACTACTGCCTCCTTTTTTCCTGGCGTTTCCCTTTCTACCCTCTCCCCACCCTAAGACCCCCGTTCATCAGTTGGCTGGTAGAGGGAAGCTCGTCTGTCTTTCGCTTATCTTCCTTAACCACTGTGCAGTCATATCACCCTGACCTGACTATCCATCTTCCGCCATCTCCCTCCCTCCATCACATGAGTGTGTGTGTGTGTGTGTGTGTGTGTGTGTGTGTGTGTGTGTGGGGAGAGACCTTGAGCGTTATTTTCCAGCCAGATCCCATGCATGTTTACTCTCCAACAGGCCCTGTATTCTCTCCTGCTCGCTGTCAGATGTGGCTGAGATGTTATGCTCGAAAAATGTCTGTTTGGTCTCGTGTAATAAAGAAACAGAGTGGGCAAGAGCTTCAAGAGGTCTGCCTTGCTTTCAGCTCACAGTTTATTGCGGTTGATGTCTCTAAAGACAACCGCTGACAGATCTGCAGCCTTTTGAACCCAACATCAAAGGAGGACAAAATGGTGGGTACTGTGTGGCAATTTGATCAGTTGAAATGTGCTGCCGCCATGAAATGGACTATAACTGATCCGAAATTCAAAAATGTTTCAGGAAAGCCTGTTAACCCATTGCCACTGAACGTATATTTCAAAATAAACTCAGCATTTCAAAAACGGAATAAATCCATCCTATGGAAAGTAAGTGACCTGTCCTGATTTAAAGTAGATGTTTTCCCTAGCACAAACTCCACAGCACGTTTGCATGATGCTAAGCTGTCCCACTTATCAGCTGCTGCACAAACTGCTGGATCTTAACTTAATGGTTTAAAGCCTATCACAAGCACATGCACAATGAAATCCTTTAAGATCACACTTTGAAATTGTGTGCCTAAATACTGCGGGGTACATAAAAGCAGGTGCCAGAGATGGGTCTTTTCGGCATTTGTCAGTTGTACAGCAATTTCTTTCAAACATTTACAGAGCACAGCAGAGGTCATCGCAAGCTGAGTTTAAGCAATCATTTGCTTCAACACACTCAGAAGGAAAGGAATTTAGATGAAATCGTGATAGAAAAATACTGTGTAGAGTAGCATGTTGCTCTGCTACAAATCAAGACAGCTCGTTTTTGGTATGGGCTATAATCGGTAAATGCAATTTTACAAGATAGCATTGCTCAAATAATTAGTCAATTAATCCATTAGTCAAACAGAATATTAACTGCCAACAATTTTTGGTAATCTATTAATCGTATTTAGTCATTTAATAAGCAAAAATTACCAATATTCTCGGCTTCTGGCTTCTAAAATTAGATTTTTTTCTTGATTTTGTATCATTGTAAAATTAACATCTGTGGGTTTTAGGGCTTGTGCTTGGACAGAGCAATTCGGATTTTCCCCAAATTTGTCACTATTTTTAACATTTTATACATAATTTAAAAACAACTGAGGACAAAAAAAATCAAAAAATAATACTGCGGATGAATCGATATAAAAATAATCGTTCAATTCAATTTAGTGCACGCTGGCAGGCACTTAGTCACATTTCTATAACATTTTTTTAATGTACAAGGTGCAAGTGTGAAAAAAAGCCATCATAATGTCATTGAAGACAAGAAATACAGCATTCTTACATATGACCTTCAAGATAGTGCTAAATGCTGAAGCTTGATGATGGAAATCAATTTGAAGAGGCATATTTTGGCTCTAGGGAATGAACTTCGCAAATAGAGAAGCTACACTACTTTTTAAAAATGGCTGAAATTAGAGAAATGGGGGGCTCATTCAATTTTTGGGCCAGTATGGTATATGTAACATTATACATTACCTATATTCTTACGTACCACAAGCCAATTATTACACAGGTACTGTGGCTTCATACATAATGATCCTGCCAAAGACAGCATGGAACCTGTTCTTAACAGAGACTTATTGTATGTAGTAAAGCCAAAAAGCCATCACTTTAACAAACCACTTCTTTTTCCTTCCTGTCTGGGAACAACATCTCATGCTTTACTAAAGATAGCCTTGAAAGGTTTGAGATCAAATTATTAAACATTGCAATCAAAAATTCTGCCCCACACTATGTCTCTGAGCATGCTAGCATACTTAAATGCCAGCATGCCACATATACGGTATATCAAATCTTTGAGAGTAACATACCAACCAGTAAACTAAGTGGTAATACCTGCAGTGGGACGGCTGCCAGCTATATCAATGGGTTTTCCTAGAGTACATACGATGCAGCTGAAGTGGAGATAATTAAGTGGATAGGCTGTCTGCATGTTCACAAAATCTTCTCTTTGTTATTTTGTTTGTGAGCTATATATGTGAGCACATTTGTCCCAAGGGATATGTACTGTCTCTTTCTTGTGGGTAATTATGGGTAATGTAGGATGACAAAAGAGCACAGTCACATAAAACAGCAAAGGGACTACTACACTGACTTATAGCACATTGATAAATACAGATGCAGATATTGTATAAATGTAAGCACATAATCTCACAAATGACGCACACACACACACACACACACACACACACACACAGCTAAAAAGTGTGTATTAGATCAGCTTGTTGTTGCACCTCTGTAAACACACATTCTGCTAGTCAAGCATGTTCTATACTGTAGCATCTCATCAGATGTGATCACTGTGAGACCATTAGATTGTGTTAGTCAGAAGGAAATTGGAATCTGATATTGCACAGCATGTATAATTACACCTGAATGTCTGTGTGTACATAGTGTATGTACATATGCATGTATGTGTGTGTTGCCTCTCTGCATGGTGTACCGGTGCCATCTCAGTATGACCATGTGTTTGTATTTCTATCCAGCTAAGCGAGGCAATTTAGCCTGCTTGACGCATAGCAATTATGCAATAGTATATATATGAGATAACAACTATGTAACACCAGCGGGTGTCTTTTTTACTTCCCTGATAATGGATCACCAGGGCTATTTCTCATTCTAACAAGCTAAACAAACCTCTACCCATCCATGACAGAATATATTACAACAAAAATATGTATTCACCCTTATATAACGTTATAAATGTATATGTGCCATGGTGCAACATACCATTCAATTGACTCTTCATTCAGCTAGTGTAGACTAAATCGGCACAATAAATGTGAAGCATCGGCAAGTCGCTGGTTAGCTTAATTTAGCAGTTAGCTTGACCCTGTGCAAAGGTACAGGTTTCTTTTAGATTAGATTAGATTAGATTCAACTTTATTGTCATTACACAGGTACAAGTACAAGGCAACGAAATGCAGTTTGGGTCTAACCAGAAGTGCAATAGCGGTAAGTGCAGGATATACAATGGTTCCATGAGTGCAGGACATGGATATGTACTGAATAAGTATGGAAATGAATACTATTATAAACAGAATTTTAAGTATTGTGAGCAAGATTTACAACTGGATATGTACTGAATATAATATACAGTTTGGGTATTACTATAAGTGGAAATTTTACAGATATGTACAATGAACATAATATGAGCAAGATTTACAGGTGAGTATTTACTATGAATATATATATACAGGCGGCTATTATAGACAGAATTTTTACAGATATATATAATAATTTAGGCTAAAATGAGGAGTATAACAATGATTTAAGGTAGTACAAATAGTGTTTGGGCAGAAGCTATCCGAATTAAAGTGCAGTGGAAAGTAATTGCACATTACAGTTAAGGTGCGGTAATGCAGATGTATATGTAAACAATTGGTACTGTAAATAAACAGTCAGCAGTGCAAATTGAAATGTAATTATTGCAAAAAGGTAAGTAGTGCAAAAAAGATGCAGATAGTATTGCAAAAAGGTAAGTAGTGCAAAAAAGATGCCGATATAGACAGTTGTTACTGTAGTAACAGTCAGCAGTGCAGGTGAACATTATAGTATTGCAGATAACAAAATGGAGGCAGGTGTGAGGAGGGAGAGGAGAGTCAATCAGTGTATGAAGGGGAGTGGGATTAATGAGGGTTAGAGTTCAATAAAGAGACAGCTCTAGGGAAAAAACTGTTCTTTAGTCTGCTGGTCCTGGTCCGGAGGCACCTGAACCGCCTGCCGGAGGGCAAGAGAGAAACAGTCTGTGGGCTGGGTGAGATTAGTCCTTAAGGATGCTGCGAGCTCAATGCAGGCAGCATTTCCTCTGGATGTGCTCGATGGCGGGTAGTGTAGTCCCGGTGATGCGCCGGGCGGTTTTCACCACCCGCAGTAGTGCCTTGCGCTCTGCAACAGAACAGCTCCCATACCACACTGTTGCACAGTTGGTCAGGATGCTTTCTATTGCACAGCGATAGAAGTTCACCAGGATAGTCAAGGAGAGCTGGTTCTTCCTCAGTGTCCTCAGGAAGAAGAGGCGCTGGTGAGCCTTCTTGACCAGGCAGGAGGTGTTGGTTGACCAGGACATGTCCGCTGAGATGTGGATCCCCAGAAACTTGAAATTGGAGACACACTCAACAGCCATTCCATGTGGATGGTGTCGTGCGTGCCTCCTGACTCTTTTCTGAAGTCCACGATGAGTTCCTTGGTTTTGGTGGTGTTGAGGAGCTGGTTATTTTCAGTGCACCATTCTGCCAGGTGCTTGATCTCTTCCCTATAGGCAGTCTCATCGTTGTTGCTGATGAGACCAATCACCGTAGTGTCGTCCGCAAACTTGATGATGGAATTAGATTCGTACACAGGCTTGCAGTCGGAGGTGAAAGGGGGGAGAGAAACGGGCTTAGCACGCAGCCCTGTGGTACACCAGTGTTGAGTGTGATGGACGTGGAGCAGTTGGAGCCTGATCCAACATTCCGAGGTCTGTTGGTCAGGAAGTCCAAAATCCAGTTGCATGTTGAGGTGGTGATGCCCAAGCTTCCAAGTTTGGCTATTAGCTTAGCCGGGATGACAGTGTTGAATGCTGAGCTGAAGTCAACAAACAGCATGCGTGCATCAGTGTTCTTATTGTCCAGATGTGTGAGCACAGAGTGCAGTGCCATGGAAACTGCATCCTCTGTGCTCCTATTGCTACGGTAGGCAAACTGGTGTGAGTTTCTTTTATTTTAGACATAGGGTAGCTTAGTTTAGCTTAACATAAAGACTGGGGGAAGCATGGGGAAATGGCTAGGCTGGCTTTCACCAATGAAAAAGTCATTATTATATTCCTGATAAACAAATGAGATATATTGTATTCATTACTAAGCTTTATTGGTATTGTTTTTTGTTAGTAATCACTACACACAGGCCTGAAATACACACATGCTCAGGACCTATTCATGCACAAATGGAGAGATGTCAGAGTGCGTGGGCTGCCAGTGCTGGATCAGTGCCCTGAGAGGTTTAGGGGGGGTACGGTGCCTTGCTCAAGAGCACCTGACAGTGAAGTGGCGCACTTTGGTCCGTACAGGGACTTGAACCAGCAACATCCCACCTTTGAAAAGAAATCAAAAGGGCACATTTGCCAAAATGTCTATTCAATTATTTAGAAAATCTAACATTAGTTGTCAATGAACAACAAACGAAAATCACTTGGAGGTAAAGATGGGTCAATCAAGCTAACTTTACAGGGACAAATAACAGGAAATTACGAAGAGATGATGTTTCCCTGGTATACATCCTTTAAATGTCATACTATTTCACTTCACAGAAACACAGGTTAACACCAACATGATGTGTGGATATACTATGGATAAAGCATAGCAAAGTCTGACTCCCCCCCCCCCCCCCTCTCTCTCCCCCTGTCTCTCATGCTAGGGAATCAGTAGGAAGCCTCACAGACATAAATAACACACCCACACTATTTTCCATCATCAACTCCCCCTTCTTTATCCTTTTTCCCCCATTCCCCTCTCCACTTCCTCTCACTGCCCCCCCCTTTTTCTTTGCTCTTCTGGCTTTGCTCCTCTTTTCCAGTTTTCATTATGTTGCCACAACTTCTCGCGATTTCTCATTTAGCCTTATTCTCCTACTTAACATTTCTCTATTTTTCTCTGTTTCCACTGTAGCCTCTCCTACTTCTCCCTTTGTTTCCCTCTCTCTTGGTCTCCCACCTCCTTCTCCAAATTTATATCACACCATCCTTTGTCTCAAACTGCGAGAGGATGAGTAGCCACCTGCCAAGTACAGCATGGGTGTTGAAATTACACTCAAATTATAATTTACTCTTAAGATTTTGAGGCAAAGAGGTCAACAGATGAGAGAACAAAAGAGACGAGTGGGGACAAATAGATGAATAGCTACAATGTGCTTTTTACTGCAGGTTCTTTTTTTTAATCATAGTCAGAGATACTGAAATTATTTAGGAGAAATTACCACAATTTGTGTGTGCACCAATTTAATTTGTCTGTCCAGTTGAAGTGTGTTTGCACGCTATGTATGGGTGTGTGAGTGTACTTTTGTGTGCACATGTGGGGCCTTAATTCCAGCCTCACCATCTAATTACTTAAATTGTGCTTACAGGTCTTATTGTACTGTACACTTTCCCTTGGAGAGCAATACCCTGTCTTCCTGCTTGCCTGCTGCATTAGCAGCAGAAATAAGCACATTAGGCAATTTTGTGCTCCATAATAAGTACTGCACCTGAGGGATGTTTTTAAGTACAAATTTCTGGACAGAAAGAAAAACAGCGTTCTAGCCCACCAGTCCTTTTCCTCTTTTTTTTCTTCCCCATCATGTCCTCATGTTCCGTCCCTCATCGCTCGCACCAGGAGAGATGAGTTTCTCGATTGAAAGGCCCCATTCACTGCTGATTGCTGTGTGATTTTACAATTATTAGTAGATAGCACAGTTCCCCCTTAAAAAAAAAAAATCCTTTTTCTCAGCTTTCTTGCCAATCAACAGGTCAGATTGCTCCATGTCACAAACAAAAGCACTAAGAATGACTATGATATTTGGGAAGCCCTTCTCTATTTGGTACTTGTCACTGATGTAGTTGTATAAAGATAGGCTTTTTTTTCGTAGTCTTCTGGCCTTTACTTTACACTGGACCTGCAGCTCCTGCTCGGTTCAGCCAGAGCTACCATGATGGTACAGCAACCCCTTAAAACCAATTACAACCTTTAAAAAATAAAAAGTAATTAAATGGTTACTAAAACTAAAAGATCAAACGTATAGATTCAGAACAGTGTTTTCCGATCAGACAGGATCAGCAGGATAATAAAAATTTCATTGTGGCCTCAAATGACTTGTTTGGTTAGCTCAAGGCAAATGAGTGACTTGGTTAGGTTTATGGAAAGGTTGTGTTTTGTGTCAAAATAAATTCTCAGTTAAATTTAGGGATTTGTGGCTATGCATTGAAAATAGGGGACCTTTGATTTCATGGTTACAATAACACACACACACACACAGACACACACACACACCCACACACACACCTCCGGCTCATTTGTCCTGCAAAATCATTGCCAATAAGCTAAGTTACACATGCAGAAAGGAAGGAAGCAAAGAAAACAGCTGATGAAAGCAACACACAGGGACTGTGGCTGTAATGCTAACAGGCAGTATCTCAAGTCATTTAGAAGAAAAATACCTTCACTAATTACCTATAAATTAGCTGTTGTTGTCACTTTCCCCTTTTTTTAAATAAAGAAGTGTTGTCTTTAAATTGCATTGACATTAAGTAAGATGAATATTGTGCAAGTAGCTCTGGCTAAATAAGAGCATCATGATGTGAAATATCACATTAACACCTCTTGTAATTACTAGGAGCACAGCAAACAATACAACACTGGAACACCCACACACTCACAGAAGTTGACGTCCATACAATATGTAAAAACATGTTCAAGGGCCACACATTACCAGGGCACTTCCACCTCATTAACTTTAGTAAGGGCCTCTGTTTGGGTGGGTTGTAAGGACGAAGTGGTCCAACACATGGACGCATCTAATGAGGCGAGACAGCAGGATAAAAAAGTCTGAAGAGTGTGTGTGTTTGTTTGCAACCTAATCACCAGTCCCCGGGTAATGACAAAAACACGAGAGGGAGAGAGAGCGACTGATGGAAAGAAAGCAGCCGTGTGCGTGTGTGTGTGTGTGTGTGTGTGTGTGTGAGGGTTGTATTTACTGTACGTGTGTGTGTGTGTTTAGAGTACTACACATGTCCTCACGGACGTTTCTCTCAACATAAGTGTGGCATAGCTTCAGTGAATTGCTGTAACAGGAAGATAGGGAATGAAAGTGTGATTTTTTCTATCTTCAAAGCTACTTAAGGGGAAATTTAAGGAGAACAATTGGAGCATTAGGGCCCAAGTGGTTAATCTGACTTTCAGCTTTCATTTTCAATGTTACAGTGTTTTAGAATAATATCATCCTACTAAATTTCAAAATGCAGCAGCTACAGGAGTGAAATATAAGACAAAGATGCCTCTTTCATAAAAACTGCAGTTTGTATGTGCGTGTCTGTATGTGAGTGGAGTACAAATTTGCCACTGCCTGAATAAAATATTTCCCAGGGGTCTCTCTGCTTGGTGCTTCGCTGGGGGAAAGCCTTGAGCATCTTTTCAAATTCACCCCAAGAGAGAAGAGGAGCATTCATGGAGGGATTAAATGAATTGTCAACCTTCTTTATCTCTGTCTTTGCCACGAATGACAAGGGTTCATAGGGGTTCTCTCTGGGTGCAATACGGTGTATGTGTGTGAGTTTGTGTGTTATTAGAAAACCCTGGATTCTGGATTTTTGCCATAGGGCAAGATTTGACCAAACACCCTAAGGAAACACTGCTTGGATCACACATCTCAGTTCTCCACAGCCATGTTTCTATACTAACCCTTTACCTCTGGCAGAAATATCTAACTGCTTTATTAGAGGAGGCTCAGCAAGAACATTTTATAATGTGTGCTTAAAAGGATTTTTCTTCACTTTATTACTTCAAATCATCTCTCAGCTGTGCACATTAGAAAGATCAAAAGGTAAGATACACTAATGTCAAAACTCAAAGAAATGCTATATTGACTAAGGGCATGTGTAAGTTCCCCCCCGCCCAGATCTTTTAACTTCTTCTGTGCTAAAATACCATAAAATCAATATGAAGAAAACAAGATGTGCAGAACCTGCCTGGCTGGTTTAACCTTGTGTGAATGACATTTTGCTGATGTTTAGCAGGTAGAATGTTCACCATCTTAGTTTAGTGTGTTAGCATTTTAACATTTGCTAATTAGCACTAAAACAAATACAGCTGAGGCTGATGCGAATGTCATTTTGTTTTGCCGTTTTTTGGTTATAAACTAGGCATGCTCAATATATTGGCAATCACAAAGGTATTGGTCCCGATCTACAACCGCTTATAATTTCCATCTAGCTGCCGTGCATGTCAGGGCAGCGCTGGTACTGTAAGTGTGTGTTTTTTGTGTGGTCATTTAGAGTTTGTGACGCAGTAAGGCAACACAGGATTTACATGCTGAAGTGAAGACTAAGCAACAACTTTAGCACAAGCTCACTAACTTAAGGTGGACTGTCTTTAAGGTGGACCATTTATTCTTATTTTAGTGAAACGCTTCTCCTCCAAGTTTTACTTTCCTGATCTCTCCATTGCCAACCCAGGGAAAACCCTGATTTGTCATAAAACCTAAACAAGATATTTCGTGTTATGTTCCTTAGATATTGATTTAGTTATTAATAAACTGGACCTTCATTAATATATACACTTTCTACAAAAGTACGTAGCCTAACACTGTTTGTTACTTGTGTTTTTCATGGTGGTCCTGTCATTTATTGAGAGGAAACAACACATTTTCAAATTCATAGTGTTACATATTTTTTTCAGTATGTACAAAACATAATTATCATAGAAACCTTTTCACACAGATAATATTGACATGGGTAAATATCTGTTATCAGCCATATCAGCAATGTTAATACGAGTTATCGGTAAAATGTTTAATATCGGTGCTTCCCTGTCACTAAAAGAATTGGACAACTTAAAATGTTGACCTGATTATGGTGTCAGAGGAAAAATTAAAGCTATATTGCGTAGTTTCTGTCACCCCCATGAGAAATTCTAAGCAATGACAACTAAACCGTTGACGAGTCCACATGACACAAGCCTTCCATGACCACGCACAAGGCCCCACCCCCACTCCATGCAGATTCTAGGAGCCAATGACAACACAAAGGATTAAAAAAACATGATGGAATTTTCAGAAAAATCTTCTGAACATAGCCATACTGAAAAATACAGAAAGAGTTGTGTGGAGCTTTGCAGCAACTAATTTGGCAATGGCTTGAATGTAACGGACGTTCACTAAAAGCAAAACGTTATGCACTAGAGCTTTAAAGAATTTCCAACGTTATTACAATTCATCCCAAAGGGAACATGAATGTATTTATTCATCAAATTTAAAGGCGACCCATGCAGTAGCTGTCAAGACAAGGAAAAAAATCATGGTCTAATCTAAGGATCACAAAAGCCATTAGGATTCAACCTCTGGTGATCATGAATCTCTGAACAAAATATAATGGCAAATCCATTTATAATTGTTAAGTTATATTAGTCCGGACCAAAGTGGTGGACCAACCAACCAACTGACCAACATTGCCATCCATAGAAACATGTCAGCTGCATGGCTAAAAAGCAGATTTCACAGTAGACTCAATGAAGAGAAAGGGGAGCTTTAAAACTTGATTTATACAGTCTATGTTTCATACTCACAGAAGAAAGTAGCGTTTGTGATGCAGTCGGATCGTAAAATTAAATGTGAGTTGAAGTCATGAAAAAAATATGTAAGTAATTTAAAAATTAAATAGTGAACACGGGGTGAATCAAGATCGCAATTTTATAACGATTTGTGCACAAATCGTGCAGGCCTATTTCACAGCAATACTACCACTTCTACTGGAGTTACAGTCACTAATGTGTTTTGCCTTCTTTAAGTTTAGTTTTGTTTTCCATGATCAAATAAATTACACAAAACAAGCAAAAATTTACCTCAGTTAGAAACAATACAACCGTACAGTCTAGAGAGCACATATGGAGCCGTTACAACACAATGAGTTAATGAGTTAACATTATGCTTCAAATGACTTGTTTGTCCTAAAAAAAAATTAAAAAAAGGAGCAGATGGTTCTGGCTTGAAGCTTGAGACACACTCTTTCAAATCAGAGCTGAAAGTTGGATGCTGAGCTACTCCCTGTTGAGTGGTTAATTACAGCATGACACAAAAAAACTAGGACCTGCTGATGACACAAGGAAGAGAAGGAAGAGAAGGAACAGGAGGAGGAGGAAGGGAGTCAGTAAAATTGCAGGCCATAAAGCCATCAAAGATCCAGTAAATGTTGACTAAGTGTCCTTGAGATCATGGTAGAAGGGAGAGGAGTGGACCTCTTGTGTGTGGTTGTAACAGACTTTGTGTGATCTCATGTGTGTACACACATGTCAACATGTGCCAACTGCATGCATTTGAGTGCATGTAAGGATCATTATATGGAGGGGTGTGTGAATGCTGGTGAGAGTGAATATGAATCCTAGTGTGAAAATGGCAGGCTAAAGAGGGATAAGAGGCTAAAGACAGAAGAACATCACAAGTGTGATCCGGATAATAAGGCTTTACAGATGACACTATTGGCTTCTACAAAGGCATGATACTGTCATTAAAAAAAGGATCATGTCCGTATGAGGGAGCCAGTGATCAACACGAGTCCTTTCTTGCATCTCTTGTCTTTAAATGTCTCAGCAATTATAGCTGTAGGCTAAACATAATCTATGAAAAATATAATAATTAAAAAGTATTAAATGTTAATTTTCTTTCAGCTCAACATTGCACATTTAATTAACCCTGGGAATGTAAACACTCACTCAGTCAGTGTACGTCAACGGGCAGTGTAGTTGAAGTAAATAATTATTGTTTGTATGGAAAACAATTAACTGTGAATAAAATGGAGAATCATAAAACGCTTCCTTGTGCTTGCTCTCTCTCTCTCTCTCACACACACACACACACTCCATGACAATAAACCTGCAGGGTGTGAATACTGTAAGCAACAAACCAATCAGGCAGTCAGCACATGTGCAAATTTAAATAAATGAGCCCCAGCATGTGTGTTCAACTTCCACTGCTTACTCTCAGCCGATCACCACCTTGCACCTGTCCTTTAGGACAAGGAAGGAATACCTACAATGTGTGTGTGTGTATGTGTGTGTATGTTAGTAAGGTGACAGGAGCCCGCCACTCTGTTTATCCCATAATCCACCCTCTAAGGGCGAGTGTGCTAAACACAGATTGTGCTCCCCATGTAATCTACAAGGGCATCGTCGCCAGTACACGTGCACGCACATATGCAAACACACAGATGTCGGGTGGCCTTGAGCTACATCTGGCAACAATGCACCTACTGTATGTGCATTAACACAAAGAGTAGAGAAAAAAAAGACAAAAAGAGTAAATTTAACATAAGAAAAATAAATGGAAAAACTTGTCTCCTTGTGCACACGCAAACACAACGTACCGGGTGGTCTTCAGTAGCATCTGATAATTTCATTCAGCCAATCAATGCTCATCAGCCGACAGGCTGGGGGGTTCTTTGAAAACATGTGCTCCTGACACTCACACTCTCTCACAAAAAACTCTCAAGCACTCACCAGTTGCATTGTTCAGTTGCACCCCATGGACAGACACACGCAGAGAAAGACAGACACGCACATGCATGCACACGCACACGCATGCACACGCACACACACACACACACACGCACACACACACACACACACACACACCTCAAAGAACAGGAATAATGAGGGATTTATATTCAACTTCCTTTCTATGCAGAATTTTGCTCAGAGTAAAAAAGAGAAAAACAAAAACACAAGGACACAGGGATCTCGGCTATAAGCCGCCTTTGGCTCAATTTCAGCTGCTAAGAACTTCATTTTACTTGTTTTTACTCACTTTTTTATAGCGATGGTAACTCTGGCATGTTTTGGTTTCTCATCACAATACTAGAATTTAAAATAACTATTCTTTTGGGCAAAGCAACCTATGATCAGCAAAACGGCATAGTACATGCATGTGGCCCATATGACATCCTGTAAAATGAATGAAAGAGCTTAAAGCCATACTGCTCGCAGTATGAGCCACGCACACGCACACACACACACACACACACACACACACACACAAACAGGAAAGTGTTCTTCTTGCTCATTAGAGCATCTCTATCCTTAGATTCTGCAGCCACAGGACAAATGAGCTAAGGGTGAAAGAAAGTCTCTTTCCATCACCCTTCATCTTTTTGGCTTCATCTTTGCTCTCTCTGCCTTAAAAGCTCAGTCTTTGTCCATCTTTCCCACACTGCCTTTTCCAATCCATGTCTCCTTCTCTTTCTCCTTTGTTTGTTTCTCTGTGTTGTACAATGCATGTACCACTAGAGCTGCTTTCCTTCTTTATCTGGAACCTTTCATCTGTGTCTACACCTGCGGCCCTCCATGATCTCTCAATGAAAAAAACATTTACAGACCCCAGTTGGCCTAATTAGGCAAAATAGAATATTGAGACAACCCAAAGAAAATGCTTTTGTGCCTACCGTCCATAAGGAGGCATATTTGAGGCACTTGGAACATCACGTGCAATTTACCCAAGGGCTGGACTTTTCCCCAAAAAGCCCTTTTAAGCAGAGCAGGTCTTCAGCGATCAGAGTGGGCCATGTATTATCCCATGCTGCAGAGGACTGCACAGAGCTTAAGATGCCCTGAGGCTCATGTTGTCTATCATATCACGTCTTTTGAGTTTGTAGTATTGGAGTGTTTCATATTCAGACCTTGAAAGGCGGAACTCTTGTAATGCTGAACACGTTTGCTAATAAAAGCAGCCAAACATCAGTGCTGTGCTTTTCACCTGTGAACTTGTGGTACCTTGATACCTTTTCCAGATTCAAAATCTGTTAAGATGTGGAGATCAACTGTACGGACTGCACTGGCTTGTTGCACAACACATTGGGAATAATTTGACATTTTGAGATATGTGCTACTTTGCTGTATTGCAGAGAGTGATATTAGACGATTGATACCACTCTCATATCTGTGCATTAAATATGAGGCTACAGGGCGCCTGGTTCGCTCACCTGGTAGAGAGTGCGCCCATATAAAGATGTTTAGTCCTTGATGCAGCGAGTTCAACTCCGACTTGCGGCCCTTTCCTGCATGTTATTCCCCCTCTCTCCCTTACAAGTCTAAGCTGTCCTGTCAGAAATAAAGGCCTAAAATGTCAACGAACAATGTGAACCACTTAATGCAACCCTAGGTATAATATTGAAATAAGTACATCAATCAAAACGGCCCAAATAAAAAGACGAGGGCATTTGAGACTTACTTTAGGTACCTTTGCCAAAAAGTAACTTTTTCAACGCACTATATTTGTTTGCCTGTACAGTAGGTGCGTGTCTCTGTGTATAAATGTGTATGATTTTTTTTACACCAAGTCATATAGCATATTCTGGTGCCAAAGCCAGAATCTAAATGAAGGAAAGTGAACTCAGCTACACCTCCACGTGGGAGGTTATACAAGAATCTTATCGTACTTCCATTTCTATTATCCAGTGGAGAATGTGAGCAAGCTGGCAGCAGCTCCCACTCTTGTTTATTTGCCTTTATAGATTTTTTCCCTCTCTTTTTATTTTTTTCTCTAATGGAACCCGGCACTGTGCCACCTGCCAAATTGTAGCGGTAGAGAGAAAACAGCAAAATAAATACAGCCTGTGTGTGTGCAGGTGAGTTGGGGCTTGTGGGAAACCAAAATACTGTGTGTGTGTGTGTGTGTGTGTGTATATTGTGGACTTTCACAGCCTGTTATTTGTGCGCTGCTGTCAAATGAGCTCTCAAAAAGGAGCAATCAGCAGACCAGGGCATTGGAGGCCGTTTGGCAAATCAAAACACAAACCAGTGGTATTGAATTATCTTGTTGTGTCATGTCGCCTCGGCCTAGTGTTTTAAAAAGTGACCCAAGTGAATGAATCGAGGTAAAATGGGCCATTGCAATCAATTAAGTGCTTTTGTGTGTGTTTGCCTTTTTACCAAGCCAAACATGGGCTTCTCTGTGGTCAATAAAGAAAAGAAAAGATGATTTTTGCAGAAAAAAAAGGAAATACATATTGAGACAGATGTGCAGATTAATGTGTTCTAGAGTTGAGAAGCTCAATGCCCGTAATGCAGAATTTCACAAGCCTGCAAAACAAATATTTTAGTTTGCCACTCCATCCAGCTCTCATGGTCGGCTGTTATAATGAGTGCTTCTAGAGCCATCACCTTTCTAAAGTGACTCACATTCTGATGACCACTGCAAACTGGATTGCCACTTCACTGAAGTGGGATAAATAGAGGAACGTTTTTTTTTCTTTCTTTATTTTAACTTGGCTACTGATTAAAGCTCATGATTGTGATAGTCTGTCTTACATTTTAAATACATCATTCAATTCATCATTTATCAATTGACAAAATATTGTCACTAGCAGCTTTGTTTTTGTGCCATATTTTCATCACATAGGCTTTGAAAAGGGATTTGGTTTTTGATTATGCATTCAGTTACCCATATGAGCATTGTTAATCCCTAAATTACCTGACTGATGCTGAGTTTTTTTGTTCTAGTGCAGGAAGACATTTTCTCATATAGGCTCAATTTGTACAGTTTTTAAACCAGAATGAATTGTAAAATCAAATTACTGCACGGCTCCTCATTTTGCTTACTGTTGCCTAATAACATGGAAGGTGAGCCGTCTATTCAGAGGCATTTACAGGAGAAAACATTGACTGAATGCTTTTTTGAATGTTGTCACGTTCAACGCAAATGAGCAACACTAATGCAGGCTCATTATAGCGCACCTGGGGCAAGGGAGTCATTTGCTATGTCTTATATATGTGTTTTATAATGAGTATGTGTTTTTGTGTACGAAAGAAGAATGAATGATGTGTGTGGGATGATACAATTTATAGTATGTGGTTTAAAAGTGAAATAACCTTAGGCATTTGCATAGATGGCAAAAGTACTCACTTCCCGTACTCAAGTAGAAGTACAGATATTTGTGTTAAAAAATACTCTGGTAAAAGTAGAAGTACTGATTTAACTTCTTTACTCAAGTAAAAGTAATAAAGTACAGGCTTGAAAATGTACTTAAAGCATAAAAGTAAAAGTAGCCTTGCGAATGATACCATTTATTAGAGTGCAAGCTGAGAAACTTCAGTGGACATGGAAAAGGCTCTTTATATTCCATTGGCTACATTTTAAATGGATGTTTGCCAAGAGTCCTAAAACATCACATATTGTATATGATTATTGTGACAGAGACTGGGATAAGATTCTGACTGAGTAGCAAGATATAAATTCAATTGTGATTCTGTGAGAATTCCCAGATCCAGTTTCTCTTTTTTAATCTTCCCCATAACATTTAAAAGAATCTACATGTATGTATGTGTGCTCAAATATGGCTTCTGGAAAGAAAATAAAGGATAAAATATGAATTACTAAACATACAATAATTAATAAGTTCCCCATACTTTTAGAATTACACAGCACATTATAACGGTAGCTCCAGTGAAAGTATTTGAAATGTGTTAGTGAGGACTAGATTAGGACTGTATTTAGAGCTGATTCTGGTTTCCAACTTGGCCCCAGGTGTGTCTGTTAAAACACAAACAACTTATCTCTGTTGATGCTTAATTTTTAACAGACACCTGGGGCCAAGTTGGAAACCAGAATCAGCTTTAAATACAGGCCTAATCTAGTCCTCACTAACAAGTTTCAAACTATTTCACTGGAGTTACCGTTATTGTTCATGTCATCAATGCCAAATTCAATCTAATTAAATGGGACTATACTGTACTTGACGCACCACCAAGACAACTCAACAAATTCGGTGGCATTCTGCATTCATTTGTGGCAAATCAGTGCAGCTTGATGGCGCCAACATTGGATGGCAACATGATTGAAAACGAAAAAAACGGAGATCCCAGAGATTCGGCAGACAGCAGCTAGACATTTCCAATCATCCTTGGCCTTATCTGAGAGAGATGTTTGAGATAGTAGGCATCAAAATGACTCCTGGCCAATGTGCTGCGGAACTTCATAATTAATGTCTGTTTAGTAATTCATATTTTATCATTTTTCTTTCCAAAAGACATATTTGAGCACATACACATACATGTAGATTAAAAAAGAGAAACTGGATCTGTGTTTTCTCACAGAATCACAATTGAACTCATACCTTGCTACTCAGAATATTATTAACCTGGAGTCCCAGTCTCTGTCACACCAATCATATACAATATGTGATGTTTTAGGACTATTGGCAGACATCCAAAATATAGGTAAGAGCATATCCAAAAGGATAAGGAAGCCGTACACTTAAATGAGCTCTGCCCTGCAGGTTGCTCAGTGATTGGGACACCTCGAACGGTTCGCCGAGGTGGCGGCCTTGCTGTTGTGTATCGAGACAGTTTCTTATGCAGGGGAATCCACTGTGAAACATTTTCTTCTTTTGAGTCACAGATGATTAAGGTCGGTTCTGTTAACATATTTTATTGTGTGTTAATTTACCGTCCTCCTGGCCCTGCAGGTATCTTCCTTACTGATTTTACTGATTTACTAACCTCTATAATCAAGCTGGAGAAAGTTTTAATTATTGGAGATTTTAATCTTCATATTGATGATATATCATGTATTGCAGCTACAGACCTCATATCTATCACTGACTCTTTTAACTTTACGCAATATGTCTCAGGTCCTACTCACTTAAAGGGGCACACCCTGGACCTTGTTTTCTCATTAGGTCTTGAGATAGTAAATGTGAGTGTAAAGGATGTCCATGTGAGTGACCATAGTTGTGTTTTCTTTAACTTAAATTTACCACGGGACCCCCCGCCTCTGAGATTTAAGGCTCAGAGGAGAGTTTTTAACCAGGATGTTGCTGGGAAGTTTTCTATCTTGTTTGATCCATGCCAGCTAAGAGGTTGTAGTGATGTAAATGTGTGTGTGGAGTCTTTTAACAGCCAATGTTTAACAATTTTAGATGAAGTGGCGCCTATGAAATCAAACATTGTGTCTGTTAAAAAGCCCTGCCCGTGGATTAATTCATCTATTCAGAGCCTTAGAAGTAAACGTCGGAAAATAGAGCGCTTATGGAAAACAACTAAACTCGAAAGTCCACAGGCTTTATCTCAGGGAATTAACTGTTTCTCTAAATGAACTCCTGAAGAATGCTAGAACTAACTACTTCTCAACTAATATCGTCCAACAAGAAAAACCCCAAATTCTTGTTTGATTCTATTAACTCTATTGTTTCTCCATCTGTTCCTCAAATCGCGATGCTCTCTCTGTCGAATAGTAATGTATTCCTTAACTTCTTTGTTGGAAAAATTAAGGATATCAGAGCTAGCATTTCATTACCTCCTGCGTACAAGGCCTGTACATTGGCTCTTTCCTATCCGTGTTTTTCTTTTTAAACTTGTGTCATTATTCGATGTTACTACTCTATTAGATAAGCTGAAGCCCTCTTATGGCCAGAGTGATGTTCTCCCGACTATGCTGTTCAAGCAGGTTTTTGATAGTATTGGCCCCTGTGTTGTAGAAATGATTAATACTTCTCTTTTAACTGGGGTGGTTCCAGACTTTTTCAAACATGCGATTGTTGAACCTGTTCTTAAAAAGCCTAGTTTAGATCCATTGCAACCCTCGAATTATAGACCTATATCTAAACTCCCATTCATGGCAAAGATTCTAGAGAAAGTGGTTGCAGAGCAGCTTACTTCTTTCTTAGAGATAAATGATATTTTTGATAAATATCAATCAGGTTTCCGTAAAAAACATTCTACGGAAACTGCACTGGTGAAAGTTTCAAGCGATATTTTGATGTCTGCTGATTCTGGGAAGCATACAGTGTTAGTTTTGTTGGACCTTACATCTGCCTTTGACACTATTGACCACAATATTATGCTTAATAAACTTCAAGCTCTATTAGGGATATCTGGATTAGCTCTGAAATGGTTTTCATCTTACCTTACTGGTAGAAGTTTTAGTGTCTATATAAATCAGAACATGTCAGATACTGCAGGTTTATCGAGTGGTGTTCCTCAGGGTTCTGTCTTGGGACCGATTCTTTTCCTTCTTTATATATTCCCTCTAGGACAGATAATAAGCCAGTTTCAGGATGTCTCTTATCACTTGTATGCAGATGACATTCAGTTATACTGTTCCTTTAAGCCTACTGAGTTATTTAAACTGTCATCTTTAATGAATTGTCTGAGTAGGATCAAGCAGTGGCTAAATGACAACTTTTTAATGTTGAACTCAGCCAAGACTGAAACTTTAATTATTGCTCCGGAGCAGAGCATCCCTCAGATTAAGAAACACATTGGTGACTTATGTTCGTCTGTTCAGCCCAGTCTCAGGAGCTTAGGTGTTGTTTTTGATGCGGCCATGTCTCTGGAGAAACACTCGAAACAACTTATTAAAAACTGTTTCTTTCAATTAAGGAACATTTCAAAGATAAGAGCTCTGGTGTCAAAAGCCGAGTTGGAGATGATTATTCATGCTTTTATCTCGTCTCGCTTAGACTATTGTAATAGTCTTTTTATTTGCCTTAATAAGAAGGATCTTTGTCGTCTCCAGACTGTCCAAAATTCTGCTGCTAGGCTTTTAACCCATACGAGTAAAAGGGCACATATTACTCCAGTTTTAGCTTCACTTCATTGGTTACCAGTGATATTTAGAATGCACTTCAAAATCTTGGTCCTAACTTTTAGAGCCTTAAAAGGACAGGCACCCCCATACATTTCTGACCTGATACAGCTGCGTACATCCTCACGTAGTCTGAGATCAACAGGCCAGAGACTTTTAGTTGTCCCCCTTACACATTTTAAAACTAGGGGGGACCGTTCATTTCAAGTTGTTGCTCCAAGGTTGTGGAACGCTTTGCCTCCTTCCATGCGCTGTTTAGATTGTGTGGAAAATTTTAAAACTCAGTTGAAAACTCTGCTTTTTAAAGAGGCTTTTAACTAGATTATAGGGTGTTTAGGCTGGTTTTATGTGTTCGTGTTATTCTTTTGTTTCTTTTTGTGATGTATTGTATGTATCAGAGTTGTTAATGCTTTCTTTCTTTTGTTGTGAAGCACTTTGTGATCTTTATCTGAGAAAAGTGCTATACAAATAAATTTTACTTACTTTACTTACTTACATATAAAGAGACATTTGTCCATGTCCACTGAAGTTTCTCAGCGTGCACTTTAGTAACATTTGTGTGCTGCAGGTAGCTTTGCATAAAAAAGGGTTGTCATTCGCAAGGCTACTTTTACTTTTATATTTCAAGTAAATTTCCAAGCTTGTACTTTGTTACTTTTATTTGAGTAAAGAAGTAAAATTAGTACTTCTACTTTTACCACAGTATTTTAACACAAGTATCTGTACTTCTACTTGAGTACGGGAAGTGAGTACTTTTGCCATCTCTGAGAGTAACTACTTCAGCATGTAAATAATGCACCTAAAATACAAACGTGAGCAAGAGTGTTCAACAATCGAATGATCGAATCAAATGTAATTTATAAATTTGCAAGAACTATAGACTAATACAACAGGCTAGGTCCCAAATGAACTGACAACACAAGTTACCCATACCACTTACAGTTCTCAAGGATGCACACGATCTCAACTGATTATCCTTTAGACAGCTAGCCTCTTTTTTCCTTTGTCTTACTTTTTTTTATGTGTGCCGTGCGCGCACGCTCGCAGTGTGAGGCGCAGTTAACCATAGTCCTCAAAAATCCACCATAGATTAAAATTACATCACAAAGAAAGGGGATGGTATTGGCACATCCAGCCGAAAAGAGTTATCTGGCGGAATTTCCAGTGGCACCAGCGCATTCCTGAAGTGGAAAGTTATGGATATAGACTAGGTTACTACTGTAGCTATAGCCGGGCAGACCAACATTAGAACAGAGCAGATAAACACACCGTTTAAACCATTCCATACAATTCTTTTTGTGTGTTTTGGAAAGGAAAAACTCAAAACTCTTTAAATGCCAAGCATCGCTCTTACTACAGGCTCATTCTCACCGAAATTCAGCTTAAAGACCTGCCATACAGTTGCTAAGCAATGATGAACAATCGCAGTGGGAGAGTGGCATCACCTTTAACCAGCCAGACAGATCGTATCAGAGTGTTTGCTTGCTTGGTGCCATCAGATAGCATTTGATAAGAGTGTGACAAACTAAGGCAGCAAAGGTCAGGACATGATGAAAATAAGGGCAACAACGGCACACAAAGTCACAGTGCTGGGGAGGTAGATTGTTGAGGGTTTGGCTCAACAAACCTAGACTCCACAGCTCTTAGCAACTACAGACCCAGCAACTCCCATTCATTTACAAAGTCAATGAAAAAGTTTTATTGCATCAGCTGATCGCTCATCTCAGTAGTAACATTACTGAAAAATGGCGATTAGGTTTCTATGCCATTCACAGCACAAAATCTGCCCACCTGAGGTTGAGCAATGGCCACCTGTTTGTTGATGAAGCAGGTAACACCATTGATCCAACTGTCCTTTAAAACCATCTGAAGGACTTTGTGGACATCTCCGGGGTTGCCCTTAAGTGGTTCACTTCAGTAAGTGTCTAACTGGTAGACACTTCTGTGTTAGTATCTGATTCTGTGTCATTTCCAGCTCCTACTAACTATGGCATTCCCCAGGGCTAAATTTTAGGTCCCATCCTTTTCTCTCTTTACATGCATATGGGTGACATTATACAAAACCATACTATTCAGTTCCACTGCTACCCTGAGCAAACTTTACCTGCAGAATAAACCAAATGACAAAACCAGCCTATACACCCTTCATAATTGCTCACCGACAGAAAAAAAGACAACTTTCTTTAGCTTAATGAAACACAATCTGAGGTCATCTTTGCCCTGGGCTCAGAATAATAACTCCACTGGCTTTCAATTCAAAGCCAGAAATCTTGGCGTAATATTGAACTCTGACCTTAAAATAGACTGCAGTGCCCCATATTAAATCACTACTTAAAACAAATGTGTATAAAGCTTAATTCTTGATTGAGATGATTAGTTTACTTTGTCTGTCATAATCAATTTGATTTTTTTTTACATTCATATTTGCCCTGTAATACTTGATTTGCTACCTAATACTTTGTCTCTTTTCTCCATGTATTTCATTATGATTATTATGATTAAAGATGAAGTGGCAATAGATGTAGTTGCTTATGGATATACTGCTTCAGAAGTCTTGCGTCTCATACAATTGTACTAATGTGCAGGGGATGGCAAAGTAGACATGGATTTGAGAGACAGGTTTTTTTAATGCAACTTGACAGTTTCTTTTAAGAATTATGAAAGCCATTTAAATACAGACACAGGATTTATGTAGGATTAGGTCTTCTACAATGACATTGGGGGGCAAGCACTCACAATTGAAAGCTGCATTTGATTTGTCTTCAATTGCCCTTTTCACGTAATCTTGATGTCACACATTGCTGCAAGGTCATGGGAGTTGCACTTTTAAGCCAATCCAGGCAGAGGCCATGCCTCTGCCAAGCCGATTCTAGCAATCCCCATTACGCACACATTGTCATGCGTCGCTGCTCAGCTCAAATGAGTTACAAAGGAAGCAGGGGGAGGAAACATTAGCAGCAGTTGGATGGACTGGATGCATAAAAATATTAGAGAGTGATTTATGGCCCTTGTCAATCTGGTTCCAGGCAAACAGAACTGTGTAAGCAAAGGCCCCTCCGGCATCTCTATTCACCATTCTGGTACAATGGGTGACAGGGAGAGACTATGAAGCCATAATCTTTCAGCATCAATCAAAGAGAAAGTCTACTTGTGAGATACTGCCACTCATGCACCTACTGCTAAACTTCAATCCCAAACCTAGTCTTATCCATATACCCTCATCCATATATCCAACGTTGCTAAAAAAAAAAAAAAAAACTAAAACAAGCTAGATTAGACATCAAGACACCCACAGAAGATACAAAAGAAAAACAATGTCAGAACCCCCACTGTTTTGGGGCTGTAACAATTGAGGCTTTATGGTAATGTTTGCTGTTACAAGGCTGGAAAACTAATGAAAGCCAATGAGTACAATTAGGTGTTTAGAGGACAATGTAATACAGTTTATGTCAGTGTATGTGTAAGTGTATGTTACCTTTCTTTTGATGTTAATTAGTTTAATTGCAGTGTTTAGTTCATTGATGAAATGTAACCAACAAAGACAAAATGTTTCCATTGTAACCAGCAGCTGCTGTAGCTAACTACTGACAGTTAGGTCTGGTTCATACAATTTTTTCCATTGGCTAAAACATTTTTCAGACTATTCAGAATTTCAATAAGCGGCTGTCAGCATGGCTGTCTATCACTGTATGGTTATAAGAGGTTATAAGATAATAAGGTTTATTATTATGACGTCAAACTTTTTTTGTTCTATAAACCAGCATATGAAAAGGTATAAAGGAAATAACTATTAGTAGTTGCCTGGAAACTGCACTTTGCAATATACACTCTTTAGGAGAACTACACTGTACCCCATTTCCTTTTTCCCTGAATTACAGAGATTTGTTCTGCATTTTTATGGTGGCAGAAGACTGTGATTTGTGTGAGATATGTGTACTGCACATCCACATTTTTTGGAGAAGAGGGCTGATTTTCAGCAGTGGTAGCGCATAAATTATATATTTTCAAGAGTGACTTTCACTGTGCTAGCCTAGCACTCTGGTGACAACAGGTGGACTTTTTAAAGTCAGCATAGCTTCATTCAGGTGATTATCCTTGACCACCTAGAGAGCACCACACAGCAACAGTCATGGCTTATAATAATAATTAATAATATACTTTATTCGTATAGCACTTTTCTTAATGTTTTACAAAAAGACATAAAAACCAAATGAGGCTGCTAAAACAAAAATAAGGACATGAGCCCAGAGGAAGTAAAGGCAAAAAAATGAATATGATCAAATAAATACAAAAACCTATTTCAAACATGTCCAAAGGATTTTACAAGACAGAAGTTTTAAGAAGAGATTTAAGAGAAGCTAGAAACTTCATGTGTCTGTGCTCAGTAGGCAGAGTTCCATATTTTGGGTGCTCTAATAGTAAAAGACTGATCCCTCTGTGTCACAAACCGTGACCTGGGAGTAACAAGCACGGCTCCATCTGCAGATCGTAATGGTCGAGAGGACACATACCAGGTCAATAAATCAGAGATGTATTTAAAAGCAAGGCCGTTTTAATGCATTTATAGTGAGCAATACAATTTTAAAACCTATTCGAGATCTAAAAGGGAGGTGGTTTTCAAATGTAGTGAACCATATCGAACTGAGTAATGAACTGGAAGAAACATGACTGAACAATATTTTTCACTTGATCATCAAAACAGAGGTCAGCATCAAATATTGATATAGATTCCTTGCAGCCTGCTTAATATTATTTGACGAACCGCCAAGATTAGCACTAAAAGAACTGATGGAATTTGGGGATCCGAACAGAATGACATCAGACATCAGTATCACCAATGGCATGCTTTATGGCAAGTGGAGAACCAGAGAATGTAATATGTAATGTAATGTAAAAACATAAAAAATAAAAAATAAAAAAAGGAAAATACCTCATTGAGCATGTTATTGGGCATGATTTCTAAGATGCAGTAGAAAGAATTGTAATGTATTGTAATGGATTGAATTTACATGGGGAATAAAGTTGGGATACAATGGAAAAACATTCTGAAAGCTTAAAAAAAGATTAGTAAAACATTTCCGATGAATGGGTTAAAATGCTAAAAGATTTACTTTTAAAAAAATGCCGCGGTTGCCATCTTGGAAAACATTGTGAATAACTGTGCAATAGAAGAAAACCTGAAGGTGTCAAGTTATGGGCAAGTAAAGGGAAGGATGCTATTGAGATGCAATATGGAAATTATAGAATCCAGTGTTTTTAATAGGATACCTCAGCAACTGCTGCCTCAATCTGTTTTCACACTGTGTGGAAGTGCAATAACAAATTGTAAGAGTACAGCTTTAATAAGATGCGCAGAACTTCTCATATACAGAAGAAGTAATCATGCAGAAAGCACATGTGAATTGATTGGTCTTCATGATCTCCAATCAATGCAAAATCAATCATTTCGGAGCACAGACGCCTTAGGTTAGAAGAAGAGGTGCCGTGCTTCAGCACCATACTTGCTGGCTGTGGCTAGGGCTATTTACAAAACAGGTATTTTACAATGTGATTGTTGTTGGCAAAACAGAGCACCTTAAGCACCTCATGTTGCATCAAGGGGGTAAAAGCTAGAGGATCTAGGTTCTCTGTTGATGACAGCTCACCGAAGAGAGGGTGGATGATATTGTGTATGACAGATTTCAGTTTAGTCTGCACCCTCCACCCTGATACTGCCTTCAGGCTGTAGCAGCTAGTCTTTTTTTGTTTATTGTGCTTGCCTCCTCCATCTCAGTACTGCCTCTTCTACACAGCACAGCAACAAACAGCACACTGGCAACAACTGATTTAACAGTGGCATAGGAGTTTTTACAGCTAGATAGTTGTTGATAGTTGTGGGACTGAACTACGTCTACCTCTTCACCTTAATGCTGAGAAGTGTCTTTCTGAAGTCATCCACTAGTTCCTTCATTTTGTTGACACTGAGCTGCAAACCGAGTGCTATGTGAGAGCTAAAAGACTTAGTTCCCATACTCAAATACAACATTGTCTTGTCCTCCTTACTAGAGTAGTAGAAAGTGGATCTTGTAATTTTTGCAATGTTGCTTCTTCACAGCTTTATTATTTCAAACAATACATTGTGTAAATATAATTTAAAAACATTTGTTAATTGCATTTAAGGCTCGCAGCACATTACCTGTACAAGGACTTAATAGCTACAGTGAACACAAACTGTATGTTGCTTATCAGAGCTTGTCATCACCTCTGCGTTACTATGCCAACATTCTGTAGTCATCCCTTACATACAGTGCTGAATGCTCTGGCCCTATCTCCTGGCAGATACAGCCATGTAATTGTCCATCCCCAGTAGCGTAGGATGAATTGTTGGAAGGATTTGCAGTAGGATCACTAGCCACACAGTACAACTGTCGTTCATTTTACCCTGCAGCCTTGGGCCTCGGAAATATGTGTACACAACCACACACAGCATGTGTGCTCACCTGCACACCTACTCATTGGATACATTATCTAGTCAAGAATATTACTTAGACGTTCCAGGAAAGCAGCAAGTTTAGAGGACACATTTTAAGCTCAGTCTCACCACAAGGTCACAGTTTGCAGGCAGCAGTAGCAGAATAATGACTCTCCATCTCCCAGCCCCATTTAACTGACTGATGCTTTTTGACATGTCGGAGCAATGGAGCCTGTTAGCCTCCGGGAGGCTTCAATTAGGACCAGAACTTAATGCAGCAGAGAACTTTGCAAAGCCCTGATATGAGGATTCAGCCACACTCAAATCAATACGGAGAACATGGTTAAAAGGCAGCTCTACAGAACCCCAAGCTTACAGGGCAGCTCTTCAACTTTGAGATAGGCGAGTGTAGATTGTGCGAGGGGTAAAGCAGCAACAGAGATTTCTGTTGCTAGTAGATGTTGTTTGCACAGTGCAACACACACACACACACACACACACACTTCCAGTGTGATAATGAAATAGCGGCTCATAGCTGTGAGTGACGCAGCCACCTCACTATGTCACAGCCCATCCGACAGGTCCATTTCCTTGCAGCAGGCATGTGATTCAGCCGAGGCTCCTATATAACTGCCACCTTGCTTCGGCCCTACGTACCGGATTTATGGATAAGATGCGTGCAGTTTTACACTCCCTTGGGGAACAAGCCTATTTGATTTTGTCAGGGAATATTCAACAGTCCACGGTGGGGCTTGCAAACTGTAATATGATGAACTGGATGGAGATACCAATGAGGCTTGATGATTCTTGATTTAGCAGAAAAGACGCTCCAACTGGGAATTATGTTTTGTAGGGAATGTGAGTATTGCACTTATTCCACATATTTGCATCAGCTTCAGTGAATAGCAAATATAAAACGTTAACGTTTTGTCTGACTTCTTCTCAATTCTTAAGTACATAGTCCATTGCTGAAAACTTTTTTGTTGTTGTTTTCATCACTGCAGTGAGTGGTATTCTGTTCCAGCAGAAGCCGGTTTGATGGAGCAGTGGAAAAACAACTTTGAGCCAAGCAAACCTAGAGGTTGGCTGTATATAATTTTCCCCCCACAGTGCGAGTGCATTATTGTCTAGGCTGTACCAGTCAACAATGACAACAGAGGGTGACACTGAAAGGTTCTGGAGTTCAGCTGCCTGAAAATGTCACTGGACTGGCTCTGACAGAATGCCACACAGGGAGAGGGGAAGGGATTTGACAGAACAACACCCTTAAAGTGCTACAGATCTCTCTCTCTCTCTCTCTCTCTCTCACACACACATACACACATACTGTACCCTCTTGGAAACCACAGTCTCTTCCTCCTTCTCATTTTATGTAGAGCATTATTGTTTTATTTAGTTTGGCCTCTATTTTTTAGCAGATTTGTTTTAAATATCATAGTGAGCTGGACAAGGAATGCTTGTTGTGATTCCCTTAACTTTTATTGTTTCTGAATTTTGTGATGTTATTTTCATGTGAAAAGGTTGTTTATCTCTGCATAGTTGTTTATCTTTCAAAGACCGCACATTATTCGCTTAAATTAAAGCTTGCAGTGAAGTATTTAAATTCTTTGAAAGACAGACGAACACCATCAACCTGGCGACCAGGGCGATACCGACGCTGCCTCTGGAAAGGCACCAGTGCTGATAAACTTCAATGGACATCTCTGACTACATACAGACTTAGAATCAAGCATTTTGAGTATGTATTTATTCTAAGCTATATATAGCTCCCAACCTTTCTTTCCTTACCACCCCTCCCAGATAGTTGATCTAGGGAAAACACTGATTTGCTGTGGTCACCAAATCTAACCATAAAAACATTGATTTAATTGATAGTTAACAGTCAACAGTTCATACAGTACATTGACATACTGAGTGAATTTTTGAGATACTAAATATGTGTTAGTCTCTTTAATAGCAGACAGAATGTATGTACTGTATAAATGGGTGAGTTAAAGCACACGTGCAGTAGTGTGCATCCTGGAGGTATGTAAGGTTGTGGATTCATCACGGCTTCCAATCCTTTGATATGTGACTGGGAAGGAGGAGAAGGTAAATCAGAAACGTCTTTCCTCATTACACCCAACTCCCCCTCTCCTCTGCCTCTGACAGAGAGACTTATATCCTACCCCCACCAGTCGGCTTTCTCAGCATGGCATCAGTCCATCCGCATGAGTAACTGTAGCTCTTCCCTCGAGTCAAAATCAGTGCATCTGCTTGATCCGATTGGCCACGCACGTCAGTATCACCTAGTGTGAACAGACAAGATAAAGAAAAAGGGCTCACCGTCTGAAGTCTGGCCAAGTGCTGCAGTTTTTCCACAAAAATTAATGTAAAGTACATTTCCTCTGTGTGTCAACATATTGTTTCAGCTCCTAATCTTTCCATACTGTCAACTTTGTTTGTCTCGTCCTCACCAATGCAATTGTAAAAGGCGTGAAGGGTAAAATGTAGCCTGTTGATAACATTAACACATGACAGTTTGCACAAAGTCTTTTTATGAGGTATTACAGACTTTGCAAGACAAAAAAGCCAAATCATAGGTCATTAAAACTTACAATACTTTCATATCTTTTACCGTTATTGCTTGTATTATTTATCCCGTTTTGTTCCCCCTCAATGTCACCATGTTCCAAAATCTCAGTAATTAACTTAGTGAGTACATCGTTATCCTAATCGATAGAAATGGTGGCCAAAACAATTTGAATGAGACCCATGTATTTTTTTCATGTTTTTGTACAAAGTATGGCAGGATCAATACAATGAATACCAGTAAGTATGGTTACCAAATGATTTAACAATATAAATCAAATGCTAGCCACGAAGTGTCCTTATTGAAGAAAAAGAAACAACAAAAAAGGAAAAAACGAGAAACAGAAGAAATGCACTCATATGCCTGAGCACCTGAACACATACATGCACACGTTCACTTACTCCCATATAAGTAGTATATTTCCTTAACCAGAATAAACAAGGCATTAAGGCAGTCTATCACCCCTTCTAGGAATTTGCTTTGGTTTGCTGCATTTATATAAACATTAATAACATATAAACAATAAATACAGAAACATTAAGAAAGAAAAAAGAGGCTGCATGGATTAGTGCAGGATGTACAAAAAAAATAAGGGATGTGCAAGTTCAGGATCTATAGTTATGACACCTAAACCCTTTTTAAACTTTCATTAGAGGAATTCACTGTATTCTTAGCTTGGAGAACAAGCTTAGAATACACCAAATATGCTCCTTGATAACAATGAGGTTTACAAACTAGATGATCAGAGAGAGAGTGTTTTCTTCAAATAAAGACATTTTTTTTTTTTAATTTAACAGCAAGACAGAAGAGTAAAAATATGTATGAAAGCACAATATGTGAATAACAGGGTCCGTACTTTCCACTTACCTGCAAAAGATGATTAGACCTTGTTCCAGTGGAAGGACAGGAAGCATCGCTGCATTTCGTCATCATTTCTGAGAGAGACGAGAAACAAGTATTATGTAATGTTCATTTCATTTAAAAGTTAATGTAAATGTTTTTACATGAAAACAAAAATATGACTACTTCCCCTAATAGCCTATTTTTCACAGCAGACATTTTGACTTGTTGTAGTAGAAAATTCACAGCCGTTACTAATAACATTGACGATGGTTCTGTTCTATTCAAAGCCTGCACAATACCAGGAGGACCCTGAAACCAAAGCAACTACATGGAATTCAGCCATCATTTATTTTGTTTGTAATTTATACTTGTGCTTTTCCTACTGTGACATGTCAAAGTGTCTTCCGTAAAAAGGCAGATTGCTTAGTCTTTAACTTATTATTCCATCCATCCATCCATCCATCTTCATCCGCTTATCCGGAGTCGGGTCGCGGGGGCAGCAGCTCCAGTAAGGGACCCCAAACTTCCCTTTCCCGAGCCACATCAACCAGCTCCGACTGGGGGATCCCGAGGCGTTCCCAGACCAGGTTGGAGATATAATCTCTCCACCTAGTCCTGGGTCTTCCCCGAGGCCTCCTCCCAGCTGGACGTGCCTGGAACACCTCCCTAGGGAGGCGCCCAGGAGGCATCCTTACCAGGTGCCCGAACCACCTCAACTGGCTCCTTTTGACGCGAAGGAGCAGCGGCTCTACTCCAAGCTCCTCTCGTATGACTGAGCTTCTCACCCTATCTCTAAGGGAGACGCCAGCCACCCTCCTGAGGAAACCCATTTCGGCCGCTTGTACCCTGGATCTCGTTCTTTCGCTCATGACCCAGCCTTCATGACCATAGGTGAGGTTAGGAACGAAAATTGCCCGGTAGATCGAAAACTTACTATTCATATGACTAAATATGTACTCTAAGCCTTTTTTCTGAAGGTGGTCATGTCAGGTCTGCTTTATGTTTTCCATCTACAAGACCTCCATTTCAATCTTCTCCAAGACTGCCTCACACTTCTCTAAAAAATTGGGTAGCAGGTGTATGAATACAGCCATATAGCCACGGTTACATAAAAAAAAAACACACACAGATGCTGCCAGCTGAATGCGTGTATTCACACACACACACACACACACACACACACACACACACACACACACACCACTGAGAGGTTTCCCTGGAAACCAGTGGCCAGGAAACGGCTTGTATTGAGCAACAGTGTTCTAATGCATATGACAATTTGACCACATATTGAATCTCCTTGCTGTTAGAGGAATTTAACATTGTCATTTAACTAAAATGCAAAACAGATGCAAACATTTGTGAAATGATAGTAAAAACTATTGTATGACTTTTAAAAATACTGAGTTAATTCCTAACAGCTCGGGTAGTTTCTATTATGGATTACTTCATCTATGATAAGAGCACTTCCACAGATGTTACCTGCGCACTGCACAGCTACGCAGATGACTTTTGCAGCTTGTGCAGAGATGTCAGGTATCCATTTTCATAAAGACACATTATGGTGAAGTGATGAACAATAATGTGCACCCAGCGGCGCTGCGGTGTTAATTGGAAGAGCTGTTGCTAAGCAGTAAGTACAAAAATGTGTCAATACCGCTACCTTTTAGAAACCTTAGACAATCATGTGATATTTGTTAAATTATTAGCTATAAGGCAGAGCATGTGTTAAAGTGAATGTGTGATTGTGAGAGAAATTGAGGTTACAGACAGGGCATTAAAATAAGCATAGCTTGAATCTAGCTTAGGTTAATGTAAGACTATCACATTTCTTAATCAGTGTTAAATGAAGCTCTTTCTTTCATGCATGCATGTCCAACTAGTGGAGCGCTGACTTCAGGATGGCGTCACTTCTTGTCACTGCTTGCCAAATGCAGCAGCTGAGTACTATGAGCTGTCAATTTAATCAGAAGATCTCTGTCAGTCTGTCTCACTCTCACTGTAAGGAAGGAGAAGTAGCCTCGCGGGGTATCGTACACATTGTGGTGGTTAGTAGTTTTAAAGTGCTTGGAAAAAATGGGCTTATTAAATGTAGAATGAAGGTACAGTATATAAGTTGTAAGTTCAGATCCAGTCAGTTTGAAGATGTGAAGAAAGCTTTCCTCCAGAGGCTATACCCTTCAAAAAAAAAATAATGTCATGTATGAACATGTCAATATGAATTAAAGTCAGAAAATGTTAGATATTTTAGAGATCTTATGTAAAGGCTGCTTGTGAATCATGCAGTGTTTTTTCGAGTGCCTTCCCGTACTGGGGCTCATAAAAGATGCTCTTTTATGCGGCTAGCCCTCACAAAAGGATTAGAATATACTATTTCTACACAGCTGGTTTGAACTGCCTCAAACACCCTGACTGCATGTCAGCTTTAACATGCTTTCATCAAAGGGTAGCCGTAAACAATGTTCAAAGGGAAATCTCTTCTCAAGTTATTTTGATGTGGATGATAGCAAAATGAAAAAGAAACACCAGCATTCCCTTTAAGAGAATTATGGACAGATTGTTTTTTCATAACCTTGAGAGTGGCTAGCATGAAAATCAAAGCATATAGTCCTGATGAAACATATCACTTCTGTAGACAACTTGCACGCTTTGAGGTTGGACTCATAGTGTCATCATATGAGGATGTTGGAAAAGTAAGTTTACATACCGGATCTGAAGATTAGAACCCCATGTGAGAGAAACATGGTGAGCATTTTCTCATAGGAAAAAAAAGGAGGGGCTTTTTGCCAGTGTATGAGGCCAGAGCTGGGAGTTAGTTGCTCCGATAAGTGTGCCTCTCTTTGGGACGAATGTCTTGATCAGAGAGAGGGGAGGAACAGGAGGCTGGAAAAACAGCTTGTACAGCCGGTATAATCAGCCCCAGCTTTGGCAGAGAGTGGCAGCGCTTTATTACTTGTCTAAGTAAATGTATAATGGAGTGAGTCACTGGTGCACTAGACTGTACAGCAAACACTGGCAAGACACACATGAGATTTATTTGGACTGAAATCTCATAAACTGCCAGGGATGATGACTGACGTGAATCAGGACAGCTCAGGATACTGGGACCGGTTTCACAGACAAGGTTTAAGTCTAGGCCCAGACTATTTAAGTATATAAATAGTTTGTAGATTTAGCCTGTTCTGGATTAAACTAAACTGGTTGCAAGAAAGTAGATTAGAGGTACTGTAGAACTAATAAATATCCGTCAATGATGCCGGTTTTAACTTGATAGTGTTTGTGAGGGGACATGGACTATTTGGAACATCTAAATAGACACCAACATGCATTTTTATTTCCACTTCAGTCACTTTTCCAGTACAACCACGACTCAGTGATTACAACCTCTGGAATCTGTTGCTGCAATGTGCTCTTTCACATCACGCTGGAGCTCTCCATGTCCCGCTGGAGCTCCGGGTCAGATCAGGTCGAGGTCGGCAGCGAAGCTTTCTAGCAATGTTTTCACGCTGGCCGAGCCCCCCTGATGGCGGTCCGTCCGCGGCTGAAGGACCTGAAGCTCACTGCCAGTGTTTCAGTTGGACTGTTAAAAAGTGTTGAGATAATTAAAAGGTATTTACAGTATTTAGAAGCGGGCTGGCTGCTAGTTAGCTAACGCTAGCTTCCATGCTTCATCAATTAGCCGGATAGAGTAGTCACTCATCTGGTGATAGAAGTCCTCCTTTCCCCGGCCGTCGTGTTGGCGCAGAGCTCCACAGACTAAGTCCACAGGTACCAATTAGTTTTGCACCAAATGTATCGCAAGAAGTGTGCAGACTTGCCGCTGTGTGATGTGAGATAGCACACTGCAGCGACACATTCCAGAGGTTGTAATCACTGAGTTGTGGTTGTACTGGAAAAGTGGCAAAAAAATAATAAAAAATATGAGTACAGATTTTTTTCTACAAGCTCTCAAGTCATATTCTATAAGTGCTCACATCACATCTACAAGTACAGATTTATTTTTACAAGCTCTCAAGTCATTCTACAAGTGCTCACATCACATCTACGTGCTCTCACATTTTGCCTTCATAAATAACTGAGGACACTTTCGTATGTACAAATACATAAATTCTTTCTGGAGAACATCATTGCTTGAGCCTATACATACCTTTATTGCTTATATTTGCTTTGATTATGTTTGTTCTGGACAAAAATAATGAAAATGGGTGACTAAAACCAAGGCTCGTTTAAAATGTATTTTGTGGTGATTAAAAAAACTCACACACACAAATCTCCAATTGAAACATTTACTTTTTACATATACTGTTCACTATGGCAGGTATATATCCCTGTATCTTGCTTTAATGATATTGCTCTCTACCAACTTCATATTCAATTTCACCTGTAGGATTCTCATTCTTATTTCATGTTGCTCCTTCAGATATTTAATTTTACGCTCATGAACTTCTCTGGATAACATTTCGTGCATGGGAGCATTTCTTTTTCTCAGGAATGCTATGGCAGATGAGGAGGGTACACACGCAATATGCACAGGCTCTTCCAACCTGTTCAGATTCAGTATATGGAGGAATCCTGCAGTTACATTTAATATATTCAAGTCCTTCTTAAAGACCCTTCCATATATTTTAGGACCTCATCATTCAAAAATTGCATCCCCTCCTTTCTCAGTTCATGTGAGTGGTACATGTGATATTCACACCGTTGAGCCGAAGCAGTCTAAAATATGTGCTGGCAAAACTATTTCACTTCTCCACGTTTCCAGGGACAAAATCATGGGGTGGATTTTTTTTACCTGTTGAAAAATGCATTCCCTATGGTCTTAGTCCAGGTAAGTGTCAAATGCTGAAATTCACACTGACATAAAAAAAAAATATATGTACTGTTGAAACCATTTGACACCTTGGTCTCTAGAGACAAAGTTAAGGTTAAGTGAAGTTGATGCAGATCTCAGCAGCTATAAAACAACTCTGCCGGATTATGACTCTAAACGTTCATAAATGATAGAGTTCAGATCATATATCAATCTCACAAAGCAGATTATATTGTGTTTAAAGAGTACATGAGTGTAGAACTCATCAAGCACGGTAGTTTTGGCTTTAGCTGTGCAAGCTCCTGTGGGGTGTATGCACTTCCACAACACCTGACAGTGCTGATCCCCATCGAAGCTACAATTATCGGCTTCTGACACAACAGTAACATTAAGCTACGCCGTTATTTCCAGAGAAGGCCTGACCCATCATTCAATCTCCTTGTCGTCCAACCATTTGTCTCCATTTGCTAAGTAGCACCTGGGTACAAAGGGACCTTTTCTGTCCTTTTTAGATATATATATAGATAGACAAATCCCACTATTCACACCTATGCACTGATTAATCTTGAGCAAATATTAGCATACAACCTCTGCGGACAAATATGTTATTGAAAAGCTACAAAATGTGATACCTTGGAAACTAGCATTTGACTGTTCAATACGTTTTAAAGGGCCTTCATTTACATAAAACTGATTTTAACAACTTGTATTACTTTTTAAAACTGTAGACACCCTTTAAAGGAAGAATAATGATTCAGGACTAGGTGGAGGGCTTATATCTCCAACCTGGCCTGGGAACTCTTTGGGTTAATGTGGCTCGGGAAAGGGAAATTTGGAGTCCCCTGCTGGAGCTGCGCCACCCGCGACCCAATACTAGATGAGAGGACAAAGAGAAGGATGGATGCTCAGGTCTTCATCTGAACTGTCCAAATGGGTGTCTGGTCTGACATCCAGAAGTTCCTCTATCATTCCAGACAACATTTGGTGGTCCACCACCAATCTTAAATTCCTCTCTTCTGATCTCCGCATTCATGCCGGGTTTTTGAAGAATACTGCAAAGCAGTTCATGTAAGATTTAAACTATATTTTCAAAAATCATGGAAATGGTTGATAAACTTGTGCTTCCCTAGGGAGGGTATTAAATTAAAATAGTGAGATCAAACATTCCCTGCTCTTTCAATAAGATGTCATTCCACTTGAGCCCATTTGATCTCTTATGTAAAAAGCCATGTGTTCCAATTAGTTCTGATTTAGTTTGTTTTATTAAAACATAGCCTGGAGGTTGTGAGAAAAGTCAGCACATTAATGTTCATCCTCGCCGTCTAACTGGAAGTCAAATGTTAAAAATCATTAAACTGAACTGGAGCTGCAATTTCACATAAAGCGCTCATTACAACTCAACAGTATGATCATAGTGGCTAAATTTTGGCTTTTACTTACAGAACTGACATCAGTGTGCACAGTTTTCTACTGATAAATGAAGACAAAGAACCAGTACAACAAGATATCTTACTCTTCATCATAGCAGCTTGAACACAGAGCACCTCGACATTATGGAAAGGGAAACAGAAGGGGTTTAATTTCCTCAGCGCTTTCTGCATCATTAACGATGGCTTTGATTAATGGTTTACATCCACGCAAAGCTCCACCTGTGAGAATCGCAATAAGGATGATCATTTGTCGGGCCTCATCCTCTTTCGATTCCCACACATAGGCCCAGAGAGAAAAAAGGTAAGTATTGGGCACAAGGGGTGCATTTTCACACACACCTGTACCAAAGTCCCCAGTGTTGTAAATATTGTGACTTTCTAATCAGCAATTGTTGTGCCAGTGCAGAAGGAGCACACAGTGGGCGTGTTCAATAGGGAAAATAGCCTTGCATCCATTCTCCAGTTTCCTGCCGACCTCTTCGCTGTTTGCAATCCACCCATGTAATCCATCACGGAGACATTAATTATGTACTAGGCTCTTCCAGGACAAAGACTCTAATGGAAGGGCCTGTCAACATAGGCCTTTCCCGACAGTGCAGTCATGGAGGTGGGAGGGACGCTTATGCTAAGCCCCCCACTTGGATCTAATCTTGAAGAGGAAAGCGAAAACGGAAAAAAAAAGCGAAAATACTGCAACTTCAGCACATTCTTTGTGATAATGCTTGCTTAGTGCACACCTGGAAATGCAAACTAATAGATACACATGAACCACTGGAGGAAGAGCTTCCTTGCTAGCAGTGCTCCAAGACGTGATTCCTGGTCATTACAGAGGGGGGAGAGGCTATTTTTCTATTATATCTACTGTATACTGAAAAAAATTATAAACGTAACACTTTTGTTTTTGGCCCATTTTTCATGAGCTGAACTCAAAGACATAAGACTTTCATGTACACAAAAGGCATACATTCAAAGCATTTTCAGACTCAAAATTCAAAAAGTTACAAAAAGGAATATCATTAATCTTCCCAGTTGTGACAGTAGGATAGGCAGGCCAACACTGCTTGATCAAAGGGTGCAATTGTATTACATCAAAAACTGATGGCTTAGTGAGCAGCATTGGTATTGTGCTTAAATAACATCTTCGAGAAAAAGGGGAAATGTTAAATTTGTTTAACACAACAAATGAGTAAAATACAGTAAAATAAAAGAATGTGTTGGTGAAGTAGTTTGACCTGTGATATTACGTCTACCCATGACTCTAGTGGGAGCCATAATCATGTGCCCCAGACAGACGTGAGCAGTCAGCCAGACAAGCACCTCCCTGCCAGGCGGCCAAGATGATACAGAAGTGTGGAGGCGGCGTGATGGATTGAAGCCAGACCCAGGACAGGGCTGCTGCAGCTCTGCTCTCTGTTTCAGCTGGACACCGTGCAGCAGCCAAAGTGCTCGCCGAGCTCTGCGCCTCCGAGGCACCGATAGATGGCTCAAGGTGTGAAACTCAAGCCATAACTAAGCCGTGTGGGCATTTGTTTCATGGCTAATTACCGCTGACTCCTTGCTCTCATCCCTCCTCCACAGCCCCCTTGCTTTCTCTTCCCTCCATCACCCCTCTGCCTGCTCTGTCTTGCTGTTCACTAGTGGAAAGGTATTACTAATGACAGAAGAAGGTTACCCAATTTATCTTCAGGCAAAACCTCTCAGAGCTAGCTCTCCTTGCGTCCCTGCAGAGCGCAGATTGCCAGAGGAAAAAAAATACAAAAAACACAGACAACAAATAGCTATGGCTGCAACCAAGGACTTAGCACATCCAATCTGATGCTGGTTTAAACAACATCATTTTTTCAAATTATTTTGTTGTTTTTTTAAATATTTTTTTTGTTCTTTCTGCATACAGCTGCAACCACAACCATCGGGTACCATCAGATTTTTAAATTATATGGGGGGATTTAAGATGCTATGGGCAACGACAATTAAAGGAATCTTCTTTAAGGTGGCTTTCAGATCCAGGTGGTGGGCTTTCGATGCAGATGGTGTGATTTATCAAAAAGAATAAGAAAAAAAGACTAGGGGGGAAAACAGCAGCTTGAAGAGAGCTTTGGTGGTTTTGAACCTTTGATGCAGTTTGATTTGAGAAAAGCCTTTTGGCAGTCACCGGCAGTTGGATGACAAGGAAAACCTTAGTCTTCATAGCACATCACGGTGGTAGCCAAAGTCAAAACTGTGAAAGTGGCTATTCCCATTTCTCAGAAGGAATGGTCGAAAGTACCCTCGAGTATGTTGTTTAACTCCGCCTAAGCTGTTTAATGGCCATTAGTAAACCACTGCCTGTAAAGGCACAGATGTGACTGTAAATGAGGAAATGTTTTAAAGTTTAGGGACAAGTCCTGTTTTTACAAACTAATGATGAGGTTAGTCAAGGTAAAAGACATTATTCCTTATTGTTTTCACTGTCAGTCACAAAGAAGCTGTAGATAAAAACAGAGGGTCTTTAGGATTTTTTGAAAATTGAGGTTTGAGATTAAAAAAAAAAAAAAAAAAGAATGCTGCCAGTCAATTTTAGGAAGATGTCCCTCATTGGTCTATGGATTGCAGGGAATCTTTCAACAATAAAATGTTATTTTACAGGTGAAATGACTTAAGAATGCAACTCAATTTGAACATGTGGTAAGTTAAGTTTTGCAAAAGGTGAAGATATTTTGGAAAATATTTTTTGCTGAGAGTTAAATGAAAAGATTGATTGTGTGTTACATATGAGAGGGGTGTCAATCTGGTATTTTTACATAACAATTTCTTTAATACATTACCTGTATATGCTTGGATTTAAAGAGATTGCAAAGAGCATGAGTGAAAGAGAGTGGGGCCAATAGAAAGAGAGGAAGAGCAAGGAGAAAGTGAACAATGTGCCCATGCTAAATAAATGAAGAGCAGGAAGTCCACAGCTGTTACCGACTAAACCCTGATTAAACAGTTATTAATCAGCTGAGATTGAAGGAGTCACGCCAACATTCATTAGGCATTCAAACAGTCAAAGGCAAAAGATGGCAAACTCCTAACAAAGGTGGCATAAGAAAAGGTGGACCAACTGGTAACAGTGTTAGACAGCAAGTTGAAGGTCTTGAAGGTGAAAATGATCAAGTCCATAGTCTTTAGTTTTTCTCCAACACAATGTTACTAAACACCCTGTCCTCACCCAGAAGTTGTTCCATTGAGCAAGCAGCTCATAAAGCATATTTTTTTTTAATGTTTGTTGTTAAGTGGCAAATGGCTGTAGTAATTATCGCGAGAGCAAACAAGGAAGTGAGGTGACAAAGTTTGGGTGGTGGATGGGTCAAACAAGCACAGGACGTTCAATCAGGAGACCAGGATTTGTGTCCAGTGTACTGTAAAACCAAAAGTCACTTTTTGAAATTTACTGAGTTTTACCGACTTTTGTCCTTGACACAATGACATCCGTGTTTTCACGTTACATTTTTAGTAGTTAAACGTGACTCATTTTAAGCCAATGCCTCGTGTTTCACTAACCCTGACTAAGTATTTTTATATTTTTATTATTTAAATTACATCAAATTACATTACAAAACGTTAATTAAGCCACTGTTACCTTACATAGAACTGGGAGGTGATCAAAACTGCCATCGCGGTTACGTTACTATCATGTTTGGTTAATAGAACACTCGTTTTGAGAGTCATAGGAAATCAGACTATTATTTTGTTTAGGTATGAGGATATGTTGTTACGTAAAGAAAGGATTTCCGGTGTGTCAGCTGATGGTGATTGTTTTGCTCTGATCCTCTGCCATCTTCTACTCCCCCGTCATCCCTGGGCTGTCCTGCTTCATGTCTGCCAGAAATGCCAAACTACTCACTAACGTAATTTATCATGGCACTCTCCATTTTCTCTGTGGCAACTGTGTTTCCTCTGTCATTGCAAGCTGTCTATTTTCAAACCATACTCCTGTTTTGACCTTTGTGATATTCATCCCATTAATTTCCTCACCAATTCCTGTTTGCGGCCAATTACTGTGATGCGCAGAGACATAAAATACCGTGGAAGATTTATGGCAACAAGGCCATTTTGGCCTGAAAACAGTGATTGACTGATATGGCAAGAAGCCTGCAAACTGCATGGTTTGTTGTGATGTCACTGTAAAAATTATGAAAAATTGTGACATATGGGAATAAACATCCTCCGCTTAGTGTTGGTAGTTTTACAAGGTTTTCAGTCTTGTGTGAAAGATCTATGAAATGTGACCGTGCCAATATGGATCTGTCCATAAAAAAAATATACTGAGTGAAATTAATTTATGTAAATGATGGGTGAAGGTAAGGTTTAAGGTCCCTTGAGAGGTGGCATTCCATCACATTTTTGCGGGCACTTTGACATAATTGCGAGCTCTAAATCTATGATCGGCTTATGCGAGCGCAAAACCCACAGTAGCACTTGACATTTATAGACGATCACCTTCTGTGGTATGGTAGAGAAGTAGAAAAAAATGTAATCTGATATTGGCCTGCTGAAGATTAGCCAGAGTGCTTAAAATGTACAGAAAATTACAGGTATGAGTGTATGAAACTGAAGGAGCGTTTAATTAGAGGCTTTGCTATTGATTAAGCTGGGCAAAGGTAGGTTTTTCATGAGCTGCTTGGGCTTTTGTGAAGTAATTTATTTTGCAGATCCAGAGAGGATTCATTCAGCGAAGAAATTTAAGATAAGAGAGGGAACTGCAAGGAATGGAAGGGAGAAATTGAGCAGAGACAGACAGATATAGATAAGATTTCTTTTAATTTACTGTTTAACTTTACACAAGCGGAGGGGGGTGGGGGGCGCTTCTAACTTTAATTGACAGCCTAAAGAATGATTAAAGACATGCAGTAGAAAGCAGAAGAATCAACAGTATATAAGAAGTGAACTCACTCAACACTTAAAACATGAACAGTATGAAGCTGTGTGTGTGTGTGTGTGTGTGTGTGTGTGTGTGTGGGGTTATGATAATCTTGGCAGAGCAGTTTAAACAGCTGTAGTGTCTGTGAGCAGAAGCAGCAGCATCAGCAGCTACAGCATCTGTCTCTGCTTCTGTGCCCTTTAGTCAGCTACAGATTTGCTAACCTTCCGTCACAAGTGTTCCTCTGATAAGCTCCAATCTGAGCAGTATTCAAAAACAAGCACTGTGATTTTAATTCTAGTGTACTGTAATAGGCTGATGCGGCAGCAGTGTTGACATTAAAAGTGTTTCAGAGAATTTGTGATTTATGAATGAGTGTTTGGATAAATTGTTGGAATTGTGGTGGATTAAGATGCAAAAAGGAAAATAATCAAGAAGGTACATATAACCAAGTTCATTTTTTGAGTGAAAACCAGAGCATAGAACGTAGAAGTCTTTCATTGTTGCAGATATGTCATTAGTAGCCTGCTAAAAACAAAGCAAAAGCATGCAAGTGACTATAAGAAACTCATGCTATGACTCACATGCAATGTCACTGTTCAGCCAAGAAGTATATACACTATATATTTGTGATGGCATATTCCTAAATGCAAATTGTTGACCTTGACTGGAAAATAACATAAGGCACTGCCAAACTGATATATAAAATATTACTGACACATTATGAATGCAGTTCTTGACAAGGTCACAGATGCTTACCGTGTTACTTCTACTATTAACTGAGTCTATTAACTAGCATGTACATTTCCTAGAAGAAAATGCATATGAGAGCTGGAAGCTGTTGGCTGCTGCTGTTCCCAGCTGCTGTTGTTTCTAGCAACTGGCATGCGCTGTAACTAAACTACAGCGCAGTCTGGTTATTTAAAGATAGAAAGATTGAAACTATCAGGAACCATGGCAACAGTGACAAATCAAACACCACCAGTGGATAGAGTGGTGGGTGATAAGTAGCAAAAATGTTGAAGTAATATTAGAAGCAGCTGTAATATGATTAGCAGCAGTCGTAGACGCGTATCAAACCCATGAACATTGGTTCCACAAGGTATGTATAGACTGCCATTATAAAACTTACTTAAAAAAATATATAAAAATGTACTGAAACATGTTAGAATAAAAATTTGAGAGCTGCTGTGCCACCTTTCACATTATTATACACTCACCGGCCACTTTATTAGGTACCCCATGCTAGTAACGGGTTGGACCCCCTTTTGCCTTCAGAACTGCCTCAATTCTTCGTGGCATAGATTCAACAAGGTGCTGGAAGCATTCCTCAGGGAGTTTGGTCCATATTGACATGATGGCATCACACAGTTGCCACAGATTTGTCGGCTGCACATCCATGATGCGAATCTCCCGTTCCACCACATCCCAAAGATGCTCTATTGGATTGAGATCTGGTGACTGTGGAGGCCATTTGAGTACAGCGAACTCATTGTCATGTTCAAGAAACCAGTCTGAGATGATTCCAGCTTAATGACATGGCGCATTATCCTGCTGAAAGTAGCCATCAGAAGTTGGGTACATTGTGGTCATAAAGGGATGGACATGGTCAGCAACAATACTCAGGTAGGCTGTGGCGTTGCAACGATGGTCAATTGGTACCAAGGGGCCCAAAGAGTGCCAAGAAAATATTCCCCACACCATGACACCACCACCACCAGCCTGAACCGTTGATACAAGGCAGGATGGATCCATGCTTTCATGTTGTAGACGCCAAATTCTGACCCTACCATCCGAACGTCGCAGCAGAAATCGAGACTCATCAGACCAGGCAACGTTTTTCCAATCTTCTATTGTCCAATTTTGATGAGCTTGTGCAAATTGTAGCCTCAGTTTCCTGTTCTTAGCTGAAAGGAGTGGCACCCGGTGTGGTCTTCTGCTGCTGTAGCCCATCTGCCTCAAAGTTCGACGTACTGTGCGTTCAGAGTTGCTCTTCTGCCCACCTTGGTTGTAACGGGTGGTAATTTGAGTCACTGTTGCCCTTCTATCAGCTCGAACCAGTCTGGCCATTCTCCTCTGACCTCTGGCATCAACAAGGCATTTCCGCCCACAGAACTGCCGCTCACTGGATGTTTTTTCTTTTTCGGACCATTCTCTGTAAACCCTAGAGATGGTTGTGCGTGAAAATCCCAGTAGATTAGCAGTTTCTGAAATACTCAGACCAGCCCTTCTGGCACCAACAATCATGCCACGTTCAAAGTCACTCAAATCACCTTTCTTCCCCATACTGATGCTCGGTTTGAACTGCAGGAGATTGTCTTGACCATGTCTACATGCCTAAATGCACTGAGTTGCTGCCATGTGATTGGCTGCTTAGAAATTAAGTGTTAACGAGCAGTTGGACAGGTGTACCTAATAAAGTGGCCGGTGAGTGTATATTATTATTAATACTGTATACAGATTTTTTTTTAAAGTGACAATTATTTTAGCAAAAATAATAAATGCTTTCTCACTGGTGCTACTTTGCCTTGGTCTTTGCCTGCTTACTCAATTTGCATAAATATGAGTGTGAAATGAAGCCACCTGATGAACTTATCCCGTGCTAGCCATCGGTCCATTAAGTTTATTAGGCTGGCAGCGAGCACAGGCCAACACTTGAGGTTCGGCATGTGAGACACGTCTGCTTGCATCTGGCAGGCTCAGAAAAGGGAATTAAGCCTCTCAGGCAGCCCGTACTTATTGGTTAGGATTGTGGCCATTGTTGGGGCTTTCGGGTCTGCTAGTCTCGGTGGGATGCCAGGAGGAAGTGCCACCTGGGAACTCATGTCAGCAAGTCTCCTTTTATGGAGTTTCACCTTACTTTAATACCATTGGTAGCCAACGCTGGGCTGGCCATCTTCTTGCAGCGTACGGAAATGCAACTTGATCAGTAGTGGTGTGCAATACTGCAATATTTGGTATCGATCCGATACCAAGTCAGGGCCAATATCGCCAATATCAATACTCATACTTTTTAATAATTAAGGTGGATGAATTGTGTTTTTCAGATTTTACATTTGGATTATTAATTATTAATAAGTGAAAATCCAGGACAGAATTTTCATGCTTGTATAAGTGTGTTGTGTTGCCACTGTATCTTACAGCCTTTTTAAAAATTATACACCTTGCCGTTGTTTCATTTTCAGCCTGAAAATGTAGCAACACAGCTCTCCTCTTCCTCTCTGCAATTCTTCTGCTCCGTCTCTGTTCTGCTAATAGTTTTTCAAAGCTTCAAGTTTAAAGATGACTTAAAAGTCTTAGCAAGTTACATAACTGAAAGAATAGTGGTATTAGCTGTACTTGCTAACATCAACATGCTAACAGACGAACGACAATCCTAACATGCTGAAGGTTGCTGGTTTAAGAAGGTTTAATGGGTTGCCATGTTCACCATATTAATTTGGATTTTTGGCATGCTAATATTTGGTAATGAGCACTAGACAAATTTGCACAGAACAACATTGCCATTCCTAAAGCCATGGCTATTAACAATGCAATGTCATAGCAGTCTGATTGTAGGTTTTAAGGTGTATAAAGAGTTGATGATGATGCGACTAATCTACCTGTATCTAATGAACTGAACCTGAATGATATTGCTCATGTTATAATTAAGCCTGACTCATTCTGTAGATAGTTTTGAAATGCGCACACATCCAATTTAGCATAAAAGAGATATTATATTAAAATAACCTAAATCATAAAGATATCTTTCTCCAAGCGAAATCTTGCAAGAGTCTCTACCCTTTATAATTCAGATCAAGAATTATCAAGGTCGGATTAAGAAATGCATTATATATATATATATATATATATATATATATATATATATATATATATATATATATATATATATATATATATAAATAATTGAAGACTATGCTCTGCCAAAACATATTAATTTATCTCCAAATATGTCCCATCATATATGGAGCTGGGTTCGCCTCATGATCTGGATCACAGCGTCAGTGTTACAGGTGTCATGCAGACCGTCTACCAGCAACTATAACTTCCTCTCTAGAGCACCGTTTATTTATTTTACAGCCTCACAGTCCTGAGCTCACTACCATGACAGACAGTTGTAGTATAAACAGAATCAAATCGAAAGAGTGGTGTTGACATGGATGAAAGGTAGTAGTCACTCAAGAGTGATAGGAACGTTTTTCAAAACTTGCGCTATAGTTTCACACAGAGGACTTCCAGCCACACACTGATCACACTCACACACAATCGGTTTGATGTACATTAGCCAGTGCTGGAAGTAGTGTTGGAGTGTGTCAGTGCCATGATGCCTAAAAAAACATCAAGACAGAGTTTGATAAAGTCTTAGTCTGGTCATCGAAAGAAAGGCGCTCAGCAGTGAAAGCGTCTGTGACAAAGTAAGAGCACAGTGTGGTGTAGCATCCACAACCATGATGTAGTGGAAAGACAACAATACAAGACAAGCAGAGACAAACAGGAAGGGTAGAAGTGAGAAATGTTCACTCGCCACTCCAAGGCACGGGCGTTGCATTTGATCTCAGGAGGAGCTTCACGCAAAAAAACATAGCACCACAACACATCTCAGTAGGGCTCCGCATTTTTCCACAACTACCATGCATCCTTCTCTCATCTCAGCAGAGAGCGAGAGAGAGACAGAGAGAGACATTGAGAGAGAGAGAGAGAGGGAGGGAGATGACGATGGAGCAAGGATGAACAAACAGTAAAGTATGATTTATGAACACTTCTCTTGCTCCGTTTCCACTCTCCCTGCTTCCCTGTTGTGGGGGTAAACAATGCTGATTTCTCTGAGGGAATGTGTGTACAGCCATTCTTTCATTCTACCTTCCTCTCTCACACACACAAATGCAGTAGGAGAAGAGAGCCCTCATCTGTACAGTATACACCTTACCCCTCCCCTCCTACCCCTCGTCTTTTAGCCCAGACATCTATTTGTGCTGACTTCTTAAAAGGCCTTCGGGGTGTCACTTGGACAGAGTGGATGGGCCTAATTACATTAGGAAAGTGGAAGCAGATCTGTACAAGCGTAAATAGATTGAATGCTTTTTATCTTGCTTTGTTCAATTGCTCCTGTAATGCACGTCTGTCCATTTATAAAACTGTCACTGTGTGCTTTCAACACTTTCTTTTATCTTATCTTTAGCTAGTTTAACATATTGACTAGCAAATACTGACGAACAATCCTCACAAGCCATTTAGAGAGCGCTGTACATTAACCTGGCATTTAGCAACAGCATTTTTCTATTTCATTGTTGGACCTTCATTCATTTCACAGCAAGAGGTAAATCATTATATCTCACTAATGTCGTTACTTTCACAACCACAGCGTAGGATTGTATGCAGAGAAGCAGAAGCCCACTTACACACGTCTTGTTTAGTGCTTTTCATAATGGAAATCGATACGCTTGATGGTCATAAACTGTATTTGATAATCATATAATTTCATTTCTATAGCTTCTTAAATCCAATCATCTCTCAAACACAGGCACTTTGTTCTAATAGTTCAATATCAAATGTATGGCTTGTGGCAGTCGCCCCAGGTGGCCCTGCATATCCATCAGCACTGTATTGAGAGGTAAAGGCTGGTGAAATGTTATTGATGATGCACTTTGCTGTATGAATATCAAACTATCTACACCTCTGCGTTTTAGCCCACTGGCCATTTGTTTAAATCATTTTTGCAAATCTGCAGAACAACTCAGATGCTGTTGATTTTGTTCACATCCAAAAAAAAATTGTTTCCATCCATACTGTAGTGCTTACTTATCTTTCCTGTCATTCCTATTGAGTTTCCCACCTCACCTCATCATCTCCTTAAACAGCTGCTCCTCATGTGCAATCACCCTCGGTGTATAAATATATATAGTGGCTTGAATAAGTTTACACACCCATGCTAAAGTTGATTAAAAAGAGGAATACATTTATACATTACACTTAATGCCTTAATTCAAAAATGTTTTGGAAAATCCAAACACCAATTTTCTTTGTGAATTATTTAATTTTTTTGTTCTTTTTTTTTCAAAGGCAAGCTGTTTCATGGATCCAGGATACTATGCATCCTGATAAAGTTCCCTCTGCCTTTGGAATTAAAATAACCCCACATCATTCACCATACCTAAAGATAAGCATGGGGAACTTTCCATAAGATCATCTCTCAATGCAAATCAAACCAGCTATTAGGCTAACTGAAATAACACCATGCCAATCTCTATGTATGGTGAAGGGTATGTGATGATGTTGGGTTATTTTAATTCCAAAAGCCAAGGGAACTTTGTCAGGATGTAGAGTATCCTGATCCATGAAATAACTGGCTTTTAAAAATAAAAATCTGCCTGCTTCTATGGGAATTTAACCTAGGGTTGTGTATATTTATGCCCTCTGTATTTTAAGGAAGAACATTTATTCATTTACAATAGTACATTATTCATTCACAAAAAAAATTGGTGTCCTTATAAGTTGTATTTTCCCTTTTTTTTAATTAAGGCATTAAGATAAATTTCCAAAAGATGTTTTTTATTCCTCTTTTTAATCAACTTTAGCATGGGTGTGTAAACTTATTCTAGCCAATGTATAAAAATATAGGACAGATGATTTAATGAACATCTTATCTCTCACTCTTATCCCTCTAGATTCATTTCCTGGTCTAGCTACTTTCTCATTTGCAACTACAATCATGCCTTTTGACCTAGAAAGACTGCTTTCACCTCCTGAGTCTGCTTTTAGACACCAGCTCTGTATTTCAATATTGCACTTCCTCGTCCTGTCGACCCCCCTCTATCTCCCCTCCTGTGTGACCTTTCAATTGTGTGCCTTGGCAATCTCCATCTTGGGGGGATGTAATGTCCCCTTGTGACGGTGATAATGACTGTTATCATGAATGTAAAGAGGTGGAGGCAGACAGTGGGCATATATAACAGTGCCATGCAAATAAGGAGGGACAGGTGAAGAGAGGAACAGCATGCTTTAACAGCACAAATGCAGGTATAGTAGAGGAGTGGTGGTTAGATATACCAGTCAGCATGTGGTATTTTAAAGGCTTCCATACCTGCTTTACAAGTTATCGACAGACAGAGCTCTTTATGAAATGGTTAACAGTGTGTGACAGTAGAGGTTTTACCCAATATTTAACGTTATGCCCTCTGTGCTTTTAAAATATGCTGAGTGCGTCATAAAAGGTTTCCTTAGTATTACATAGGAGTCATACAGTGGGTACGGAAAGTATTCAGACCCCTTTAAATTTGTCACTCTTTGTTTCATTGCAGCCTTTTTCCAAAAATCAAAAAAGTTCATTTTATTTCTCAGTAATGTACACTCAGCAACCCATCTTGACAGAAAAAACAGAAATTTAGAAATTTTTGCATATTTATTAAAAAACAAAAACTGAAATATCACATGGTCATAAGTATTCAGACCCTTTGTTCAGTATTTAGTAGAAGCACCCTTTTGATCTAATACAGCCATGAGTCGTTTTGGGAAAGATGCAACAAGTTTCTCACATCTGGATTTGGGTATCCTCTGCCATTCCTCCTTGCAGATCCTCTCCAGTTCTGTCAGGTTGGATGGTAAACGTTGGTGGACAGTCATTTTCAGGTCTCTCCAGAGATGCTCAATTGGGTTTAAGTCAGGGCTCTGGCTGGGCCATTCAAGAACAGCCACAGAGTTGTTGTGAAGCCACTCCTTCGTTATTTTAGCGGTGTGCTTAGGGTCATTGTCTTGTTGGAAGGTAAACCTTCGGCCCAGTCTGAGGTCCAGAGCACTCTGGAAAAGGTTTTCGTCCAGGATATCCCTGTACTTGGCCGCATTCATCTTTCCCTCGATTGCAACCAGTCGTCCTGTCCCTGCAGCTGAAAAACACCCCCACAGCATGATGCTGCCACCACCATGCTTCACTGTTGAGACTGTATTGGACAGGTGATGAGCAGTGCCTGGTTTTCTCCACACATACCGCTTAGAATTAAGGCCAAAAAGTTCTATCTTGGTCTCATCAGACCAGAGGATTTTATTTATCACCATCTTGGAGTCCTTCAGGTGTTTTTTAGCAAACTCCATGCGGGCTTTCATGTGTCTTGCACTGAGGAGAGGCTTCCTTCGGGCCACTCTGCCATAAAGCCCGACTGGTGGATTGCTGCAGTGATGGTTGACTTACTACAACTTTCTCCCATCTCCCGAATCTCTGGAGCTTAGCCACAGTGACCATTGGGTTCTTCTTTGCCTCTCTCACCAAGGCTCTTCTCCCCCGATAGCTCAGTTTGGCCGGACGGCCAGCTCTAGGAAGGGTTCTGGTCGTCCCAAACGTCTTCCATTTGAGGATTATGGAGGCCACTGTGCTCTTAGGAACCTTAAGTGCAGCAGAAATTTTTTTGTAACCTTGACCAGATCTGTGCCTTGCCACAATTCTGTCTCTGAGCTCTTCAGGCAGTTCCTTTGACCTCATGATTGTCATTTGCTCTGACATGCACTGTGAGCTGTAAGGTCTTATATAGACAGGTGTGTGGCTTTCCTAATCAAGTCCAATCAGTATAATCAAACACAGCTGGACTCCAATGAAGGTGTAGAACCATCTCAAGGATGATCAGAAGAAATAGACAGCACCTGAGTTACATATGAGGGTCACGGCAAAGGGTCTGAATACATATGACCATGTGATATTTCAGTTTTTGTTTTTTAATAAATATGCAAAAATTTCTAAATTTCTGTTTTTTTCTGTCAAGATGGGTTGCTGAGTGTACATTACTGAGAAATAAAATGAACTTTTTTGATTTTTGGAAAAAGGCTGCAATGAAACAAAGAGTGAAAAATTTAAAGGGGTCTGAATACTTTCCGTACCCACTGTAGTAATCAAAAAGAAAGTTCTTTCAACATCTGCAGTATGTGTGATAAAAGCCTAAACAAACTTAAATAATTGGAATAAAAAACTACCATGATGCTGTTCAACACATTCCATGTAAGCTGTGTGAATCTGACGTTCTCTCCTGCTATGTCTTGAACATTGAATGCACTCATTGCTCTTTCTGCAAGCTCATGTGACTGACTGTCTTTTAAGTATGATTATAGCACAAAATTATTGCTTCTTCAACCTTGAATCAATACCCTTCCCTCTTGAAACACATTAATCTCTGTAAAAAGCAATTAAACACTGACAAATCAAAGAGCACATTCTATGATACACCCTGCCTGTGACATGAAAGTATGAATATATCAATAATACATTCAGGCAGAATGATTCAGTGGGGGCACAGAATGAGGCGTCACTGCCTTGTCACATCGGGGAAACAGGTTTGCCGCCGCAAAAGCTCCTGTACCGTCGCAGAAGGCGCATATATTTGGCATGTCAAATGAGCAGGTGTTGTGTTTAATTTATCTTTGTTCCATGTTTCACATACAGGAGTAGGAGAGTGGGTTTTGGAGTGTACCGGGGGTTTTTTTCTGTAAAAGGCTGCCAGCTTTCTGGCTCAGCCTGTGCGCATCTTCATGACGTCACTCAGTGGGCTCTAGGAATGTGTGTCTGTATTTGTTTCTTTTTTTTTCTTACACTGTTATCCACAAACCCCAAACTGGAGTTTGCTTGTAAATAAAAGATACTTATCTATTGATTAATTCTATCTCAAGGAACCACAAGAGCCAAAAAAGCTGAATATGAAGCAGAATACTAGACTAACCCACAGAGGCAAAAAGTATGTACGTTGGGATCCCACTGCCAAACCCAGTTTTTAATTGGCTCTTTCCATTTAAATATTTTACTGTCAAATTGTGACAAACCTGGACCCTTGTAACAAAAAAGCAATAATGAAATGAAAAAAAGAATACCATTTTAATATTCTAATTTGCTCAAGTGAGCTAAGAGCCTCACTTTATTTAAATTATACCAGACTTCTACTTCAACTTAGTCAGCAAAAAGTGATTTAACATCACTTGAGGGAATAAGTACAGAATGTCTTTTTCACGTAATGGGTAATGCTCCTTTAACAGCGATAAAGAGAGTCGATCCGTCACTTGGATGCCTAGAAGAAATTCTGGACTATGATTGTTTCAACTTGGGCTGATTCATGTACTGTACAGCTTACATTGGGATTCTTCCGGGGCTGTGAGTGGGAGTAGAGGTCAGTTGGAGTAGAGGTCTGGCTTGGCGACAGACAGAATTCAGTAATGAAATGGGTCTAATGTGTTTTTTTCATCTGTGTGTCAGAGCAGAGCTAAAGCAGAATTATGTTGTATGTTAAGTACAGTGTATTGAAATGGAATAGGACATTGGATGACATTGAAAAAAAACAATATGGTTAAAATGAATGTGTCTTTTTAAAGACGTTATGATAATGTCTTAAATTGACAATGTGAAAACAATGTGTCAATGTGAAAGGATTCACTTGTAGTGATGAACCTCTAGAGAATTATCAGATGAATCCGCAGCTCCCCTCGACTCTTCAGAGCTTTACTAAGAGTTTCATTGGTTTGTCTCAAACCTTTCAGCTTTGCTTCACTATAACCACTCTCATAGCAACATTTTCAGTAAGAAAGCTCTGATAAACCCACATCATCTACCTGCTGAGCACCATGAGCACCAAGCAACAGACAGATAACATTAGCATCTAGCTGGTGAATATAATGGAGTATTTAGCTGCTACAAAAACTGGATATTTCCCTCAGGAGAACCAAACAGAGCCAAAAGGAGAGCGAATATTGAAAATTTTATTCACCAGGTGGCCAGAAACAATGATGACTTCAAATGAATGTTAATGTTGCTTCCTGTCTGCTGGATGTGTAAATGAGCAAATTTATGCTAACATGTTTTTCATATCAACTTTAAAAGGTGATATAATGTCAATGTTTAAAGCTTAATGCATTGCCCAGTTAACTAACAAAAAAAAGACCATGGATATGTAATCTGTAATATGAGGATCGTATGGAGAGACAAAAAGTTGCTTGCATAAGGGCTGGGCCTAGACGTAATGGCTAGTGGCTCTGGTAGTGGCTGAAATACTTAAAAATTACATTCAAGCCTATGTGTGCATTTTCTGGTGCTAATGGGGCACAGTGGAACAAAGTGGAACTGACATATCTTGAAAATGGAATTGCATTGGTTGAGTTCTACTAATTGTTATCATTATAGTGTCCAAATAGTGCACTCGCACCACTACAGTCAGGGACACCTGGAGGAGATTATGCAAGTTGTACAAGGTACCCTCAATGGTGGTAGTGGGAAGGAAGAACAAATATCAGCCTTGGGTTAGCTCTGCAAAGCTTCTTGCTGGTTCAACACCCCACATTTATAATGTTTATAATGATTATGTCTTAATTGCTTTGCTAAGTCTATTCTTACAGAAACCTACAATTCCATTTTGAGAGGATATACTGTTAAATCCCTTATTATGCCACTTATACGCCTTTACGTTGTGCAGATCCAGCAGTATGATTTAAATGGGATCAGACAGTTACACAAACAACAATTAAAAGCTTGGTTAAGTTTGTTCTTTCTGATTACTAGTGAATTTGTATCCTGCATACAAAGCAGCGCCTCCAAAACAAATGTCTGTTGATATGCATTTGTGATGATCAAGGCTTCATTCAAAAGTCATCTCCCACAACACAATACACACTCGTCCAAGGTCTTTATAAATAAGGCCAGTCACTTTACAAAGACAGATGGTAATAGCATCGTCAGTCAGGGACTAGAAGAGCCATGTGTTAGTAGTTCTTTGTTGGGTAGTCATAACAATATTCCATCAAATGAGGTAATGCATTTTGATTGGTGGACATAAGGAACATCAAATGCCTGCCAGGGATATAACACATATTCTGTATAGCAAGACAAACATGAGGCCTCCAACAGTCACAGCCATCCTTTATGGATCTGGGCGAGGTGATGCACTCTGACTGCCTTGAAAGGTAGTGTCGATGAAGACAAATGGAAAACCACAATATGTTACTGTTAGCAGAAGTCAGTATAAATGTCAAAGGGAGATGGTAAGTCTTCCAGATATTTCCTTATGGCTGCTGTGTGGTAAAACTATACACACTTTGATACGCATACCGTTTGAAATTTGTTTGAGGGTCTTGAAGTTTGAAAACCAAAATATAAAAAAATACATGTAGAAAACATATACATGTAGAGATTCCAGAAAGTCACTGCTGGTCGCAGTGACTTTCTGGAATCTCCGCTGGACAAAGCTAAGCTAAACATTCCCCCCTGTTAGCTATCCAATCAGCCACTGGCTGTAGCCTATAGAATAAAAAGAGGGGGAAAGCTAGTCTTTCTCTCTGAAAGGTAAACAATATGCCTACTAACTCTTGACTAATTAGCATGTTGTATTTCTTAAGCTTAATCTGTACACAAATAGTTCCAGCATGTATCCCTTATTGATGTCCAATAAGAACGGGATACAGCATTGGAGGCGGCCCCCCGTTCATTCCTACAAGATGTGCTCAGGGGCACATGGAACCCAAAAAGTGTGTCCACAAGAAATAATGTATTCTGTATTTGTTTTTTTCTGGAGCAAGACATTGAACTCCTACCTGCTTACTAAAATAAGTATTGGATAAGAATGTCAGCTTACTGTCTAAAATGTAAATATCCAGTGGGAGGAAGAATGGCAACATAATCCAATAAAAGCACTATCAATGGTTGTCATAACAACCTACATGATACCTTTAATGTTGATGCCAAAAACAGAAGGTTTTATAAGATCCAATTTGAGCTAATATCTAGTATGCAGTGTTTTGTTATCTTTGAGTATATTTAGTTTTGCACTGATTTGTTTTAAACAATGAGCTGTCTTCTTCTCTGTGGCTGATGATGTTGCCTGTAAACTGCTCATTTGCTCAGGCCGTGACCTTGGGCACACTATTCCCATGCTTCAACACAAGAATACAATTATAAAGAGAAAACTTGTGAATCCTAATAAAAGTGTCTCGCCAAGCTTTACAAACTTCCCCAAATATTGTCCTGAATGTGCATTGTTCTGCTGTTATGTGTCAATGTTGCTGACATATCATTGGAAGGCTTCGAATACTATATTAAACAAACAATGCTATCCAATCTCTTGAAATGGTACACTGATCACTGCATGCATGGTCAGAATGTGATATTTGAACTACATCTTGGTGAGGCAGGAGTGAAGGAAAGAGGCATTCATAAATCATTCCTTGACATTGCTGCTTCATTACCCCAAACTCACTTCCTCCCAGCCTCTCTCTCTCTCTCTCATCAAACCTCCATAATCCCTGTCAAAGCTGTTTGGATTGTAGGTTAAAAGTGATTCACAAACAGGGGGAGAGAGAATGAGAGAGGATGGAGGGGAGTTGGAGGGATTGAGAGGACTATAATCTCCTCAGCATTAAGCTCTGTTCCCCACTCTTATGGTAATTACCTTTTGCTTGCTTTCACCGGCTCCATACCGTCTTTTTTTTAATATAGGTGTTGGGAGCGTGCAAATGGAACTAGCTTGTGATTATAACGCTTCAAGTACAGAGAATGGTGCACTGTGTGAGCACATTGGAAAGCTGATCATTGGATTTTTGAGGCTGCCACCAGCGCCCTCTTTCACCACAAATGTCAACCTGATGGATTTAAGTCAAGGTGAAATTCGAAAGCTCTGATTAAAAACTGAGCGCCGTTATGGATCAAATGGTGGGAGAGTAAGAACAAAACAGAGTGGAGCAGGGGAGAGTATAGTACTGTTGTCAAGCACTGCAACCTAAGGCTGTGTAAAATAGCTTTTGGTTAGCAGTGAACAATGTCAAGTGCAGGGTTTGGGACCAAGTGGGTGGAGGACAGGAACAGATATCACCTGAAGCTGAGTAACACACCACACCAACACAATATCAAGCTAAACAAGGATGTTTGCCACTACCCACACATGTGATACCAATCAGAAGTCAGAATGTAAAAAGTAGTAGGTTTACTGAGATTGCAGGCATTTCACCACTACTGACTCACCTACATCACCATTATGCAGGGCTGGATTAACCCATGGAAGAGGTGGGCCCTGGGGCAAAGATGAGCTGTGAGCCCCATTTGAGCCCCACCACACACATGTTTCATGCGTTTTGCATTGCCAGACCTATCTCCACACAGCTCTATGTCAGTGCTGGAGTATGGTCTGGCTACACTGCTTAACATTCTGGGATAGAGGGAAAACGCTATGGCTTAACATTTTTTTTAAACAAATCACAATTATCTTTGGCGGTGCTAAGCGCCGGATGCAGCAATGGTGCCCTTGCAAATTAAATATAGGAGATAGTGGAAGGGGAGGGACCAAGCCTGACACTGGACTTTATCCCAGCACTAATGTTGCACCAACCCAATTTGCCAAAAGTCCTAATAAGTATTAAAAAACAGTATTTCTAGGAACAGTTGAACGTTTTGAAGATTGTGTGACCATATAAACAGTGGTGTTGTCATTACGGCATTACGGGTACTACTGATTCAGACATAACTATCATCTGACCAGACAGAACTGTGGAGGAGTGCTAACAATGCAGTAGTAATGAAACCTTTCAAAACGGGTTTTAAGGCCATGGTAAGCTCTGAGGGGCAAGCCTGTATCACCACTCGAGCTTTTAAAAGCTACTCTTTGTCAAAGTAGAGAGTGAGTTTGTAACATTAAATTTAAATTGTAGTGCTTTCATTGCAATAAGAGGCCATGTGTGCAGTAGTTAATCGCTGTTAGTAGGCAGATGAAGGCGAGTTGACGACAGTGGAAAGCTGTATTTAATAAAAGCAATCCCTCTGCAGATCTGGTACAGTCAAAAGTAAATGAATACAAATGGCTGAGATTTTTACCCCGTTCGTGAGCACAACAGCCAAGCAACTTATTTTAGAAGTTGCAAGGTCGTGGTACAAACTGTGAGGTGATTTTGCAGTTGCTGCCCCAAGACTTTATCTAACCTTAAAACGTATGTATTTAGAATGGTTTTAATACATAGCAACACTGTGACTTTTCCCATTATTCCACCTACTTTTATGTTTCATTTTCTGATCTTACTGTCTGTTTTTTGTTGTTCCTTGATGTAAAACACTTTGAAAACACGCTGGTTGCTGTGAAGGGCTATATAAAGATGATTGAGTGATAAAAATTACTTTTTATTATTACTCATTTTTGCAGGGTTACATGGAAAGGGGGACCTTATGAAAGCATTTCTATTATAGTGACATTTTAAACCAGCACTGGCTTTGTCAGCAGTAATCAATTCATCTCCTGAAGATAAAAGCAAACAAATGCTGCCTGAAGAGATGTCTGATGGTAGCTGTCCATGGTGCTGAATTTAGCCTTGGCTGCTTTTTCTGCCTCTCTTTCCCCACCCCTTAGTCGGCCCGTCTGTGTACATATACCCAGTGCTTGTGTGTAAGCACACATTGCCAATGTCACTCAAGACTGTCAAAGCAAGGCTGCCCACAACCACCTCCTGCACACAGCAACTATAATGTCTCAGTCAGTTGAAATATAGGCAATCCCTGTGTGTATAGTGTCACTGGTTCCAGTCAATATGTCCTTTTTACGGTTTCAATATAAGTCTCCTGGCAGAAGACATACAACAACATTGCCCTGACCCTTTTCAGATAGGCGTCAACTGCATTGGCTTTTCCTATCAAAGACATACATCAAGCCTTTGGCTATCTTCATAGGAATGTAGCAGCCAATGTGATTGGGTGTGTGGTAGGCAGCAGACTGCAGCTATTGTGCAGTTAAAGACACTAGCTGATTGACAGCCCAGCAGTGTGGCAATCTGGGAGATATACAGGGACCATCTTCCACTCCTTCAGCCAAACTAGGCCTAGGAAATGAAGGCTGAGCCAGAGATGTTTGAAGACAGTCACACAAAGACAGACAGAATAAATGACACATATACTCATTAAGCATACACACCTGCAGACACATGTATGAACATAGATACTGCAATAAATATAACCAATTGTGCATGCACATATATTTATAACAAGACTAAGAGTCTACAGCCATGCTAGCGGGGCAATCTATCCAATATTTGGATAGATTGGACCTAAGCAGCGGAATGGCCAAAGACAGACCGTCCCTAGAGCCATGCCGCTAGCATTGGCTAAAAATATACATGAACAAACAACAATATATTATCATTTAAATTAACTTAAAAGTAGTGCATTCTTCATAACGCTGTAAAATGAATGGTGAAGCTCTCAAAACAGCTGACTCTTGATTGAATCTCGGCTTTTAAAAATCTCAAGCACACTATGTTCCCCCGCATGATTGCATATTGTAATTTTTTTTTTAATAATTGAATTTTACCATCTGTGCTACTACGGCCACTGTTGATTTTACCCATACTAATTCATTAACTCAAAGGCTTTACTTTTTTATCTTCAGTGGTTCTGAGGCAAAAGTGGCCCTTTGTTATTTCTAAGAAAATAATCCTTTGTATTTATAGCATGAATGAACAATCCTAACTAATGAATTACTTCACAAGAGATGGATGATTTTAATTTAGAATGTGTCAACAGTTTTTGAAAAGCATGTCAAAATGCTATGGCGGTTTAAAAATGAACAATGAGCTGGCTTCTAATAGAGAGCTTACTATTTGTCTGTGATAGAAGTAGCTGTCCCCTTACTAACTATTAAAAGACTATGTTCTATGTTCTGCTGCATTTCACAAGTCAGAAAACACGGAGCTCTTTTTGAATATGGTGTCTCTTTAAATCTTTTACTGTTTCTATTAGTAAATTAATTTGTTATTATTAAGGACATATTATATAATATTTTATATAATATTCATTTCACACATTTAAGAGAGGCCCAAGGCTCATGACTTTCACGGATTTTTACAGGTTCACTGTTTAGAATTCCAATTCTAGTTTTTTGTGGACTAATTTAATCTTTAAATGTCCCTCTGGTGTATCGACATCAATTAAAGATGGCGGAAAGTTCAGCATTCTCTGTGTCGGGTTATCTGTGAGTTTTACGGGGGTCCATGCTTTGTCCAAGGGGAGAAGTGAACTACAATAATCTATTTTTCTGATTACAGTAAGGACACTGACACTTTTAAGAACCTTTTTAACGCTAGATTGTTTATTGACCGTCAGACTCATCAGTCTGTTGGTCTCTCTGTTGGCAGCCTTTTCTAACATGTTAAATATCATAATACAAAAAGCCATTTCACTCTTTAAAAACATATTTCGCTGCGCTTAAAATATGTTATATAATATATAATAGGAGATAAGTTCCATTTTCAAACTCAAAAAATAGATTTTGACACAGCCTACAAAATCTAAAATTGATGGGACATTATATTTGTTTGTTTTATCAAAGGGGTTGTTGTCATAGTGGTTCAAACCATCATAACTTTCTCTAGTAAAAGTATTCGCAAATGTTATTCTTTTCTATCACATTCTATCAAGGACGCATTTTATTATAGAATAATGTATTACACTTAAAGGAGAATTCCGGTAATATGCTCTAAATGTCATTACCAGTGCCTAGCTATTTGCATTTACTCCTTCCAAGTGAACCTAGTGAATTTACTGTAGTAGATGTGACAAAAAGGCATAAAAGTTGTGTTAATCGACTCGTGTGGACAGGAAATAAAAGGTATGGATCAACACAACTTTTATGCCTTTCTGTCACATCTACTGCAGTCAGAGCCCTCTCTCTCTCTCTCTCTCATTCATGAATAGCCTTTTTCTGAGAATGCTTTTCCACCCCAAGTCCCTTTAGGTAACATGAGAAATCAGCAAGAAGAATGAGCTCAATTCAATTATCTTCCTCTGTACTCTGGGGTGCCAAGGAGCCTTTAACAAATTGAAGATGGCTAGGGTTGATTCAGGTAAATGGACTGAATATCACTCAAGTATTTAAAAAGTGGGGGGGGCATAGCTTTCTTTTGAAAGCTAAAGATATACTTTACCATTGAATGGGATAAGGCTTGAGAGGTCTCAGCAGCTTTGCAGCAACAACCATCCCATCTGGGAAGCAATAGCTAGGCCAGCATTGCATTTGTTCCACTAACCAGACTTTATCTTCTTTGTTCACTGCAATGCAAGGTGACTGCTTTCATATAAGGCCTTGTGTTCCTCCAGTTTACTACCTCTGACTCTATGTGATGTGGGACCAATGCCTTTGTTATGGTGAATCACAATCATTTTATAAAGGTTGGCTTTCCTGTTCAAATACGTTCCTTCAAACTTTGAAGCAAAGGAGCCGGAGATTTTTCATGCACCCCACCCCCAAAAAGATATTTCCCCAACTAGTTGGGCTCTATTATTTAGCATGTGCCTTCCAGTCAGCCTTCTATTCATTCCAGTCAGTGTGGTGACCTCAATAAAAGGAGTGGGTGATGAGCTGCTGCAGGTTTTGCTTCAGGAATGCATGTTTGTATGTACAGACAACAAAGACCTGTGTATGTATGGACGGACAAGTAAGTAAAGGATAGATGGATGAATGGATCAACAGATCATCAGCGTTTCATGTGTGCAGAGATAGAGAGAAACAGTAAAGGAGTAGGCCTCTATATCATGTCGGATCCAGTTTGTTGCTAGTGCCCTGTTCCTGTGGGGAACAATTTGCTTGTTTTCCTCCAGGCAATAGCAGCAGTGGCAATGCCGACACTTCCTCTACCCCCAAAATGAAGAGGCGTCTGCTGGGGAAATCACCCTAGTTTGGCCTCTCTACTCCTAGATCCCTCATCTCCTGCGCCGTAACCTCTGAAAGCACCCGCCGTGCGACCATTACCCAGGCACTGGGGCTTTAAGCAGGGGAAGATGGATCTAGAGGCTGTCCCCAGCCAAAGCTCCACACATCCCTCCTCTGTATTCCACACCATTACTTGTCTTGCCGCCTGCCTAGCGTTCCTGCCTCCCCTTTCTCCCTGACTGATTTCCCCCCCCTTTTGTGTTTTGTTAGCCACTACAGTATATGGCTGTAAAAAGATATAAATATCTGGAGGCGTGAGCCACATCCAATAAAGTAAACTGATGTGAAGGGCTGTGACAGGCGATCACACCATTTTAGGACTGTGACAGCGATTTATTCGCTCAGTTAAAGCTGGTAAGGCCTTAAAGCAGACAACTAGAAACAGAAAACAAATGAACATACGGAATACTGACCAAAATTTTTAACTTTGGTTTTTGCCCCAATTTTTTATGAGCTAAACTTAAAGCTCGAATACTTTTTCTATGTACACAAAAGGCTTATTTCTCATAAATATTGTTCACAAATCTCTCTTAATCTGTGTTAGTGAGCACTTCTCCTTCGAAATAATCCATCCACCTCACAAGTGTGGCATATCAAGATGCTGATTAGATAGCATGAATATTACACAGGTGTGCCTTAGACTGGCCACGATAAAAGGTCACTTTAAAATGTGCAGTTTTACTAGATTGTTTGGGGGATACCAGTCAGTATCTTTATTTGCCACCATTTGCCTCATGCAGTGCAACACATCTCCTCCGCATAGAGTAGATCAGTTTGTGGATTGTGGCCTGTGGAACAAAGCTTAGATCGGGCCCGTAATTATGACTCAGAGCCCAGTTTAAATCATTGGGCCGTTATACTACAATTCCGAGTTGTTTGAACTACAGAAATCTGTTTAGAATTATCTTAATGAATAATGCAACAAGGACAAAGCATGTAAACTGTGTTTGTTTATTCAGAATGGATCGCAAATGTTATCCGAATGAAAAAACAAAAAAAACTCAACCCTAGCTGCCTCAGCCAAATAGTGTGGGTAACAGATCAAGGCAGCAACATAATCAGAGCCCTGGAACCTAATTAATACTGTCCTTCGCCACGATCCGCATGTTGATGCACTGGTCGACAACGCGCCAGATATAGGAGAGACCATATGTGGGGAGGCATAGCTTTCTCTCCAACCAATCAGGCAATTAACGTTTTCTGCTCCCAGGAATTGTGTACAGATCCCTGCAACATGGGGCTGTGCATTATCATGCTGCAACATGAGGTGATGGTCATGGATAAATGACAAAATAATGGGCCTCAGGATCTTGTCACAGTATCGCTGTGCATTCAAAATGCCATCAATAATTGCACCTGTGTTCATTGTCCATAACATATGCCTGCCCATGGGCCACCACCACCACGGGCCACTCGATCCACAACATTAACAGCAGCCAACCACCCACCCACATGACGCCATACACGCCGTCTGCCATCTGCCTAGTGCAGTGAAAACCAGGATTCATCCGTGAAGAGAACACTTCTCCAACGTGCCAGACACCATCAAATCTGAGCATTTGCCCACTCAAGTCAGTTACGACGACGAAGTGCAATCAGGTCAAGACCCCGATCAGGACGGTTATGCAAACCGATTGTTGCAGCAGCTGTCCGGTTGGCTGGTCTCAGACGATGTTGGAGGGAAAGATTTGGAGGTCCTGGGCTGGTGTGGTCACATGTGGTTTGTGGTTTTGAACCCAGTTGGATGTACTTACAAATTCTCTGAAACACCTTTGGAGACATCTCATGGTGGAGAAATGAACATTCAATTCACGGGCAACAGCTCTTGTGGACATTCCTGCAGCCAGCATGCCAATTGCACGCTCCCTCAACTTGTGCTGTAGGACAGATGTGTGAATATTTGAGAGAAATAAGCCTTTTATGTACATAGAAAAAGTCTTAGATCTTTGAGATCAACTCATGAAAAATGGGGGCATAAACAAAAGTGTTGCGTTTATAATTTTGGTCAGTGTAGATCTTGGCAAACCATTGTATTGGGGGTAAATGTTACATTGGTTCCATAGTTACTTACATTATATACCATTTTCATAGAATTTCATTTCAGGACAGCAGCAAGCACATTGTATGACTAAGACCGTACCAGAAAGGGTTGAGTTTTGTTTTTTGTTTACTGCATATTGACAGTCAGTGCTAAATAAATACAGAGCTGTCTCATACAAGATGACTTCTGTCACTGGCTTGGGCCAGTTAGCTGCAAATACTGTCATATCCGTTCTTTGTGCATAAACAAACTTCTAATTATAAGAAATCATAGCAAAACATTGCATTAATAGCGTAACTTTGATCTGCAATGTTGGGCTCAGTTTTGGAAGACCCAGCAGATGGCCTGAAACAAACCTGAAAGGAAATGGTTGCCCTACCTACCTATCACATATCCAAACATCTCTGTCTTATCTCCTGGACCCCAAAAAACGGCTGCTTTGTGTGTGCTCAAAGGGCAACACATCAAAACATGTTTAAAGGCGGACCACAAAACAGTTGTTTTCAGGAATCTTTAAAGAACTGAAATGAATAACAAAAAAGGAATCAAAATTATTGGTGTCATTTTGGATGAGTGGGCTAACACACAGGCCATCTGCATTAGACCATGATAGTATCTTTCAATTTGACCCAGCACAAGATATCTCTTGCACTGCATACCATCCTCCACTCTATCTTCTCTACAGCTCTAAAAAGCGGAAAAATAGCCGGAAACAATGAAAGATATTAACGTTAATCTAAGCTGTAACTATATTGTCAACCATCTCTGCCGACATCCCCATTGTTGACAACACCAGATTGTTAAGCATAACTATTCTGCTGCTCTAAGCAACGTTTTGAAAGATATGGAAAAGTGGATGGGTCTCCCCATGTTGATTCAGGCCCGTATCTCGTTCGTTAAAATGAATGTTTTACCCAGGATTGATTTTGTGAGCTCTATACTAACTCTCTCCGCTCCTGCTGGCTGCTGGCGTAACTTACAATCAGCTGTATCTAAATTTATCTGGAAAGGTAACTGGCCACAAATTAAGATGTCTACTCTACAGAGGACAAAAGAGGATGGTGGCCTCTCCTTACCTGGCTTAATCCAGATACGTCTGTTTGCTGGCGTACCTTAGAAAATGCTATGACAGAGCCTTGGTCACTCCATGACGTTCTTTTTGCCAATGTTTCTAATAAACAGTGCCAGATATGCTTCGGCCCCATTATCTATCACCTAATCAAAACTTGGAGATGGGCTGTAACATACTGCCATGTAGCTGGCACACTTGTTTCCCATTATTCAATAATGCAGCACTCTTGATTGGTGGGAGGCCGATAACAGCTCCTCAGTGGGAATAAAAGGGAGTTCATTGTCTAACAGACATTTTGGCGAGGTTGGCTTGTTGCCGTTCTCTGACTTAAAAAATGCATTCAGTCTGCCACGCTCCTTTTTTCTTTAACCTTTAGTTAAGGTCGGCCCTTTAAGGCATACAGTGTCCCCTGGCAGAGGCCTTTGACCAGACATCCTATTTGGAAGTTATTTACTGTGCAGCCTAAAACCTGTGGTATGATATCCAGGCTTAATCAGTTCTTAGTGATATCTGGTCGCAATGGCCTCTCTCTTAAGAGGATCTGGGCACACGATTGCCCAGGACTGAATGTTGATTTTGACTGGCATGATGTATGGTCTAACATTCCAGAAATATCTTGTAGACTTACAGCCTATCAGCAGATTCACTGCTATTCACCCCACGTGACAATGCACCGCATGAACAGTCCTTTATGCACTCTCTACCCAATAAAAGCTCAAGTTACATATCTTCACATGTTCTGGGAGTGTTATCTCATTGTTCAGTTTTGGAACAATATTGCATCAAATAATTCCGCCTTGATTAATGTTACTGTGCTTGTTCAATGTTTTGGTTCTGAATGACCTGTCAGCCTTCCAGCTCTCTAATGTCGGTTTTCCACTGCGTGGTATCTATTCGACTCGCCTCTACTCGCCTTTTTTGGTTTTTCATTACGAAAAAAACTCCCTGGGACATGCTACCAGGTACTTTTTTTAGTACTACCTCGGTCAAGGTTCCAAGCGAGCTGAGGCGATACCAAAAGGTGACGTGGAAACCTGCAGACTACTGGTTGGTTGGAAAGAATCGTCATTTATTACTGCGTTTTTAGCAAACCAGAGTGCGGAGTCTGTGTCCGGAACAAACGCGACATTTAAAAAAAAAATCTAGCCAAACACCGACAGATTATCTACTCTCTGCACTATTCTCACTTTTCAACTGTTCAATATTAAGGGCTATTAGGGGCTTTTGCATGTCGTTTCCAATATTGCACACTGTTACTTTTAAAAAAAATAAGACAATATATCAAAGAAAAGTTTTTATTTAGCTTTTCAAGTAGCGCATCAAACCGTCCCGTACACCATGGTCTTCTTCCTCTGCACCCTGTGACAGTATCACCACCGGCTCTGCTGTCCCAGATGCATCCCAGTCATTGTCACAAGCCTCTCCATGACTCTCATAAAGATTATACAAAGCACAGCAGGTCCGAACCAGAGATTTCACCAGTTGTACATCGAACGCCCACCAGACGGTCTGCGGCGGCAATTTTGCAAAGCGTTAATGCTCTGAAACACAAACAGTACACAGCAGACATATTGTGGTGTGTAATCATGGTTGCTAAAGTTCATGTACTTTATATATCGTACAGTAAATACTGACCGGGGCCCCTAACACATGCAAATGTTAGCTAACTTACCCTTTTGTGTCGGCGAACAATAGTCATGTCGACGTCTGAACTCCGTAGGAATTCTCAAACTTTTTTCAGCGGTGATTTTTGTTGCTTCCTTCAGCTTCTTTTGAAACAAAAAATTTCTTCTGGCCATGGCAAGTAGCCAACGTGCTGTTGTGAGTCGCGTTGAAAGTTACATCATCACGCGTAGCTATGGTGACCAGCTACGCTGAGGCGTTACTCAATCTGCAATGGAAAACGGACGCAGAATGCGTCGAGTCGAGTCGAGGCGGGGCGAGTCGAGCTGTTACCAGCAGTAGAAAAATGCCAATAAGCTCAAAAACGTGCCGTTTTTGCTGGGCTTACAGCTGCTAAAAGGATGATTGCAACCCGTTGGAAGCCACCTCATGACTTATCTGTTTGTACATGGATCCTTTCTTTTTTGGATGTTGTATTCATAGAACTATCTATGGCTTACATTAGTGGAGCCCCAGGAAAGACTTTGGACACCTGGCTCAGCGTTGCTGAGTCTTTGAAATCTATGCGGTGAATTTGTGGTAAAGTCTTTACTTCTGTTTGCATGTGTGATTGGTCCCCGTCTATTGTCTGTGTGTGTCTGTTTCTGCATGTATTATTTGTAAGCTGTGGACGTCACTTTTTCTTTTGCCCTTTTTGTGTCCCCCCCCTCTTCTTTCTTCTCTGTTTTGGACCTGGGACACGTTTTTAATGTTCCAGTGTTTTGCCTGTGGTTTGTAATTTTTATTAATTTGTAGAATAAAAATAATTTGATCACAAAAAATGTATGGTAATCTATTCAATAGATAAGATATTTCAGTCTTACCCAGAGTGGTAGACCGGCCGGCTACTGTAACCGACAGGCCTTTCACTGCCATCTCTATAAGCAGCTAGCATGGCTGTTAAATAGCTATTAAAGCTGTGATCTCCCCTAGGTCGGGAGTTTGGCAAAGGTACAGTATTTTCATAAGCTGTGAAGGAAAGGCTCGAAGTATGATGGAACATGCAGACACATTGAGGAGGCTAAAAGCTGCAGACAAAAACACTAATGAAGGAAGTCAGGTGGAACATGTAAGCACAGTACTACTAATTGACCTGACAGACACCTTCAGTGGGTCTCAGTAGAGAGAACTGGTGGCATGGCCTTCTGCTTAGCTGAAATGTGAGTGGCACTCCTCATGACATCATTCATTTAGCTGTCTGAGAGTTTTCATTTTGTTTTGTGCTCTCATTTTCAAAATATTCTATTCACCTGTCATTCAACGCAGCCCCACGTTTTTCAAACATATTCAGCTACACACACATAAATACAGTACATTGTTCCATTTCAGAGGTTACCACTCAAACCAAATCCCAGTAGTGCTGGCCCCAAAAAGCCTCCATCAGCGCTACATAGTGCATCTAAGTGCTGGAGCGGATATCACAGTGTGTTGCTTGACCCTCTAAAGTGACAAAAAGCACGACAGCAGCAGCAGCAGCAGCAGCGCATAAAAGCAACATCAGCACTCTGAGCCAAACTGGAACAAGTCCTTGGCCCACCACACAACTCAACATCAAAAAGCACTGCATAACTGTAACAAAGGAGTTGTTGTGACTGTGTTTTAAAAACATCTTAAATGAAGATATATGTTAAGTTGTTACGTCCACGTTTCCAGGATCATGTCAACAATGTTGAATATTCAGAAGATACATTTGGAAATAAACATGTGTCCCCTCCATTTTCACATTGCACATTATAAGATTTCTCCCCTAGACACAGTAGCGCTGAGGGAGTGTGTGCTTTGCGCGTTTGCATCACACACCTCTCGGGGCATGGGGGCAATGAGCTGGCAGTAATTGGGTTTGATTTAATGCTGTAATGTAGCCAACACAGCTGTCATGCTAAGCAAGCTTGTGCACACAAGTACCATCTATTTACCTCTGGCGTGTATGTGTTATCTCAAATTCACTTCCTTGTGCTCTCAATTAAAAGCTCCAGAGTGCAGAAGTCATTTGTTTTATTAAATTCTATATCATTAACTTCCAATAAGTTCATAAATTACATTTTTGCAAGTGTAGCTACTTAAATGCATGACAGAACATGCTATGGGATTTTGTAGGACCGATATTCATATGAAAGTAGATATCTGTTTGGATAAGTTGAAGTGTGCTTGATGTATCTAACAAGACACTATAAAAGTCTTAACACCACACAGATCACAGAGGAGGATACGGTACACACTTGTCATGTTTTATTAATGTTCTCAAAATGTATTCATCTACTGTCTGTTGTAAGTTTCACAAGAAAAACTTTTGGGAATCCTGCCAACTTCTCCCTTTTCAAAATGTAGGCCACCACTAAATTAATTGAATTAATCATTGACAAGAAAATTCAAATTTTTATGAAAAAGAGCATGCAGGTGGTATTTGATTACAGCAGCTATGGAGCAGCTTGTCAACTAGAATAACATCACCCATGGCCATCCAGAACCACTAGGAAGTCAAAACCCATCTGTGTCTCTCCCCTGTAAGTGCCTTGTTAAAGAATACATGTTTTCAACATGCACGTCACATCAAGACAGATGCTAGCATCTGATGAACTATGGAGTAAAGTGTACACGGCCAAACAAATATGGGTACACGTGTTCTTTTATGGATAACGTTATCTAGGCGTGATCACAAACACATGCAAAAACCATGCTCTGACTTGATATTTAATTTTGCTTGTTTGACTTACACAATATTCTTTGACCTGATCTGCAAACTCACACAGGCACAACTGGAGGGGACACATTACTACACACACGTATACACCAATGAACACAAACATAAACTATGTATTTATCCAGCTGCTCCCGGTCGGGCAGCTTAATACCTGCTCAACCTTGTAAATCCATTCATGAACAGAATTTCATTTTCATATTTCACGTTTCGATTGGGTCAGGTGCCCCAAAGCACAAACAGTTCCCATCTAACTCACTAAACAGGTGAATAAATCATGCTGTGACCTTTTTGTGGTAGAACAAGCAGAGGACAGGCAGTAGCTTTAGTTGTCCCGGGGCATAACTTCTCACTGTGTGTGCGTATGCATGGCTCATTCGTGTTAACTGGACCACAGAATGTCTTTTGACTACAGGGGTTTTCAAAAGTTTTTGTATGAAGTTTCATTGATGCAAATGTTTGCTTTTTATTTTTACATTTAAGAAAAAAATTTGGGCAAGACATGAAAGGGGAGAGGGGGGAGATGACATGCAGCAAAGAGCTGCAGGTCTGAGTCAAACCCAGGCCCTCTGCGTCGAGGAGTAACCCTCTATATATGGGCGACCGCTCTACCAACTGAGCTGTCCGGGCGCCCAAATGCATGCTTTTTTATGTTGATGCTGTACATTTTACATACAGCCATGTGCAAAATATGGAATTACTTTAGACTAACACAGCTTTGTTTTAAGTCTCTGTATGAACATCTAGACTTCAGTAAATTGCCTTAATTGACAAAGAATCCAGAAACACTGTGGACCTGCAGTAAAATGCATGCTGCAAAGACATGACACAAATGGTAACCTATAGATACAATTTGGCCTTTAAAGTGAGACTCATTTTAAAATAACAAATTGCACGCTTTTCCTCTTACAACTCTTCTCTTACACCTTTGCTCAGTTTAGCATACTCAGTGCTTTTTCAGCTAGAGCCTTACTTGGTCTGATATGACCAGAAGATTATGGTGGCTCATATTAGCAAATAAATTACTTGTATTAATGAGTCAGTGCTGAATTTATGATTAATATATAGTTACCATTAACCCATAATTGCCACTTGCCCTACCCGGCCCAATCCCCCTGTGTGATTCCCCATTCTCACTGTGAAGTCCTTCCGCTTACTGGGCTCCATCATTCCTAGGCCTTCAAGTGGAACCATCAAAAAAGCAAAGCAGAAGATATACTTCCTGTGACAGTTGAAGTTCAAGCTGCCATAGCCGATGATCCCCCACTGACACCAAACCTTAATTGGTAACATTGTTTTGACTTGGTTTTACATTATTATCTTATAAAGGCTATGTATATGCCGATTCTTCACTTTCCAGCACATATTAATCCTTTCATTTTTCTGTCTTTTAATTTATTTTTAACTTGCAATAACCTCTTAACCAATTTTGACAACATACGGAAATCACTATTCAGCCGCTGTCAATGTTTAACTTTGTCGAACCATCCAAGATGTGTAGAGCAATCCATTTTATCCAGCCTTGACAATTACACATCCCACTTTCATCACTACATTCAATTAGGTTTTAAGTTCCATTAGGAAAAGCAGGATTACAGTTATTTACAACTTTGGCCCTTGTCTTTGTTAATGTGCAAGTCACTAGCAAATGTAGTACAACATGAGGATGATTTTTACTTTTTCTGATAATGATATCTTTGAAACGGCGTGAACGGTTTTAAAAGCCTATTGTCATGGTGAGTCTAGTACTTTGAGCAATGAAAATCTGTTTTGGCTTTTAAATAAGTTTTTTGTTATTTGTGTTATTGTCTATAGTCTTCTCAACAATCAGAATGAAGTAATAATGTTGTTGCCAGTATTAAGGGTTAATTAAGTATTAAGGGTTTTAAAAAAACATTACAAATTTGATTAGTTCATGTAATGTCATTAGCAGAACAATTTATAATTGCTAGTTTTCTAAAACTGTAAAGCCCCCCCATATATGTCCACAGGAAGAATAATGTATAGTGAAAATCTATTCTTATTTATTATGATTATTCTAAATGTTTTCCCCAAACAGTCACTTTGATGCAGAATTACAACTCTACATTATCTGTCCAATTATTTTAAAGCATTTAAGTAATCATGTGTTTAAGACAATGCAACACAATCAGATAGACGAGCAGCTGTTCACATACACAACACAGCGATGGAAATAGCTAATGCTCCCTTGATGATTATGTGAATACCACTTGATCCCAATCGCAACACCATTAATCATGTTATTTTAATTTCCTTGTGAAGGGTTTGTTTGAGAAGCAAAGCTAATCAATTGTGTCTCATTATCGCTGCATGGATCTATGTCTGAGACACTGTACACTTAACACCAATATTGACAAAAGAGTGATACTTTAGCAATTTAGTGCCAAGGGACAACATTAGCTGGCTGACGCAAATTTGACTTCACCTGTCAATGGCACTGATAATCAGTCTTATCACGCCAGAGCTAATTATCAATGTTAAATCAATACATTTTTGTCTGTCATATGAGGTACAATTCCATTGAAATGTTATCCCATCAGCTCCCTAAACATGTGAAATATTCAGCATATAGTAGAATGTGGCCAACAGATCGGCAAACAGAAAGAGTCACCCAGTTAAATGGCACCGGCACTCAGAGATGGTCTTGCTTGTCCACATAGTTAGGATCGTAGCCATAGGTCGAAGCTGATAGCCATCTTCACCTTTTCCTTGGTGTTTACTCTGTTTACATATGAAAACTTTGACCAACCAGGCTCTGCAGAGTCTGCAGGAGACTGCTGAGATGATTTCCAAATCCAAATAAGTGACTTACTGTAAAGCCACATACCATCAACCACATAAAGCACAACTACTATTTGTTAAATAAGAAAAATCTTTGTGGAGCTGACGGAGAGGAGACTGGAGAGGTCCGCGCCTTTTAGTACAAGATTTATGTAAGTACAACACAACGTTGCTGCCATTTTACTTTTACCTGAGCATTTTTTATGGGAGTAATTGTACTTTAAACTTTATTAAAGATGTAAGTACTTGACTCAACACTGGGAATTACTTTCAAAGGGATTTGGTCATAAAAAGTATTGGAGCATCGAAACAGGCTCAAGACTACAACATATGATAAACTGAGTAACAAATCCCTGTGCCTCTTTATTGTTTTTAACTGCTTATGTCCATAATTAAAGGAACCCATTTTCACTAGTATTTTCTCTAAATACTTGAATGTATATATGTGCTGTACATAACTCACAGCAACAGCAAAAACTGGCTGTTTAAATTATTCAAGGAAAAAAACAGCACATGGCACCAATACTAATGAGACTCACCTCTCGCAAGTGCTGGTATTTTGATTATAAATTGTCGTGCAGCATGTTTTTAATGACTCGGTTTTAATATAAAGCTCAAATTAATTTTGTACATCATGCTGCCATGCCACATTGAAATAGTCAAGGGAATAGGAAAAATGAAGAATCAATGGAGCAACATATTGGATGTAGATGTTCATCAACATGGCTGTAACCAAGGAACAGCCTTTCTGCTTGTGAATTCATGGCATGGCTAAAGAGTTGAGGGCAAGGATTGTTTCATTTTCCTTTAGTGTGTGTGTGTGTGTGTGTGTGTGTGTGTGTGTGTGTGTGTGTGTGTGTGTAGCCCTTCTTCCAAATTAAATACAACTTTAATCATACTTTTTTTGCAACTTCCTCTGATGCATAATAAACAACTTTGTGAAGTTAGAATCTATAAATAAAATGAGAGTTTTGAAATAACTACTATGCAGAGATATATTGTTATAAAAACTTTGCTGTAGCTTAAAAGTCAAGAGTGCATCGTCTAGACACCGGCTAAGTGAGACTCGAAAATTATTTGCATTTTCTGTCACTCTTCCCAGCAGGAGACACATTTGGGGCTTGTCTGCGAGACATGTCTACCCTGTTCCTTGGCTCCAATTGCTTTCTGTCCACTATCTCTTGTGGGAGACAGTGATGCCATATTTGAATTAACATGCAATCCACTTTGGATTGCCTTCTATGAAAATAACATGAGAGGCGAAGATGGGGAGACAGTCTAATTTAAAAGCATGCTGGGAAAAAAGCAATTGGTGACACTGATGGAGGAAGCAGGAGATGGAGTGGAGGGCGGGGAGGAGTAGAAAGGAGAAGGGGGTCCTTTGAAAAACATGTGCCTGGTGGGAGAAGATATATCTCTGTAGTGTGTATACATATTTAAATCATGTAAAAACAGGAGAGGTTCCTCTGCTTATCAAGGCAAGACATCCTCCTGCTCCATATTTCTTTCTTCCAACAGACTGTAAAAGTTTATATTAGTGGGCGTCTGCTTCCTCTCATTTCACACCACAACCTGTGCAGCGATAGGATTATGTGGCATTTAGAGTCACGCCGTGGTCAGACAGTGAGACAGTCTTTAAGAGTGTAGTTGGTGCTGAATGGATATTTGATCTGACAGGCGTAACGGAAAAAAATAAGTGTGCCTGTGCTACATGTGAGACAAGGTGCGTTGTTTAGGACGTGACTGCCTGTGATGTTAACTGAGGGCATATTATCATGCTCTTGCTGGTGACAAGGTGTGCATTGCCCAAAGCTTACACAGCTGCAGAGGCGTGTGGCATGATGGGAGCTGGCTGACAAGTGGCGAGTAACCAAGCGACAGGAGAGAACTGCAGCAGCCAGTCATGCTGAATACCCACTTTCACACAACAGACAAGCTCTCTTTGATTTGCTTTGGACATATTGTTCAGGTGATAAGATGGCATATGACATCCCCAATGATAAAACTAAGTGCTTTATTGGTACCACCAGGAAACAGGTGGCATTACACTAGTCACACAATCTGAAAATGCTACTCCATTTGTTTTTATTTTTAATCAAAGTAAAACTGACCCTGACTGCTCCAATTAGTTCATTTAGAGTATATTGTGTGTCTCCATATTAAAGTGAGTACTATTTCGTAAAAATAAAATCACACATAAAAAGGTTAAAGTCAGCAACCATATTATTTTTAATGTAGTTGTCCCGAAATAAAGCTTGCGCTTGTCATGTTTGCTGATGTGCTTGTAATCCTGTTTCATGCTCTCCTGGAGAGGAGTCGCACCATCATCCCCAGGCATTACAGTCCCACCTACAGGAGTATTTCAGCAACCTCCACAACACCAGTGTGACTGATGTGTTTACGCATTCTCTCATCGTATTTACCCCTCAGTATCCTTAGTGCAGACTACTCAACATTTACAGGGAGTGATTCCCAAACCATCAAGAACAGTGGTGCATTATTTGAAAACGTGGGGGCAGCTCCACCGCTGCTGCAACATTTTTCTTCATTTAGCAGCATATTGACTATAAACCTCCATCCAGGATGTGAAGAAATAACAATAATCCAGTTTGAGGAATGCATGGCGCAGTTTTGGATACTCAACTTACTTCACCCACAGCAGGCCTAAATGCTCAAGAGGAGGGGGAGCGGGGAGAATTCAATAACACCTACACACTTCCATCGCGGCAAAAAAAAACGAGAAATAAATGGCAGTCTGGAAGTCATCCCTTACCTCATGATAAGTGTGACTTTCAGCTCTACTTGATAGCCCAAAAATGCACCGCGGAGCGGTCAGCCTTCAGAAGGAGACAAAATGATTTAGGAGATATCAGTGATAGCCGAGGTGACACGCTCTCTTTGTGCAGATGTATGAAAGACAGAATGATAGAAAGAAAAAAGGAGGAGATGGAACTAGGATGAGATGATGAAAAGTGTGTGTGTGTGGGGGGAACTGGTGGGGGGGAGCTGATGCTGCTGCAAAATTTCCGCTGGCCAGCTCTGACAAAAATGGATGATTTTTATTAAGAGCCTTGGCTTTGTATCTTCCATCTCATATATCTTTTTTAACAGAGGAAGGCCATCTTTGTAGCAGTCACAAATAAAGTGTGTCACTGCTCTTGTTTTGAGGGGGCTGTCTGTGGGTCTAAATGTGGGAAACTGAATTTTTTTCTTTGTAGCACTCTTTATGTAAGGAAATATAAACTATAATGTTACTGTGACTATAGTGCACACTTTCCTTTTTTTTTAAATAGTATAAAAGTCTTTTTGGACATATTATTGGAAACATTATTTCAGCTTTAGGCATCTTCAATGTGGCAAAGTTTTCACACATATTTGAGAGCCAGTGATGCTAGGAGAAGTGCTACCAACTCTAGGGGGTGCTACTGACTGGAACACGTAAAAGCCCTGTATAGCCTAAAAAATGCAGATTTATTTAATGATTATAAACTTATTGATTGAAGACATTTCTCCCTTTACGACATACATTTAGGAGGACTGACAATTATGATTTAATTTTGACGTTAAAGAATAATGCAAAGGTTATGCTATATTTTTCTTCTCGGGTCCATGAAAAGACCAAAGCCAACTATGTGTCAATCCCTCTCCAAATACTTTCTGACTTCCCCACCCTGTCTGTGACACTGTGGCTCCTTTGTTCCTACTGAAGATAAGTAAACACTTTTAAAAAGGCACAGTCATTTCCTGAACAGCAAGGCACTGTAGTTTGTTAAGCACATATTAAAGACAGAAGATAATACTGTATTTTCAGTGGACTAAAGAGTTTTTTATGCACTGGTGAGTATTTTTGGCAGAAAGGATTGGCTTAAAAGAAACACTGCCCATGTTCACCGAAATGTAGGTGTTGTCCGTGTTTTCTGACAACAAGACTTATGGCACAGACACTAGTGGGCACAGACACTAGGGGTGTGACACGAAACCCAGCTCCGGTGACGAGACAACAAGATTGGGTACACGAGATCGAGACCAGACAAGATTTTAACACTATTTTACAGAAAACTACAATGAAGAAATACGACTGGAAAAAAAAAAAGTTTATTCAATGGAAAGTCCCCAAATGAAAACCAGACCACTAGGAAAAAAAAGGTTTTTGAAAGGTTTTGCCACAAACACAGATAACAGGCTTCTCTCCTGTTTAACTAATAGTTATATTGTAACTTATTCCCTATGTAGTCTCTTCACTCAGAGAACCAAGGTTACAACATAACTTAAATTTTCTGGCAGTAGTGACAAAATGTTTTGTACTTGGATTTGTCATTGTACAGTAGACAAAGAGAGCAATAAAGCTTATTTTAAACTATTTTTTCATATTGATAATGTTCTAAAGCAGAAATAAATTACCATCAAACACTCAACCGATATTTGTTAAGACAAATGTTCTTTTCTCCTCTGCATTTTATTAATTGCAGCAATAAACAACAAGTAGGCTACACTAGTATCGATTTATGACCATTATAGGACGAACGGAGAACATTTCTCTTTGTTTATTATCATTAAAAGTGAAGTTAGGCTTTGCTGTCTGCTTCCCGACTCATTTTAACAGAGGAAGAGTGGTCTGTGTGAGATACCGCCACAGTGAACCGCATGCTGCGTGTCTCGGCCGAGAGAGAGCGAGAGAGAGAGAGAGAGAGAGCGATGCATTTACTCCTTGTTGTTTATATGCATGTTTGTTCTTATGATTTAGCACCACAAATGTATATTTTGTCATGCCAATAAAGCAACATGAACGCTGGGTTTTACAGGCAGCTTTTTTCTTCCGCTATCGCTCTGCAAAAGTAAACTCAGAGTGAACTTTGGAGAACGGGCAGTGGATCTTCTATGCTAATTTTAAGACTGCTGCTCTGCACTTGTGTACCGATATCGTAAGACACTTTTTACCTTGACGAGAACTCCCGTCACGTTTAATCTTGCAAGATCTGGTAGGGACGAGATCTTGTCACTAACAGACACTTATTTTTATTTATATCCTTTGCTTAAAGCATTAGTATGTGGAGTATTGTATCAACTTTTAAACCTTCCAACCGCATAACAAACTACCACTTTCTTTCCTCCACCCTGGAATCTTAGCCCTGGATCGTTGTACTCACAGCCTGTAACCTTTGACCTCCACCTGCCACATCTCCTCCCTCCCTTGGGAGTTTTGTGGCTCGGCTTCTCATTGTAGTACATGCTCTTCCACATCCCAATGACAGGCCCCATAAACCACCATTGATCAGGATAGCCCACCCCTCGGCTCACTGTAAGGCCTGTGGGGTTGCCATCAGAGAACGAACAAGAGCATGAGTCGAGTCTTGTGATGATCAATAATGTACTCTCTCCGCCATCACACCGTCTGTCCCCTCCATTTCGGAGAAAACAGAAAAAATAGTGCCTGGATTTGTTGCTTCCAATGATGGATAATAGGTGATAACGTTGCCTTGGCAACTGTACTGCAGTGTAAATAGACCATGAGGGTCTCCAGCGCTAGCTATTCTTACTCTGAGCATGAATGGCTATTCTCTTATTGGCACCTTGTTGCTGTAAACATCCACCTATAGCTCAAACTGACAAAGTAAATGAAATGCTTCATTTAAGGTAGTGGAAAAAAGCTATGACAAGAGCCATGAACTTTCCCTTTGTGCCACTTAGAGCATAAAAGATCATCTGCAAATAGGAAGAAAAAAAAAATAATATCTACAGCTTTGACGGGATAAATATAAGTATTTTTCCCACATGCAGGCTGATTTGTGCAGCCGATCACTGCATGAATCATTCTGTCCCTCTATCCACCATCTGCTAAACAGGTGACACCTGCGTACACACAGATAAACACTTCATGTGCTTTGAGTGAAAAGTAGGCATCAGAGACTTTGACTCACAAAAAAAAGCATATCATTTATATTTTAAAAAGTTGGGATTAACTAAATGCAGGTTACAGCATTGTCGAGCTGTATTATCCCTGCTTACAAAAGAGAAAACACACAATGTACTTATGGTGAAAAGCCAAGAGAAAGGTCATCTAAAAGCACACATCGAAATTTGATTTACTCGTTATATCCCACAGTCCTTTAGTTGCAATCATTGAGTGTAAACAACTGCCGCTAACGGTGGGAATTCAAAAAAAAGAAAGAAGAAGAAATGTCAAACAGCCGTACATCTAGAGCAAATCAAAACGGACGAGCCAAAGCAGAACATTTAGCCTCCTGTGGCTCTGTCTGCCTCAGAGAAATCAGTCACGGCCAACTAAGGTAATGCTTGAGGGACTGCATGCTGTCCGCCTGCGATGAGCACTCAGAGTTTCTACCACAGGTTCCATGTGTTCTGACTCTATACTCAAAATAGGCTTTTAGCTGCCTGCCTGCCGGACAGACAGCAGACCGGAACACCCCGTTTAGAGCTGAAAACTGGGCATGCTGAGCCGGAAAGGGTTGTGCTGGAATATAAATCTGGATGGTAATGATCCTGATACAAATGAATCCTTCCTTTAAAAAAAGTATTGGAAGTGGGGTTTTTTCCATGAATTACTCTGGCCGTTACTTTTGTTGCACTGAAGAAAAATGAAATATGACATTTTCTTTGCAAAGCAGTGTTTACTAGTCACTATATGACTGACCTGCCACCAATATTCTTAAATGTATATACAACAAAAACTACTTGACTACTAACATGCTCACAATGACAATACTTACATGCTGATGTTTAGCAGGTGTAATGCTCACCTTGTTCAACATCTTAGTGTAGCATGTTAGCATTTGCTAATTAGCACCAATGAGCCACCAATGTCTCTCTAAATTTCATTACAATGGCAGTCAAGACTTATCTCAAAACCATCACCAAAGTCACTAGGCTTCATCCTCTGGGGACCATGAAGGTCTGTGCAAAATTGAATAGCAAACCAAAAAAACAAATACTTCTTGAGATAGCTGCAGTCTGGGCCAAGTTTTGCGACGTTGTAATACCACCCTATATTTAGGGGTCCAAGCCAGAGGATGCGGAAACCGCAGTAGCGCAAAGCAGAGCTGTGGATTGTTTTGCTAAGGATTATCAATCATTATTTTTCTTCTTCTTTGTGTAAAACTCACGCTGCAGCCTAAACCGTACATGGTGGCAGTGTGCCATTTTCAGGACTGGTCCAAAACTTTTGGTAAAGCTAGGCCATTAGGGGGGCGCTATAATCAACGTAGACCCTTTTGGGCCATTTTATCCCTTCTGAGGTGGAATGCGTCATATATGACGCTATACGGCACTTCTGATTCATAACTTTATAACTTAATAATATAACAAATAGACAAATGTCTTTTGGAGCTAAAAGCTAACAGTGGACCCGTTATACTGATGTCTTTGTTGTCGTCCTATCCCTTACAGAAGGTTTTGCATCCAGCCTAGAGGCCCAGAGTTTTTTTGGGGTCATTGTGCTATTAATCCGTACTGTTACATGCGCCTCTCCATATTTCCTGATATTTACCCCCCCTTCCCCACCGTTTTGCTTTGGGTTCCACTTTTGTGCGCTCCCCGGGTCGTTGGGGACAACTTGCACGCTGAGACTTGGACCCGGTTGTAAATGCATGCAGTTCTAGTTGCCTTTGCTTCTCGAAAGAAAGCAGAGAAGTCATCATTCTCATGACCACAAGAAGTTTGATTTTGTTCATCTATAGTTTCAAATAAGGGAATCTGAAGTCTTTTTTTATTACTCCAAGAGACATCTGTGCTCTGAAGATACCTTTGTTGTTGTTTCCCCAGCATCTGGCCTGTCATTGTAAGTGCAATGCAATGTTATCATGGTGAAGATAAACTTGTATAGCGCTACTGTCAAAACTGCTATAACACAACTGCCATATCACAACTGCCAGAGAAAACAAGAATTCTGGTAATACACAGAAAAGGAGGGCTCCTCGGAAAGTTCAACTAATGAACAATGTTTCAAAAAATGCGTGGGCTTTGGAACAAGACATTCCTCTGAGTGACTCAAAAGTATTTAATTATTGAATATCCTTTGTATGTACTGTTCAAACAGCTACTCTTAATTCATATAAGCTGAAGACAATGTATTCCCTGACAATTACATTATTTTATTCAGGTCCTCTTCAAATTAATTAATAAAGATGAAAAACAATGAAGGCAGAAGTGGGGACTGGAACCCCTGTTGTTTTTAATAAAAGCCAAGTTGTATAGAAGTCATTCTAATGAAGGGAAAGGAATAAGCGTCTGTTCTCTTTGTGATGTGCATGAAAATATTTTGCATAATTCTACTAACAAAAGTTTGCTGTTGGATGACATCTAAAATGTAATCCCTTTCCTTTCTTGAGTATACTGTAATTAAGATCTAAATTGTCAATGATGCAATTTGGAGTTGAAGGAAAAAGAAAAAAAGTCACTGCCATGGCAAGTCAACGCAGCCAGGTAAAAGCCTCTAGGACCAATTACTGAGCTGGTCACCTCAAAGCAAGACACACAAAAGGAAGATAGTCACACGCATCAGTATGGACACACTCTGCTTAGCTTAGGGAAGCTGTTTTTGAGCTGCTGTGTGGCCAAAGCGCCAGAAGCATTGTTTTTGCGGGCGGTAATGTGCTGCACTCAGATCTGGTTTGAAAAGGCTTTATGGAGCCAAATGGCCACCCAAAATATCATCAATACTTCCAACGACAGTAGGCTAGATGATAGGGGGCTTTGGGTTTCAGTCTTTAGAGAATTTTTACGCTCCCTAATTGGGCTGCGGTGGTTGAATTCACATAGTGGGGATTGTCTTTAATTTCATCCCTGCATTACAGCCTGAACAGAGCTTTGTTAACAAATCTTTCTTAATGGTGCATTCCTTTAGAGGCTTGTATGACCACCCCCCTTCCTTCTGCTTGAGGACAGCAGGGAATAAGATAAAACGGGGCACAAAAAACAAAAAAGACAGAAACAATGATGGCTTGAAAACCAAAGGGTACAAGGGGGCTCAGAGGAAGAAATGAAAAATGTAGAGAGTTAATAGGGGTTGAGAGGAGGGATTAGAAAAGAACAGAAGAGAACAAATGAATTCCACATTGTCCATTACACCAGACGTGTGGTGCAGTGCCACAAGCCAAATGCCCTATTTATTCCAGGCATAATTACACGGCAATGAGACCCTGCTGATGCCCAATGTGAGGTTAAGTCGATAGGTGAACCAGATTTAAAGCAGCCGTGTCCTGTAATGGCATCTATAGTCAAAGAGTCATGCCTGGATTCCAATAACCCATCTCATCCATCATAATACAAATTTTGCTTGCAATTTGTGCTGCCCCCTCAGTCCCTCGCTTCCTGCCTCTCATGTTCCACTTTCTCACCCTGTCTCTCGCTCACTTTGTCCTCTACACACTCATATGGTGACAGTACAAAGAGTGGTTTAGTGGTAATATTTTGTATCACTGGGCTCATATCGATTCCGAAACATTATCCACCGATTTAATTACCCATGCTGCATATAAAAATGCTCCACCAACCAATCATTATACTCTAAGCAACATGAGCTTGCCTAACAATCCTGTTAAAGCATAAAGCTTTTAGTGTTTTTGACTCTACTCCAGAACCACTGAATCATTGACCTTTTGCCTTTTTTTCTCTGCTTCCTACCTTCTCTTTTTCCCTGTCTGTGCTTCTACCTTCATACCCAATTTTCTCTCTCTGTCAAACCTTTTTTTCTTATTATTAAGTTTTCATATGTTACCATAACATTTAAGAACGCTTTAAGTAAATCTTAAGAGTGGCCCTTTTAAATCTTAAAGGGCCACTCCAATGAGTCGTCATGAGGACTACTCAACCTGTGAAAAGAGTTGTGTATGTCCACTGTGGTGTTGCTCTGAATGCAGCTTTCTAAAATCAGAGTTTGGGCTTGAGACCTTTACAGAAAGCCTTCATTAAACTTGGAGCATGGAGGTTGACAGACATGGGTATTTATAAAGTATAGAGGTTTCTAACAAAAGATGCCATTGCGTTGCATTATGGGGATTGTAGGATCCTGCAATTTTTGGAAGCTTTAGTCATAAGACACTAAAAATCTTCAAGGGTAATTTATTTTTATTGTTCAACCTGGACTCCCCCCATGCATTTGTGTCTAATAGACTGGTGTGAGAGTGGTGTTGAGTTGAACGCAGGTCGGGAAAAAGGCGCTCGCTGAGTCTGTTGTTTTGAAGTAGGCTACAGAAATTATAGGCTCCTTTTATCTAAAAGATGGTCAGAGCCGTAGCTTAATATCTTAATGACAAAGTGGATGAGGTCATTATAGTAGATGACCACAGGTATTCATTTGAGAGGGAGGAGAGAGTGGTAGAAAAGAGAGAAGAGCAAGAGAGTGGAAGAGGCAGTGGGCGGAGCAGGGTGAAAAAGCTGTTGTGTCCCTATATACCCAAAGAATATGACCTGTTGCTGCCAGATATCTGTGGTGAGATCGATGTTCTTGTCAGACACTTAACAACCTGAGCCTCTCAGTGGCAAAAACTATCGCTTTTAGTGGACAAAAATTGAGGGTGCACATTTGCCGTATTAGGTTAGTTTGTTGCTCAGTTTGCGCCACCCCGTCATTGCGTTCTCGCTCCATTTTGGACTAATTTCAAATATTTTTGGTCATAGGTTTTGATCCTTCTATTAGAGGCAAATGCATGGGGACATGTGGTCCAGGTTGAGAATAAACAAAATCACCCTTTAATATCTTGGCCTCTGCTGTTTTAATTTTGTCTATTCCTTTTTCAATCTTGTGAATCCTTCAACTCAATGAGAGTACAATGCTAAATCACTGGAGTGACCCTTTAAACTTAGCTTTGAAGTGCACAAAAAGCCCACACAATGTGGTTAACAATGTTTTACAGCAGGAATTATCAAATTAACATTACTTAATCCAATATAACCACTGTTGTCCGTGTGTTTTTTAATGTTTTTGATACTTGGATACTGAAGAAATAGAATGTTAGGTGGAGTATCACAAATAGCTTAAGAGCTGCCAAATGTTAATCCAAGTCTTGAATTATTTTGGTAATTTGAGATATCAGATTTTATTGATAAAAATTGCATTATGTCTGACATTCTTTCCTGCTGTCACTGTGGCTGTGAACAGCACTGGGGAATGAAAGAAAAGGAGCTTCAAGCCTTGTGTAATGGTCTACTCTGACCTACAGTAATAGCAAATATCACACACAACCTAATTCATTTTGACTTCCACACTGACTTTATCCCTAAAGGTAATGGCTGTGCAATCTATCAGCATGTCTGAGAGGAAAGACAAAAAAGTGCTGGTGATTTCAATTTTTGTGTAATGAGATGATCCCTGTGTCTCCATAGGAATATTATGTGAAAGCTGTCTCTCCAGGGCCAGAGAAAGTGAAAGTAACCAACGTGACTAAAAAGATTTGTGTTGTTCTGCATCAGTTTGAGGCCGTCACGCCTTCTGTGATATGAAACAACATATCATGTGGTTGTGCTATTGTAATTATAGTTGTAAGTTGTAATATAGTACCTAAAATTAGTGATTGTGTTATCACACTAATTATTTAAACTTAGTTCTCTGGATGGGTTTACGTTTCACCTGACTCATCCAATGGGAAACATTTATCTTTACTGATATGTTACTACCATTACATTTACAAATTACATTTTGTAATTGAAGTGCTTATGCTACTGCAAGAAATGACAATAAGAAAAATCACTGTTTTACTTTGATCCTTATTTTGTTTAGGTAAAAATGATAATTTCCACATGCTGATTCTCCAGTTTTTTAAAGTAACATACCTTTTGTTAATGATAATTATTGTTTTGAGAACTGTCTAAATTCAAGATCATTTAAAGTGTTAATGCAACATTTTAAAATTAGATATAGATATATGTTTCCTTGTTATTTCATGTCAGTGTAGGCATATAGTGACAAGGTCAAAGCGGTTATAATCAGTATTTTTATATTATCAATGGATCAAATGACTTTTTGCAATATGAAAGGGGTACCAAGTGGCACACAGACAAAGTTGGCGACTAGCTGGTGGTGCATTTAACAGTTAAAGAGCCAGATATTTCTCTTAGGACTTAATAAAGACCAGACCGTGAGAGTGAAAATAAGACTTACATTCACCAGGTGGCCAGGCACACAAAATGAATGCTAATGTTACTTTGTAACTGCTGGATGTGTAATTAAGCAACCGTTTGCAAGCAAGTTCCCCATATCCACTTAAAATGTGATAATATGTCATGGTTTAATTTACTGCAGTTTGTTTCCACTGCTCCCAAGTGGGCAAAAGAAAATCAGTGACTGCAGGTTTAATAATGCAGTTAAATGGTCAGTATCAAAGCTTTTTTTTTTTTTTATGCTGACAAACTTGCCAATGCTGCACACGGGTCTCGTGTTGTGTAGTAGTAGACTGAGTTCATAGGTTTCATTAGACTTGACATTGTAAAATAACGATAGTTACGTAGGTAACTCCAGATTCTATGAGTATAGGCGTAGCCCTCTAAGGGCTACGCTATTGGGTTTATCCCTTCGCGCATGCGCAGTCGTGAAGATTTTCTTTCCCGCCCTTGCGTCCAGCACGGGCCTCAACTACGTCCGCATTTACTGTATATGTACACAGCGGACCCGTTGTTCGTCTCCCAAAAACATCAGCTTTTTCTTCAACCAATGTTCTAGGAGCAGGTGGCCCGGACCTTAGAGGGCTACGCCTATACTCATAGAATCTGGAGTTACCTACGTAACTATCGTTCTATTTCGTATAGGCTTCGCCCTCTAAGGGCTACGCTATTGGGTTAGGGCGAAGCTGATGTAGTCAATGCCACCTGCGACACCGGTATCGGTCCACAAGCCGAACATAGACCACATTTTCCCAACAACAATGTACAGAGGCTCAATCAGAGTCATTCTTCTGATAAAGCCTGCCATGCTAACGTCGTGGCCTGAAAAGTTCATAAGGCCCACAATGTGATGGCAGTAGTTCAATGAGTAATGGGAATTGTGCGTGATTGGCCCTGCAAGGGACGCCCGAGGGAGGACCGTATGCGGGCGAAAAAAATCACGCATGCAACGGAGTGACATCATCATATCCGTGCATGTAACATGATATGACAATGTATGACATTAAGGACTGCGTCTCACAACCATACTCCAAAACAGGAGAGGTAAGACAGCAGAGCAAGGTTGCTGCGGCAACACTTAGTGGCATAGGGGTGCCTGGAAGTAACATGCTTATGAAACTACAAGAAACTGCGTCTCACAATGCGCCTAAAACAGGCGAGGTGAAGACAGCAGGGTGAGACTGCAGCGGCATGCACTAGGTGCCTTAGATTGGTAACAATCGGGCATCCGCTTCTTGTCCTCTTAACGCACATCCAACGCAGCATTACACGTTGATTGTGGACAGAACATATACACATGTTCAGACACATCTCGCACATAGAAGCGGATGAAAGGGCACGGGGGAAGCCCAGGAGGCTGCCATGCCTTTAAATAGAGCCGCAGGCGCCGACAGAGCCTTCGTAGCATGCCTTCGGATGTCGCGTAATAGCCTCGCACAGCCAGTGAGACAGACGCTGTTTTGAGAGGGCTGACCCTCGGGAGTGCTCTCTATAATGCACAACCAGCTGTTGTGTTTTCCTGATATTTGCCGTGCGTAAAATGTATTGAGACAGGGCACACACGGACACAACCGGTGGGAAGCCACCTCTGCCTCGTTGACGGGCGGGGGAAAAACCCTCGAGGGAAAAAACACTCGACCGAAAATAACTAGTTAGAATCTTCGGTGTGAAGGAGGGGTTTGGCTGTAATGTGGTTGCTCTCCCGTCCCCTCTAATGGAGAGGCAGGACGGAGAAACCGACAGTGCACATAAATCACTCACTCTTTTGGCCGACGTTAGGGCAAAGAGAGGCGCCGTTTTAGCGACAGCATTCTGAGAGTTGGCCTGTGCCAGAGGCTCAAACGGGGGCTTCCCCAGAGCCCGGAGCACCAGGGCTAGGCCCCTTTGGGGGTGAGGGGGCGAACAGGCGGTTTTTTGACGCGTACCCCCTTCAGAAAAAACGCTTCGCCGGGGGATAGGCAAAAACTTCCCTCTCACTCTAGCCTTCCTGGCAGGAGAGGGCTGCTGCGTATGTTTTGACTGTAGATGGAGTCAAATCGCTATCCACCAGAGTTTGGCGATACGTCAGCACGAGAGGCAGGGGACACCTATGGGATCCGCGTCCCCCCCTGTGCGCCAGCGCTGGGAGACAGACCAGCGCCCTGCGTAACATGCTGTGTTAGAAGGGGCTCTGGAGCCCTGGATGGTGCGCACCACAATCTCTGTAAGCGTTACCGCTCAGCAACCAGCCCCAAAGTCTCTGGGTTATAACTGGGTGATGACAGATCGAGCTGTTCAGCTGCGACAGTGCGTCTCCCTGCCACGGAAGTTGCTAGGGGGAGGATCCACCAGCAGCTGAACAGGGTCGGGAACCAGGACGCGCTCGTGCGCCCGGTGCCACCAGAGCCATTGACAGATTCTTCTCCTGGATGCGCTCCAGGAATCGAGGGGAAAAAGAAAGCATATAGGGAGAAGGCGTCTACGCCAAGAGGAGAATTGTCCCGCATGCTCAAGGAAAAAAAACACCGAGTGCACTGTGTGTTTTTCTCGTGGAGCGAGCAGATCCACCTCCGCTTCCCTGAACCTGCTCCATAACATTTGAACAATAGTGTGATTCAATCTCCACTCGTTGTGCCCCCCCCTCGACGTCAGGTCGGCCGCCCGTTCGAAAGACATCGGGTTATAGGCCTACACTGCTTCGAGAGACAGCAGGTGACTGTGCGTCCCACAGCGGGAGGCGTCAGGCTATTTCCACTAGCTGGGCTGAGCGTATGTCGCTCTGGCGGATTATGAACGCTGCCGCCGTGATGTTGCCTGTCCGCACGACGACATGTCTCCCCGACACCACTGGGGTGAAGTGTTTCACACTTTCACTACCGTGGACAGCTCCAGGCAGTTTATGTGAGAGGGGAAGGAGGCCAGTCCCCTCCCACCACCTGTGACTCACACATCCTTCCCCAGCCAGTGAGGGACACGTCTGTGTACACCGTCACATATGACGTCACTCTGCCCTGGGGAACCCCGGAAGACAGGATCCGGAGGTTCCCTCAGTATGCCAGGTCTGACAGGAGTGAATGAGGGATGGACAGCATATGCCATTTGTGGCGAATGTGATCGAGCTGTCTGCGAAGAAACTACCATTGGACTTTCCTTATGTAGAAAAGACCCAGGGGAACCACCGTTTGTCCCGCAGACATTATGCTCGGGAGCCGCATCACTGACAGCGATGACACTGGAATGATTTAGACGTGAAAGTAAGCTTCTTTCAGATCCACTGACGTAAACCATTCGTGGTGGCGCACACATTCCAACACGTGCCTGATGGGCATTTGGAAAAAGTGCGCTCCATAATGTATCATTTGAACTGTGACAGGTCAAGGATGGGACGCAGTCCTCCTGACCCCGTCGGGGTGAGAAAATAGCGAGAGTAAAAGACCCTCGTTCTCCTCCCCTTGAAGGACGCGGGAAAAGGCTCCGCTTGTCAGCAGCCCTTCTAGCTCTGACGTCATCACGTCTGACTGTGCTAGAGATGATACCGTCGCCTCCAACACACCCGCGAAAATGAGGCGGGGGGAGGCGAACTGGAGTGTGTAACCCCGTGTTATCGGCTTTGACATCCAAGAGTCGATGTTTGTCAAGCCAATCGATGCTGCGCTGCACCCTGATAGCACATGTCTGAGTGTTGTTCACCGGCATGGCTAGCGGGGAGCGCAGAGCCCACCCCGTCGCTGGGCGACACGATCACTCGTCTCGGCCAGCCCGTGGTAGGGCTTTTAGAAAAGGGCAGTGGCCGGTCACCGCCGTGTGGGGCGGGAGCGGCCACTGGGTTAATGTGTCCCACGTCCCGCCCGGCATCGCCGTGGGGAGGTGGTTCATTCATTGAGCGGCGTCATCCACAATGGGTGGGCGCATTCCCGCTGCCGGCATTACGAGGAGGCCGTGGCGCTCCGCGTGTGGCAGCCTGTGCTTGTGTGGGGAACGACTGTCATATCAGCGCGTTGTTCAGAACGAATAAGGGCTGTATGAATGAGGGGAAAAACGGCTGTTAAGATGGGAGGGAGTGGCCCTCAACATGCCGTTGTGTTTCCGACTCTCAGCCGAAGGACAGACGATCCCCGCGTCCCGTCATTGCCACCGTCCGTGCCGCTTGCTGGGTGGCTCGCGAGACGGATTGGACCCCGTGGGGGCCGCTCGCATGGTTCTCCGACCTCGTGCAGCCTGCCGGCCGAGTTTATGCCGGCTGTCGCTGCGGGGGGACCGGGCCCAAAAAGGCCCGTCTGGGGCTATAGGGCCGTACAGACGCATAACCAGCGTCTAACTGTCGCGGGCAGCTGAGACATGTGGATCCAGGTGTTTCGCTGGGCCACAGTCTGCCAAGCCATGACCCTGGACATCGCCACCGTGATCAGGGTGAGGATGGCGGTGGGCTATGTTGTTAGTGCCGCCAGCCCCTGGGAAAAACCCCGCATCCGTGTCGCCTTGAGCCCGGTTAAACGGGCGTAGCGAGAGAGAGGAAGCCTTCAGATTCCCAGGCTGGGAGAAAAGCCTCCTCCACAAAAAATGTCCGAAGCTCTGTGAAGCGCAGCCAGAGTGATGCCCGTGAAGAGGGCGGCTCCGGGCGTAATGTCCCCGCTCAAAAGGCCGCGGCGGGGCTGGCAGCTCCGCCGGGAGTGCTATGCCTCTCCGCTCTGCCGCCTTCCTGATGACCTCTGGCAGATCAACGAAGAGAGCTTTGGCGGTGGAGGCTGGGGCCGTTTGAGGCAAGGGGGAAGGCCGCTCGGCGGTGCCCCTGGCCGTTCGGGAGACGGAGAGAGCTCCAGTGGGAGGGCGTCGATCGCCGTGTCCAGGCCCAATCCCCCCAGGAGAGAGGGGGGGATTCCTCCCAAGGGGGAGGAGGGAAAAACCGGTAACGGCGGCGCTGTCCGAGAGAACCGAGCCAGCGGACTCATGCTCGTCGAAAGACGCCGTCCGCCAGCGGCTCCAGGGTGTCGCCGTTTCCCGTCTGTCTGCCCCACTGCCGTTCCCGTCCCCGCTAGCCTGGCAAGACCAGAAAAGCCTCCGCCTGTCAGTTTAGCTCTTTAGATGACAGGCGGGGGCAAAGCCGGCAGGAGGCGTGGCGGGTAAGGGCCTGGCCGGCCGAAACGGCGCCGAGGCAGGTCCCGCAGCGGGGGTGAAGGTCCGGCGGCAGGATGTAGCCGGTCCGGCAGGAGGGGCAGACGCGAGCACCGCTGGAAATTCTTAAGCTTGTCTTCATACTGCGTAATTGAAGAAAAAGTGGGAGACGAACAACGGGTCCGCTGTGTACATATACAGTAAATGCGGACGTAGTTGAGGCCCGTGCTGGACGCAAGGGCGGGAAAGAAAATCTTCACGACTGCGCATGCGCGAAGGGATAAACCCAATAGCGTAGCCCTTAGAGGGCGAAGCCTATACGAAATAGAACAACAGTTCTGGCCTGTTTATTGTCATTTGACGTCTGACAACCTTGTTCATCTCAGTCAGTGTAAGATGCAAAGTCATCACTGGCTAATGGTGCAAATACTGCAAATGGTAAGAAAGCCCATTATGTAATGTAGACAGTGAGTCTTCACAGAGTAAGCCAAACTGTGTTTGCAAAATCATTCACATCCATCTTTCCTAACACTCTACACTATGTGCAGCCATTAAAACAAAAGAGGTCTGGGATTTTGTCCAATTAACATTTAACCTGGATACAATCAACTGGAGGTGGAGAATGAGGGAGGGGGAATGTGAAGTGGATTACCCTCATTCTGGATTCTTCAGAGACTATTTTCTATTAAAGATGCCAACTCAATAGTGATTCTACTAAGAAATTTACATAGCTTTTTAGCATGTAAGTGAATACTGGAGTCTATAAATGTGTGAGTCCCATTTGTGCATGGCTATACTTTTTTTTTTTCCTTTCAAAAACAGGTAGGTTTTCCACTGGTTTTGCCTGTAGTGTAAGCTAATAATACAGATCCATCTGCATTCATTTAACCCAAGCTTGAGAATGGATGTCAACAACACAGAGAGACACCAACCTGACAATCAAAAATGAAGAATAATTTATCTCCCTCCATTTTTCTCTCAGCAGAAAGCCAGCTCTGTCAGTGCCCATCAGTGCCGGAGAAGGCATTGTTTGTGCCCATTATAAAAGTTCAGGCCCTCACTAAAGAAACCAGGGAAACAAGGCTCCTCAAGCTTGACAGCAAATCTTTACTAAAAGCATATAATGGGAAACTTATTTTTCCTGCACAAATGCCAACATTATGCCATATGCATGAATAATGGAGGCGGGTTGCAGTGCCCATGCCACTCTGCACTTTGATCAAATCAATATTATAAACGGTTGCCAAAGTAACAGAATGCTTAATTGCTGCATGTTGAATGATAACTAGTGCAGTGTGTTCTCTTAAAAACATGGCTTAATTGGACCCGTGTTGACTTTGCTCCAAAGCAAAGATTCTGCTGAGTAACGCCAGGCCAAACAGGAAACATTCACGTTGACCCCAATGAAATATTTAACCTTTAAAACTAAAATGGCAATTACAATGTAAGTATATACAGTAGCATCATAGTATAATTCTTTTTTATTTAAATCTAAAAACAAACACTTGCAGTCAGTTGTTCTTGATATAGCATGCCGTTTCACCTCGCTGATCCTTCTCTGCCTATTCAGCATGTGGGGGGACCACAATAAATCTAATTCTCCACTCCTGCTCCAGAGGTCCAGGAAGACCGTGTCCACTTCCTTACATTAATCTTTTAATGGACTCTCCCTCCTTCTCTTTGGCAGGTGCACTTCCCCCGACAGGTCAGCAACGATTGCCAGGGTCATTAGTCCTCTGATAGGCTGAACGATCTGATCAGCAACAATGGGGACAAGGTTGGGGAGAGACAGCGCTGAGCTAGCTACACAGCTCTGGGTTAAAGAGAAGAGTGGCCTTCACAAGGTCAGTCTGAGAGACAGCTGGAGTCACTTTAGCTCTGAAGAACAGGGTTTGGGTTTGTGCTGCAGTGATGATACTTCACGGTATAAAGATTGCACTATGAATACTGTATTTTTATAATAGAAGGAGTAGAACCTCAATATTGTGTCTTCAGTAACAAATGCATTAAAGCAGACAGATCTTAAGCTTTTTCTGTATAGAGAACCTTAAGCCTGGTTTCTTTGTACTTGAAAATCAGATAAGACCTACCTTTTAAAGCATGTGGTCTGCACTTTATGGATTATGTAATTATACTGCATTATGTTCTATTTTATGTTTTTTCATGTTCTTGTGAAGCACTGTAATACTTAACTTGTTTCACTGTAGTGACCTTAGCTTTCTGGAAATAAAGTTTGGAAAATAGCTGAATAGATTTGAAGCCTTCAGTGTACTGCAAAATACTTAATCTTTAGCAAACTCCTCAAATGTGTTTTGTACAGCACAGGCCTGCAGATCAAGGTCAACTTTGAATTGTGTGACTGAGTTCACTGGCTCAGATTGCAGTGGATAAGGCTGGAAAAGCCAGATTTTCTCTTAATGAGCCCAGGGGAGAGTATATTATAAAACTAAAGGGTGAGATAAGAGAGAGGATGTCTGTTGTCCATGAAAAGCTTTTGGACAGTCTTCGGATGCAGTTTTCAGAGCCGGCCACATCCCAGTTTAAATTAACTGCAGACAAAAACAGTTTAATCCATATTGTCTGAGTTGAACAAATGGGCTGGAGTTGATGGGTTGATAGTGGGTAAATGTATTCTTTAATCTACACTGGGGTGAAAGGGCTACTCACAACAAGTCCCTTGAGAGATTATACCAATTGCCATTTAAAAAATGAATTCAGTGACCTACAGTAATGTGAATTTCATTTGCACACTATTTCCCACCAGACAATTGTGTGTGTTATGCATTTCCTCCCATCACAAGCGATGAAAAGCTCTTTTATCGATGGCTTTTTTCACTGAAGAAAAAAATCGAAAGATTAGGCAAATTATCAGTGCTTCCTCACTTAAATGACACATCAGCTATCTAGAACTAATCTGATAAAGATGACTGTTTTGATAAATCTTACAACTCTTAAAGAAATTCTTTTACGCTTCAAATCCTCCATGCCTTTGCACACAGAGAAGCTTTTTAGTTGCTTGGCAAGAGATGTATCACAGGTAGTTATCAGTTCTGCTGACAGGGTCTTCTCCAAAGTCCTGAGAACTGCAGCAATCAAGCCACTTTATAAAAAACAACAACAATGGTAATCTGGGTTGGTCTCACCAACACAGACCTGAATTGGTTCAAGCAATACCATTAAGTAAATTAGCAGCTTAGATTCTGACCCCACTAGTCATTAAATCAATAACAAAATTGGCCTTCTACCACCTAGAAGGCTGAATTACTGAAATGTGTTTTGTGCATTTGATTTTTTTGTACTTTACATTTAAGTTTACTGTAATCTGTAAGGCACATTGGGTTGCCTTTGGTAATGAAAAGTGCTATATAAATAAAATTGCCTTGCCTTTTAAGTAACTACGTTTGTGACATTCACCCATCACTAGCGGATCAACTCATGAACAACTCTTTTTGATCATTGACTACATTCTTTTTAGGATATTTATTTCCATCAACAGTTACACAGCTTTAAAAAACTCAATTAAGACCTGATTGATGAATTAACACTGATTAAAACCCTAAATTCTCAAATCTGTTTGCTTGCCTCCAACTCCTGACTATACCTAATCAACAATGAGCAGAGATTAACTGCCTTAAGTTATTTCTTGCTTCCTGCTTTTTGTCTTGTCTTTGTACACAAGATAACATTTATGTTGATAGATCAAGAGGAATCCCATGATGTGCCTTCTTTTGCCAAGTAATAATATTCTAGCCATTAATCAAATTATGCTACGGTTTGCATAACAGCAACCCCACAAACACGCACACACAAAACGCAACACGCGAGTCAAATTTAGTAACCAGCATGGGCTGTTGAACCCTCACTTAGAGTAACAGCGTTCTCTCATGTTATTATTTTAGAAGACACAAAACACTTGGACTGATTAGTTCTGGGAATAAATGATCTTTAATTAGGCTAAGTGCTTCAGAGGGAATATTTTAATATAAGAGCAGCCCTAAATGGCTACAGACAAAAACAGAAGCTAATATAAGGCAATATGTTCTGTTTCAAAGGCACTTTTCAAAGAGGAGAGGGAGAGTGAGGCTGTGTGTGATGTAGTTTGTGTAGTATTCAAATAAGCAGTTTTGCTTCCTCTTGTAGTTTAATTAATAAACCATTAACTGCTATACTTTGCCTTTATTTGACAGCACAGCTCAAGATCAACAAGAAAGGGGCAACACACTACCAGTTAAGCTACTGGGGAGCCCAATGAACTGCTTTACTTAAAGATCCAATATGGGATCAGTGACAGGAAAGGTTTAAAAATATGAACATCACAAATTATTTAAACTGATGTCAGTAAACTGCATCCAGAGCATGTTAACTAGAATATTAAAGGGATATGAGGCCAATTATGTCTCACACTATAGGGGACCAGCTTTTCTCTCTATAGAGACATACTGTAAGTTGTTTCTGTTTATGAGACAAATTCAATTCATTGATAGAATAATTATATCTGTATTTTGCCTTTGTTAGCTGGTTTTAGTTTGGTGTGTTAACATGCTAACATTTGATAATTAGTACTAAACACAAAAGTACACCTGAGGCTGATATATTGGTATTTGTATTGGACAAATTGGAATCAACCTTTTTGACACCAGGTATTCTGGCAAAGCACAGGTATAACTCGGCTCTTGAGTCTCTGAAATATCCCCTGATGGCCCCAAGACCATCTCCTCTGAAGTCCTTAAGAGGACTCCAACTCAAAAAAACTGACCAGTACAATGACTTGGCAAGTTATCTTGGAACTGGCATCAGGCCTCAGTGCACACAGTTAGAGGGTGCTTCCTCAAAAGGCAAGAGGTTTGTTGCGGCCAACAAAGAAAATGGGACCAAGAGTATCGTGTCTTCCAGGCCAAATGGGAAACCAATTCACTTTTTACGGAATTCAAAGGCAAACTTACGTGCTAAGTGTGCCTCATAACAACATCTGGAAACAATTGTACCATTATTGCATGAGTTTTGTCATTGCACTGAAATAATTGTATATCACTCAGGAATGTGGAGGTTTTGTTTCTGTGTTAAGTTCATTAAATGAATAGAATCACTACTAAATTTATATATGAAAAATAGAGATGGTGGTTAAATAAACTTTGATTACCGGTATATATTTTGTTTTTATTAATTTAGTACCTATACATGGCTAATTGAGTGATTAGGGTTACAGTATCCTACTGGTGTTAGTGCACAGTCACAATCTGGTGAGGATAACATTTTTGTGGCCCATAATCAATGTTGCTCAGCCGTGATCCAGACGAACACGGTCAATATTATGACTCCCTTTTAACTCAAACTCAAGATCCGCTTAACAAAATCTGTCAGTGAAGTTATTAAGATTAGAGTAAATATACAGTCTTTATGTACACATGTATTCTTACAATATCCTCTTACCATAAACAGCTCAAAGTCTGTACAAACCACCATTGTATACCTGTTTTACCTGACATTTACAAATACAAGAAATGTTGCACTTACACAACAGTTGATAACATAAGGAAGATTAGTACAGTCCGTTTTCATGTGTATGTTATAGTTTTAGTTATTTTAATTGACCAAGCCAATAATGCATACTACGAATAGAAATGCAGCTGGTACAGTGTAAACTAGGTCTTACAAAATGGCTTTTACTTTACATATGTACAATGATTGCTTCTCTCAAGGACACCTACTAGCAACTGTTTTAACAGTTAATAACATATTGAAAATATGTACACCATTTTAGGTGCACAATACAAATAAGACTATGAATAAGAAAGTTGGATGTAAGCCAAACTGACAGAGCTGAGGGGTCAGGGTCTGCCATAGAACAAGACTAGGACATTGTCTGTATCCTTGACGTTCCACTTCTGGGATTGGTCCATTGCCGCCAGAAAATTCACCAGACTTCACTCATTAAGGCCAGATATCCATTGCCTTGGGCTTTCTTTGAGTTTGCATTTTAAAATCCAATCAATGTATAATGACTATTGTTTACATTTTCTCAGATCGCGGCAAGGTAAATGGACCAGACAGCTAGCTAGAATATCTGTCCAATCTGAGTTATTGCAGTTATTCCCAAGCCTATTTTGCAGCTGCACCATGGCTTTCCTCCCAATTGTCCCAAGACAATTGTGATTGGTTTAAACAAATGACAATATAACCAGAGTTTTCCTCCCATTCCCGAATGCTATGTCGAGTAGCCAGACCCTCCTCCAGCGCCCTTTGGAGGAAGAAGCCCTGCCGCCCTAACTACAACAGCAGCATGCGGGAATAAAGTGCCATATATCAAGAAACATTGCTGGAAGGCATCAAGACAGTAGGATCTCAGTGTGGGTATTGTCACTATAAAAAACTAAGTTCTATTCAAATTGTATAGTAAGAAGTTTCCTTCTACACTGATTGAATCATAAGTGATTAAAACATGAAGACAATTGCATACTAATATGCTGGTAACAACACTAAAAGCTTTTCCAGCTGGGCTCCCATAGCACATGGTGTAAATAGCTGTTTCAGCAAGCCCAGTCTTTGACAGCCTGTGATTTCTAAGGAACCTTCCATTACACATCAAAGCAAGTGACGGTAGTTTATTTATCTTGTAAACACATGCGCATTGCCAATTACGCCAACATATCATGTTAAAAGAATTCCACCTCCATCAAAGTCACGACTGTTCGATAGAACGATTTTTTCCCCTCTTTTCTTCTATTCTCTCGCCAGGACGGGATTAAAAGCTGGTTATCGTTCAATTTCTTTAATGTCGCCTCTCTCCCTGCTGTGGTTTCAAGCTAATTAAATTTCTTCTGGGGCGATGCAGTATTGGCTGGCTGACAGGTAACATTATAAAGCGTGACCTTCCTCACGTTGTGATCCTTCTGACAGCTCAGAAATCCTGCTGGTGGGGAGCAGTGGGATGAAGGTAGGACAGTCACCAACCTTTCATGCAGTAGATACACTTGTCAAGTCAAGTCAGACTTTGTCAAGCAAATGTCATATAAATAAGCTGGTTGTACTCTATGTAGAGTTGTCAAAAAAAGTGTACTATTTTAGTATGTATACTCTTTGCATAAACATCATATAAAAACACATTAGTATTGAGTATAACATCCCATCAGCAATGAGGTATTTCGAGACAGCTGAACAATGACCGAAATAAAAGGTTGACTCATCTCTGAGTAGGATGAGAGAGGAGCTGCAGTGGAAGCTTCTGCAACCAGTCAGTGTTGTGTATGTATTGTTGGTACTATTGATGGTTTCCAGTGGGATATTCAACATTATGAATATAATAAAAGCATTGGAAGAACTTTGGAAATAAACCTTTTATGTATACACACACACATGTATTGCCAACATTACCTCCATCTACACACTTGCCTGTGGGTTTGTACAGCGATCTTTCTCCTGCCTAGTCTGTGAAAGTTTTGTATTGCGCTTGCCTGTGTCTGTGTTTAAGTGTGAGGACAGTGTGTGAGGACAAGCGAGCACTATGTCCAATTGTCCATTCACTGAACTCAGCAGGGTGTTGAGGGCCCTCTGGCCAGACAGCCTAACACTCAGACTGTTTGTCAGGCTTCATTCCAGATCCTCGAATAATGTCTTGTTGTGCTGCTATGCCCAAAAAAAGACCGCATTTTAAAAATCACATGAACAATTATTTGGAAACGATAAAAAGAAGAATGCTAACATAAAAGTAGAGGTTGCTGTAATCCTAGGTTTTAATATAAATTTGGAAAATCACTCTACAGGCCAAAGGAAAGGGGAATCTGTGCATGCTGCCCTCAATAAGGAGCTCCTGCTCAAGGTTTAGGCTCTACCAAAGCGTTCACATCATTTTAAAAGGAGGTTGTTTACCTGATAATTGTGATTGAGAAATGTAAAAAGAGGTAAGAGTGAGAAACCGAAACATGCACAATGATGCAGTGGAAAAATAGGGAGAAAAACAAAAAAAAACATTTTGACAGATACATTTGCCAGGATTGTTTTCCCACTAATCATTTGAGCCTGTAAATACATCAGAAACAGGATGTGAAAAAGAGCTTTTCAGCCAACGTCTCCAGGCTGGCAGAGAAATATAGCCAGAAATATGAAATTGTCTTCATGCTAAATTGCACATGGTTTCTCAAACCTCACAACCCATACTGCCTTTGATGATGACGTTCTTGGGGATAAGCTAGGCATATTTTTTTTGAAATCTTTTCTCAGCTGTTATCAGTTCATATTAAAAGGTTTTTGGTCCATAATGACATTTAGAAAAGATGATACTCTTTTAAAATGAGCAACAGATAAAAAACAAACCATGATTTCCAAAGAATGTGAAGCAATTTAAACCCTTGGATGATAAAAAAAATATTACAGTAAATAATGGCTTTTACCAACATTCATCTCATCTCTATGATTCATTAAAATAAGAAACGCTCCAAATACTTTATACAGTTCAATGTGTATGGTTTTGAAGGAGCTCTTGTACTACAGCAGCCAATAAAGCACTCAACCAATTTATGGGATCATTCTCTGTGACCTCTGGTGGCAAAATACAAAACATGGAATATCTGACCTTGACACTGACATTTCTGAGCTACCAATTTTTTTTTATGTACCCATAACAGTACAGTGCTACACACCAATGGTGTTACGTTATTGGCTGCTGACAAAGATTCCGCAGCCAACTTTATTTCATCAAAAAAAGAAGAAGAAGAAAAAAAAGGACGTTGGCCAGAATCATCACGCATTTTTCCAGATGTAGAAATTTTCTACCATAGAAACATTTAGTCGCTCGTGGTGATAAACCCAAAGAGAAGAATTACCCGACACTGTAACTTAACTCAACTCTATGCAATGCTTCAGCCAGCATCTAGTAGGTGGAAATTGTGGTGCTTGTTGCACTGCTGTCAAGTGGCAAAAAAAGAAAGCGAAATGGGTCAGGGGTGTTATTTGGTATAAAAAAAAAAAAAAAAAAAACTAATTTCCAAAAAAGCAATCTTGAGGTCTAATCTCCTTTTGTCTCCCTCGTTCCCTGTTCCTGATCTAACAAAGCTGGTTAATCAGGTGTTGGTGGAGGTAAACTGTCCTCTAGCTGCAGTCTGTTTGGGGTTTCCATGTTTGCTAAATCTTTTATAATCTTTCAGCAATCAGATCCTATTACTGACAAAATAATATTACTGACAAAATAATAATACCCCAGCAGCACATCCTTTTTCAATCAGAACACATAGACCACTGGTATATTATGACATACTACTAAAATACTTTTCTAAAGTGCGAGAACTATGAGTGGAAATTTATAAATCGTATTTGTCATAGTCCTGCTTCCTACAGTAGAAGCATAATATGACTACCTACCTAAATATCTGAATGGGTGGGAAGAACATATTGTAATCCTGTGTACTCAGTTACACACTCTGGAGATTTTTGCATTGGAAAAGAGGAGCGGGCCAATGTTGTGTTTTTGTTGTTGTTTTTGATCTTGCCCGTTGTGGTGCCTGGTACCCCCGATGGACTTGGCTTTGACGTGTAGTCCTCTGTAAACCTCAACTTGGCATGATGTTTGCTAATTAAACAGATAGGTAACACTGGCTTTAAAATTTATGCTAAAAAGGAGTCCTCAGCACAATAGGGCCCCATGATGCTTGCTGCAGTCTTCCCTGCGAGAGTTGCAAAAGGAAGCAATAACAGCTAAGTAAACTACATTTGGAATCACAGAAAAAAAAGTGAGATAGAGTTTGCTAAGTGCGCATGTGAAAGAGAGATATAGCTTTTATTACTACCCCTAAACTTCCAGATATGGCTCCAGTGTGTGCTGCATATTTGAGAGCCCGGATGAGATTTTCAATACCATAACAGCATCTCAGCACACATTCCAAGGAAACACATTCAACAGTACATAATTTACTTCAAATAACTGCACTAAAAGCCAAAGACACCGTGCTGTGCTTGTTTCTCTTTTATTTGACCATCATGTTCAGAGGCACTTTAGTTGACCTCAACACAGATAGAGTCACACATCCACTTCTCTGTTTTGCACAAAATGATGTGCACTAAAACCCACTGGAAATCATCACCTCAGGGGTCTTACTATTTATAGTTCACTCTCTAACCCTTTCCTAAACCCCTGTTTTCCTGCAATACATAGCTCCATGTTGTTCTCTCTCTCAAACTTTTTCTCTCCTTCTATCTGCATGATGGAAACATATTTCTGGCAGTAAGCTCCTGAAACACAATTCCTCCCCTGTCGATATCCTGCTGCCTCCATCACACCTTCATCCATCTGTCTCTCCTCCCAGTCTCTCTCCCTGCCTGCATCTTTTACCCATGTCTCTGCACTCTCTCTTGTGTCCTGTCCACCAGTCTTCCCGGCTGACTGATCTGTGGCTAAGATTCCCTGCATTGTGCAGAGTATAGCTCCAAACCCTTCCCCCTTAATGCCACAATCAACCATCTTACTCTTCAGCCCTCCTCCCGGTCCATCTTCATTCTGGGCAATTTCCGTCACTCTCTGCGGGGAGGGTCTCTGATGCATTTTGTAGTGTGAATCACTCACACCTTGCACCCCCCCCCATCCTTAGCCATGACACTGCACCGAGACTCGTCTTCGCTCCTCGTCTCTCCGTTTTTCACACCATTTCATTCTGTCAGGTGTGGACGGCGCCTTCAAATCTCTTACAAGGATGCTGTTTCATTAGGTGTTAAAATGGCTAACACACTAACTCTCTCTCACACACACTCTCACACACACACACACACACACACACACACAGTAAACACTCTGGGGCGGAACCACACAACACGCACACAAAAGCTATTGACTGGTGACAATGGCAATAATCACCTACACTAATCCATTTAGAGCCTTTGTCATTCGTGCTAGCATGGAAGGGGGATTGAGTGGGATTGCGCTGGCTCTCCTCAATGTGATAAATTCTCGGCGGTGCAGGCAAGATGTGTCAAAGTCAGCCTCAGAAACCTTGTTAAACAAAGCTAATCTGGCTACGGATTGATCTAAAGCAAGGCAACACAAACCAAGAAGTAAACACAAACACCCTCTGAAACACTTTCTACTGCTGAACCAGCACAATGTCAAGACTGACCTTTGAGTTTTAAAAAATAATGCAATCTGTGATACCAAAACATACTGCTTTGGACAAAAGTACAAAATGCCATGGTACCATAGATGCTGAACTATTATGTGAAAATAAAAACATGTTTTTATGAAATCCAATAAAAAGTGACTTGAACCTGCTGCTCTGGCACCGTTTCAATGGGCCTTTATCCCAGGTCATTTTAATGTGGCAGTTTCAAACTATCTTTGTTAGATTTAGGCAATCTGAGCAGAATTAAGTATCCTTTGTTCAATGTTGGATCAGCTGGTCAAATAAAATAAAAAAAATGTCTTGTGTATTTCAATCAAAAGTCAATTGGACTTGTTCCTGATAATACCTACATGTTTTCATGCTTTTTCGGGAAACAGCACGGACCTCCATACTACATTTATTCTCAAGATGGTGATTGTATTTCTTTTCATTATTGTGTTTCTGTAATGTTGAGAATCAACACTGATGTGTTGTGGTCTTTGGTTACTTTTAAATTATGGACTAATGAACAGTGGATTGATTCTTTTATTACTATTCTATATTATATTTCAAAGTAAGAGAGAATGAATGAATGACTTAAGTGTTAGCATACCTGTTGTTTTAGGTTATTAAACATAGCAAAAATGACCAATTATATGCCTTAAATACTGTATGTAGACTAAAAGTACTGAATAATGAGTCATTGTAAAAAAATCTCTCATTTGCATTCTGCTAGTTGCCCCGTACGTACATCCAGTATATCCCTATGCAACAATGCAACATGTAACAATAGCTTATTAAGGGGCTAATTTCTGTGTTAACTTGCCGTTGGACAAACATTTGAAATAGTCACTGTCACAGGCTATCATTTGTCTTTTTTGATTGGTTGCCAACTTTCAAGAAGGGGAGTCTTATATAGTACGAGCTACTCAGAGGGCAAGGAAGAAGAGTATTAGGAAGTAGCGATATGGTCACATGAGAGTGGCGTGATGCAGATGATAGCAAGAGAAAATACAGAAACTTTTCTTTAACACAAAAAAACTAAATTTATAAAATAATATGACTGAATATTTTTTTCATAAACATTCTTAGCTATTTCTGTATTTAGGGCTGCACGAGTATGGCCAAAATGATAATCACGATTATTTTGATCAATATTGACATGACATATAATTTGTTGATTTTAACCAAAACAAATGTTATTGTCACATAGGCTATTTATAACTGCTTTAAACATCCATATTGTGCTACATTCCTCTTATGTTGAAGTTGTATGTTGTACATACATACAGCTGCTACAAATGTAAATAAAAATTATCATAATAAATAGCCAAGGATATATCTTAAGATATATATCTCTGAGGAAGCTCCTTCACTTGTTTTCAACAAAGCTGATTAAAAGAGCTAGTGTGGACCGGCGCTGTCACCGCCGTGTCTCTCCATGTTGCTGGGAGCCGTGTTTGAGTGAATGGGGGTGGGGCTGCGCGGAGAGTAGGAGGAGAGATCCAAACACAGGCAAGGCTTTACAGAAGAAATGGGTCATGTAACGCAAAATTAAACCATATCAATATAAACAACATTCCTTCGTTTGTGGAGAGGCAACGGATGCGAGGACATTAGGTGCATTAATGCGACCTAGGAAAAATGTTAGTCGCACCCTAGAGCCCTGTGAGCTAACAGACACTAACTAGCACGGGTCACTGCTGTTGTCTGAAAAACAACACAGACGGGACAAAATGTTGCGTTTACTGGTAAACTGGTAAACCTTGAGACCGGTGTATAATCGACTGCTATCTGTTGGGGAATTACAAAATTACTCTATCCTCTGTGACTGTCTACATCTAGAAACTAAGCTGCGCGGTGGAGGGAACAACTCTGACCGGCACATAATCAGACAGTGGTTTACGGAGCTGTAGATTGGCTTTGCAAAACCCGGAGCCTTCTATGAACTGAATGATACATTTAAAATATCGCTTGATTACGCAAATTTGATCATGGAAAGCCAAAATCGTGATTGTGATTAAAATTCATTGTGCAGCTCTATCTGCATTCATGTATAAGTAGTATGTATACAATAAAACAGCACTACGCTTCACTAAGAGTACAATATTTGTCTACAATTCCTAATTTAAAAAGGTTAATCCCTCACTCTTCTCTCTGCCTCGTCTCTTTTCAATGCTGCCTCTGTAAGCTTGATCAATAGATTGAAAGACTGCCACTGGCTTTGTATCCATCAACAAATAACTATGGAAATAAAAATCAATGGTCCAACAACAGAAAATCACTGGTTCACCAATTAAAGCCTGGCACCTTTCAGAAAGCGCCTGTGGGCCATGCACTTTGGGAAAGTTGCCATGGACTGCAATAAAAAGGATAACAAATCTCAGTGTTGGCAAAAAATAAAAAAGTTATTGTCAAGCAAATAAGACCCTTTATGTTCTGTTTTGAACTCCTGAATGTAACATCATGATGATTTCAAGAAATACAATCGCCTGCTTGAAGGAATCAGCATAAAGACATGCATGATTGGCCTACTGCAGGCAAAATGTGATGCAATTCTTAGTGCAGACAGGCTGTTCATAGCTGCTGTAAGGAAGCGCTCATCTGTCAGCATGATCATTATCCTCAAAATCCAAAAACACTCCGTCATTGACCTTCTTATTCAATTGGTTTACTGTTTAAACACATTATTCACATACACTTTCAAGTGGTGTTGAGCCATTGGAAAATCCTCAAATAATCATGCGCTTACAGTCATGCAGACAAGCGGTGGGCAGAACACACAGTTGTGAGCACCTCTTTGATTCAACCCGTTACCCTAGCAACCACATGACAAATGGTCACCAAGGCCTGTCATTTACAAAGCCCTGTGAAAGGTATTATGACTGGCAGACTGTGGTGACGAACAGTTGCTTAGATCTTCAGGCCAGTTGATTTCAGTGCTAAATAGCAAAAAACTGTCCTTTATAAGCATTATTAGGTAAATGCAGCATTGAACAAAGTAGCAGTTTTTCTAAACGTGATATAATGTGAGACAATTTACACCCAGCAATCAAATCACATATTCCGTGATGCTTTTATTGCCGCTAAAAAAACCCACCAATGACGTGCTGCTGTGTAAGGTGTTTTCCCATATTTCACTAAAATCTGCCAACAAATTGCGACATGAATTCAACTGGAGATAACAGCAACACAGATGCAAAAACAACAATAAAAAGACTAAAATAGCAGCACTTCACATCAGCCTGAGCTCCCAGCAGGCTGGAGATTTGAGATGGGTCTATGCAGCAGGTTCTCAACCTCCCTCTTTCATTAATCACTGTAAAGATCATCTCAGATAGCCAACCGCAGGTTGAGGTTGGGGAATTGGGGGATGGGGGTGGGGGCTGAAGGTGAGGGCCAAAGATGATAAAAGTTGGAGTTGATGGCACTAAAAAAAGAGAAGGAAAAGAGAAAAGGAGGAAGGGCTGGGCTTGATATAGAAGTACCTAGTAAGGTGATAGGTAACAAGGATGTGGGCCAAGATGGTTTAGAGATTTGAGGCCCGTGTTGCTTTGGGCTTAAGGGTCCTTGACCTATTTTTAATAAAAGTGAGAGAAGGTTGGGAGCATGCAGAAAACCGAGGGAGTAAAGTATGGGTTTCACTCAATGTCCACTTTTTACTTACTTAAGCTTTATCCCCTGTGACTTACACACTGGATTATAGTGAAGTAAAACATTGAAAGATCAGCACTTTTAGATTAGAAATAAGGAATTGCTCACACAAAGCACAAAGTCAAAAAACAAATTAAAAAAAGGTCACCTGTGGCCAGGTTGCTCGGTGGTGGAGCAGGCGCACGTGTGTTGGGGGGGGGTGTTTGTGCCTGGGCGCAGTCCAGGGTTCAAGTCAAACCTGTGACGATTTCCTGCATGTCTCCCCCCCCTTTCTCACCTAACTGTCCTGTCAAAATTAAAGGCGGAAAAACCCAAAAAATAATTTAAAAAAAGGGTCACCTCCTTTTGGAAAAAAAAGGATACCAGCTTACCACTATAGTTAGATTCTATAAACTATCAATTCAGATGAGAAGTAGCTGATAGTTAAATGTGACTATTACTGTGTGCAAACTAAATGCTGCTATAATCCAAATTTAACAATTAATGGATCATATAAATACTTTCATGTGAAAGGGGTCAGTTGTAGTAACTTATACATACAATCAACCTTTTACAAATAAACAGTTGGTAACTTAACTTTTATTAAAGGTTGTGCCATCTGGTCCATTGATAATTGTACAATGTGGTAGCATAGCAATGAGCGATATAAACAATATGCAATATAAACAATACAAAATTGGCCTACGATAGAGATTTTAATTATATCGCGATAATTAATGTTGAGGACGCAATCTACCCGCGAATTTAGAGCCACAAGCTGCAACGCATCATCGCCATCTTGAGTAAACATGGCTGAAAACAAAACGGAGCTGGTGAAAAAGACTGTTGCAACATCCATTATTTGGACTTGGTTTGGATTTAAGACGCTACAACAGACCAGTGGTCGAGCCGTACCATGGAGCCTTTCATCAGCTCGACAATTCACTATACAACAGGCGATTGGAATCATGGCAGCCGGTGTCTGCAGACGTCGTACTTCCCCGCGGAACATACGGCCGTGTATGTGTGTACAAGTGTGCTCAAATGCGTTACATTACGCAGCAGGTAAGAATTTTTGTTTTAAATATGTTTTTATTTATAGTATCTGTGCATCTTTGCCTAATACTGAAAGTATTTTCAGTACAGTGTCTGTTCCTTAACTATAAAGACACCAGTTTTTCCTGTTCTCTGCATCTTGAGTGGCATTTAAGAACCAAGGACTTAAATTAACTAAGTCAACTAGAGTACTTGAATTTTATTAATTGGCAACATTTTGTTGTTTAATTACAGCTTTGCTCAATAAATGTTCTTAAAACTACATAATACATGTCTTTCTCTTTAAAAAAATACATACATTTAGCAGTTTGACTTTCCTTAGGGTGTATGTAACTTGGTCTGAAATAGTTCTATTATAAATTTATATATGGCAATGTATATCGCACTATGGATTTTAGGCCAAATCGCTCAGGCGTAATGAACCAATGTATTACAGCGACAAAAGCATGACAGAAGACATACTACAGGGACAAATATGATGAGCTAGCGGCCACATGGGAAGAATTGCAGGCCAGAGGTGTATATCTGCCTGTAGTTTACTTAATGCTTTCCAAAAAGGATGTATTTGGGGAATATAAGTCATCTTTTTCAGTTATTCCATCATGACCATTTAAAAGTCTGGGGAAAAAAATGGAAATGCGTGTCTAACAATAAATGAAAAAACAGGCAGGCAGTGCAAAGTAAATGTTTTCCGGTAAGTCTCAAAAGGTGAATATGAGTTCTAGTTACTACAAAAGCTCCAGTGATCTGTTGGCTTGGCCCCCAAGCAAACACACAAGCATACACACAGCATGGGCCAGGTCATATTTCATAGCTTTAATGAATTGCTGCGGCCGCTACTGACAAACAAACCCCAGTGCAGAGAGAGAATAATAAGCGCTGCATAATAACTGTCCCTCATCAGCATTCACTCATCATAGCACTGTATAGCACACTTTCCTCCTCATCTCCCCCTTCACACTTCTGTGAAAGAGGGAGTTGGTAAAGCAGAGCGGGGCGAGCAACAAGGCTCCCATGGGAGCTGGTAACACGATAGAGCCATTATGTGGAAATAGGCTCGTGCATTTCAGGGGCCAAAAGGGGGCAAGCTTAAGTAAAGAATCCCCACTATTCACTTTCACAGCAGAGATGCAGCCATGGAGCGCCACAAAGGCTTTAACAATGTCTCATGCACACAAAAACACACACTCTTGCATTTATTCAAACAGTGTATTGACCATTGAAATTGTAGCCTGCACAAACATGCACATTCATATACAGGTTGACAAACACAATCTGAGCAGGACAAAACAGACCTGAAATATATACGCCCGAGTGTTTTACAGCCGGTAGCTGCAAACTCAAATTACCATCAGGTATTCTACTTCCTCCGCACATTTCCCTGCTGTTTAAAAAGTGAATGAATCTGTTACCCTGTCGGGTAAAGGCATTTTCATTACTCAATGCTGTTGCACATTCAGAAAATGCTTCTGCGAGAATATAATAATGGCATCACTGCCCCATTCTTGCTCTCAAGCGGCATTGTTGTCAAGACCTATTGCCAACATGGAAGGTTTGTTGTATTTCAAAATGAGGATTAAGATTGAATAATTTATACAAATGCCCCAACAGCTCTTTATAACAGCACAAACCCATATACAACTCGGTACAACACAGTCTCCCTTTTTCTACTGTTACGCTCACTGTCTGCAATCCCTGAAGCAAAATTGACCAAATTAATGCTACTTTACAGTTCACTATGTTATATTGGGACCACATATATCACACATTTACTTTGACATGATAGGCAATAATAAAGTCGTGATGTACTGGGAGTAATGAGGCACTTTGAGTGTGGCCACAGTTCGCTGGGTTCATTAATAAATAACCTGATGATTTGCAGGCTACATTTTAGTTGTATTTACTGGGACTCCTTACCCAAATACAGCCACTATACTGTCAGTTCTGACCGTACAGTATGGATAGTATTTGAACACCCTGCTATGTTGCAAGTTCGCCCACTTAGAAATCATGGAGGGGTCTGAAATTGTCATTGTAGGTGCATGTCCACTGTGAGAGACATAATCTAAAAAAAATATCCAGAAATCACAATGTATGATTTTTTAACTGTTTATTTGTATGATACAGCTGCAAATAAGTATTTGAACACCTGAGAAAATCAATGTTAATATTTGGTACAGTAGCCTTTGTTTGCAATTACAGAGGTCAAACGTTTCCTGTAGTTTTTCACCAGGTTTGCACACACTGCAGAAGGGATTTTGGCCCACTCCTCCACACAGATCTTCTCTAGATCAGTCAGGTTTCTGGGCTGTCACTGAGAAACACGGAGTTTGAGCTCCCTCCAAAGATTCTCTATTGGGTTTAGGTCTGGAGACTGGCTAGGCCTCGCCAGAACCTTGATATGCTTCTTACAGAGCCACTCCTTGGTTATCCTGGCTGTGTGCTTCAGGTCATTGTCATGTTGGAAGACCCAGCCTCGACCCATCTTCAATGCTCTAACTGAGGGAAGGAGGATACACATATACATATACATATATATACACATATACATATACATATATATACACATACACTACCGGTCAAAAGTTTGGGGTCACTTATACATTTCCATACCACTCCATTATAGACAGAATAGCTGCTAATTTGGGTGGGGGGGCTGATCTTTAATGCAATATCTACATTGCCCATTATCAGCAACCATTCATCCAATGTTCCAAAGGCACATTCTGTGTACTAATCTATCATTTAAAAATAAAAAACTAGAAAAACATTGGAGAACCATTATACTATTATGTAAGCACATAATGTAATCTGAAAACGGCTGCCCTGGTTAAAAAAACAATGCAACTGATCTCGGCTGGCATTCTGTCTACAATGGAGTGCAATGGGAATTTCTATGTGACCCCAAACTTTTGACCGGTAGTGTATATATATACACACATATATATACACACATACAGACAACAAATGACCCAAGTGAGCAATTAAGTTAAAGCCTGGTATTAGTAAAGTCAAAATATATACGATTATCAACTGAGGGTATTTTTTTGCAGAAACGAAAGGAGACATGTAAAGAGTCAAGGACACGGTTTTTAGCCTGAAAGTTTCCCCACCACATTTTTTTCAGTAGTTCATTTGAACCCAGGACATTTTTCCTTGTCAGAAGAAAGGGGGCCTATTTTTATCTTTCCTTCTTGTTCAACAAACCCACAGGGAATTTAGCCGTTCTTCCTTGATCCAGGCGGGATGGTGGGTTTAAAGGGATTCCTGTCCTTTTCCATAAGAGGCCTAATACCAACTTCAGTGCACCATTGCTGCTGTGCTCCATGTGTTCTCTAAACACTGGAATATTAAAGCTGCAGCAGGTAGAATTAGAAAAACCAGAATTTGAAGTATAGGACCACTTTCCCTCCCACCAGGTGCCCATACAGCGGCAATTGTGTGATAATGACCCGTCCCGTCCCGTTTGTAATGCCCTTTAAGGTTGACATACTGTGAATCAAGGCTTTTAGTTAGCTACATAAACAGGAACATGAATTAGCCACAGCCATGACTATTGTTAGCAGAAAGCTAAACAACCGGCTCGTCTACTGCATTTAGGTTTCCTCTCCCACGGCCACTGGTTTGTCCTTGTTCAGATGGCAGAAGTAAGTGGTGACTGATGGTGGCAGGCTGCTACCATCCAAAAAAGGAGATGCAAGAGGCTGTGGGAGAGGAGACGTAAACATGGTAGACAAGCCTCGTTTGTGCTGGGCTAAAGGCTAACCCCAGCAGACAAGTTCTCCAAACTGTTTTAATGCCAAATGTCTAATCCCTTGACAACAAACTGTACCAGTTTTCTTACACAATTGTTCCAATATGTAGTGTTGATCACAATAAAGTCTCTCATTTAATAGTTTAGCCTTAAATTAGCTGTAGTCCTAAGTGTCTCTCTCTCTCTCTCTCTCTCTCTCTCTCTCTCTGAAAGGACCTGGGATCATCCAAAGTCTCCCGTGACAGTTAGATTCACTGAAGCCTGAATACAAAGCCAAGGAGGACAAAAAGTCTAGTTTTCTCTCAGACCTCTTGAATTTCAATATGCTGAAAATTATGGAATTAAAAAACAAACAAAAATGCCCCCCCGCTTTACACGTACTGTGCTTTCACAAGGTCTTTCTTCTAGCTTCTAGTCTCTTTAAGCACATATCTATTTGATCTTTTTCTATCTATCTTTAAAGTCAAATATTTTATCTTTCTCCAGCTATATCCTTCTTTTTCATATCTGTTCTAAAAGCAAAATTGCATTTAGTCACCTTTTGAAAAATACCTTAAGCAGGTGAATTGCACATTATTCCCAAACCCCAAAAGAGCTATGGGCTATGGTGGGTATTGACATGAACCTCAGATATGCTGGTAAAAAATTGACTGAAGCAATATAACATTTATATATATACACTACCGGTCAAAAGTTTGGGGTCACTTATACATTTCCATACCACTCCATTATAGACAGAATACCTGCTAATTTGGGTGGGGGGCTGATCTTTAATGCAATATCTACATTGCCCATTATCAGCAACCATTCATCCAAAAAGGCACATTCTGTGTACTAATCTATCATTTAAAAATAAAAAACTAGAAAAACATTGGAGAACCATTATACTATTATGTAAGCACATAATGTAATCTGAAAACAGCTGCCCTGGTTAAAAAAACAATGCAACTGATCTCAGCTGGCATTCTGTCTAAATGGAGTGCAATGGGAATTTCTATGTGACCCCAAACTTTTGACAATATATATATTATATATATATATATTATATATATATATATATATATATATATATATTTATACAATTATACAAAAAAAAAACTAAAAAAACTTTTGCACAGTTGTTAAAATAGCGAATTCCTACTTCTGGGCAAAAAAAGCCCATCCCCTGAACCTTAATATGCCATCTCTCAACACAGTATTCTGTATTCACAATAGATTTAGTTCACTTTCTCAACTCCCTTCAGTAGTCTATTCCCATTTCTCTTGTCCCCCGTGTCTCTATATCTCTCTCAGTTCTCACTAAGCTCAAGGGTGTATTGTTCTTCGAGACTGGAATCATACTGGAGATTTAGAACTGGCTGGATTAGAGGAGGCAGCGTTATCCCTGGTGGCTATTCCCAGGCCCAAAAATAAAAGTCTAAAACCGCCAGAGAATAAAGGAAACAATCCATCATACAGGCTGAAAAATCCTACCTGCGGTCAGTTAAAATATTGTATCTTTAGTGTATGTGTACTGCATGTCGGTGTTAGTGTGTAATGGGTCCATGGACTCAACCAATACATCTCTTGGCATTTTACGCAGTACCATGTATGTATCTCAAGAGGATTTACTATAACACAGTCCCGGATCCTCTGACAATCAGAGAGAAAGTGTGGCTTATGAATCAGTTAAATTCACACCGATGGGATTATGCCAACAAAATCTTGCTATGATCTCCATCCATCCCAGTTCAGACCAAAGATTCATGAGTAGACAAAACCGTTTTAGAACATTGCTGGAAAAGGTTACGGCAGTCTGAACAGGCCCGTCTTAGCTCAACTCAAGACGGGTGATCATGGCGTCTGAAATTTAGCATGTCACGTCGCCTGTGGCTGGTGTTAGAATGTAGGGTACGTAACCTGTTTCAACAGCCAATAGCGAGGTCATCTTAAAAACAATAGCAATAAAATTATCCATAATCCATTTTATTTCAGTGCTCTAATCTGTAAATTGGTCAAAACGGCAAAAAGGCCTGAAAGTCAGAAGTTGTAACGGAATAACTATGTTATTTCCTTTTCCAAATAATGATAGTGTTAAGTTTAAGTAAGTACTTTCGGTGTTTGTTCCCTGCACCTAGATATAATCAACTGACTAGCCTTAATTAGCATTTGACTGCCTCACACCAACCCAAGCTTCTAAAGAATTGATTAAGTCATATTTGACATTTAATGTACAGGAGGAGGCTCATTGCCCCCACACAGCAAACAGCAGTGTGTTGTTGTGTTAATTAGGTCACGTCTGGCATTTAACATATAGAAAGAAAAGTTTGTCCCACAGCAGGAAGCAAACATATGGCTTAGCCTTTTGGGAGCCACCCAATTACATTAGCTCAAGGGTGTATTGTTCTATTGTTGCACACACTGCTATTGAGACTAAGTAGGAACAATAGAAATGTTCATCTCTGTAAGATTGAACAGAATTAACCCTGACATGATAGCCTTTGATCTCTGTCCAGAAGGAACCCCCAACGTGCATGTTAGAGGTGTAACTTCCTCATCTGAGGCCACTGAGATGCACCCAACATGTCACCATGCCAACGACAGACCAATTAGAATGGGTTTAAATACACCTGGTGAAATAGAACCGCCCCCATGTGCAGGGAAAATAGTGAACAACAGAGGTGATTTTGTGACTGTTTGATGTGAGATGCATGTCTTTCAGTCCACTGACAGCTACAGTGTAACATTTGTTTTAGTCCTGTCATTTTCATCATTCTGCTTCATTCAACCTTTTGTTAATTCTTCATTGGACCCTAACCTCATTCCTTCAGAGACTTAACGAATGCGTCGTTAGTTTTTTCTAACAATATTCACAAGTAACGACTCATAAAAGGGGGTATATAAAAGGTTTTATTAAGTCAAGATAGGGCAAGAGTTCATAAATACTTCTTTTAGTCATAAAATGTCAAGGTCACCAACTCACCTTGCAGAGACCTACACCTGTATATCACAGTATAGAAATGTTATGGTGCAAAGATTTAAAGTGTATGGCAAGAAGGACGTCTGTTTTTATTTAGTTGTTTCTATAATCTAGTATGTGACACATGGGATGTTGAGTCTAAAATAGGCTTCTCGCCATCTGCTCACCCTTCACAACACCACACATTAAGAGAATGGAAAATATCACACCAGCCTTAGGCAATTATTGAGCCAATTAGTTTTTCTTCAAAAAAGGTATACAGCATTGCATATATATATATATATATATATATATATAAAAAACCTACAGGGCTCTATGGTATGGGTTTCACTTGCAACTAAAAATAGCTTACAAAAGCTGCTGGGCCATTGAAATCGTTTCGGTCTAAATGGACAAAGCAGACGTTTTGGCGTATAACATGTTAATACTGTTTATACCTTTTATAAAGTTCAAAGCAGTAAAAAGTATGAATTGTTACACAACTATTAAATATAGTTTGAAGCTGAAAAATGTAAGCGAGCGAACAATTTATATGCAAATAAATCAAATAATTTAGATTAAAAATGTCTCCTCGGATCCCTTTCATAAGAAAAGAATTCTTTGATACACTTCCATGTCTTGTGTGGAATCTCAACATTTCTAGCCACACTAGCAGAGTGGCTCTAGGGATGACCACTGTCAGATTGTAGGTGCAATTCTTTTTATTGTACAAATTGAAATTTTTATCAAGAGTTTGATTTATTTGTACAATGAGCATCACATCTTCACAGGGCCCCTAGCAGGGCTTTAGACTCTTAGGGAATATTTACTTAAGATTTACAGCCTTTTTATGGGCACTAAAAAAAATAATCTAATTGCCTTTTTTCTTATTTACTCAACGTTGGGTTTCATTCAATATGTACAGTATTTTAAAGCGTTTCTCATTTAAATGCACAAAATGGGAGAAGGGAATGGAAATGTCTATAAATACCCTCAGCACCTGACTTATCACAACAGAGGAATCTGTGACTGAAATTTAACGCCTAGGGAAAAACAGGTGGAACATCTGCAAGACTGGTTCAGCGGACTCATACAGATTGAGAGAGAAAACAGGTAGAAACAGACTTTTTACTAAAAGTCACTTAATCACTGTTATTTTTGTTGAGCTGACAACATCAGGCTGTTTAACATTTCTCATGGTACACAAAGCCTTCTTCTGGTAGGATGATTGCACACTTGCTGTCCCAAATGTGTCTTTACAGCACAACAGCAGAAAACACTTTATTCTGTGCTTCATTACTGTCAACAAGCAACACACATCAAAACCGAATGGCATCACCATCTTAGTGGCCTTCTAAAAATTCTGAATCAGATGAACTGCAGCTTAGCTCATTACATCTACAGTTTTAATAAATACCCTGCTGAATTTAAAAAAATTGCAGTGGTGCAACAACATTGTGGTAAGCTTAGTAAATATCCTTCTTTGTCTGTTTAGACATACAGAATGTATCTGAAGACACACCAGGGAAAAATAAAACAGGCAGACTGGTCCACTTAGAATATTCCATTTTCTTTATTACATTATCACATTTTTGAACAACCAAACGGATGAACAAAACATGTATTTATTTATTTTTTTAATTCATTATATGCATTTGTGTTACTGCACAGCAAAATCCAGTTTGGGCACATACTGTATGTCTAAATACTTTTTCCCCAGTTCACACAACAAGCACTCTCAGAAACCACCACACACAGAGAGGCTTACACAATTATGCAAACAAACACAGGCGAAACCAACCTGAGGTGGCAGACAGCGCACCACAGGAAATGTAAGCACTGTACACAGGGGACTGTGTCATTCAACGCGGCATGAGGCAAAGTATGAATTCAAAGAGAACAAAGTTGTAGCTCTGAAGATACACGCAACTCTGCAGACATCACCGCACGCATGCTTCCCGCTGACGCAAAACCAATGGAAAGCTAAAAATGTGGTTAGTAGCAGCATGTGGATGAGTAATGCATGTTGAAGGCTGTCTTTGGAAGCCCTTGGAAGGATGGATGTGTGGCAGCTTGAGGCCTGGTGATCCGTCTTCCACTGTCGAGATTTATAAATACCTGAGATCTGACAGGGAGGACAGCTTCTAGATACAGACAATGCCCATGTACGACAAAGCATGCATGTGCTTTGTAACCCAAAAACAACACACCTGTAAATACACACACACACACACACACACACACACACACAAAGCTACTGGCACTCTGTTAAGAGGCAATTTTTATTTTAGGACCACATGCTTTGAGACAATTTTTCAGAGGAGATAGGGTTCAGTCATTGTAGATTGACTGATCAATCTTCATAACTGCCCTTTGTACAAAAACAGATGTTTTTTCCCTCCTCTGTGTAGGGCAGTTATTCAAGTGGGTCCATCCATATTCTACACCAGCTGAACACAAATCTTTTTTTTTTTTTTTAAACAAGTTTGGGTCAGAACAGTCAAAGTCTTTTCTAATGGTGCTAATCACCAGTTGATCTTAACTAATGATGTGGCACAAATTAAGAGAAACAGTTATGCTATTTTTCACCCCTTTTTGCTCTCAATGTGTCAAAGCTGTGGCCTAGTTTACTCATCAGTGTCACTGCCAATGTCAGTGTGATAGAGGTTAAGCATTTAAGTGTGAGCATGAGGGTAGAGCTGCACGATATGAGGAAATTATCTGACTGCAATTATTTTGACTGGTATTGCAATATGATTCACAATATTAGAGGGAATGGTCATTTCGTATCATTATTCTCATTTTCACTGAGAAAAATTAAAATCTAAAAATTGAAAATCCTTTCTAGAAGATTTTTACTTTAGTCTGTAGGATACAATTTGTAGGCCAGGACGTTTCTACAGTACCACAATACTTCATTCAGGTTTGACACTAATATTGCGATCAATTGTGCAGCCGTACATGACTGTGCTTGAGAGGGAGAAAGAGAGTGCTAAACTAAGCTTTTAAACATTTTTCAAATTGGTTACTGGCAAAACTGTGGTGCTCAAGCATCCATAGCATACCATCAAACTGCTCACAGGCTGCAGCCATGCATGGACTGATCCACATTGTTGGCAGCAACATACTGTGGGGTTGACAGGTTGAGTGGTTGGATTAGTACAGTTGAAAGCAGGGTACATTTTGTAGACTAAAATAACCCTTAATACTCAGCAATTTAACAATATTAGCACTGAAACGGATAACAATCCTAATGTAGAAATTTACAGTAGAAGTAAGAGGCAGCACAAAAGGCAGCCTAAACACACCTGCACACACACATTTCCTTCCTCTGTGTTTCAGTATATGCAAATTAAGAGTCTGTTGGGTTTCTGCTACCTATTAGTTATATTCCTACCCAAGTCTGTTGAAGTGCAATCCATCATGCCAACTCTGCTGTGCACGTGTTTGTGCCTGTGTCTCCAACTGCTCCTTAGGTTAATCAGGGAATAAAAACTGTTCTGACTGAGCTGACTCAACAACAAATTCTTTTAAAAGTATAACATTGAAATACATCAAGGTAAAACTTAAAATTATTGTTCCTGAAGGTCCATTTACATTGCAGACAGGAAATCAGAAAACTACCACTACTAAACCACTATACTAAATGTATAAACGCCCCACCATGGCGTTCCCCAAAGGACAGCTTTGTTCATTATGTCCCAAATATCTGTGCATGGTTGTACATGCCACTAGCCTTGACCCAAACCCAGAGCACTTGATGCCATTGTATTTAAACAGTGTATCAGCCACATGTGACATAAACATACTTATACTGTGCTTTTAAAAGGAATAGTTCGACATTTTTGGAACTATGCTTTATTTGCTTATTATGTGTTCAAGTGGTCAATATAAAGCTACAGCCAGCAATTGGTTAGATCAGTTCATGTCATCTGCTCCCAGATAAAGTAATAGTCCAGTACACACACAGTTAGCGGTTTCTCCCTGTTATCAGTCTTTATGCTAAGCTAAACTAACCGGCTGCTGGCTGTAGCTATATTTTATCCGAGAGACATGAGTGGTACCAATCCTCTCAACGAACTCTCAGAAAACAAATAAGGGCACCCGGATAGGTCAGTTGGTAGAGTGGGCGCCCATTTGTAGAGGTTTGGTCCTGGGTTCAACTCCGTCCGGCGGCCCTTTGCTGCATGTCATTCCCCCTCTCTTTCCCCTTTCATGTCTTCAGCTGTTCTGTCAAATAAAGGCCTAAAAATTCCCCAACAATGAAAGAAAGACAGCAAATAAGGTTATTCATCCAAAATATCAAACAATTTATTTAAGTATAAAGCTAGCCAGGAGGGAAATCTGCTTAGCCTAACATACCAGGGGGAACCAGCTAGCCTGACCTTTTCAAAGTTAAAAATATGCCAACTAACTCCTCAAACGCTCACTAATTAACACTGTATTATTTTGTGTATGGATTAAACAAATAAATGAGCTTAATAGGTGCTGGCATATTTTGAACTTTTGAGCTAAACTTGCTAAAAACATACAATTAGCTGGGTATGATATGTTGGAAACCAGGGCAAAGAAGTAAAAAATGAGTTCCACTTTTCCATGCAAGCCTGTCCACACCGTCCAAACTCAGAAGTGCTTTCAAATTCTCTTGCAACTGTGTTGTGTCTCTTGTGTGCTTTTGCAGCAAGCATACCGTGGCTCTAAGGGAGAAAGAGATGTGGGCAGTGTGAGTGCCATTCGAGGGCGTGTGGGTGGCAGTAGGTGGGGTGCCATTGGGGCAGTTTACTAATCTGTGCAGTGAGTAGATGGCCCAGGGTTTTTGTGTCAAACCGGTTTTAAAAACGGTTTGGCTTATTCACCCTGTCCCCTCCACCATTTGGCCATCATAGCTGCTTATAGCCAAGTGATCTTTCTCCACCCACTCCACATCTCTCTGTATCACACTGTCCCCTGCAGTTTATTTTCAATTTCAGCACAGTAGGCGTTCTTTCTGTGCATTCTCTTTTTTTTTTTGACAGACTTCCTCACCAGCTACAAATGCCCTCTTTTCTGTTGAAAAAGCATTAAATACCATTTGCTATCCAAAGCTTTGTTTGAAAAACTGTTTTCCAAGTTTAAAAGGAGATTTGCAAGTTTATAGGCAAAAATGCAATAGGAATGCCCTCTTCAGATACCTGTGACTATAAATGGCATTTAAAACCTAACAAGCCACTTCATAAAGATAAAAGGCAGCAACCGGCGGATGAAGGCAAGAATGCCTCTTTGTTTTCATCTTTCTGAGCTCTTCTATCCACCAGCACCAACTTTAGCTGTGTTAAAGGACTACAATATACTATGCCATTTAAAAGGTGCAATGAGTCAAATTTACTATTACATCATAACAAAAGGTTTCCTGGGCCATAGTTGTATGCTCTAGAAGAGCTAAATTATCTGGTCATATCATCCACCATCTCTGTTCAGCCATAATTTCGTACAATCAACAATTTGCTAAATCCACATAAGCCATGGCTTTAATCTGTCTCACATATGAACCCAAACGCACCACATGTCGCCATTACTGATGTGGATCTGACTCATTCTCTCCTTTCACCAGCTTTAGTTAGCCTTTTTAACTTGGTGCTTTCCAACCACTCAGACTGCAGCGCAATGCATCCGCAGCAGCACTTTAATTAAACTTGGCTACTAAATTGTTTACTGTCTCCCTAGCCGTGTGTTCTCGTTACCACTTGAAAACACTCCATTTTTAATACGAGGCCTTGGTTCCTCCCAAAATATCAAATACTGACTCTGAAATTGCTGCCCAATTTCTTTCTGTAAAACTTAAATAAATGTATACTGTATGTCTGCATAATAAGGAGCTAATATGATATAGCGCTTTTATGAGTCAATTACCACTGAAACCACTGCTGCCTTCCCACGTCTTTTTTAGCTCTTCTCTAAGCCCTTGGCATTTTCAAATGCTTCTCGTGTTCCTTCTTCTGTTAAATGGGGAGGTTAAAATAAGTGTTTTGTAAAAATTATTTCATAGCACGGCTTGAAGAATTTAATAAGAAAGTTTGCATCTTATTAACTCATATTTCACTGCATCTGTGATAACAGATTTGCAAACTGGTTCTTCCCTGTTTGGTTACATGCATTTTTTTTTTATGTACGGGTCACAGGTCTACCTCTATAACATCCATAACCCACACACTAACACCTCCCGGCATGTAATTTATGTGTTGACAGCCGTGTCTAATATCAGATCAACGTTGATGTGAAGCTGTATCCCAGACAAAATCAAGATCAAGATTCTTGGCTTCAAGATCCTGCATCTAAAATCGTTCAAAACACACCCACTCCCACACATACCATGTATTGTTTCTGGGTGAGATGAAATCTGCAAGCTGTGCACACAGGCCCTCTCATACTAAATATTTCATTGACAATAAACATTGCTGTGATTGATGTGAAGCCGAGTCAGTCAGAGAAGAGCAAAAGAGAGAAAGATAAAGAGGGAAGGAGAGCGGTCGAGGAATTGAAAGAGAGACAGTAGACACAAAAGCAACAGAACGTATCAAGATTCTGCTTGTGTTGCTACAATAATAGAGGTTTCAAGGTCAATGTATGCTTGAAGTGAGAACACTTCTTTAATTTCACACATTATAGCCCAGCCTTGTTTGTAATGAGTCCCTATGACTCATAACACTTGCCATGTTAAAGAGGGGCAGGCATTATAGTGCTGGAAGGCCAAGCTCTCACTCCTCCATTGGGCAATTTAATTACTGCAATTAGAAGATCACAAGTTACTGAAAATGACTTCAGTTCCACAATCTCTTAATATATCAAGCAACATGGCTTTGCATAGCTCTGAAGGAAGGATGTTTTTCCTCCTCTTGTGGTTGGGAACAGGTGAAGAGATGGCAGCACCTCAGAGAACAAACGGCTCAGAGTTGTGGGCTTTATCCCTCTTCTGTCATCATAGCCATTCTCAAGCTAAGGCTGAAATCCCCTTTCACTCACCAGTACAGTAAGACTCATGAATAAAACATACAGACGAACAGGAATAATAACGCAGGACCCAAAACGTTTTAATAAAGCCTTTGCGTTCATCTGTGACTCAGAGTCATCCTCCGAAGGCTGGCCACAATTAAAGTTTAAAATGAATTCTTTTAGGAATTAGCACTTTTATAATAGCCTGAGGAAAAAACGAAAACTGGTAGAAACACCTAAGCTTGAAGGATGAATGTGTATTATATGTCAGAGGGGTAAGAGGGACAAAGTGATTGGCTGGGGTGTGAGAAATTCACAGTAAGCTAAGCACCGCAGTTACTGTTGCCACCTTTAGCTTTACGTACGTTTTGGCGCATATGGAATTTATAATGACAATAGTTTAGTAACCACTCGATATTTGGTATAATTTTTTAAACAATGGGTTTTGGATTTCATATAGAAAGCTAAAAAAGCTTCTCATTTCTAAGGAACGTGGCTTGTTGGCTAATATGATGACTGTTGCTAGCCGATTTTATCGACTTTAACTAGCTAGCACAAGCTTTTGTTAAAACTCCATGTATCCTCCTGGCGTTTTAATGTTTCCATCAAACTTGGGACTTTGACCCAAAGAAACTAAACTTGGGGTGCAAATTCCTTACTTTTAACTACTTATTCATTTTTCAAACCAGCGGTTCCCACAAACACAGGCAAGTACACAATTAAAAGTCAGAGATGTAAATTCAAAAATATAAATATATTGTATTAAAACAAATCAGTAAAAATATATACAACACAAGATAAAAAGGACACTAATGCCTGGAATTTAAAATAATCAGAAATAATAAAATAAAAAACAACCTTTAAAACAAAAGGAAAAGGAGGAAATATTAAGACCGACTTAACTACAGCTGCGTTCAAAACTGGCAGGGCACCCACAAACAAGTGGCATAAAACTTCTATTATTTCACTTTAGTATTTTCCTGCAAGACAGAATGATAGAACTAAAAAACACAAAAATAACAAAAGTCAACAAAACAAAATCGAGTCGAGTCAGCTTGTGCACAAAACTAATCCGGCAAGAAGCAGCAGTGGCAGTCGCTGCTCTCGGCTGTGTGCAATGCTCCGGTCAGTCCTCACTAGGATATTGTAAACTCTCCGCCCCGAGCGGAAAGTAACACGGGACCTCAACAAGCCAATCCTAAATGTGACGCAGGAGCAGCACGGCTCACAGAGACATCGGTCTTGAACCCGGAAGACCCTGCATCTGCCATTTGCTACTGGTATTTATATCTGGGGGAACTGATTTTTGCACTCACTTTATTGGCCAATTGTTCGGGCGGGACAAGAGTGAATTTAACCTGCTGTTACTCTAAGGTTATAGCTAGATGTCCCAGGAAAAGCTTATCGACCTAAATTTTATTGCGATCCCATTTTGAGATTGTTTTCATATCCCAGTTAAATAAATAAATAACATATAATATAATATAATGTTTGGTTTGGTTTGAGACAAATGAGAAAGAGCCAGGTATATCATGGAAGGTTAGATTTGAACATAGGCCCTAATAGCCAATCTTGTACCATCATCGATCTTCATCTGCAGCTGACTAGGGGCGTTGTAATTGAATGTGAAGATGCACATTCCCCAATACACAGACTCACAGAAGGAGACAAAAGAAGACCCCGTCTGCTGATCAGTCTGTGGTAGAGTAAGGCTTCTTTAGAGCATGCGTGTTTCAGCATATGACAGTGTATGCATGTGTGTGCTCACGTATGTGTGTTTCGGGTATATGTGTGTCACGGGGGGAACACACCTGACAGATTAGAAAGAAGGCTTTGGGCCCACTGGGGACCAATTTCCCCAGTCTATTCATTACTGGGAACAGGAAGGAACAATACTCCACAGCCGCCAACTTCATTTGCTGCCATTTTCTCTCATTCTCTCCCTCTACTCTCAAAGCACAACAGTGAGCCTCCCTGACTTCCCACTGCACGCCTGTGAAGCCAAGATTGGTTGCAATGGGCTCTCTGAGGATCCAAAGCTGTTGCCGCTGCCTAGAATGTTTTCTCTCTCTCTGTATTTTTCATCTGTCATGTTTCTGAGAGTGGAAATAAACCAGACATCTTGGTTTTAGTTTTTTTCAGTGGTATTGCATGTGGGGAGTTTTAAGTTGGCAAAGGGGAGAGGGAGCGAGACAAAAAGAGAAAAGTGGAGATACAGCCTGTAGTTGAAGGATGCTAATGCACCAAGATAGCAGCAAATGGAACTTGAAGGAACTATCCTTTCATAGACTTGGTCTTTCAAAGTTTGTTTACCTTGTTCTCTATTGCTCAAGCATACATACAGTGGGGAGAACAAGTATTTGATGCACTGCCGAATTTGCAGGTTTTCCTCTTTACAAAGCATGTAGAGATTTGTCATTTTTTATCAAAGGTACACTTCAACTGTGAGAGACAGAATCTAAAATAAAAATCCAGAAAATCCCATTGTACGATTTTTAAATTATTAATTTGCATTTTATTGCATGACATAAGTATTTGATCACCTAACAACTAGTAACAATTCCGGCTCTCCCAGACCTGTTAGTTTTTCTTTAAGAAGCCCTCCTGTTCTCCACTCATTTCCCACACACTCAAACATACTCCAACCTCTCCACCATGGCCAAGACCAGAAAGCTGTGTACGGCCATCAGGGATAAAATTGTAGACATGTACAAGGCTGGGATGGGCTACAGGACAATAGGCAAGCAGCTTGGTGTGACGTCAACAACTGTTGGCGCAATTATTAGAAAATGGAAGAAGTTCAAGATGACGGTCAATCTCCCTCAGTCTGGGACTCCATGCAAGATCTCACCTCGTGGGGCATTAATGTTCATGAGGAAGGTGAGGGATCAGCCCAGAACTACACGGCAGGACCTGGTCAAGGACCTGAAGATAGCTTGGACCACAGTCTTAAAGAAAACCATTAGTAACACACTACGCCGTCACGGATTAAAATCCTGCAGCACATGCAAGGTCCCCCCCGCTCAAGCCAGCACATGTCCAGGCCCGTCTGAAGTTTGCCAATTACCATCTGGAGGAAGAAGAAGGATGAGTACAACCCCAAGAACATCATCTCAACCGTGAAGCATGGAGGTGGAAACATCATTCTTTGGGGATGCCTTTCTGCAAAGGGGACAGGACGACTGCACCGTATTGAGGGAAGGATTATGGGTCCATGTATCGCTAGATCTTAGCCAACAACCTACTTCCCTCAGGAAGGACATTAAAGATGGGTCGTGGCTGGGTCTTCCAGCATGACAATGACTTGAAACACACAGCCAGGGCAACTAAGGAGTGGCTGCAGAAGATGCATCTCAAGGTCCTGGAGTGGCCTGAACCCAATAGAAAATCTTTCGAGGGAGCTGAAAGTCCGTATTGCCCAGCGACAACCCCAAAACTTGAAGGATCTGGAGAAGGTCTGTATGGAGGAGCCAAAATCCCTGCTGCAGAGTGTGCAAACCTGGTCAAGAACTACAGGAAACGTATGATCTCTGTAATTGCAAACAAAGGTGTCCGTAGCAAATATTAAGTTCTACTTTTCTGATGTATCATACAATATGCAATAAAATGCAATAATAATAATACTAATAATAATAATAATCATGCAATAAAATGCAAAGTATTTAAAAATCATACAATGTGATTTTCTGGATTTTTGTTTTAGATTCTGTCTCTCACAGTTGGTGTACCTATGCTAAAAATGACAAACATGCTCTACATGCTTTGTAAGTAGGAAAACCTGCAAAAATAGCCAGTGTATCAAATACTTGTTCTCCCCAATGTATCTGCATATACAACACAACAAATATTTAATTTGAAAAGATGACGCTAAACAAATAGTCCGTAAAATATATCGGTGGTTGAGAGCGAGACACCATGCAGTGAAGCAGAAGATCCAATTTGTATTTGGATAGAGAGAGACATAGCTCAAATTAGATGGCTGATGTACAATAATGATACTATATCAAGCCATTGCATGCAGCATATGATGGATCCACGCTGAAAATGAGATCTCAGTCATTTCACATTTCTTGCTACACTTATTCTTAGTGAGCAGGAACACAGACAAATAGAACCATCAGATGGAAATTGATCCTTTGCATGAATCAGTTTTACAGGCAGCTCACAGATGGGTCTGCTCACAGCAGCATAGTGAATAAATCAGGGTTGTAATGGCCCCTACTGCAGGCATGACAAAAAGTCTATGGGAGGCACTGAGCCCCATATGGGAGGTAACCGGTGACAAGTCGTCAGATGCTGCCTCTTAAAAATTAATGGTATTCGGTAAGTAAGTCTCTGTGGACAAAATATTTCTATTTGCTTTTAGAAGTGAATATCAATGATGTGTGGGAATAACAATCTGCACTGACTAAAAAAAAAAACATTTTTGAAATTAAAATGCTGAAGACACTTGATTGTGAAAAAATAAGTTGCTCCTGTCTCAATAATTGTGCGTCTACTTTTGTGACACATAGATCAATCCCCTGGAGCTGCTAAAACTAACTGCAAATTGAATTGTGTACCTTGCATTAAATAGCCTGCAAACAGACATGCACTTGTAAGAGCTCTATTTTTAGACAGATATTTACGTCAGCAAATACAAAAAAAATGTAGTCTATGTGACGTAACACTAGTGTATTTCTGACCTTTTATATGAGTCAAATTTCAGCAGATATGAGAGCTGATCAAGTCATGAAAGTGGCAATAATCACACATTCTTTGTCTGTGTTTACATACAGTATGTAAACTGTGCACATAGTAATAGCTTTGTCCTTTGTCTTCACTGACAGAAATCTTGAGCTAAATATCAGCTTCTTTGCTGACTGGATGTTTACGATTGGGTGTCGACATGCTTTCACCTTTCTGTCAAATTACTGTCATTGTGTTGAATGGCAGGTATGGGGAGCTTGTACACATCTGGCAAATTAGTATGCCCCTGAAGCTCTCAGTTCACGTTGTCAAGACAAGAGGTGATGTAAGAGGGGATAAATGATGTTTCCCCCCTGAACTGTGGCTCAACATCCCCCCTCAGTGATACACTGCCCCCTCTGGGCTGCTAATGGAGATTATATACTTTCTACAATTTATTTTTGTCTTCTTTTTTTAACTGATTTATCTAGATTTGCAGTGATGAGCATAATGAGTCTCTCTATAGTGAGGTATGTGCTGCCATTATATGGACATTAGGGCACATACCATTACATTTAAACCAAATTATACTCTTCATACAGGGATTTTAATACTCAGGCCTGCTAACTAAAGTAAGATGAAAAAAAAATGATAAATTGTGAAGGGCATTTTTTCAATCTTATCTTACATTTTAGAGACTAAAAAAATAAACATCAGTTGAAGTCATAATTTTTTTTCTGTCTGCTGGCCTGTACCAACATGTTAAGTTCCTTGGCTGAGGAAGTGAAACGTCACTCTAGCCTAGCTACAGACACATTTCAAGTTACAGCAACTGTAAACAAAATGTCATTTTTATGTTTTGACTCTACTAAGCAATACTTTCCTGATACCTGATAATACCACCTATATCTAGAAACCATACAAAACCAAGAGCTCAATGTTTGTGTGCATTCTGGACAACAGAAAATTAAAGTTATCTTTCAGCTACAGCTGAATCTGACAAGGTTTTGAAATAGTTTTTTAAAAGAAAAGGAATGCTGCAGTAAGGAGGATCAGTGACGAGGGTAACTGGGGTGATGTCTTCCTCTAATACTCCTGAACCCTTGCCACAACCTTTCTAACAAGGCATATACAGAGGGAGAGCAGAAGGTGGAAAGGCAAGTGTAGTTATTAAGATGCTTAACTGAAATGTATTCATCAAGTACTCTTAACATGAAGTGGTTCACTAAATGTTTCGCAAAGAACAAAAGGTCATGAACACATATGGAAAAACGACTGAACAGAAGAAAAGAATGAGCATTAAATGAATGTTGTGATATGGGCCAAAGCTTGTGTGGGTGTGTTCCTCCATTTTCTTAGCATAACCTAATGTTAATGTTTCTTAACTTCTTAAGCTTATTACAGAGATGGAAGAATGATGCCCTGGAAACAAATACTGTAGGAGAATTCTGGGTCAAAGTCATGCGGGATCTTTAACTGCTGCTTGAATAAAAAGCATTAAGCTATTCAAAACAGTTTCCGGGGGGTTTTGTAGCCAAATAAGTAATAGACAATTTTCTGATATCATTTATGTATGTACACTGCACATTACACTGCAAGTTAGCAAAAACAGACAAGGGTCCTCAATAGAATAAGAAAAACCAATTGAGCTAAATGAGTCCTTGTTTTGAGTGGAGAAATTATAATCCCTCAGAGGCAGTGTGCTATAGTTAGTCACCATCAGCAGGAGTTTTGTTTTATGGTTATTAATACTGTTACTTCCAACAAAAAATATTAAAAATCCTTGTTTATCTGAAATGGGAAAAGCCGAAGAAGCAAATAACCAATACAAATTTACTCTGGTTACCGCTTAAATCTCTTTTAACAAATCCTGGCCAACCTTAAAAAGTGGTCAATGTGACTTGTGCTGACTCATGCTTAATGTGTTGCACTTCAGAACATAACCTTACACCTGTTCCCAACATACAGTGAACAAACAAAAAAGGCAACAAAAATGTCAACACTTAAATGATCTGAATTAATATCTTAGTAGTGTACCTTAATACAATACTAAGTAATGGGGGACAAAATCCAGTCCTTTTTCATGCAAAGATGCTTCAAACAAATTTAGTCAGCATCTCCTGTCAGTTGGAGACTGCCTGGACAAAATACTGTAATTGCCTATACTAAACCCACATGAGAAACTTGATTTTGCAAATTCCGACAGCTGAAGCCTCACATTAGACCTGTGGGTAAACGTAAAAATGGTGCAGGTCAGGTCAACTGTTGGTTTTGGAAAGCATGGAGGCAAAGCAAGTCTGTGAGATACTGCAAACATATATTTTTTTAAGCAAGCAAAACATCTCTTGCCCTGTCAGCTGATGCATAAGATGGTTAGGGCAGTTTGATTGGAGAGCACTGAAGGTAATTCAGTACTTGCTTATTTGCTTGCTGGTGTGTTAGAAACAGGTATCATGTGTTAACAGATGTGTCCTACATGAGCATGTTCTGAGTTAACCTCATCTATAAACATGGGGAGTCTCTGAGCAAAGGACTGCAGGATATTTTCTGTTTGGAACAGGAAGAAAAGGATTTGTTGGATAAATGCCCCTGGGAATAGATTGAGCCAATTGGATATCATTCATTTGAACTCGGAAGAAAGGGAAACCACTAGCACTGTCTTGTTTGGAAAATGATAGAGGTCCATTGGATACCTAGGCAGACCAAATATGAACAGCTTTGATCAAATATTTAAATCTATTTAACATTATGATGATATACTCCTTGCATTATAATAAATATAACATGAAGACATGTATGAGAAAGTATGTTTTGGAATGCAAAGGAAGGTATTAAGTAAGTCATACAAATTAAAATGAATGCGAAGAGTAAATAATACATTTCTGCAAAAATCCCAATTGTGTGACATTTAACACCCAATGCCCCTCTGAGCCTGAATAACAGAAATAAAAATTTATTGAATTAATGGATGAATGAAAACTGTATGGTTCTAATTTAATTATATAATGCCTCCATGCATGTGGGTCTTAAACCTACTAAAATGTGATGAATTTACAGAACTACACCTTGGCTGTAGAGTTTATTTAATATGTTTTATGTAATAGTACCATATGGCCGTTTTCCTACAGAATAATTTACTGCCTCCATGTATGTCTGTCCTTGCATGTCTTGGCTCAGCTCAATCTGCACTCATTCCCAGCTGAACTAGACCTGGCTCTATGTATGTCAGCCTTAGGGGCCGGTTTGTGGATATGGCTGTGCAAGTGTGCATGCGTGAATTATGTTTTTGTCCTACCTGGCACAATGCATACAACACATGAGGACCCTTGTGTGTGTGTTAGTACGCGTGTGTCCTTGCATCACTTCAGCCGTTTCCTCACAACCATCTGTTCTCTGATGACTGAACTTGTGAATCTCTGAGACGCTCCCTTTAGGGCTCCACCCAAACAGACATTGTTTCAAACAATGCTTCTTGCACTGGAGCCAAATCACACAGTGAAAAGTGGAACTAACACATGCATAGCAACCAGCTTAGGAAGCCATCTTATTTGAAACAAACCAGCACTGGATGGACAGACAGTTTCTCCCAGATCAAACAAGTGCTACTCTTCTGATGTAGACAGGAGAAAGCATTTAATTAACTCTAACGGACAACAATCTCTGACTTTGCCGTTGTCTTCCTCATACAATAAAGGCGGGACAAATTGCTCACCCCCATTTGTACTATTTCATATAAGCTACCTTTCAGCCTTTGTATCTTTAAGCCTTACTATAACAGGTAATTTCTGATGTTATCTGGAGCACTACATCCACTAAAGGTACAGACAGCACAGACAGCCACAATTTATTTATAGACATTCAACATACAGTACTGTGCACACACACACACCTTCCTCATAAAAGAAGAAAAGAATTAGGCGCAATGCCTGTCCAGATGAGCTGACACAGCGCTGCTTGATGACACAAGTCTGGCAATGTGATAACAGACTTGTGTCAAAAGGACAGTAACATTTACCAATCATATCTTCATGGAAGCAGCGAGTAATGTTAACACAGGCAAGGAAGACACTGTTGTGAATCTATTATTCCATGCCATTTAAGGCAACACCAAAGCATTTTTCCTCGTTGGTCCCCCTACAGGCTGAAAGCGGAATTGTCTCATTTGAATTACAGATCCGGTACTTGGGTATATTTGGTCTGCCTAGGTATTGAATGGACCTCGTTCATTATCCCAACAAGCCAGTGCTAGTTTTCTTCCGAGTTCAAATGAAAGATATCTAATAGACTCGATCTATTCCCAGGAGTATTTATCCAACAAATCCTTTTCTTCCTTTTCCAAACAGAAAATATCCTGCAGTCTATTGCTCAGAGAATCCCCATGTTTATAGATGAGGTTAACATGCTCATGTAGGACACATTTGTTAACACCCGATACCAGTTTCTAACACACCAGCCAGCAAATAAGCATGTTCTATATAAATAAAGACTAAGATGCCCAAAGAAAAATCTTTAAAAATAAGTTAAATAAAAGATCTGACAACCTCCGCAATTACTATTTACTAGAGGTCCCCAGCAAGGTCCGTGCAAATAGGGTTATACTGCTATACTGTGTTTTAGACACACAGACACACATACAGACATAAGTGTGAACTTGAGACTTCCCAGACCACTTAGAATGTTCCTGCAAAGGAAGTGTTGACAGAAAGCTACAAGTGTGGGATCGACAGTGAGTTAATAGCCACATTTCCAGCTTCCCAAAGATAAACAACACCTGTGGGGTGAAGACAGGGTGTGTGAATTCAACCTAGCACATACAAAACTGGAGTAATCTCACTGATCATGAATATTCATCAAAGTACCACACAGTATAATTAATACTGCGAGTGCGGTATAACAACTAATTTCCTGTATGCACTACTTCTCTTTGTGTTCAAAATAAATGACAGGGGCATGTCATTTGTAAAGCTGTTTGCAGTTTTCAAAAGTCAATTCTATTGCATATGCATCATCGATCTTTGCCACAAGCAAGAGTTTTTGTATTTTACTTCTGTTGTTGTTAATGACAAGAATTCCTAGAGGTCAACCAATTCTTGCAGGTTATACTAATTACAGTGAAGCTCCAAAACAATCCGCTGCATTGACAGCATATTTGCCCACAGCCACAAACTACATTAATTGGTCACCTATCACAAAAAAAACAATAGAAAGTGCAAGAGGATTTGCCCCTATACAAAAAACTGGCTTACATTAGGCAGGTTTGTTTGTCCTCATGAATTAGTGTATTTTCGAGACATAGCAATAAACATAGGTGAAGGTTTTTCACTTTTATTTCTGCAGTTGACTCTGCTGTAATTAGAACAGACAAACTTTTTTCTGTGATGGGGACAGTGTGCTGTGGCTCCCCCTCTATACTGATGTCTGAGCCAAGAAAAACACATCCCCAGATCTCTATTATGAAGAAAAGACTATTCCATTCTCTGGGTGCCAACACTAGTTGCTGATGTATAATTGTGAATGTTGTAACACTGCTGTGTTCTCAATCGGGATGTGAAAAAGTAGTTAATGCCATTACAATATTGATCGATGCAGCTTTAAAGCTTTATTTTCTTAAAATAAGGGAAACTACAGAGTTCCAAAACAAATGTTTTACTTTTAGTGCTGTATGCGCTGCAGCTGTCTTTGCAAAGGATGTACTGCTGCATGCAATGTGCAAACAATTGGGACATATTACTTCCTCATAACATTGCACCTTGAACTTGACCCTCCTGTTCATGTACTGTATGATGTGTAACATGTTCCAGAAAAGCTGGGGCAGGGGTAACAAAATACTGGGAAAGTTGAGGAATGCTCAAAAACCCTCTTAAGACTGATTTTGCAGTGAAAGAACTGAATAGAGAGATGATTAAGTTTCATTCTTTAAATATTTCTACTCTTCTGCCCAGATAAAAATGCAACAAACTGTACGATCCACCTGAACATCAAGATCTATAAAACCATTTTTTGTATTTTTTTCTTCATTTATTCAGTTTAAATGGAACATAAAAATATCACAATGTATCACACATCAGTGGTGTTTAAATTGCATATACTGGTAACTGTAGTTTTAAGAAATAACTATTCCATACTGTCAAATCAACATCATTGACAACTGCTGGCAGCATGACCGGGAAGACAAATTCCATCTGATATTACCTCTAGACTGGAGTTTAACAGTCTTTAAAAAAAGGGAAATGAGCCAGGCAGTGAATAAAATACAAGAAATATTCATTTTTGCACCCCACGTGGGGTGTGGTATGATATGGCTTTCATTTCTCTGCAGCAGTCAAATTTGAGAGTGGAAATAGCAACAAGCATCCAAAGGCCTGCTGGTAGTAGCGTGCCTCACAGACAAAAGCGCCACTGGTGCCCAGCAAACTGCATGTTGCTTTCAGCAGCATTATAACGCCTTCACTGAACGGTCATAATAAATCATCTGCTGGAAGAGCGATGGAGAGAAAAAGGGTTGGGGCGGCGCATTGACAGTTTTTGATCAAGATGAAAGTGAGATTAAGAGGCAGAGAAGTAGAAATACAAAGATCCGAAAGAAAAACAAGGGAGAGAAAAAATGAATGACAAAAGTATACAAAAAGCCTTTATGCTAGATTTTGCTCGATCTCTCCATGTCTGCTTTCTCATACAATCCACACAACACTTCCAGGACTGCTTGTAGCTAGTCTTGACATTGTGAATAGAATATTGATGTTAGAAACCTCTGGGAAGTGGTCTTTAATGTCATCCCCATGCAATGTAAATCAGCCTTGTTCTGAGTAAGCATGGACAGCAACTATGGCTATATTCAGGAATTAGGTTATCTTCAATGATTAAACAAGGTGCACAACAATTAACATTTTAAAGGTTCTCTCTCCACAGAGAAACATGCATGTTATCCCAAACACTGCACATATGGCACAGTCTCTATTCTACTCTGCGATGCCAGCGTTGTTTACTGCATATCTTAAGAGTTTGACACAGTTAGGATGGAACACAAGCTTAAGGTTCATGGATAATCCCTCAGACAGAGAGAGAGAGAGAAAAAAGAAAAAAGAGGTTATAGAGATTATAAGAAAATGATGAAAACCTGAGTAACATGCTGCAGGAAGGCAGTGTTCAGGCTGTTTCAACATAGGTAAGGAGCAAAGAAGCAGACTTTAATCAAGTGATGACTTGGAGTGGGTTCAATAACAAAGAAAAACGTCTCTGCAGTGCCTGCTCCGACTCAGATTGCATGCAATTGTCTTTAAAAAACTAAAACAATAGGTCAGCTATGCCAAAACAAGGCAGACAAATGGAAGTCCATGCAAATTATGTGTAGCTAGATCCAACACAATTAGCCTCTGTTTCACTGGGGATGTTGTACAGTGAACAGAGGTGGGCAGAACTGAAGCCATCTCATATCTCATGTGTTAGAATGAGACCTGAGGTAGGACCTGTCTTTTGTCTCTCCTACGCAGAGAGCCGACTATTCCCTCTTGACTCCACCTCTCCGGCTGAACATAATGCACAACCTTCTCAGATAGTTGAAGAAGCCGCAATTTCCTCTGCAATTTCTCTTTGATTCACACCCAGGTTTTTAAATTGACACATGCATACAAATAAGGACTGTCCACAACAGTCAGAATGTATCATGGCTAAATAGGCACTTTACCAAACCATGCATATATTACAAGTTTGTAGTTGATGTGCATGAAACAAATAGGAGGGTTAGCTACGAAATACCATACGTGCCTCATGGACACTGTAAAGTGACACCTCCTCCTCGCTATATGCCTGCCAAAACTGGCAATTCACACATATGTAAACTCACACTTCCATTTGTCAGAGAAACACAGACAAATCACAATGAAAATGCTCTACAATAACATCATACTGTACCACATACACATGCCTGGGCTCCCAGTCAACCCAGCCCATGGGATCACAATGCTATAAAGATGAGAAGTGCTTGACATGGTGAGCAGGACTAGTCTGGCTATCACCAGACAAACATTAGCTTGGGGAGTCCGCTCTGAATTTTGTACTACACGAGAGGCGTGACCAACAGGCATAATTCAAATGACTCTGTACGCAATTAGAAAGTCCTTTAACCAATCATACCAACGATCTGAATTACGGCATCAACGAGTTGCTGCACTTCAGTGGCCGCTATGTTAAATGTAAACAAAAAGCTGCTTGCTGTCGCTTTTCTATCTTCATTGTGTTAAACCCACCAATAGCGCTGTGGATAAGCCAGTTTGAGATTGATTCCTGCAGTTTTGATTAGACTGGACTAGAAAAGATAGAAACATGTACAAATTTCCAGCCTGAGCTGACGGGCAAGATCAAAGCGTTGGCAGATTGGGCTGGGTTTACCCAGTCTAGGGCAGGAGATTTCCTTTTATTGGCCTCTATGTAGTAGTATGTAGTATGTATGTATGTAATGGATCTCGACCGTCACACATCATGGTTGATCACATATTGTAGCGTTACTGTCAAAGCTAGAGTGCATTTACCCTCATTCCTTGCTGTTGAAAACATCAAGACCATACCAGGGACATAAAAGAAGGCCAGCAGGTATGATGCATTATTTCTGGGAGCATCAGCCGCATATGCTCTTGGAGAGGTATGGCGTTGATGGCTCTTGTTGCCACCACAAAGGCCATACAATCTCCATCTTTGTCAGGTAAGGGAACAGAGTTTAATATCACATGTGTTGTAATACAATGGGGTATAGGTCTCAGCAAAGGTTTTTTTATTATTTTTTTTTACTGTAGCAACAAGGAATATTGTTGATGTCATGTCCACTGAATCTACTTTGGCAAAACTGCCCCACAAGACAGCCATTTTATCATTCACAAAATGCTGCAAAAGGAATGTTGTTTTAAATAGGCAATTTTATTGTTTACCTATTTCATTGTGCTACATGTCATGGTTACTCCCATGAAAACTAGGGGAAATAGAATTTAATCTTACTCTTTAAACATGGTTAAAAAAAATTAGCAAGACTTACCATGCTAGCAGCTTTGTGAGGCTGTACTAATGGTGTTTGAGCTAAATGTCATGCCCAGAATGCTAACTGATGCAGACACTACTTAATCTACATTTGCTCACATGGCAATATTTCAGGGCAGCTGGAATAGAATGGGGTGTTTGTGGGGAGATGGAAAAGAAAAATCAAAGCATCAAATCAGTAATGCACAAATCTCATTGCCATTTAGACCAAAAATGATTTCCATAGGAAGGACCCCCGGCCTCAGGGCCTCCACAGCCCAGTCTCATCGTTCAGAGCCTATGGCTTTATTCAATAGGAGCTAAAGGCCAGGCGGGTGTTTATAAGGGAGGTAATTAGCTTAAAAAGCAGCAGCCCCTCCAAAATCAATCAGGGCACTGTGACCCACTCTACATGGTCACCTGCCTCTATTAATATCTATAAATATATATCTAATATGAGTACAGGAAGTAGTAGGTAGTATTTTAGCATTTATCTTAGCAAATTGCAATCAAGCACTGTTTGTTAAACTGGCGAGTTTATGGAGAAGCTCTTTAGTTTTCATTTTGACGAGCTATCAACAAAACTTCTATATGCAGAAGCTGTTGGCCAAAGTGGTGAGTTAACATGATTATAGTAAAAGTGTGCTAAAACATGGATCGAAGGATGACTGGATGGACAATAAGAAAAGAATGTCATAGGAAGACAGAGGATGGGGAACAAAAGTGTATGAGCCTCTCCATCATAGACTAAAGTCATGGCAACAGTAATGATAATTGGGATGACAACTGAAAATATTATTTTATATCTATATATTGTTCTGAACTTTCTCTTTGGCTTCATGTGTGAGTAGAGCCAAGCAGAACAGTCACTGGCAGTCTCAGTAAATAAATAGTATAATTAAACCCACAACTAGTGTGTATGGTCCATCCATTGTAAACTCTCAAAAGCCTTGTCTAGTGTCAACGACCAACCATTTATTTACTCATGTTGACCTCTATAACCTGAAATATGAGAGATGCAGTCATATAGGCAGACAGACTGACACAGAGATTCCTAAACAGTAGGGGTGTTCACAATTCACGGTTTGGTTTAATTACGAGACAGTGGTGTCACGGGTCGGTACGTTTTTGATACAGCAAAAAAAAATGCCAGAGAATTATAATAGATTTAAAAAAAAAAAGTTTTATTTATTAAAACTAACATCATAAAGTCTTTTTTACTTTGAACAATGACAGAGCTATACATGGCCCATCTTCTGGGGTGTCTTCTTAGTAGCATATAAAACAAAAACAGCTTTTTATAAAAAACATATACAGGTTACAGTCAGGTAGCTTTGTGTAGCCCTTGAAGTCCAGCTGTCTGGGCTTTGTTTTTTTGTACAAAGGAGGATTTACAGTCAGGCTGAAATGGGCTTGTGAAGGAATAGCGTAATGGGGAACAATAACTTTAACCATGTTCGTAAAACCTGCGTTTTCCACTACAGAGTAGGGTCTCATATCCGCAGCTAGAAATGTACCAATCACTGCAGTGCTTCTTGTTTTCATCTAGTTTCAGTTATTGACACACTGAGGTGATGGCGGCGTAAATGAGTTGAATTGTACTCCCACTGGTGTAGCACATGCAACATACCGTTGTTTTTTTTAATCCACCATTCCCTTGCCATAACTCATAACTTAGAGAGAAATCAAAGTGTCTCCAAACACCAGACCTGTTGATTATTGGAGGATCTGGTCTGGAAATAGTCACATTAACGTTACTAGCCATATTGCAACCAGCTAGTTCAGTGTAGCATGCCTGAGTTTTTCTTTGGGAGTGGGAGGGTGAGAGAGCACATTGTCTGTTACGTCGTTTGTCTGCCTTGTTGAGTGCAGCGGCACTGAGAACATTATTATTTCACACAATTTAAGTTCTTTTTTCTCTAAGTGAAATAGGATTAGACCAACAAATCTTTCGGTTTGTAATGTGTACCTAATTGAAAGCCTGGTATCGAACGGTTCAATTTGTGTATTGTTAAACCCCTAATAAATAGGCACATAAAAGCACAGGCTGTGGAGGGTGTTGAGGGTCAAAGGGGGTAAACAGACCAAACAAAGCCTCAAGAGAAAAAGGAAAAATCCAGGTGCTAGGAGCTTACCCGGCAGCTTGCTGAACTGTAAATATGTCCCACTTGGTGAGAATCGGTGTAAAAGGCAGCTAGCAGCTTGTGCTTAGCGGGGTCCTGCTGGCCCAAGCCCACAGTCGCCCCAGCTCACTGATGAAGACAGATGGATTGGGCCATATCCGACGCAGGAAACACACCCCCGAGCCGGCAGATTAGAGCCAAGCCACCAATGGAGCCTGATAGCCCACTGAGGGAAAGAGAGCAGACTGGGCAGGGAACTAATGCTTGGTACACCAGCGCCTCTTTAAATGAACTTTTGAACCAGGAGATGATATGGAATGAGGTCGGCTGAATGTCAGTGGTTCGTTCAGTGAAATGTGTTATGAAACTTTTTCTGCTGCCTCAAACAGAGGGGTCATACTTATAAATGCTATTTTTATCTTCTGCAGAGAAGAATGAAAATAACTACATTAAGGTATTTATATAAAAAAACTCAATTAGAAAAAGCCAATTAGAGTGTAGGTGAGGTTTCTTATTTTTAAGATGTTATGGGAACGTTTGTTTTGTCCGTAAGCCGATGGATCTTCATCCATCCATCCATCCATCCATCCATCCATCCATCTTCATCCGCTTATCCGGTATCGGGTCGCGGGGAGAGCAGCTCCAGCAGGAATCAGTCTTAATGTTGAACTAAAATATAACCTTTCTGAGATAACGCTATGCTGACCTGTGTTGAGATTCAAAATATAAGTATGCTCACATTGCTGGCCTTCAACAACTCACACAGCTCATTATTTTTAAATGCACTTAGTCGTTAGGACTGGCTTCACCGCTGCCACGGCTTGAAAATGTTACACACATGTTGAATCATAAAAAGAAGGGCAGCTGATGTATTGCATAATTTTACCAAGCTCTCCAAAACCTAAACAAAAACAGGCTTCTGACCGCACAACAGAAAGACAGAGCATTTTATTAACATGCACCCACCATTCCATATTCATTAAAGCAACATGGCAGAAAGGAGCAATCAGGGCTGGATCACTTATCATAAGACCAGTTAACTATGAGACAGCTATACTGAGTGACACTGAAAGTTAAAACATTAAGAAACAAAGACAGTGGCCCTCATTTATCAACCTAACATAGAAACCAGCGCAGATATGAGCATGTAGCAGCTGTGGAATTTCTTTTTTTTTTTAAATCTGAATTTAAATATATTGTCGGTTTTAAGGCCTTGCCCCTATAATTTGCGACATGGCAAGACCCTAACCCTATAGTCCTAATAGTAATATACATGCTTATATTGCAATCTTTTAGGCCTACATGTAGGTGTACCTATATTTAAATATACAAGGTAGTGTTTATGCAGTGTCATATTTTACTTAATTTTTTCATGAGTCAGAGCCAGGCAACCATAAGTTGTGAGGGAGAACGCGTCTCCACCACCCACCGTGCTGGACCACCTCTCCGACCTGTCTCCTGACAGCAGTGGGGCTAGAAAAACAAGCCAAAATATGTCAGTCAATGGCAGAAATAAAACTGTTCACTGTGGCCATTACAACAACAATTTAAAAAAGAAAAAAGACAAAAATGAATAAATAAAAATGTTGTGCATCATCATGTTTCCTGTATCGTGTATAATTGCCAAACATAACACTTTACCTTTTAAAAGTGAGGAATAATATCCTGTCTCCTTCATATAACCCCCAGTTGGAGCTGTGCTGGACACTGCCCTGTAGGCATTAGGTCATCTGGCTCCATCACCACATTTATGGCACCCTGTTTTCTTGCCATTGCCGATTAGTGATTAAACCGATTATATGCTGCAGCGCAAATCCACACCGACTCGAAAACTGGCGTACACGAGTTTGAACTTGACAGGAGACTTGATAGTAGCCTCTGCTTACGTCCATATTGATAATTCCCGAGCTTTGTGTAATTGAGGGCCAGTGTCTACATATTTAGCTTCCAGATACAATATGTACAAGGCACAATTCCTGACCATTGTGCTGAGACAAAGTGACTGAGAATGCCAGAGCTGGTGAGAGCTACAGTAGTCCCGGGAGGATAGTTTTTGATCGGTAAAGCCCCTGCTAGGTGTGTTACACTTGGCTCAGGCACATCTCTGATTGACTTAGTGTTATGAGAGCATAATTAAGACTGCAGCACATTAACAGATGGCCCCAGTATCACACAGAGATTGAGTTAGAGAGAAGATGCCTGATGTGCAAATCATAGCATATCGGCCGGCCTTACCAAAGCATACAGAAGTTGTTTAACACAATGTATGTGCACAATCAAGACCTTTCCGAAAACAGTGTTTCAATATACATTCATGATTTTTGTATGACAAGAGACATTAATAGGTATGGACATTTAAAGTCAGCATACCATTCTGTAAAGAAAGAAAAAACGCTGACCAATTTATGTTGCATCTCTTGAGTTGATGTATACTATAGCACAGAGATATTCAACAGGGGGTCCGTGACCCCTAGGGGGTCCTCAGAGTTAGTGCAAGCGGGAGGGGTGGGGGGGGGGTAGCCATACAGTTAAGATTAAGGATTCACTGTGCCTTCCACACATGTCTAATATTAAAAACATTAAAACATGATGTATAAATAATATTAATATTCGTTCATTTCCATCCATCCGGCCCAGTTTAACATGCAACTTTTGATTTGTTGCCAAGGGCTGGCAAGTCATGAGATACTCTGGACAGACACTGCTCATGTTGGTTTGAAAGTGCCAAAATCCAGACAGTCTGAGGATGGGTCTGTGGCCGCTACGTTACAAACTTCCACCTCCAGGGTCATCTGGGACGGGTCTGCTTACTATCCCCAGAGTTGCGAAGATGAAGAAGCAATGTTCAGTTGAACCACTCCAACTATTTCTAATTTTAAATAACTTCTGTTTTATTACATTTTCTCACTGTACTGTTTCAATTTTTCACTTTTACCTTCCACTTAAGTTGATTTGGTTTTGGTGTTTATTTATATTGCCTTGTAATTCTGTGATATTAACCTGCCTTGCCTTTTGTTTTTATAATAAAAGGTACAATGCACCTATCATTACACTTAAACCCCAAGTGCAGTATGGTAGAACTGCATCTCCCAACAGGCTACATCAAAATGCCACCATTAAATGTTTTGTAGTCTAATTTTTGCAACAAGGACAAACAAAAATGGTTGAGGATTAGCATTCATCAAATGTCCTGGAACTTTATTGAATAAGTAACTTGCACGGCAGGTCTGCTCATTTTGTTTACTTCTATTTTCAGTTTTCATCCCAGCTTTTATTCTCCGTCTTTTGTTAAGTTGTGCCCTATCCAGATAGGATGGGGAAAAAGTTATTAGAAGAAAGGAACCTTAGGGAGCAGATTAGAAAACAGTAGTCACGATTCAAGCCACATACAATTTGATGACATGACCAGAAAAATCAATAGAAACTTATTGTGAAAAACCCCCTCAGAGCTGCATTGCTACAACAAAAGAACCATTCACTGCTATCTAGCTGAAGCGGTAAAAGCCCAGTAAAGTCCTTCTCCTGCAGGAATCAAACCATGCATGCACAAGCAGTGTATTATCCTTCCCTGTCGCCAGCACTTCATCAAATACACGGGTGCTAAGTTCTGAGAGTGTTTTATACCACCATCGAAAACAAGCAGAAAAATTAAAAGTTTGCAGAAAGACAAAGAAACAAAAGGGTCTTAGTAAGCGTTGTCACTGCCCAATGTGAGGAGAGTGCATATTTGAGTCGCAAATGCGTCACTTTGTGACAAATGAAACTGAGTTGCGCACGCGTCACTTTGCGAACAAGTAGCATACAAGATGCTAACGAGAGACTTCTGTAATGTCAATACAGTAAAAATGGACCTACTTAACCAAGTTTGTTCACTGCTGGCTACAAGCTAGCAATCAAACAACAAAGGCTGTCAGTTGAATGGTTGTTTGTAATGAGGAAACTTTATTTCATGGATTTCCCAAATTTCAGTATGACGTGTCATGCAGTAAACGGTTTACATTTGAGCATGCGCGACTCAAATCTGCACTCTTCTCACACTGGGCAGTGACAAACGTAATACAACTTTTTTCTGCCGCATTGTTTTGTCATTGATTACATCCCACTTTGCAACACAAATATACAACAAATCCCTTATTTATTGATATTGATTGATTTCAATATCGATCCAGCACCACAGATTATTTTGTAGCTTAAAACAATGTTTCCAAAATCGTTTCAGTGGTTCATTAACTCGTTCGAATGAGCCATAAGAATAATGGTAATGTAACAGTACTGGACAATTCCGCTCCCAACCTGTAGGTGAAGAGGAAAAGTGCTTTGGTGTCTACTGTAAAGGTGCTGGTTGACAAGTAACTTATGCTAATGTGCTTGGTCTATAACATTATCTAATTCTCGGCGGGTAACATAACATTACGACAGTGTTTAACACGCTCATTTATATTTTGTATGCTTGTTTTTACCACGGTTCACAACTCCCACAAATTCATCAGTAACGTTAAATGTATAGAGAGATGACTAATGGTAATTTAGCTAGCTAGCACACCCCTGTCTTCTGCCTCAGACTCCCAGCACTGCATGGCTTCAGTCAGGATGGGAGCTAAAAACAGTCCCAGGGATACATCCACAGTCTTCCCCCAGCCAGCTAGCAACTATCTACTATCATTACAGCCCCGGCACAGGGACACATCAGTCAGACCCAGCCAGCTAGAAGCCATCTTGGTCAGCACTTAACGCTGGTGCTAAGGACGCTAACGGCAGTTTACTGAACCGTCGGGAAACAGACCCAGGCACCCAAGTCAAACAGCGGTCATTCATAACGTTATACCTCCAATAGTAATAGCTGTCCTTAGAGGTAGCTAAATTTACCAGCCAAAACAGTAATTAGGCACCTCTAGGACTAATACTAATAGTAATTAATTTAAAGATGTGGTAGCATTGGATCTGGACGAGAAGTTTATTAGTGGAATTTCTTTCCTTATTAATGGGGTTGGAACCATCAGTTGTGTTGTGCAGAATTTAGGTTGATACACAGCCAACAGCCCTATTGGACAACTGTTAGAATTCATATTATGGCAAGAAGCAATCAGCTAAGTAAACGAGTGGGAATTGCCGACGAGTGGCCATCATTACTTTAAGAAATGAAGGTCAGTCGGTCCGGAAAATTGCAAAAACTTTGAATGTGTCCCTTTTGCAGTCGCAAAAACCATCAAGCGGTACAACAAAACTGGCTCACATGAGGACCGCCCCAGGAAAGGAAGACCAAGAGTCACCTCTGTTGCTGAGGAAAAGTGCATCCTAGTCACAAGCCTCAGAAATCGCAAGTTAACAGCAGCTCAGATTAGAGACGAGATGAATACCACACAGAGTTCTAGCAGCAGACAAATCTCTAGAACAACTGTTAAGAGAAGACTTCACGAAAAAGGCTTCATGGTCAAATAGCAGCTAGGAAACCAGTGCTAAGGTGAGGCAACAAGCAGAAGAGATTTGTTTGGGCCAAGAAACACAAGGAATGGACATTAGACCAGTGGAAATCTGTGCTTTGGTCTGATGAGTCCAAGTTTCATATCTTTGGTTCCAACCACCGTGTCTTTGTGCAACGCAGAAAAGGTGATTGGATGGATTCTACATGCCTGGTTCCCACTGTGAAGCATGGAGAAGGAGGTGTGATGGTGTAGGGGTGCTTTGCTGGTGACAATGTTGGGTATTTATTCCAAATTGAAGGCATACTGAACCAGCATGGCTACCATAGCATTCTGCGGCGACATGCCATCCCATCCGGTTTCATTTATCATCATCCGGTCATCATTTATTTTTCAACAGGACAATGACCCCAAACACACCTCCAGGTTGTGTAAGGGCTATTTGACCAAGAAGGAGAGTGATGGAATGCTGCGCCTTCACAGTCACCGGACCTGAACCCAATCGAGATGGTTTGGGGTAAGCTTGACTGCAGAGGGAAGGCAAAAGGGCCAACAAGTGCTAAGCATCTCTGGGAACTCCTTCAAGACTGTTGGGAAACCATTTCAGGTGACTGAAAAACAGTACAGTGTGCAAAACAGTAATCAGAGCAAAGGGTGGCTACTTTGAAGAAACTAGAATATAAGAAATGTTCTCAGTTATTTCACACTTTTTTGTTAAGTACATAATTCTACATGTCGTCATTCATAGTTTTGATGCCTTCAGTGACAATCTACAATGTAAATAGTCATGAAAATAAAGGAAATGCATTGAATGTCCAAACTTATGGCCTGTACCGTACACAACTCCTGTCAAATTAAATAAGAACAGTAACATATCTGACCTTTGTTTTAAATGCAATGAGGCTAAAGGAACATTTATGCACTGTGTCTGAGAGTGTGACAAATGTAAAAACATACTGGAGGTGAAAACTATGTTCATCTTGTCTGTAAACATTCAACTTGACCCCAAGATGATATTGCTGCACCTGTATTCAACAAATGTAAACCTGAAACCCCAAGAATATAAATGTATTGATTTTGCAATACTATAGGCAAAAAGGACTATACCGTTCATCTGGAAGAAAATAGAGGCACCTACAATTGGTGCCTGGATCAAGAATATGGCAAATGTATGTCCATGGAGAGATTAACGTTTATATTAAAAAACTAATTGGGGGAGTATGAGAAAATCTGGAAACCATTTGACCAAGATATTAAAAAACGAGATACAGGGGAGCTTCTACCGATGGAAAAATGCAGGACAGGATACTTAAATTTAAATAAGTGGTGAACCACAGTAGAGGAAAGGACTGAGGCTTGTCCTGGAGGGTGATAGAGGTGCAATTCTTGTTTGTTTTATATGTGTCCGTATCATAGCTTTGCTGAAGGTGCCATTGTTCTGTGTGTGCGACAATAAAATGTCAATTGTACAGTACATTTTCATGCAACTTCTACATTTATTTTACTCCATTACTAATTACTCCATTGTGTTTCAGGTTTTTCTGGTGTTTCTCTTCTTTACTGTTCTCCGGCTCAAATGGTTTGTTTTATTCCCCAAAAAGGTTCTCTCATCAATGGTTTGTTTCTCTCCAGGATGGAAAAATGTTCTCTTAAGTTCCAAAAATGAAGCAATAACATAATGCAAATTCACCATTACAATCTTTTAAGTTCAATAAGTTAAATTGCATTTTAAATGTTGGTGCAACCAGGCCTTCACTGTGTCTCTATTATGTATAATTGTATTATCTGCTAGAAACAAGCTGTCAAATAGAGATAATCCCACTATAGAACCTGTTCAATCTGTTCCTGTATACATACTATTTAAGTAACTACAGACAGATTACACCAATACCAATATATTATGTTAGTCCACCACCTGGATCAATAATACTATTTTTATATTGCATATTAAACTGATTGACTGTCTTCATGATGATGTAGATGTGAGCTTCAATTTAAAAAAAAATTGACATGAACACCAGTGCCTTCAAGAAAACAATTGGTCTGTTCCAGTTTTAAACCATCTCCAATATTGTCCCACTTACGTCATTCTCCAGTCAGGGCAATTCCCAGTTTTTTTAAAATTGTACTCTCCAGACCTAACTAGTCTACTTTTTAGTGAGGGAGGTTAACTTCCCCACTGCCCTTACTGTGCGATACATCCTGGCCTTAAATAACCCATGAGCTGTTTCTTTAACTCAACAGCAAACTCTTACGGGGACAATGCTTCGAAATCTCACCTGACCTTTTGTTTATTCATGTGTGTAGGGGAAACAAGAAAATTAGAGCTAGCCAGGCAGAACTAAGGCGATCACCCAAGAGAACGGAGATGGAGAGAGCCGAGCATTTAATTTAATATACACCCCCACTAAGAATGAGGGCGGTTGACAGCGAGAGGTTAGATAAGGGCAAAATAGTACCTCTTAGCGTGGCTGGCCTGATGCAAGTCTTGATGCAGCTGCCCTCTGGTCTTGCTGTGCAGACTACTGAAGCAAAGGGGCTGGAGTGGAAGCCGGGTCGAGAACCCTTGGTGGGCTCAGTAAACAGGGTCGCAGTTTGCTGACCTTCGGAGGAGGACTCATTGGAAAGGATAGGGGCATATGATAATCATAGCTGCAGTAGTGTGGTTCAAGTGCTAGATAAGAGTCTCAAAAGGCACTGGTTTAGCATTCAGAGCAATGTTACTTTTAATTATTTTCAGGTAAATGCTGTCACAGGTGGGATTAATATTTTACATTAGTTCCCCAACCACACACACACACAGTATAGTTGTGTGTGTGTGTGTGTGTGTGTGTGTGTGTGTGTGTATATACAGCCTTTGCTTTTTTCAATTTATGAGTATAGAGTCAGTTTAAAATTACTTTGGTTTAAATGAACAGAAATGCAAAAAAATGGTGTTCAAATCATAGACAATCATAGACATAGATATATATTAAAAGGACAAAGCATGTGTGACCTCACAAATTTTAAAATCAACGAGACCATAATTTAAAAAAGGATAATTCTGTATTGCAGAAGACTTAAAACTAGCAATTGAGACCATAACATGTTTACTGAGTTAATAAATCAAGTGAGAAGTCACTTTCTCACCGTAACCGACTTCCTTTTGCAACGGCAACAGTTTTTAGCATTTAAAAAAAAATTGGGTTAATGGACTGGTTTTGAATGCTTCACACCACAATCAAGGTCTTCTGTGTCAAGGGATATTTGCTTTTTTCCCCTCATATATGGGTTGTATTCATTTTTTTTTTTTTTTACATATTTAATGTTTAGTTTCAAATGTATTGTTACAAATGTAAATTAAAAAAGTTTTCATATGCCTTACCTGCTTTATTGGTCTTGTTTTGAAGGGCATCACTTATTTACTTTTATGTCCCTTGCTATTTTGTTACTATGCGACCAAACTAGTTCTCTGTGGAATTTTAAAAAAGGTGTCAAATTCTAATTTAATTATTTACCAGTATAAAGCAGGATACCTTTTCAAAACATCTACTTTGCATTCAAACTTAATTTGCCACAAAGTGTAATGAAGGATAAATGTTTTTAAAAGTCAAGTAATCCTATATTTTGTTAGCACAAAGGTTGAACCCTTCGCTACACTTTGCTGCAGTGGTTTTAGAAAAATACTGCACTGATCACGCACAATCTCTTTTTGTCTTGTACTTCTCTTCAGTATTCAAAAGCATTTGAAACTAGCAGTCAACTGCTTATTCAGCTGAGGCAATAGTCCTCCTCTGAGGACTACTGCAACTTCACTCATCATGACATTAAAAACGACTTGCAGTATTTGAAGCTGTCAGGTGAAAATCCCCCCATAAGCTGCTGAACACAACAGAGCAGATATACATGTGGAGCAGAAAGACAAACTTCTTTGAAACTTCTCTTCAGTGTGCCTCTGAGATGGAGGTTCTTTGCTCCCTGCAGAGCTGCTCCAGCTTTTCCTCTCCCTGGAGACATTTGCAGAGCGAGACAAACACCTTGGGTTTCTCTGCGGCTGTGTGTTCTCCAAAATACACCCCAGGCAACTTTAAATTAATACCTAGCACTGCCTTTCCCCTGATAATTATGTATCATCACCCATGAATGCAATAAACGGAGGATGTTTAGTGCTTTTATAATAGGGCTAAATTGTTTTGCAAAAATATTGTGCTAGATATAATGAATGCTGCATCTCTTAGACATGTGCTGAACGTCTCTACAATTACAGGGAGCTCTGCGGGTTTGTAATATTTACATATTACAGCTCTGTGCCTTCCAGCTATGGTTCCTTTTGTCGTAACGAACATCTGTGACCACAAATGTAAAATGTAAAATTGTTGCCTGCTTTACTCTCTCCTGTCCTTTAACCAGGACACGCTTTGCTCCCTGCTACTACAAGCCGAATGCAGCTCTTCTCTCAATAGTGGGGGGATCGACAAGCCTGTGGAGGTTTGTAACAGACAACAATTCTCCCAGGCTTGCTGCATGGCGGAGTCACGTCTCTCCCGTCGCTGCAGTATGCTCCCTCTGTTACAGGGAGACTTTGCGATTACCCAGGAATTCCATTATTGACATGATAATTGCTGTCAAATTACAGCCAACCACCAACAACTATGATGGACGCTGACAGGTGAAGTGTTCTCGTCTCCCAATCACAGCGCTGCACACACACACACACACACTGTATGTTTATAAGCCAGAGAACAAATGCAATTTATACACCAACACAATTCCCAATTGTTCAAGGCCTCTCCGTCAAGCAGTCCAGTTCCATTAACACACAATTGTTGTGCTGTCTGTATACTTTGTAAGAAACTGGGAACTTTCTCCCTTGTGTAAATGTGTCTTCTTTTACACCAGTAACTCATCGCCAGCCTGTGAAACACGTGTGTACCAGAGGGAGGTTTGTACAGGCTTTAACGCATGGCTGTGGATGCCAAACGATGTGAAATCTATGGAGAGGTGCATATTAACAAATCACAAAAAGAACTTGGTGCCAATCTGAATCGACCATTTGGGACCAACATTTGAAAGTAGGGACATGAAAACAGGTTGCAGTTGTTTTTACAAAAGATGCTGTGTTTCACAGTCCTGTCTTTGGTGCAGCAAAACATGTAACATGAATAGAATAGGTGGAGAGAGCTAGCAGTTAGGCGGAAAGCTCACAGAGTCAACACGGCAACTGAACGGATTTTCTACACTGACACGTTATATTGACCATACAATGCCAGGTCTCCACAGCACTATACTTATCATAGGTACAAGCATTTTGTGCATAAAAAAGGGGTGAATTTCCCCAAATTGCAGAAACAGAAAATCTGACAAATGTTCATTAGCCTCCTCATAAAAATCATAAATCTCTAACATATAAAAAGTCCTAAGAGATCAAAGTGGTGGAAAGTCTTGAACAATACTTAAATTGGTGATACCCCAATTTCCCCATGCTGGAGCTGCTCCCCCCAACCCTATACCGGATAAGCGGACAAAGATGGATGGATGGACGGACAATTTCCCCATTGCAGCCCATGTTAGGTGAGACACTACAGGTACACTGCTCTTACACAAGCTCTTCACTTTTGTTTCACATGTATAATTTGTGTTTGTATATTTAACAGCAACTTTTTATGACAAGCCTTGGAGGTTAAACCGGATGTACTGCCATCTGTCGCATGCTACGGCGAGTGGCAACTAATAATGTTCTAAAACAGCATAGCCTGTAATGCAGAAAGGCAAAAAAGGCCTTTCAGGACCTGAAAATGTATTGTTCATGTCAGTATTATGCTTAGCTTGGCTGATAAGGTTTTGATTTGACATGTAACTTTGCTTCATTTTGACTTCTACTCTAGTGGCCTCCCAGAAAAAAGAAAAAAAACTTTCCCGTGCTGAACTATGGAGCTCCATTTTTTTGCAAGAAGTATGGCCTTTCTCAAGAGCTGTTGGCCATCTTCTACAATGCTGCCATCCTTCTGCCTCCTCCCCTCGCAGGCGCTTCACATCCCTGCACACAAGAACCGCTTCTTTACCACTGCCATCACTCTCCTGAACTGCTAATAAGTGGGGTCATCCCCAATTTGGCCATACCATATTTTCCAGACTAGAAGTCACACTTTTGTTTTCATAGTTTGGCTGGTCCTGCAACTTATAGGCCGGTGCGACTTCTATATGAAAATATATATAATTTAAAATAAACATGTTTTTAAATGTTAATTCATACTAAAACATTACTGTCTATTACTGGCATTAGTTTACCAGAGGTTTGGTTTATAACAATATCCCACGGCTGGAGGGCACCGAAGTGTTTAATCTCAAGTTTTTCTTCAAAAGGCACATTTTCACTTTTGTGCTGTAGAAGATAATCCACAGTGTTCATGGTGAGTGAGCACAGTTGCTATAGGCATCTTCATTAAAAGAAATACAACTACGAGCAAATGACACAGTAGCCTACCTGGCATATAGCCAATGAAATTGCAGCAGGGCAACCGTCAATCAGTTGCAGGTGGCATCGCTTTTTTTCCCACGCTCAAGGCACGTGACATTTAGAGCGTGTGGAGATCTAAATAATAAATCACCTTTTAAAAACTGTTCCATCCACTGCCCTTGAATTGTAAAATAATTAGAAATAACAGCTAGCAATTGGCTGAGGGTGTTTTATGTCGTCAAATTGGATTAATTCCTAATTAGGCCTACTCAATATCACTTATTAACCTTGTTTCCTACTGCCAGCAGGTGGGGGCTCCATCTGCCCCAAATTAGCCTTCTGTTCTTACCTGATCAGTGGGTCAATCTCTTTTAGCTTGTCCCTATTTTATATAGTCTATGGTTTGTCCCAGGAAATCCAAAGAACTAAGAAAATGATAAAGTATTCACCTTAGCAAGTTTGAATACAGTGCTAAATTTAAGTATAAAAAAGCTTCCTCGCTGATTGTGCTTAGTTTCAAATGGTAAAAGATTTACATTCCATGTGATTCCCCGCCAACAATTACTAGGCCTTTCTAAAATCATTTCCTTCTTCCTTCCAGAACAGGAATTGAGCCAGTTAATTCTTGGCGGTGCATTATGTCTCATCTCTTATGATCTTTGCAGCGCTGAGAGAGTGTTTTGCGTATGCAAAACCTAAATACCACATAAAAGAAGACAACTTCTAAGTCACGAATCTCCAAACTGTCATAGAAATCTGTCAATAAGTCCATTTGTATTACATAGGTTGCAGTTTATTGAACTTGTAAATGTGTTAGGTGTCATTATGCATGACCTTAGTTTTTCTACACTCACAAAACCATAAAAGTTTGAACATTTATAATAATTTGCTGCTTCAACATTACATTCAAAGCTGTAAATTGTTATAGCTACATTTTGTTAAAAACACAATATTTACATTAATTGTAATACACACATTTTATATTTGGTATTCTTACATTAATCTCATCATATAATTTACAGGTTCTCAATGTGAATATTTAATCTCAAAATTTCACAACAAATCAAAACGTAAATTAACCATACAAAAATGAAAAATACAAACAATACTAAAGCTAACCCCTCCCAAAAAAGAAAATGGTGCACGGAATTTAAGATTGATGAATATCTGATGTCTCTTTTTTACAAAACAAGGTGAAATATGCTTGCCACAGAACACTTACTTCACTGCAGCAATGCAACGTGGTTGAACTGAGCAACTATTTCTAGTGCAGCCAACTCACGTCCATCTTTTTAATTAAACACAAAGTACATCTCAACTGTACAAATATTTGACAATGATTAGTTTGTAAATATTTCTTCAATAGAGCGTCAGTCCTCATGTGTTTTAAGGTGACTGCTGACAGTGAAACTCCAATTACTAAAGTTTATAATAATGTTATACAGATGATAAAGTCTGGTTTGTGCTTGTCTTAAGTCACATCTGATCAGTAGATTACAGTTGAATCAGGATTTCCGGGTAAAATCACATTAAAAATTCATTCTTAAAAATATGGTTTTAGTTGAGCATTTCCAAGCTTCTTGATTCCAGGTCCTAGTTCAAAAAGGTTTCTTTACAGCACATTGTACATTTTCCTTTGGCACAATACTTGGTAACCCCCCCCCCCAACCGCCCAATGATCTGTTGTCATGTACATCATGCAGGAGGGATAGGGTGTGTTCACATGAACGGCAATGGTCAAAGGCAAAGCTTCTAAATATGCAATTGCACCAGCGTTTTCCCGTGTGTTTGGTCCAGGCTCGTGATTTCATTGTTAATGGGGGCAATTTTTGGTAAGAGGAAACGGCAGTAGGGTGGGTTGTTAGAAAACATCCCACTAAAAACTTTTCTAGAATTTCATATAACCATGTGGCATTAAATTAGCCTTTAAAATTGCTGTCATTACTGTGCCCAAGTTACCTTTATCAAACTTTAAGTATCACTGCATGAAAAGGTCATATCCATCAGAATTCTAAAGCTGGCAGGTATTACAGCATTTTTTCATTGAATCATAACACATTTAGCTGTGTTAGCATTGTTAACTTTTTTGTACCATTGCTTGTGTGGATATGACTGTGGGAACACACCCGTTTCTACTGCACTTCACTGAAATGCTCGAGGCCTCTAGCACCTTTTTAGCCATATAGTATACAAATGTACGGAGTCGTTTAAAAAAAACAAAAAAAAAAACGTGCAAGAATGACAGATAAAAGACTCTGTTTCCAATACTTAAGGCAAAAACAATTCTCATATATACCAATATACATATATTTCAGATTATTACTATCAAAACTGTGTTTTTCTAGAGTGTTCTGGTAAACATATGTTGCGACTGACCGTGGTGACCTATTATACATACTAGAGCTAAAAGTGCGGAATGACCAAGTCAAAGTCAATGCAATGCCCTCTAGTAAATACAAAAAGGAAACTTTCATTATTTGACAGTTTCTTCAGGTTTTTTTTTTTGACTGCCTGTTAATCTATAGGCCTGTGTCTTTTGATAGAGTGTAGGTCAGGAATGCTTAACTGAAGATCACAAAAAACAAGTGAGTGCCCAGTAGAAAAGTGCAAAATACGCCAGTGTGTTTCTTCTCCAGACCTGGACCTGAACTAGCACCTATAGCTGGGACACCTTCCTGGGCAGAGGCCTTGGTCTGGGGACTCGAGGGTCGGAGGTTCCGTCCAGCTTCATGCTGCCTGTGCGGAGCTGGTGAGGCTTGGGTGGCAGGGCCGGGGGGTCCGTCTGTGGGGGGATGGAGAGACTGTGGGGCAGCGGCACAGGCCTGCGGGGGTTGTTCCTCTCGTACACGCTGTAGGGGGGAGGTGTCTTGTTCTCTCTGCGGATCGGCTCGTCTGAGCTGCTAGAGACAGAGTTTGGCAAGGTGGTGGGAGGAGGCAGCGGGTGGGACGGGTGATCACCTGCCGGCAGCTCGGTGCCAGAAGCTTCCGACACGCTGCAGCGACTGAGGGAGGAGATGCCACTGCTGTAGCTGCCGGAGAGGACGGGGGAATTGGAGACCAGGCTTGTGGACTGGCACTCGGTGGGCGAAGGGGTGAAAGGTGGCACTATAGTCTAAAAGAAGAGAAAGAATGAAAAAATATATATCAATCATCATCAGCTTTTTTTCATGTGGAAAATCTAATAAGCGTTTTCCTGTATAGAACAGTAGTCTATCACAACCTTTTTTGGCTTAAGCCCTTTTAAATGAGGCAGCTGAAGATATTCAATTAAAGGACTAAATGTTTAGTAGTGGTAGATTTATCAATAATGAAAATAGTGATTAGTCGTAGCCATGGAGCAGTTTGTACTTTTCTGGACCCCTAAGTTCTACTAAAGAGTGTTTTTCCTTCTCAGATTGTTCATTTAAAGGAGTTGTAGTGGCTTGAAGTGAAAGTACCTAGCATTTCACAAAGAAAGAGAGAGAAAGAGGCAAAAACTTAACGTTTTGAAAAAAATTGTGCATAAACAATTATGGAAAGCACCCAACCATATTAACCCCCCCCCCCCGATATTCTGCTGTCTCCAACATGTGTGCTGACACAGCCTTACAAAAACAATAAATACTAAAAAGAAAAAGGAGTCAGCGAACAGATTGAGAGGGCCATGTTTTTACACTGCATCAACCAGCCTTGTGCGCCGAGACGTAAAAAACACAATATGCCACACTTTCCCCCTCAAAAATCAGATCACTCATCAAAAATGTTTTTCTAAGCAATTACACCAGGCTGCCATTATTTCTGCTAAAACTTGATTGGATCTAGTGCAGTATAAAATTGATCGGTAAAGGTTGTATTGTTCATGCTACACCAGGCACACACTAAGAGAGGTATCCATTTGCCATGCACTACTTAACAAACCGTTTCACATCTGGGGCGAGCATGATGAAAATCTTTGTATATAATATAGTGCTGAGTTTGTTTGAGAGAACATGGTTATCCCTTTTAATGTATCTATGATTGGAATAATCTCATTAGCCCCTAGGTGAACTACTGGCACACATGGGATGTAAAGCTATTGAATCACACCCCCAACCCATTTTTTTGGGGGGGGAGGATAGAGGATAACGTGGTAGGTTTGATTGTGTGTTGAAGGGATACAGAAGCCGTATTTAGGGGGACAGTAATCAGCAATGCAAGATCATATGAGCATGGATTGTGTTTTATTTATTTATTAACATTTTATGTCATCTCTGACAATGTAAGGGGCACATTGTTGTTTAATTTCAAATCTAATGGTTACAAAATAAAAATATATAGTGCTCACACGCTGTTTACATTCCTGACCCAGTTTCTCCAGAGGGAGGTTTCCCCTAATTATAATTTCTACCTCTGCAGATAAGTAAGTGCAGTGCTGTCAGACTGGTTTTCTGCAGGTACACTACTGTCCTGGGACTTGCGGTCTGATAATGGGCCCCTGGCTGCATTGACTGATGTGTGTGTTCGACGTATGTGCCTGATAATGGGGCCTGCTGGAGATCCATAGAAAACCCGTCTCTGGCTTTGCTGTGATGGGCAGCTTGGTACTTCGATACGATACTTTGCTTCAGGCCTGTTCTATTGGCACAGAACGAATGAACACACACACACACACACACACACACACAAAATGTGCCAACGTGCACACACCTAACCATCACACACAAATCTGATTGACAGAGCATGCTGAGTGCCAAGCTGTCACTCACACTTTGGTTTCCAGAGATGTTCTCTCTCTCTACTTCTGCCTCACACGCATAGACCACACAAACATCCACAAACAACTGCATTCTTGGAAGTTGTCACATGTAAGAAGACATCAGATCTGCAACCAGGCTGGGAGCTTAGCACTGTTGCTCGTGACAAGCCCGCAAAGAAGATAACAGTTAGCAGCAGACAGACTTTGGTTCAAAACAACTTCTTAACCCTCTTTAAAAGCTCTCGCTGCATTTAGTTAACCTCTACTGGACCTCTCCTGCTTTTGCAGACGGGTATTAGTTTACTACTAAGAAGCCCATTAACAACAAATCAGAGCTCGGAGACAAAGCACGTCCGTTTAACTACAGATAAACATAAAAACACGAAGAGGTACACAGCGCAAAGGTACATGCTAGTTGAGAGAAGACAAAAAAAAAATGTAGTACAGCACATGCAGGTCTCTAGCATCAATAGTAAAGGGGGAAAAAACAATATGGTTTAGTCTTTGAAATTTAAATTTACTGATAAGCACATGTAGTAAAGTGGAATAAATCCATCTGGTTTTGCATATTTCTGGCAAGCAGGTGTTGGAATTTAAAATTTTATATGTGCTTAAATATTGTGTGTGATTTGCATTATACATTTAAGCTAAAAGGTAAAAGCATTATTTCAACATAAATGAAGACATGTTGGTCATGCATTAAGTTTGTTGTTATAAATATATAGTTTGTTGTTTGTTGAATTAAGTTGTTTTGCAATACTTCTGTTCTATAATATAAGATGTTCTGGTATATTTTGTTATAACCCAGCTGTACAAATGTGTTAGAAGTTGAATTGATGATGTTAGAGACACCCTGTCTCTGGTTTCAGTCCCCCTTTATGGCCCGACTGCTCTGTTGCTTTGAAAGTCCTGAGGGTCATAAACCCTCAGTCACATCCCAACTAAAAGATAAGGAATAAGCACAAGACCCCACCCTTTGTGAGATAAGACTGGGGGTCTGAGAGCCAAAGAGTCAGACAAATTTGGGGGAGAGCCATGTTAGGTTGACTATGTATTTGTCTCTAGGATATCCTATGTAATAAAATGGATTCACATATTAACATCTAAGATTTTGACTACTAATTGAATGAACCCTGAGAATGGAGCAGGATTTAGCTCCAACACAGGCCAGGTGAAATCCTCTCAGAGCTTGAATAAAACACAGTGGACAGTTAGCACCTGCCAGGTGTACATTTAGCTAACATGATGAGTGCCCTCCAGCCAGTCCTCTTTGGGACAGCAGTGTCATAAAAACTACAAAATCAGCAGCACTGGAGCAGTTAGCAGCTTCAGTGAGCAGTAGTGTAAAGCTCCCCGGCCACGGGTTGACACAGAGTAGGATAAAGACCCTGGAGATGGCCAGTAAAACGTAAGCAGTGCAGGATAAAGGCCCCAAGGCTGTCACTAAGCAAGGTCAGGCTGCCTCAGGGAAAGAAAGAAAAACTAAAAAAGGCCCAAAACTCAAACGGACAGAAGTAAATGACAAAAACCAAACCAACCTTTTGTGGCGATCTAGACGTGACGGGAGACTGCGACCTCATGTTTTTAGCCGAGGAGCCTGCTGACAACCAGATGAGAGAGAGAGAGAGAGAGAGAGAGAGAGAGAGAGAGAGAGAGAGAGAGAGAGAGAGAGAGAAAGAGAAAGAGAAGAGGGCAAATTCAAATTAGAGGAGGTTTTCTTTCGTTCACCATGCTGACACACAGCCTGAGTCATGCAAACATACACATATTTAGCTGTGTTTGTAGCCAGTGGCTTAAAGCATCAATGAATCAAATATGCACTGATGTTCTGCAGGTCCTTTTGGCTGCCTTAAGCTGTTTCTACATCCAACAGCTGTTACTGCTCTATGCAATGAGGGCAGAAGGAAAAACACTCCATCTGCTTATTTCGCTGCTGGGCAGTACAATATATCAGAAAGCACTGGGGAATAAGTCAAGTCTGTTGCATCTGTAAATAACAACTAAAATACAGTTTGAGTTGATGGGGGAAAAAAACTGTAACATTTCTATGGGGGGCTGAAAGGGTAACATAAAACACGAATCCAGGAATTTTTGGAAATTTCAATTGGGATCGACTTTGGCCACAAAGATTTTCAGCCTTGTTATCAGCTTAAATTACACATGTCATACTAGCAAATATCAGCATTTCAAGCTAGTTAGTGAATAAACAGCAGTTGCCATTATGTATGTGGAAGAATATAGGAACAGTAATCCAGAAGACAGTAGCTGAGAGCCTCAGATGGGGAAATGTCGTAGTAGGAGGAGGTGGAGGAAGCACCAGGTGTCAAAAGTTGGAGTGGAAAATTAGTATCATTCTACATCGGAAAATTCACCACAATCTGCCACTTTACCTGAGTACGGTGGCCTAGGAGGTACAGGAGGGCATAGCAATTTGCCAAAAGAGTCAGAGAAGGATGGAGCGCCTTCTTTGACACTGTCTAGGCTCCAGCTACTGGGTGTGGGCCTCACTTACAGTACACAGAAATATCACAAGTCACTCAATATGTTATGGGATTACACAAGACAACATGGAAAAACACATTTCAGATGGATGGTCTGATAACTGGAAAAAAAATAAGAATGATCAATTCCTTGAGAATAACAATATGGATGTGGATGGTTGGAGTGATAACTAGCTGGACTGAGCAATGTTTAAAAAAAAAATATATATTTTCTGTGTTGTCCAAATACGATAAAATACTCCTAATGCCTGTAGTGTGCCATCTGTACTATACGGTGTTGAGATAAACAACTGCTGTATGTTTTTCAGGTAAGCATACACCTATGGATGTACGGATTCATGACTGTGGGTACTACAGATACTACAATTGGCTCTAGGTCCCCTTTCTGTTTTAAGTTATGTGCCTTGTTGTACCGTTTTTGTTTGTCAGATGTACATAAAAACTCAATAAAAATAATAACAATGATCAGTTGGTTGTAATGTATTAAAAACACAAAGTGCTGTGACACACCAAATGTGCGACAGTGCACACGTTTCCAGAAATTGAGTGTAGGATGAAGTGCATTATGTTAAAAGGCCCCTAAAACTTCAGCTTGTTACAATGAGCGATGGGACCCAACATGATATTTCACATGACGGATATCTGCATTTCCCTTTCTCTGTGTTCTACTCATTAATTTTTTAAAGTAGGCAGGGCTCAAAAAAGGTGATGTCCCGTACTTGCGTGCACCAATCACAATCAAGCAATCTTTGAAGCAGAATCTGAGTCAGATAGAAAAGAGAAGAATAATGTGTTCTGTGCAATGTCCCACTTGCACATTTGGTGTGAACACAGGGTAATACAATACAATACAAATGCACCATCAAACCAACACTACGTCTGGTAGAAATCTCAGACTCTTCAGGTTTAAAGGTCACATTCAATCAAACTTAAAATCTCTTAAGTAGCCACATCAAGTCTAGCAGCTACTTCGAGTGAAGAGGTAAAATGTAACTATGTAACACTATTAATATCCCAGTCAGGGTGTTTGGTAAGGTCAGAGTTAATGAATTTGTGGTAGTGGGAGGCCTCTGGACCCTGTAAGTGAACAGGCTTCATTTGCATTTAACTGCAAACTAGTCTAGGCACAACAACACAACATTATTTGGAGTTATAATTTAACGCTCAAGGCAGAAGATGTGGCAAACAACACTTTTATACAATCGCAGGTTTTGTGTCAATTATAGCACCTTTTGTCATTGTCATATGCATAAAGGTGTCATGTCACCATATTGTGGCAGTTCATCTATCTCTCACTGCATTATTTACAGATCACACTCGACTCACATGGAAAGGTGTGTTTTTGTGTGTGAGTCACGAGGAAGCTATCACATCCACGCTCTTCACTATTTATTTTAAGGTGTCTCTTGTGCAATCCTCCCTAATTATTTCACAGTGTTTGTAAGCAGCACTGATGTATGAGTGCATTTTACAGAAAAGCAATCAATTCAAGCATATTTTTTCCGGAAAAATGCAAGAAATATACATCTATCCTTGACCATTCTGAGCAAAATGACAACCAGGGGGCTTAACTAATAGATATGAATTCATACATAAGAATGTCCCACAGGTCCATCAGCATTGCAGGAATAGTACCTGCCATTTTATAACTCTTTTAGGATAACGGAAGATGAAAAACTGCAATCTAGACAGTCCGTAAGGCCAATGCGTAGAAGTCAAAAAATGGAGCCTAGCATGTGTGTGTGAGTAAATATGTTTGTTTGTGTGTGTCCTGAGGAGCTCCCTGATGCAGCTGTATATAGACAGATGCCTCAAGTCACTCCACGGTCAAACTGTCACACACACTGGATGTCTGGACAGATGACCGCCACCCTAGACGGTAGTGTAAGCGTCAATGAGTAAAAGAGAAGATGCCAGCTACTGCAGCAGTAACTCTGCATTACTGTGCTAACAGTAAGGAGAACTAAAAAGACTTAAATAATAATAAAAAAATGCACACTACACTTTGGCATTATTATTCTGGGTGCATAGAAGAGAAGGCTGTAAACAAATAAGCTAAAACATAGCGTTTTACCTTTGTCTGGTGCTGAGAGGTTGGGATCACTCCTTGGTAAAGTGGTATCACCTATCTGATGAGAAGGAGCTCTCTGCACAAAAATAGAAATAGTCCAAGTGACTGTCAAATATGTACAGCGTGAGCCAGTGTATTTGAGAGAACATAGGTAAATGCCAGCTTTAACAAAGAGGAGAAGAATTGAATATTGGACGGTTAAAATAAATATCAAGGTGTGAAATCTTCCCCTCACAAATTCAGTAGAACAGAACAGAGAAAGAGTGTTGAATGCGTAGTGACCTTTATGTCTACTTGTGGGTGAGCACTCCACGCCCATCCTCAAAATTATATAAATAATTTCTTTACCTTGTTCCTCTAATTACAGTAAGTGAGAAAAGTCAATTCATATTTCCAATATTCAATGTTAGATTAGCAGCTAATAAATGGTCCTTCACATCTCTCAGGTTGGAAATAATTGTGAAACCTCCCAACATATATTCATCTGTAGACTTAAAAGATAAATGGCCTCAAAAAACCACCCCCTCCTTTTTATGTTCCAGTAGCTTTGTCACTGGCGATGGGGTGTGTGATTGTGTTACATACTGCTCTTCAGCTAGAGAAGACACTGCAAAATCATGTTCTTGTCAGCTCTTGTTCTTGCTGTGCTGGTACGGCTCGAACTGAAAATGAGGCAAAGCTCAACTGCTACTCCTATTCTCAGCTACAAAAGACATCATGACATGTGCCCTCTTCTAGGAGCCAATTTGTCCCATAAAGATATGGTATATAATACATAGGTGACCTGATGAGAATGCAACCATCTGTAAGAGCTTTACAGAGTCAGAAAAAAAATGTTGCGTTCCTTTACCATTACCCTTCTAAGAAAAAAAATAGCACACCCAGGGCGGATATGTCCATCTGCTTATAGCATAGAGAAATGTTATTCCACTATATATATATCCTAAATATTACTTCATATAGATACAGAGATGGCTCTCAATGCTACAAAGCCCATGAGCCTTGGCCACTGTTGCTATGGAGAAGAAGAGCTGTAGTGAATTCAAAACACTATCAGTTTTTGCATTGCTGTAATCTTAAAATGCTCATGTTATGCTCATTTTCAGTTTCATAATTGTATTTAGAGGTTGTACCAGAATAAGTTTACATGGTTTAATTTTCAAAAAAACACCATATTTTTGTTGTACTGCACATTGCTGCAGCTCCTCTTTTCCCCCTGTGTGTTGAGCTCCCTGTTTTAGCTACAGAGCAAGGCATCACACTTCTGTTCCATCTTTGTTGGGAGTCACACATGCGCAGTAGCTAGGTAAGGACTACTAGCTAGTCAGAAGCAGAGTATGAGGGCGTGCCATGCTAGCAGCTAGGCGAGCATTATAACGTGTGTTACAAAGTGACGCACGTTCGTCACGGAAGTAAAGACTGGACTACAATGGAGCTTTTTGGAGCAGTTTGTGAGCAGCGTTTTTCTCTGGAAGATGGTAAGTCAATTTGGGGTGGACTTTGGGCTTCTTCATTTTGTAAACCTATAACGTGCACAAAAATACAGTTTATAGAACACAATAAAGCAAAATAAAAAATTCAAAAAGAATAATTTGAGCGCTTTAAGCTTCCATCCACTGTCAACGGTGCCCATAACAGAATTTTAGATTGGATGACTGGATGCACCTTGGGAGTCATAATTAACTTCTCCACTTACGCTTTTATGTACAGTGTTGCACTTCAACTGTTTAGCAAATATATTTTATGACCCCATTATGCATCTTACAGTATGTACTGATGATTCAACAGAGGTACATGCCAGAGCTTCACCCGGGAGTCACCTTGCATTGTCTGGAGAAAATGACCTGGAACAACAACCAGTGGTGCTTGAAATAGCTCGTCCCGATCCATAACTCTGTTGTGATTCTTTGGGTGTGTTTATATGCTAAAGGCCTACATGACGCCACACATGGAACCATATCATTTTAATTTTAGTTGGCAAATTAGATTTTTTTTCCTAGTATTCCATTTCACAAAACAGTTTAGATACACAGTTAGTTTGTGTGCTTCTATTGCTGGCTTTGCATTAGCAGAGCGAATAATCAGTGCCTGAAGAAACAATGTCTTCAATTGCTTTTATCTTTAAAACATACTTTCCTCTCTTACTAGCAGACGTATTTCCTCATTGTTCGGTCACAAATAGGCTAAAAACTAATTTGTCTGGTTCTATTTTTTATCCACTTTTTCTTTGCATGCAAATATCTATTTGTTTTGACCTAAGGGTGACAGTTGCACAAGTTATAGCCATATTTGATAAATGGCTATCCTGTGCCATTCCTTCTGGATATACCGCCCACCCACACATTCTCTGTGTGTGTGTGTATGTGTGAACCTGTGCAGGGTCCAGAGGGTTGGGAAAGATGGCGCTGACCGGTCGCTCTCGTGGAGACAGGCAGGCATTTTCTCTGGAATGCTTGTGTTTCTCTGCCATCTGTGGTGAACCTGAAATGGACATTATGATATCTTAGGCTGGTAACACATTCACTCACACACACACACACACACACACACACACACACACACACACACACACACACACACACACACACACACCAAATAGCAGCAAGGTGTTAGACTATTACCCACAAATACTGGCAATCAGGAAAGGCCAATCTCTCTCTTTCTCCCTCTAAGCATTTCTACCTTTCTTTCAGCCTCACTAGCTCTACGACATGATAAATGACCTGCCCCCCCACCCACCCACACACCCTCACTCTCCTCACCCACAGTAACAACAGAAAGAGACACATGCTAAACCTAGACACACTCAGAGAGAAACATAAAAACACACACCCAAAATACTCGCTCACACCCTTTTTACAGCACTTCCCCTCATCTGGTATTAGCCACTGTGTAGATTTCGATCCATTAGTGAATGTGATAGCACTTGGAAGGCTATCATGTGAGTATGAGATACCCATCTCTGGCTCTCATTCAGATAAGACCACACAAGCAATAATTCTCTACCGGCTTTATGGGTAGACAGAGGCCACTTTTATAAGGGCGCTACCCGCTGCTAGCAGCTTGCCAAAGGGGAGTGTATAAGCTTCCATAAACGTCTTCATATATCCTTCTTTTTATGATGTGCATCAGGCAGGAACACGTTTGCACATTTGAACACAGAGAGGTAAGAGGACAGACAGCGAAGGCGTTAGTTCTTTACATATTCAACACTGTAGAGGAGGCTTGGATGGCCCGGGATGGACTGGAGATTGTATTGAGGTCCAAAAGAGATACTCCACAGAGCTGTAATCATCTCTTACTCTCTCGCTCCATGTTTCTTTCAACAGCATTTGTCTCAACGTCTCAGCACATTTCATTTCCATCTCAGCTCATTTTGTATTCCCTCTATTTTTCAGTCTCTAACTTTCCCTTCAACCCTCTCTCCTCACTATTCTCTTTGTTGACCCCATCAACCTCTCCTGTTCGTGTTCCACAGCTAGTCGTCAAACCTCGCTGAGCTCACCAGACAGGACGCTGCAGTGGTTTGAGAGAATATTGTGTCACTGAAAGGTGAAAGGTTCAGCCCAATGTGTTCAGTGTGTCCAGCTGAACCTCTGTCTTCTTCCTCTGTAAAAGTCACTCTGGACTGAACTATCAGTTAAAAGCCTACAGTGTATAACATTGTAAAAGTTCTGTAAGTCCAGTCCAGACTCACCTCTGGCGCTGGAGGGGGCAGAGCTGGTGACATTAGGCGAGGCAGAATGGTTGGAGCTGAGGCTTGAGGTAGACGGACTGGGCTGTAGGTGGGATGATGACAACAACAACATTACTAACATGAACTGGAACATTATAAAATTATCTTTTATATATGAAATAAATACAGTACCTCAATAATTAACACCTGATTTATTGTGTTAATCTGTATAAAAACAACATGTTATGCTTTTACGGGTGGTTAGGTGCTTGAGTTCTCTTGGTCTGGAAACCTTACAATGACCACAAGACTAAGCTGAACGGCTGTTGGGGATGGCTTCATATTGACCATACGGACATGAAAGTGGTTTGTATATTATCGTCGACAGATGAGACCAGATTAGACACCCATTGAAAGGAATCCATGTTCAATCCATTTGAAACGTTATGTCTCCAGGACAGTGGGGGTTACAGGCTTAATGCACTTTGTGACTGAAATGTTCTAAAATGTCTGTAGGATCATTGTTCAGTGATTTGTATTTGCCAAAGAAATAAAAGCTATCACGCTCGGATGATCGGTTCACTCAGATCCCTGACAACGGCCTTTATTTCTCTTGGGTTTCCTTTGCTTCCTGTTATTCCAGGCTTGCCAGCAGGTGTCCCAGATAGCTTGCCAGGAGTTGTCAACAGCTTTCTGAATTGGCCAAATCCACTTTAGATTACTGCCCAACTCCAGGAAGCTGCCTGGACGAACCACACAAGGCAATTTTTTCCTTATTTGATATAATCACGACAATTTGCTTGGCCGGGCAAAGCGCTGAACAAGCGGAGAGAACGGTTGGAGAGAAAGGGCCAGAGGAGAGATGAGAGTGGAACGGAGTGAGGAGGATTAAAAAGTATTGCATATGAACTCTGTAGGGAGCAGGAGGGCACATGTTGGGATGTGGACTCAATCTACTTACTTTGAAAGCCTTTGTGTGGATGTGTGGGAAGGCATCTATGAGAGAGAGAGGGAGATTACCTGCATGTTGAAGACTTCATCCGAGCTCTCCGACTGCCCTGTGATGTTGCTGACTTCATTGGAGGCCTGAGACGACAGAGAGGACGAGGAGTAGCGGTTCACCGCAGGGTAGCTGGGGAGACTGAGAGTAAGACAAGGAGAGAGAGGGTTATGGTGGCTTTCGGTAAAGGGAGATAAGTTGTGGCATTTTGTTCCATTAGCTTTCAGACGTTTTGCTCACCGAAAAGTCAACATGAAAAGCCAGACAAAAAGGCAAGCAGAGAAAAAGACAAACAGGACAGAAAATGTCAAGATTATAAAAAGATAATCGATGCAGCAATCACAGCATTTCATCAAGCACTTGTCAGCCAAAAGGCAAAAGTGTAAAAGAAAGGCTAGAGAACAAACACAAACGGGTTTTTCAAGGAAGGTTAAAGCGCAAGCCGCCACCAAAAAGGATTTTTAAAGAACAAATTTAACTCGTTTTTTGTACCAAACAGAGAACAAAAAGAAATCAAAACTCAGTAAGTAAAAATGTGAAATGTCACTGGGAGACTGAGGTGTGTGTCTGTGTGTGTGGCTTTGTCCCCTGGGATCAGACTATGGAGGCAGAATGTCACAGGTAGAAAGAGTGGCAGGGTCACTGAACACATCAAAAACACACACACAGACACACATGTGTGCACACAGTCTGCCTGCTGGCTTGGCAGCAGCCACACAGAAACATCCCTGTGGGTGCCAGCCAGACGCACACACTTATTGTATGCCCAGATGGAGCCACACTGGTAAAGAACGGAAGAAAAAAGAGAGCAAAGGCACAGCGCATGGTGTTTGAGGTAAGGTGGGGATACAAAAATGCAGCACATCAAGAGAAAGCAAAAAAGGTGAGAAGATATGAAGGATGAATTTAACTGAAGTATAGGAACTTTTTTGGTGTTTTTTGTTATATTCCAGGGAAAAAGAAAGAAAGACATAACATCATTAGACAAAGGAAGTCATCACCTCCGCCTGGCAACCCCTCTGCCCCCGTCTGGGCTGATGATGTTGGGCACAGAGTTCCTGCATGTCCGTGGGCTCCCGTTGGTGAAGTGCACTGGGCTTGCTCGCACATAAGCAGGAAACTCCTGGGGTTTTACAATGGAGAAGAGGCAGTGCACATGATTAAATGCTTACTTGTACCAGTGTAAGTGTGTAAATAAAATACACACATATACAGATAAAGGAAGTGTAATGAGGGGTAAGCTTGGAGGTTATATCATTTAGAAGTCAAAACACAACGGTAAGCTTCACAAACAGCATGCACATCAATGACTGATTTGAGGAAAATCATTATTGCTTCTAATTAACTTCTATTAACCTAAAATGTGAAATAATTTGAAATTGATTTTTTTTAAGTGTACTGAAGTGTCACCACGTCTCAGCTTCTGGGATACCTGTATGCCGAGACTGGATTTCATCAGATGAAACTGGTCCACTAATTTCTTGTGGAGAGGTCTCATGTCCTGAGGAACAAACTTCTCGTGCACAGCGAGGCCGTACTCCAGAATGTGTGCCTGCAAAACAAAAGCTGGTTAACATCTCTGGGTATTACAAACAACCAATGGTGACATTTATTCCTACATCATCTGTGTAAATAATTTGTTCCAGGCGTGGTTAAAATTAGTCTTCAAGTTGACTAATTCAGTGAAACAATTCCCACTACGGAGAACAATTTAGAACTAATCTCACCTGATAGGGTTTACTAAAGCTGGACCAATAAATTGTGATAACCTATGCGATAAAAATGCATTCATATAATTCGCCAGAAAAATGCCACTTATCTTGGTCACAATTTTTTAACAAACAGAGAAAGGGATCCTCGCCAAAAATGTGTGTTTATATTACATGTGTAGGTGAAAATAATCAATACTAGCAGTTGATTATTTTCACCTAAACAGGTACTATAAACAAAATGCCACTTATCTTGGTCATTATAATTATAAATATATATATATATATATATATATATATATTTTTTTTTTTTTTTTTTTTTTTTAACACTCAGACACAGGCCTGCTCCTTTAAATATCGAATATTTAACTCTACTCCCTCTTGTGATTCATCTGCGGACTGAGAAAGCTCTAAAAGAAGTAAGGGGACCTTGAGTTGAGAGTGTTTTGTCACACACTGTCTCCAAGGTTAGGAATGAACTGGCACACTTAAGTACTATTAAGATTTCAGTTTCCTTAATAGAGGATAAACATGCTGTTACATATATGGTGGTCTATTCCTGATCATCATGTTTTTTGTTATTTCCTGTGCATTTAAAAACACATTTATGAGCATACATTGCACTGAAATGTACAGTATACATTTCTCATTACAGACCTGTTCAAACATGAGTTCTCTCAGTCGGCCGATCTTCTCGCCATCCTCGGGGTGATTCATAATGTAGTCCTTCACAAAGAAGGCCTGCGTGGAGACAAAATGCAGAACATCTTTTACGCACACACCAGGAGCTGAAGCTGTAAGCTTTCAGCACAGCAGTGTTACCTGAATCCCCGCTGGGCTGACACAGTGAATAAGTGTCCACACTTTTTAGTTGAATCCTTAAAAAAATGTTCATGAACAAACTGAGTAAATAAACCAAACTAACAACCAGCTCAAATGGGGTGTAGTGCTCCTGTCTGGGTCTTTGTTCTTGTGATATTTATATCAAGTTCAGGGACCAGAATAAAAGAATAACACTGTCAAATGGTGCGATCAAAGGATACTTTTTTACTGTGATTTAATGGCCAATTTTGGTCTCAAATTTTGAAAGCTTTTTTCAAATCATATTTATTCCTGTCCTGTTACAGATCATGTTTCTTCAGCTACAACAAATTTATAGATTATGGGTTTTAGACCCGCATTCTATTCGCATTTTCAGAAATGTCCATCAGAAAGGCAACAGATAAGATGAGAAATGGCCTGATCTGCTTTGAATGAATTTTGTGTGTGTGTGTGTGTGTGTGTGTGATCCATATATTTAACGCTACGTTCGCTGCTGTTAGGAATGCCATAAACACTTGTGATGTGTCTTTAGATTATGTTAATCCTTTTCTATCTGCTTTAGAGTGCTCAAAGAGGAAAGACCACGATCCAATGAAAGGCCCGGGCTCAAAATCTGTTTTCAAATCTGCCACTGAGAAACACACATAAAAATAAGGGACTGAAAGGTTCGCAACAAAGATCAGCATGGTTCCTCTCCCAAGGACACTACTGTTTATCTCCAAAGAGACAGAGGCGGTTAGAGAGATGCTGCTTCAAACATGTCACACACGTCAATAAATGCAATAAATGCATGAAACTACAGCTTGTCGACTATGCTCAATAAAACAAGGCGTGTTATTATTCCAGCCAAACACCCTCAGATGGCAATCTTTATCCACACTGAATACATTAGTGTACACTGTGCATGATATCACATTCCTCTTTTATTAAACCATGCAATGCAGATGGATAAGAAATGATAAAAAAAAACATTATTACACCGTTTATAAGAGATGTACTAAAAAGTACATATGCAATAATTCCATAATTCTAAAACACCAGACCACCAGAAAAACGCAGCGAAAAGAATCAACAATCTTCTACGATTGATGGAAATGTTTTTGTTGGGCTGCAGGGATTGAGTCCTCGCCATGGAGTAGCTCAGTTAATCATTAGAAAAGTCCAATTAGAGATGGAACAATGAGGGGGGGGAATAAATTAGACAGCATTCCCCCTCAAGGGTTTCAACTCAAACTAAAGCAATACATCTGAATATTAATATTTGACGATTTCTCCTCCATTTGTAGCCGAGCAAACCTCCACAGCTGTCAATCGGCATTACGTGGGGAAATTGATAGATGTATGGCACATTCTGTCGAGAACTGCTTGCAATATTCTGTAAAGGAAATTGAGCGTTGATATCGGTAGCAGTTCCATTGCTGCAGAAACAGCCCCAGCTGTGTCCATCTCAATATGTCACTTTACATTGTGTATAAACATAGCTGAATGTAGCTGGTAGTCAATTTTAACCCAGGGAAACGCCATTTATACAATTTCATGTGTAGAAATAAATGCATTATGATGCTGACGGTGTATAAAAGGGAGAAAAAAGCTCTATAAGTATATTGGAAGCTGAAAATTATTCCATATTTTTCTACCAAAATAAAGCCAGTAAAGGTGGAAAGCACTTTAGAGACCCTCACCTTTGTAACTACATCAAGTATCCTACAAACCTTAATAGGCCACTTCTACACAGAGGCACGCTCTTCTGCACAAACCCAATATACTATCACACACACACACACACACACACACACACACACACACACATACATTCATACAGTATATGCACACACACGTACAAACAAACCCACACTTGGCTCCCGGTGGAAAAGGGTGGTTGCTATGCGACGCAAGCAAGTCGCAGAGTCCACTCAGTGTGTTGAGAGTAAAAAATCATTTTTAGACGCCTTTTTCTTCAATTGATCACCTATTGGTTAAGAAATTGCACTTTACTGTTATCCTGCAATTTTCTACTGTCAAGGAGCTTTTGGAGAAGCAGTAGATGCAAATGTTTGTCAGTGAGATTGACCATATTCCAGTTTTTCTCTACCAATCTGTGTGTCTGTCTGTTACCACTTCAGTAAATAATAAAGCAGCTGCATAAACACTCCCATCTCATTCATTCAGCCATTATAAGCCATCCATCTCTCTATATACTTCCTCCCACTCCTCTATCTGCAATATTCTGACCTGAGCCCTGTCTCTCCCCACATCCATCCTTCCATCCATTGACGCAACCCGCCAATCCATCTTCTTTCCCCAATGCCACCCTCTTCCTGCTCTCCACTGATCTCTCCATTCCATCCATCCATATCATTCAAACCTTTACCCAGCAATTCATGCATCCATCCATCAATTCATTCATTTGCTCCTCACTCAACAAAACGCTTCTCTGTCCATACATCTCTCCGCTAAAACCCACCTTCATGCATCATTAGGCAATCTATGTGTCATGGCTCCTCACTCCTGCCACGGTTTCTAAAACCCTCCAACCTTCTCCTCCATCCATCCATCCATCTATCCATCCACCCATACCTCTTGGTAGCGGGCCAGCCCCCCGTTGACAGCAGCGTCGATGACCCCGTTGAGGCACATGGTGAGGGGGTTGATGTTCTGCATCTGCCGACTCTGACACTGGGTGATCAATGTGCGCAGTTGTAAGTTCTTGTTCTCAATCACCTCGATGGCATTCTCCAACGGGCTTACCTCCACCTGCCAAGGGGGAGGTTGTAAAAATGTAAGAGTTTTAAGGGATCACTTCCTCTGTAGATCTAAAGGGAGCTTTGTTACGTCTACATTGATCAACAAATTGCACATTTGCATGAAAAATGTTTCAAAAACTACCCCTTCAAAAACTCTGTCCACATTCCTGGCCAAATCAATAACATTTACACACTTCCACCTTAAAATCTAAATTGTTTTGGTGGATATCTTATGTAAAAACATATATTAACCAAACAATGGTAGCTTGGGAGACAGTGGAAAAACAAGCTGTAAACACAACACTGATATATCATCTTTTAACCCTTTGAAGTTTTAACCCTTGTATTGTCCTCCCGCGGGTGACCCGGGTCATTTTTTTTTTTACCTTTTTTTTCAACTTGACATTTTCAACGCATATTTTTTTGTTGTTGATTTCACAAACACCACCTTACTACCCTTAGTTTTACACTACGTTTTGGAATCCATGGCCAATAACCCTCATTTGTATAGAATTATACCTAATATTTGATTTAATAAAGCAGAAATTATGAATTATTTTGACTAATAGTTAAGATCAGAGGAATGTATGTTGAGTGGATGAGATTAGTCAGGATGTTGATTTGAAACCATTTCAATTTACACCCAAAATTCAATGAAAATTATTGTATTTACAAAGAGCGTTGCATGGAATCCATCCTTTTTTGTGGTAATTTGGTTAAAAAGAATGCCATATTTCTGATATAGACATTTTTAAAAGGGGTCAAATTTGACCCGAGGACAACAAGAGGGTTAAGTGGTGATCCTGATGGCCAACAGTGGTTTATATACACATCTAGCATATATGGGGCAACATTCACAGTCCTTTGGAGTTGTGTTTCACAATTAATCTAAATCCAAAATTCACTCTTCATTTTAACTCTATTTGTTTCGTCTCCTCCAACTCCAGAGGGAAATATCTGAAATAGCAGCTCTTTACCTGCTAAATGCTCCACAATTTTCAGCAGCTAGTTGTCTTAAATTAGCCATAAAAGGGATATTTTTTTAGCCTTTTCACTAAAAAGTGCTGCCTACGCTGATGAGTGCAGCCAGACTGAACCAAAACAGAAAAGCCTGACAGAGCTAGTAGAAAATGCGTAGCGGGTCATAATAATTACTTATGGTTTCATCACTACTTGCAACACCTTTCACATACACGTAGCAATCGATGCATAAATAAATCTACCCTTAATCCTGCATTTCTTTTTGTCTTTCTCTTTCATTCTCTGTTTCACACAAAATATAATCCTCTTGCTAATAGAGCTTTTGCCAGCTCTGTATTGTATGTGCTATGGCACTGCATAATCATTATAAAATAACACCGGGTTCACAATTCCCAATTTCACAGCACGTTCTGCAGCTATGCGCTAAAGAATACGTCCTAAGACCAACAGAGACATTGTGTTATTCTGCAGACAGCACTTAAAATCCTCCCACTCCTCAGAGATCTGAATGAGAAGACCCAAGACGGGAAGCTTTTAAAGGGAATTTACGTGTGTAGATATGAACAGCCTAATACCACGGAATAGGTATTGGTAAAAATGTCCCAATACAAAGATTGGCAATCAATGCAAAGCAATTTAATATTTACCATGCCATCTAATCTGTCCAATGGAGGAATAGAAAATGTGTCCAATAGCCCAAACTCATGACCTAGGTCATTATTGTTGTTCAATGTAAAGACTTGGATCAATACTTGGGTATTGACTGGCAGTACTCTACATAAATGGCAACCTGTAAAATAAAAGTATATTACAGTGTCCCTTGCGTAAGATGACTGTGTGTTGCAGTTATGTCTTCATGGTTAATTCATCAGAGGTGGTCACACTCACCAGCTCTCTCTTCTCTACTTCAAACCAGCGGGAGATGCCTGGGAGACTCTGTACCAGAGTCAGGGTTGTCCTCTCCACCCACAGGCTCTGCATTAACACACAACACACTTGTGAGCATTAGCTGGTTGCTAAACATATTTTAAAAATAAATAAATAAATACAATACAGCTATTTATGTCTGACGTGTCTGATGTGTATGCACTTTATTTTTAGCAGACATCACACTATTTAGTTACTGATACATAGTTGGAGAAAACATGCAGAGCACACGTACTTCCAAGCACCCATTTGAAGGTGTGGTTCAGATGTCATGTCTTACATCTCGTATCATCATTCATGTTCCACCACTTACCCTGTCAGCCAGCATTGCTTGTCAATGTGCCAACATCGCACAAGGTTATTCTGACAACACGCAAACTATGGAAACTCTTGCATTCACTGCAGGCTATTAACACAATAGATTTACACTAAAGTAAAGCACCTACGGTAACGTTCACACTATGTTTGCTGTGAAAACATCTTGAGAGGCAAGGAATGGAGAGTAGTTACAATAATTGTAATTTGTGTATTCTATTTACTACCATCTTATAGATTAACTCATCCAGCAATGTATCTATAAAAAACTGTTTGAAAAAAAAAAAAAGCACAGCGGTGCTATGAACTAAATGCTAATAGCAGCATGCTAACAGTGACAATGCTAACATGTCTATATTAAGCAGGTGTGTTTGTCATGTTCACATGTTAGTTTAGCATGTTAGCATGCTTTAATTCACATTAAAACTAACTCATTTTAGACTTAGTTTTGAACCCAACCGAGGAAACTTCAGCAGAGCAGATGAGTGCTGACATGCAGCATCGATCCAGTGTCCTCAGGTTGAAGAAGGGTCTTCTGACTCACTACGCAACCCTGCTGCCCTTTATTGATGTTCCGTTAGTTAAGGCAAATAAACCCACCTGAACACTACTAAAAAATATGTATTTTAGTTTAAGAGCAAGACTTTAAAATGAAAAGCTGACAAAAATAAAAGTCTTGACCATTGCAAACCTTTTCTTTTTTGCAGATAGAAACTTCTTGGTTGAATTTTGTAAATGACTTTCTTTTCTACTTTATAATGACTGATCACACCAAATCCTGGCTGCTGCACAATCTTGTCATCATGCACAAGTTTATCATACATATTATTCCCACCTGAGGGCCAGAGATATCCAGCCCTGATGGAAATGGTCTATTGTGATTAAATTTCGCCAAATAGCTTTGATGGAACTGAGATGAAATAACTGCATGTGTGTGTCTGTGTGTGTGTGTTAATATTTATGAGCCTAATATCAGGGTCTTTGTGGTGTGTGTATGTGTTTAGAGTGCATGCAGCTGCGTGGGTTTGCATGTGTGTAACTGAATCAGGCTGTAAAGACTGCAATTGCATAGTTTTGAATGGTACCCAAGTATAATTAGTGATACCCGAGTCGCGATGAATAAAACATGCGCTATACACAAACTAATACCTGGGAGCAGGTTAAAAACTATTATTAACTTCACAAGCCTATGATCGATGAACAAGGTAGAGAAGGAAGAACATTGAGCCGTTTCACATCGGTCTGCAGTGAAAAATGCTAATGATCCTAGATGTATCATTTAAAATTCTGAAATATAAAAAGATTTTTCATAGCAAGACATTTAGCAGCTTCTCCGTAGGCTGTAAAAGGCTTTAAGTTCATTATCTAAAAGCTCATCTCCACAAAATTGACAAATTCATAGAGTGAAGAAGAGATGAAAATACACAAAAGCAGAGAAATGTCTGTGTCAAACTGCCCTCCCTCTTACATAGTATGTGTCTACTTTCTTTATTTTCATCACCCCCCCGCCGCGTACCTTGAACTCATTCTCCTTGTCTTTGGTGCCCTTGTGAAAGGGCCGGTCATATCTGAACCTCCAGATGTGATTGAACTTGTAGAAGCTTTTGATGTTGTCAGGCACTCCGTCTCTCTGCAGCACATCTTGGCTCTCTGGGATGGGGGTTACAGCATAGATCTGCAGGTCTGGAAGCACCGGACGTTAAGGGACAAGTACAAGAGAGTGACAAGGAAAAGCACTAAAACTGACAAAAAATCTTCACTGATCTGAAAGAACATGAGAAATCGCAGATATGCTCACACAGAGGACGAGGGACACACACAGGCAGGTTGTACAGGGTGGGTAAGTATGTGTCTTTGAGATAAGTACATCTCTCCTGCAATTTGGTTTCATTAGTCACACACACTTTAAATTTACATCCACATAGAAACCCTGCCAAGGGTATACGACTGTAATAGGGGCCTTTTGCTACTCCTGCCACACTCCAAAAGAATGCCTACGCAACCACACACGTCATGCTCTTACACAATCATTGCACAAAAGAAGAACACAGAAACACAAGAACTAAACAGAGAAACAAAAGTGCTTTTCTGCGCTGCTCAGGCTTACCCTCCTCATCATGAGCAACCCCTTCACTCAGGAGAGACTTGACCAGGGAAATATCAGTTGGAACAGCTACTGTACATTTATTTATATGCATGGGTATTTGCAACAAGGCTATACAGGTGGGTGAGCAACCGGAGAGAGATTCTATTGATTACATAATTCATTAAGATGATCTTAGTCTGTTTTTCCATAGGGGATGCTCAAACAAGCAAACATGGGGGGGGGGGCAACAGCACAACATGAGCAGAGCCACAACACCAAATTGGTAATGTGACAATCATGGCTGAACTTAATTTAAAGACACGTCTATACAATTTGTTATTGTGCTTTTCATAATAATGGTGTTTTAACAAATAAATGAGAAAGGTTAAGTAAAGCATAGTCTTATTAATTTCATTATAAAATATTTCCTACCTAAATTCATATTTAGTATCATAAGATATACAATGTCAGATTGGCCTGTTAAAAAAAGAGCACATATTTGACTGTTGTTTGATTCCAGCATCTTTTTAGAAAAATATTAAAGTAACATTAGATCTTAGCAGTATCATTATGTTAAAAAACTGCCACAAATTAGATGGTAGGGGAGACAAAACCCAGGGTAAAAATGTCCTTGAAGCACTCAAGGCAACCCAGATGACTTGATTTTTTAATCATTTCAGGGCTTCTCTGATCTAAATTAAAAAGCCAGAAAAATAATTGTAAAATATTTTTTAAGGTTTGTCCCCAGTGAAAATACTGCCTCTACATTTGTATGATTATAGTGTGTTTGATAGTGTTTTCTTGTTTTATAAATGCAGAGCTGTGTGTGTGTGTTTCTGAGAATGTGCCTTGATGAAAAGAAAGATTGTGAGAGATGGAAGGAGGCATGGAGTGCGTGCCTCGGTACAGGTAATTGCGAGGATGCAAACACAAAGCATGCCGTCTGTAAGCCTCTGTGCATCTATACTACGCTGTTGTCATTTCTTATGCATTGCCGCACATTTGACTGCACAACATGGTCCAGCTTTGCGAATTCATTTTGTATGTGCCTCTTTCTATGGCAAGGATACACTGTGCGTCTGCCTGGTATATGGTCTGGTCTGGCTGGTTGACGTGCTGCATGGCGATAGCGTGGGGAAACTCGTTGAGCATCCGCTGCTGGAAAGCCTCCAGCCTCTCGTAGTCATGGCCGCGGCACACAAACTCCTTATTCTGCAGAGGGCGGGGGTGGGGGGTGGGAAGTGGGGCGCAAAGGACAGCATGGAGATAGCTTGACATCTAGTGGTTGCACATTGCATCTGCAGTTTCCAACTGCAAACTCCACCAAGGACATTGCCTGTTACATCATTAAATGGTATTGAATAAGAGTTGCTGAATGTCACCTCACACTGAAGGAGTCTTATATAAGAAAAGCTCATTTTTTCCTGCAGGTCTATTTCTTCTTTGGAGAGGGTAAAATAATGACTCTATTCAACTTTCTATTGATGAAGAGCAATAAGAAAAAAAGGGAATATGGAGATGTCTTTACCCTTAAGAAGAAAGGAAACTTCTTTCCATAGAAACCCACTCTGAAGAATTCTGGTTCTAGTCTTTGCTGGTCCATGATCTTGTCATAGAGAGAGGCTTCCATCATCTTGCAATGAAAACAAAAGGACAGTATTGAATATAAACCAACAGCGTGCAACCTATAAGGGATTTGGTGCATTGACAAAAGCATAATTATCTTAAAGGAGATTAATTAGTAGGTTCAAAATATGAATACAAATACATTTCTTTTAAGTTTTCCTTTCCATCATCACATGGTAAGACTTTAACCAACAATGCTTCTTACGGAAGTGTCTCTATAGCTAGCTTATTGTGGACAACTCACCCTCATCTTGCTTAAGTTCCTGTAGTCGTAGAAAGACTCATATTGGTCTGCCAGTTCTCTGCACAGGATGATGCCGTTCTCCCAACACTGAAGACATAAAAACTCATACACTTATTCATCCTCATGCGCACTGTGTCCTGTCTCAAAAGAAAGCAAATATAACAAACATCAAGGAACCCCATTAACTAGTATAATATGAACAGAAGACTTGATTAAAAAAAAAAAAAAACTTGCTCTGCAGTGGTGCTGCTAAGCTGTCTTTCCCCCACTGGATGGCACTGGTGAGTCAACAACGTCAAAAATCCAATCTAACCTCTTCATGCAGGTACACGCAGCACCCAGCCATCTTGATAATTAAATGAAAAGCTTTCCTTTCCTACTGCAGTCTGATCCCTATGCGGCAGTACCGGCAGATGGCATAACTCGTGAATGTGAAGGGAAATTGGACTATGAGTAACGAGGGGTGCAGTTTCAATGATTCCGCAGAGCAATGTTATTTCATCAGAGATGCTGAAGTTTTTTGTGTGGGTGTGTGTGTGTCCGTGCATGTAATTTTGGAGGGTTTCCATAATGCCACTTTTCCCTGAGAGTGCAGAACAGTGGCAAAGGTAGTTGGGATAAAGAGAGGAGTAGGGGAGGAAAAAAGAAAAAAACTACTACTTCTTTACTTCCTGAGTAACAGAAAGAAAGCAAAGTCTGTGAACTAGTCTGTGAACGCTGCTGCATCCCGACTCAGCAGAACTCCGTAAAAGCTGCCAATCTCACGGTTCATTCTTAGCTGTAGCCTAAAACCAACCCACCAAAGCAAGTCACGCTTCACCTGTCAGTCTTGCCATCATCTTGTCCCATAATATTTCTTAAAGAAACGGTGTAGGATATTGTGGGACCATACGGATCCTGCTTTAATTACAGCCGCCAGCGATTCATCCGATTAAAGGGAAGAGGTGTGGATGCCTCAAGCCGTCACAGTTCACTACAGGTAGAAATTAAATGCCTGACTCTGACCGCAGGTCACACATATTTCTATTGCTCCATATGGCTTACAGTTCTGCTCTACTCTCTTTTGAAGTGATATCATTTCATGCAAATGACGTCACGTCTCCAAGTTTGTGTTGAAGCTCACCTTCCCTCTGTCAAAGTTCTGGACGATTGTGAGGTGCAGATACTCTTTTCTCTGCCACTCGCTCTGCATGGGATAGTTGAGGAACTCTCTGAGCGGCCGGTCTGACCATTCCAGTAACTCATCGTACAGGAGCAGAGTGTATGATGCCTCTGAGAAACACACAGACACAGGACAAACAGTCAGGAGATTATATGCATATTATGGGAGCAATTCGTAAGAATACATTTGGACATACAATGATAACAAGTTGAAAGGACAGTAGGTGTACACATATTACCACATACATGAGCAGCTCTAGTAAGACAGCAATAACATATTTCCCACTCATGCTAACACCTACACTCACAAACGCTGCATGTTACAGTCATTCCTTTTGACGCACCTGTGTAGTTTTGTGCTTTCAAGTGCAGGTCATACAGTTTGTGAATGTAGCGGATGTACATCTCCTCTTTGTTTAGCTCAGTTTTGTAGAAGTTCTGTCCGGAGCAGTGGGTGGTTCGGTGATGAGTGAGGACAAAAAGAATCACAAGGGGGGGGGGTTAAGAGATAGAGAGTTGGAGATGCAAATGAGGACACATTTTGTTGTGGTGAGTGTTCGATGGTAGAGGTGCACAAATATATTTCAGCCTTCTGATCAGCAGTGACTTCTGATCCATCCTCTTAAAGATGGTTGCACTTACAGTGGGTACGGAAAGTATTCAGACCCCTTTAAATTTTTCACTCTTTGTTTCATTGCAGCCTTTTTCCAAAAATCAAAAAAGTTCATTTTATTTCTCAGTAATGTACACTCAGCAACCCATCTTGACAGAAAAAAAACAGAAATTTAGAAATTTTTGCATATTTATTAAAAAACAAAAACTGAAATATCACATGGTCATAAGTATCAGACCCTTTGTTCAGTATTTAGTAGAAGCACCCTTTTGATCTAATACAGCCATGAGTCGTTTTGGGAAAGATGCAACAAGTTTCTCACATCTGGATTTGGGTATCCTCTGCCATTCCTCCTTGCAGATCCTCTCCAGTTCTGTCAGGTTGGATGGTAAACGTTGGTGGACAGTCATTTTCAGGTCTCTCCAGAGATGCTCAATTGGGTTTAAGTCAGGGCTCTGGCTGGGCCATTCAAGAACAGCCACAGAGTTGTTGTGAAGCCACTCCTTCGTTATTTTAGCGGTGTGCTTAGGGTCATTGTCTTGTTGGAAGGTAAACCTTCGGCCCAGTCTGAGGTCCAGAGCACTCTGGAAAAGGTTTTCGTCCAGGATATCCCTGTACTTGGCCGCATTCATCTTTCCCTCGATTGCAACCAGTCGTCCTGTCCCTGCAGCTGAAAAACACCCCCACAGCATGATGCTGCCACCACCATGCTTCACTGTTGAGACTGTATTGGACAGGTGATGAGCAGTGCCTGGTTTTCTCCACATACCCGCTTAGAATTAAGGCCAAAAGTTCTATCTTGGTCTCATCAGACCAGAGGATTTTATTTATCACCATCTTGGAGTCCTTCAGGTGTTTTTTAGCAAACTCCATGCGGGCTTTCATGTGTCTTGCACTGAGGAGAGGCTTCCTTCGGGCCACTCTGCCATAAAGCCCCGACTGGTGGATTGCTGCAGTGATGGTTGACTTACTACAACTTTCTCCCATCTCCCGACTGCATCTCTGGAGCTTAGCCACAGTGACCATTGGGTTCTTCTTTGCCTCTCTCACCAAGGCTCTTCTCCCCGATAGCTCAGTTTGGCCGGACGGCCAGCTCTAGGAAGGGTTCTGGTCGTCCCAAACGTCTTCCATTTGAGGATTATGGAGGCCACTGTGCTCTTAGGAACCTTAAGTGCAGCAGAAATTTTTTTGTAACCTTGACCAGATCTGTGCCTTGCCACAATTCTGTCTCTGAGCTCTTCAGGCAGTTCCTTTGACCTCATGATTGTCATTTGCTCTGACATGCACTGTGAGCTGTAAGGTCTTATATAGACAGGTGTGTGGCTTTCCTAATCAAGTCCAATCAGTATAATCAAACACAGCTGGACTCCAATGAAGGTGTAGAACCATCTCAAGGATGATCAGAAGAAATAGACAGCACCTGAGTTACATATGAGGGTCACGGCAAAGGGTCTGAATACATATGACCATGTGATATTTCAGTTTTTGTTTTTTAATAAATATGCAAAAATTTCTAAATTTCTGTTTTTTTCTGTCAAGATGGGTTGCTGAGTGTACATTACTGAGAAATAAAATGAACTTTTTTGATTTTTGGAAAAAGGCTGCAATGAAACAAAGAGTGAAAAATTTAAAGGGGTCTGAATACTTTCCGTACCCACTGTACATAAAGGAAAAAACTAGTAGGCACGAGGGCCTGACAATAGAAAGAACAGAGTTTTGTCTATGAGTCAAAGCAATGTAAGACACCCAAGTATGAAGTTATCAGAGACTAATAATGTATCCTACAAACTACACAACAATAAAAGGCAATAATAATGAATAACAGCCTGAACTGAAAAAAATGAACTAGCACACACATCACATATGGTGATTGATTGTTGGATAATTCCAAATTAATCACCAAAAGGGTGGAAACTTTAACAACTTAACAAATTAATCACGGTTGCTACGCTCATACATTCTATTATAGCACCAATGAAGATTGCTCCAATACTTAAAAAGGTAAGAACTACTAAAAAAGACTTAAGCCTTAATTAAAACATCTTCAACTTTATGTAAATACTAACGGAATATTTTGAGAAATAACGTATTGTCTTTGCTGCCCAAAGTTACTGTAGATACAGATTAATACAACTCTCCTGCATGTGGTTTAAATATGAAGTAGGAGTAGGTTAGCTTATCTTAGCATAACAAGTGGAAGCAGAGGGAAACAGCTAGCCTGGCTCTCAAGAAGATGCATTCAAACAATCATTTTGTTGAAGATGTGATGTTGTAAGAGCCAGAAACAACTCAGAATAGTAACACTAAAAGCGTATACAGTTTTACACAGCCAACCAGACTCATGGAGTAACTGCTACTCACCAGTAAGCTGACAGTACATCCAATCTTTTTTCCATCCACTTCTCCCAGCTTCATACAGTCCCTGTGGTAGAAACATTATGAGGCATGCAAAGCTATGACTTAAGTGGTGACAAAGAAAACAAAACTTCACAAAGCAAATTCTAAGCATGTATGCATGTTTCTGAGAATGTATGTGTGCACTCTCACCTATAGTCCAGCAACCTCTCCATTAAGCGAGTGACGGTAGCAATCAGAGAGATTCCACTCTCCCTCCATGTCTCTCTCTCAATCTTCTTCAGCAAGCTGGAGGACAAGATGGAGAGATGTTCAGATCAAAAAAGATAAAAGAGAGTGAATGGAAAAGGAAAGGTGATGGGGGGAGGGTGGTGGGAGGGAAAAAAAGAAGAAGAAATTACTACAAAAGAAAAGGAGGCAAAGAAAAGCTGAAATCAATCCCAGTCACACCAGTGTCACCTATGCTTGTTGGCCTGCCTGTGGGAGTTAACAAAATAAAGTACCCAAGGTGGCTAAAATAAATAAATAAATCACAATAGCTAATATACTGTTTTGACACCTCAACAGATTTTTAGAATTGATTGGTTATCTCAACTGGACAAACACATCAAAGCCAAAATATTGCCAAAATAGCTTTTGGCTGACCCTTCCCGCTGTTCCCCCTCACACAGACACAGAGAGAACAAAGAGGAAAGCGTCTTACCTAGGGTATGGACCAAACAGAGGAATTCTACTCCAGGCGGGAAGCATAGGCGGAATAAATTAATATTAATATGATTAATATCAGCACACACACACACACACGTTAGTTAAGGGGTTAGTGGAGTTAGTAGGAGGAAAATAAATTAAGAACCTAAATAGAATCAATAAATCAAATAGTCAAGAAAAGATCAAAGTAGGCTAAAATCATAAACATAAGGATTAAAACTAACTTGTGATGTGCATTCAGGCTGAATTAGATACTGGCAATTTAATATTTAATAAGGATTCATAATGCATATTCATTTTATTCTGCACAATATATGGTAAATATTGATATGTAGTTTTTTATAATATTCAGTGATGTTACAATGTTTTCTGTAATGTTTCATCAGTAAAAATGGTAGGAAAGAGAATGATTGACTAATGAAAGACAAAGGGACAATTACAGTAGATGTATATTGATAAAATATTCATGACGATCACATTTTGATTCACATCTATGTGATAGTAAAAGAGACATACAGTATGTATGTGAATCAGACGAAATATGGCTTCCTTTAATGCAATAATGTTTTTGGAAACTAAGTTGAAATGTAGGGCTGAGTCCAAATATAGTGATTTGTGAAGGTTGACATAAAATATTAACAAGCACAAAAATAAGTAGGAACACGGACACACACACACACTCACACACTAAGCATGCAGGAGCACAAACCTGGTGACACAAAGACAGTGTGGACAAGGACAGGCCAAAGAGGAGGTAATAGTGAAGATGAAGGTGAATAGTGATCACTTACCTCTCATTATTATATTAGCAATGGACCCAATCTAAATAAACTACCCACTGAATTTTTCTAAAAGACTAATGATTTGTAAAATGAGTGAAATTTTCACTTAAAAAAAAGTCTTTTTTAGAAGCAAGTTCTGTAATCAATCTTTTTCTAATTAGGTAAAAGAGCATTCCCTGAGCATTAATCCTGTTATCCGTGCCTTTTGGCTGACAGGGTTAAAAGCTCAATTTCAATGAGGAATACTTAGACACATCTACTTACAGATAAAGTGGCCCTGCAAGATGCAGCGTGCCTGATGAAGCCTTCTGTTGTAGTTAACCCTGTATCCTGAACTGGCTTCTTTATTTCAGCCTTTACTGTGAAGCTCATTCTTGAGAGGCTCCATGGGACACATTAAATTACCACACTGGCCACCTCATTCAATCTATTTTCCTTTAAATCCAAGTCAATTAGACATATGTAAGTCAGTACGCACCCTAGCGCCCCTCGTTCTACTGCTGTTCCTTTCTCTAACTCACATGCTGTTGAAGAGTTCCCTGTACGTCTCATCTCCCTTGCCCTCAGACATCAGGCTGTCCAGCTTGTCGATCAGCTTGGCCTCCACCTGTGAGAAAGAAAAAGCATTTCAATCTCAAAGGGGCTCCCAGTTCAAACAATATTGATAAAATGACTAAGAGGAAGAGTGGCAGAGGTGGTTTAGAGATTAAAACTGAACAGTGTGGGGGATCAAATCTCGTCCTGTCAAAGTCAGTCACGTGGCAACGTAATGGCAATTGCCTCTGACATGTCTTTATGGTTTAGGACTTAATGTAAATCTCTATGGAAAAGTGTATCGCCAACAGAGTGCAAGATGTTGGGGGGGGGGGGGGAGTGACCTTTGGAAATTGTTAGGAATCTTTTCATCCTTATCAGTTACTTTTGTCACCACAACAGTCCTTTGCATCCCCACTCACATACATTATTTTGTTATTATAGGTCTTCATCTTGATGTAAATGTCAAATAAACATTACAAGTTCAAATAATATTTATTGTGAGCAAAATTATGAGGAAAGCATATATATTTGCTAATAACAAAAATATTGTGAGATTCAAATTCTGCCTTTTGACCCACTAGAGTGAAGGTTCCAATGACCTGAAACATGAAAGGGTTAAACTTGCAATTAAATAGGAGTTTCCAGCTTCTTTTTTTTAACAGCTGTTTACCTGTTTGAAATTGCCACTGCGTCTCTGCTCCCAGTCCATCATGTCATGGAAGATGGGGATCATGACATTCCTCAGATCAGGCTGAGGCACCAGCGTCACTTCCAGGAATGGGCCGATCATCGCTGGGATGAAGTTCAACTTGTGTTCTCCTGGAGGCGAAACAAAGGTCAACATAGAGTAGAGGTTAGGCTCTCACTTTATCCCTGAACACAGCGTATATTCTTGATTTCAGAGGCAATTGGGCCAACTCTGGAGCGCCAACTCCAACAGGCTGCTCTGATAATTTGGTCTAAGTGCACTGCACTCTAACCAAACATATGCAGTATTTTAATAATAATCACAGCACCTGTGTTACTTAAAATGTATCAATGTTTGTGGAATGACTTCTATTATATTGACATCAAATAAAACAAAAATAAAGTGACTGCAAAATGTATTTCAAATTGGGCAAAAATACACTTGAATGCACGTAATAACACTATAAGTCATTATACAAAATTGCTCAGCTTCATACCAGACTCAGAACAAAACAAAGGGTTGAGAGCACCCAGCTGGTTGCCATGGTGACAGATAGTTGTTGGCACAAAGAAAAAAGGCTGAGTTTTTGTTTAATTCCAATCAGTCACCAAAAGGCAAATAATACAGAATGTACTTGTCTTCACGTTCTCTGATGTTAGTGCATCACACAGACATCAAGAACACTACTTTTGCTTCAGAAGAGGAATACAAATGGAGAATTATTTTTATTAATATATACATTTGTTTTATTTATACATATATATATATATATATATATATATATATATATATATATATATATACATATACATATATATACATATATATATATATACATATATACATAGAATATACACTATATATATATACACACATTATTATATACAGAAGATAATACAAATGGATAACACATATATTTTTATTAATATATACATTTGTTTTATTTATATATATATACACATATATATATATATACACATATATATATACACATATATATATATATATATATATATATATATATATATACACATATATATATATATATATATATATATATATATATATATATACACACATATATATATATATACATATACACTATATATATATACATACATATAAAAGTTTTGGGGTCACATAGAAATTCCCATTGCACTCCATTGTAGACAGAATACCAGCTGAGATCAGTTGCATTGTTTTTTTAACCAGGGAAGCCATTTTCAGATTACATTATGTGCTTACATAATAGTAAAATGGTTCTCCAATGTTTTTCTAGTTTTTTTATTTTTAAATGATAGTTACACAGAATGTGCCTTTGGAACATTGGATGAATGGTTGCTGGTAATGGGCAATGTAGATATTGCATTAAAGATCAGCCCCCCACCCAAATTAGCAGCTATTCTGTCTATAATGGAGTGGTATGGAAATGTATAAGTGACCCCAAACTTTTGACCGGTAGTGTACATACATATATATATATATATATATATATATATATATATACATATACATACATATATATATATATACATATATACATATATATATATATATATATATATATATATATACATATACATATATATATACACACACACACACACACACATATAGTGAGGAAAATAAGTATTTGAACACCCTGCTATTTTGCAAGTTCTCCCACTTAGAAATCATGGAGGGGTTTGAAATTGTCATCGTAGGTGCAAAAAATCCAGAAATCACAATGTATGATATTTTTAACTATTTATTTGTATGATACAGCTGCAAATAAGTATTTGAACACCTGAGAAAATCAATGTTAATATTTGGTACAGTAGCCTTTGTTTGCAATTACAGAGGTCAAACGTTTCCTGTAGCTTTTTCACCAGGTTTGACACACTGCAGAAGGGATTTTGGCCCACTCCTCCACACAGATCTTCATCAGTCGGATTTCTGGGCTGTTGCTGAGAAACACGGAGTTTGAGCTCCCTCCAAATATTCTCTATTGGGTTTAGCTCTGGAGCCAGAACCTTGATATGCTTCTTACAGAGCCACTCCTTGGTTATCCTGGCTGTGTGCTTCGGGTCATTGTCATGTTGGAAGACCCAGCCTCGACCCATCTTCAATGCTCTAACTGAGGGAAGGAGGTTGTTCCCCAAAATCTCGCAATACATGGCCCCGGTCATCCTCTCCTTAATACAGTGCAGTTGCCCTGTCCCATGTGCAGAAAAACACCCCCAAAGCATGATGCTACCACCCCCATGCTTCACAGTAGGGATGGTGTTCTTGGGATGGGACTCATTCTTCTTTCTCCAAACACGGTTAGTGGAATTATGACCTAAAAGTTCTATTTTGGTCTCATCTGACCACATGACTTTCTTCCATGACTGCTCTGGATCATCCAAATGGTCATTGGCAAACTTAAGACGGGCCTTGACATGTGCTGGTTTAAGCAGGGGAACCTTCAATGCCATGCATGATTTCAAACCATGACGTCTTAGTGTATTACCAACAGTAACCTTGGAAATGGGGGTGCCAGCTATTTTCAGGTCATTGACCAGTTCCTCCTGTGTAGTTCTGGGCTGATTTCTCACCTTTCTTAGGATCATTGAGACCCCACGAGGTGAGACCTTGCATGGAGCTCAAGTCCGAGGGAGATTGACAGTCATGTTTAGCTTCTTCCATTTTCTAATGATTGCTCCAACAGTGGACCTTTTTTCACCAAGCTGCTTGGCAATTTCCCCGTAGCCCTTTCCAGCCTTGTGGAGGTGTACAATTTTGTCTCTATTGTCTTTGGACAGCTCTTTGGTCTTGGCCATGTTAGTAGTTGGATTCTTACTGATTGTATGGGGTGGACAGGTGTCTTTATGCAGCTAATAACCTCAAACAGGTTCATCTAATTTAGGATAATAAATGGAGTGGAGGTGGACATTTTGAAGGCAGACTAACAGGTCTTTGAGGGTCAGAA